>JAOUZG010026641.1:12285309-12318951 GCA_026289955.1 Argiope argentata | reverse complement strand
TATATATATATATATATATATATATATATAACATTTAAGCATAACACGAGCTTAAGCTACTCACGCATCGTATTCACTTGCACAGCTCCTTTTACTGAGTGGCACATTCAGACATATCACAGATAGAACAGCTTAGGAGCAACCGTGCCAGAACAGGGAATAGAACCCAGAACTCCCAGAAAATTTAGTTATATTTAAGGTTCCGTTTTGAAACAATGCATGGAAATATTTCAAGTTGAACTTAATAATTTTGAACCGTGTTTAGACGAAAAGAAGGGCACCTGTATGGGTAGCCTTTTCAAGACTAGCACTAAGTCAGAAGGAAGATTTTAAACACACTCGTCAGAGTTAATGAGAACAAGAATCACATACTAAATGGAGCTCTGATCGGTGACATTTCTGATTTCGAGCTCTCCAGTAGAGGTTGAAAGCATGCTACTAGGCTGTTGGGGGAATCTAATAATTTTGTAATTACTAAAATGTCTTAATTAGTGTTAAAAGATTGATTCAGAAATTTCCATCCTTTACAAAATTTTGGTTGAAAACGTGTATATATATATATTGAAAGTCATGCATTTTATTGCAATATATCATAAGTTGTTATTTTCTTATTAAAAAAGATTCTTATCTTAAAATAAAATCTGAGAAAACTTGATTTTTTATAAAAGAAATTTTAAAATTGTTTCACTTTCTACGTCCTTTTTCCACAACAAGAAACTTTCAATACTTATTCCAAAAAAAAGGTAAAAACATATAAAAATAAATGAATAAAACATGATTTCAAGTCTAAGTACACATAAGAAAATATTTTGTCCAATGATATGTTAACAAATCGAACATGAAACAAATGTTAAATTTATTTAATTATTTCAAAAAAGCCTTTCAATTTTTTAATAACATTAAATTAAAGTAAAGAATCTGTTCATACAAGATGAACCGGTTCTATTAATATTCACGTAAAACCAAAATTGATTTACTCATCTCTCTTTTCTTGCAAGAAATTATTGTAGAGTTTTTTCTTTTCCCCCCCTTTCCACCCTAAAAAAAAGAAATAAATTAACAAGAATCAACTGCCCATATGTAATAAATAAACTTAAGAAGCATTAACTATACTTCAGAAAAATTCTAGGCAACAATGAGAGACATTTCAAGAAAGCCTTCCAATTCTTTATAACATTATAGTATCCAAAATGAATAGGTTATAGTCATTATTTACACGGCACCAAAATTAAGAAAATTTACAAAATCAATTTTTGGCCAGATATTAGTTTAAAGAGTTTATTTTCTTGCCCCTTTTTCCAACAATAACAAAAAAAAAAGGTTTACAAGAATTATTTGCTTATATGCAATAAATAAATTTAACTATGTGTCAAAAATATACGCGACAGTGAAAAAATATACAATAGATATACAATTCAAATACAAAACACATTTATATGCAGTTTATGACAGTTATCCATCAGTTTCTCTTCTACAAGTGGTGCTCCCATTCATTTTGGCGAGAGCAGTCAACAAAATCCGCCACAAAACCATTATAAGTCCTTTAAAATTGTTTCGCCATCACTTACATCGTTTTGATTTCGAATCCGACCCAACGTGCGGGGAATGGAAAACAGTTTCCCCACTCTTCATACGCCATCTCATTTATTATTCATGTATATGTCCTGATGAATGAAGCCCCCACTTGGCGATGGCTGATGCAATTTCTTCGCCATTCTATCGCCAGTAACCCTGTGGAAACGTAAATACATCCTCGGGGCATGTATACGTCGGGAAGCATCCCTTGTAGTAACCTTCCCCGGAACCATCACAGACAATGGGACCGAAATTGGAATAAACACCCTATTATATACAGAGATTAAGCGCGATATATATTGCCATGGCAAAATTGCTGATCAGGGAGATCTATTATTTTACCATCCTGTGGTGAAATGGATTTACTTGTGGAGAAATAACAATCTTCATTGAAGAGGAGTAGACAGGGTTTCACCTCCTTGCTAGGTCTGGGATGGTTCTTTGTTTATTTTATGGGATTAGGTATGTTTGGAGAAATGGAATGACTAGAAAATGGGAAGATAGAGATGCTGTGGCACTATGTTTTTCTAAAGGGTTTTTGTGACTTCTTGTTTCAAATAGATAGCAAGAATATTCACGTTTCACATTTCAGACACTCACTTTAATAACAATAATAATAATTACAAGCTCGAATTAAAGAAATTGAAATCTACAATCGCAAACTCTAAGTTATCATGTCATAGCATTATTTTTTAAGTCACTTGGTATCAATCCGGCAGGAAAACGACATCACGTTCTCTTATGACTCATTTCTTCAACATTTAGGAAATCGATGGTTTTTAACCATCTTTAAATCAAGCGATTTCTAAAAAAAATTTCGTCAAACCCCAATTCAAATCAGTTTAAAAAAATCACGTGACTATTGGATTACGCATGTTTGATATTTAGAAAACGATGTTTTTTTTAAGAACTTTTTTTTTTTTGCTTAAATTGGTTTGGGATGATCACGTGATTATGAATGATGATTTTTGAAATCTGTTTTTTTTTTAGTTAATAATTAATAAATATTTTATTTTTGTATTGCTTTTCAATTTTGAAATAGGAATGACATCTTTGCCTAAAATAGATATTATAATATTTATCTAGTAAGGAGTATTTCAAAATTTCACTTACTGGATTTCATATTTAGAATGACACATGGAGAATCGATAACTGAATGAGATTTTATGCAAATCAAAATTATTTTGTTCATATATTATTCAACTTGCAATTATTTCTTAAATAAAATTTTTTTTATTCCTCATTTTAATAGTTTATTTCATATTCGAATAAAAATTTTTGAGGACGTTTCACAATTTTATTTCATGTACCATGAAAAAAGAATTTTTGATGTTTTAAAATTTCATGAAGATTGTCTAGAAATTAATGAATGGACCCAGAAAATGGAAAGACAGAGAAGAATTTGTCATTTTGTTTCAATGAATGGTTTTTATGACTACTTGTCTCAATTAAGCTTGCATATATCCAATACAGGATAATAAAAATATTCATATTTTTAATCTTATAGACACTGCCTTTAATAATAATAAACAGTTAATATAATCACATGTCGTGATTACTAGAGTTAATTCAGATTTGTTGAGTATTTTTCTAAAATCAATGTTCTTCGTTAATAATTATTTGATTTTTTTATTGTTTTTCAATTTCAAAGAAGGGAGGAAATTTTTGACTTAAAATAGCGACCTAGGGAACTCTTCTATAAAAAAAGTGCCAGCTGAAAATTTTTTGTAGGCTACTTACTGAATTTCATATATAAAATGACGCATGCCGAACTGATAAAAGAAATAAGATATAATACAACTCAGAATTATTAAATTTGAGTATATAATTTTGCTCATAATTTGCTTGTAACAATTATTTTGCTTGACTCATATGATTTCTAAAATAAATAATAGTTGCTCAGTTTCATATTCAAATAACACCTTTTGAGGACATTTTGCAACTTTAATGTTAAATGTTGTCTTTTGTAGACATAATAAAAAAAATTCTGAATTGTTAAAAATGCATGCAGATTATCTAGAAATTAGTGAATGTGTCATTCAAAAGATTTAAAATGTTTCTTAGCCTTTTCTTTCTTTATTTGTTGCCAAGAAAGGTTATTTTTTGGTAATATTTTGTCTTTTGTAGTTTTAAGCATAAGCAATAAGGTTACTTATAAGCCATAAATATCCTTAATTACCTGGTATATACATGTTTTGAAGGCAAACAATATTTTTAAGTTCAAATACTTACAAAGCTTTAAATATGATATTAGAACTTTTAAGAATAGCGTCTTCCGTTGATTTTCTTTTTTCCCTTTTCTTGTGTCATCTGACCATTTAGAAAAGATCAAAACATCTCTTACCATTTTGGCTCCACTCGTCAAATTACTAGTGTATCTGGATTATCATTGCTTTATTGTCAACAGAAATTTTAGAATAATATTGTTCATATCGCCATAGTCCAAAACAGCCTACTCTTCATTTTAGTGTTCGTTTCTGGTTAAGGAAAATCACTGGATATTGTTTCTTTTTTCTTTCTACTTTCACAATTTTTGGTAGAAGTAGTCTTTTTCTTTAAGAACATTTTACATTTATGAAAACTTAACCAAACATTATGTATCAATTAAAGAATTAAATTTCTGAGACTATGCATTGACAGGCGTATGAAGTAATAACAATTCCGCCATTGGATTTCTATCTTAAAAAAAAAGAGAAATGTATTTATTATTCCTTGAGCATTGTCAAAATGCTTGAGATGAGTATTCGATGAAAAAGTAAAATTCCTTCAAATTTAATTACAATAATAAAGAAGAACAAATGTATGATATTACTTTTAAAATTTCATTAAAGTAAAGAGAAAAATATGAAAACACGTCAATTTAATTGGCAGTATTAAAGAGAGGAACTCCCATACGATATTTATTTCATGAGCTATTAATGATATCTAATTTAATTTTTATAATTTAAATAAATATCTTAAGAACGTATTATTTTTGAAAGTTGAAAATAGCAAATATGATTTAAAAATAAATATTAAAGTGGCACTTACAGATTTCCTATCACATTTGTTCATCATTTTACAAACACGCAAAAAAAAAAAACAGATTTACATATAGACGCACGCGCACACGCACACATATATAAGATACAAATCAATAATAAAAATGGAAATAAAATATAAAAGATGAAATTAATGTGAACCTCAAAAGAAATCTCAAAAGCCTCTTTTTATGCATCGTTTCACACGTGTTTTGTATCCTTGTTTTGCCTTTCTTTTCAACCAAAAAGTTTTAGGTAATTTTGTTCTTGATTCCACTTGATTCCTTTTTTTTCAGTTTTTAAGTATTTTGTTATTGCGTTTTTAAAATGTGTTTTCTCTTTTTCTTTTATAGAGATTTTTTATATATTCTTTTCTTTGCTTTTTATTTATATATATTTTTGCTTTTAAATTTATTTTGAGATATATAATGTATAGAGAGATAGAGATAGAGAGTGAAATGGAAAAGTAGAGGACTAATTTACATGATCATATTTGAGATAAAAATCTTCATCTATTAGACTTAATGTTTTTATATTATAGCAAGAATATTCTCAAAATTGTGGAAGGATATTCAAATGCAAGATTTTTTAGAAACGTTTTAACTGTTAATTAAATCTCGAAGATCTTCAAAAAAGAATCCTTTGTGTTATTAAGAACATGAGTTTAAAAAGTAAATTATTTAACACAATCTATATTTACTTTATGTAATGTTCATATAGTCATTCACTTTAAAATGAAAAGAGGCGAGCGAATAAAAGGACAGACAAAATGAGAGAGTGGGGGGGGATGATGATGACGCGAATACCGAAATGAAACAAGTTTTATATCAAGAAGAAATAAAAGTGCAATTTAAGTGGAAAGAACTGTAAATGTGTCTTCTTAGTAAGCCTACTTACAATTAGGGAAAACGTGTTTCTGCAATTAAATGTAATTCTACAAATAAAAACAGATTTATTTATTCTTCCCAATTCCGATCATTTTAATAGCAAAATAGTTATTTAAACAATTAATATGTATAACTGAAATTTAAACTTGAACTTAGAAAAAAATCAAGAAGCATTAATTCACCATTTTAGCAATTGTGTCAAAAATTAATAAGCCAGTTTAACAAAAGCATTCTTTTTTAAGTAAAGGCACTAGATTTTTTAAATTTAATAAGAATGTATAATTAAGAAAACTATATATATAAATAAATTAGCATGTATTGATTGCTCTTTATTTGTAGGCAATGAAATGTATTTATTTTAAATTAAAGCAATTACGAAGCTGTAAAAAAATTTATTGAAATTTTTTATAGTAAAAAACCTTTAGTATTTAATATCTTTTTGTACTGAAGTAATAAAAAAAATTGATATCGAGAATTTAAACTTGACTCCACTTTCAAAAATTTTCCTGAATTAGAAAAAATATATTGCTACAATTATGTTTACCAGTCTGTAAATACGATAATGTACTTTTACAGCAGAAATTTAGCATATTGTCTTAAGACCAATTTTGCAGATTTCTACCAAAATTAAGGTGAAATCATAAGAAGAAAAGTCTGTCTGTCAGCATGCATTTGAATATGATAATTTTTAGCTCAAAAAAGATGAAGATGAAATTTAATTCACAAACTTATTAAAAACATTAGATGTGCAATCATAAGTGAGCCAATACGACTAACCTGAAGACATTGGTTAACTAGAATGATTGCAATGCAATCAGAGGATTGACGCAAACAAGGTTTTTTGGCTTAAGGGTTGTCCTTAGCCACGGTATAACCTTATTAGGAGGATGCATGTCCCGTCATTGGCAGGAGGTGACTCGATCCCACACCGTTACTTTATTCACTAGGATGACAATAACCAAGCATTCTAATGGTAGTTTGTCGTTCCCGTTTTATGAGATGTCCCTATTGAGTCGTTGCAAATGTGTATTAAATTTTGTACCATGTCTGACAAATTTTAATTCATATTTTTTTGTCTGCACACTCACATCCATGAGAATGCAATTACTCAAAAATATGATTGCTTAAATAATTAAAATTTTACTTGAGGTACTACAAAGAAATGTGGATTTTCTTTTGTAAAATTTTGGATCTAATACGTTAAATAAAGATATACGACAAACATACTTCTCTTTCTCTATTATATTAAGAAGTACAATACGTGTCATATCGTGTCACCGCAAGAGGAAGTTCAATCGTGAGGAATAGAGAAATGCAATCGCGCTTACGGGCTATTGTATTCCTCCTATCTATACCCTATGCCTGTCATGCCTTCTTCTATACCCTATTCCACTCCCTCATTATTTACAAGAGTTGTAGATGAGGATAAATGGGGAACAAAAAAGATGGTGTTAGATAATCTAATATAGGAGGGAAGAATAGTATCGCTTTCTTTTTTAAATACTTTCCAAATATAAAAGACAGACCATCTGGAATATATAACAGTGAAGACCAATATATGAAGATATGATCAAAATCTAGACAGTTTCACTAAAAGCAACAGCAGCAGCAACAACAAAAAGGTGAGCTTTTAGCAAGCATTTAGCGCCATGTAAAGGAATTCACAGATATCTCAGCTAAAAGTGAACAATTTAGAATAACAGACTGCTTTTTACAAAGAATCAAAAATAGAACTTAAGATAATGCCAAAGAAAGTTTAAAGAACGGAGATACCTTGCCAGAAAAAAACCACCCTCGGTAAACGGCACTTAACAGTCATGGCGAAGAAAGCATTGTTTACGTGCTTTTATTGAACTTCTTTTATGTTTGCAACGACGGGATTTTTAGTCTTTGATTTTACACTTCTTACCTCATTTATTAAAATTTTCAAATTTTGAACAGTTGTACATTCTAGATGAAAGTGCTGTATGTTGATAATTTTTCATCAACTAATTTATAAATTTAAAAAAAAAAAACTTTTATATTTACAAGAGGTGGCATCTTACGTAAAATTTAAAAAAAGGTTTTTTTTAATTGTTTGTAGAAAGGTTGAAATAAATTGTTTTAAAAGTGACAACTAATTAATATAATAAGACTTCTTAAAATACGCTATCAATTATTAGTAAAAAATGTATTTTTCTTAAAATGATTGCAGATAAAAATAAAACTCTAAAAAATGTCAAAAATCACAAGAAAAACAATTAAACTACCAGAAACATAAAAAAAGAAAAATCTGTTAACATGTATTGGGAATTTAAAATACGCTACAAATATATATGCAAGGTGTGGTTGTTTTGGCATCGTACATTTTGCTTTAAGAATTTTTTAATCACAATATTTTTAATTAAATAGTATTTTAATTCGTCTAATTTGATAAACTTTTTAATTTTTAAGCTTTTATTATTTTATACTAATTAGCAAATAATGAATTGAAATAAATTTTAATTCAATAATAAAAATATTTCCCTTTTTTTTACTGTAAACATATACGGTGTATTTTCTAAATAACATTTAGAAGTTGTTCCCATTTTCCCCAGAAGACCCTGTAATTCCATAAGCAAATTAATTTATTTAATTACTTAAAAAAATAGCAATCTTATTATCCCAGCGAAAGTTAATGTTTAGTTAACAGGACATAATTTTAAGTTTAAATGTTTTAAATAGAGATTACAAGATTTTTTTTCAAAGTAAAAATGATGTTCCTAATGTGCAAACAGTATTAAATTCCAATCATATAATTATCAATACCAATGCCAAAAAAAAATCATTATTCTAATTTTAGCAAGCAAACATGTCTTATTTGCCTTGACCAAGTAATTAGCAATCATTTTTAAAATTGAAATGAAAATCTCAGATAATTACATACCGCACAAGAAAGAATTTCTCTTAATTAACGGAGGAGCTAATCTCTGGCTCATCAATCGCTGAAACGTCGCAAAAGACTGAAATATTTCAAGAGATTAACCAAGATTAGGAATGAAAATATTTTTATTCCGATTTAAATCAGTAAAGATCTCAAAAATTTGAAACATCTCAAATCAAAGATCCGAGGTTTGTTATATAATTATCAAATATACAAAAGTTTATATTAACGATACCTTTAAACTCCACCAATCAGGAATCCCAAACACGAAAGCCCGCGAAAACAATCAAGAAAAAAAAAGATTCGAAGAATCCGTAAGCGATAATTACTTAAAGAATTACTTAAACATTTAGCGAGAGAGAGAAGGGGAAAGGGAGAATGCGAGCAAATTTAAACGCGTCTAGAAATTCGAATTATTTATTCATTAAATGCAAAAATTATTTATCATCCATGGAATTCAGACGAAGTTAACACTTCCCCTGAACGAAAATTTTTCTAACCGCGATCTCCGACGAGCTTTGATACGTCGCTTTTCTTCAGCCAATCACAAATTAAGGCGAGATGTGTCGGGGGATTCGTCAATAAACTGTTCCAGGATTAAATTAAATTGGTATTTAAAGGCACATAACACCTTTCTTCGTTGTCGCGTTTATCATCCTGATGGTTAGAAACGTTGCTTTTAAATTTAATTATCCGATCTTTCCCGGATATAATCTTTGCGAGCTTGGAAGGAAAGAGAACTGGAATAAAGAAGGAACAAAAAGGAATGCCGACGACGCGATATTTCCGAGTTATTATACATTTTTGAAGCCTCCCCGCGAAATTCGTATTAATTGAAGCAAAGAAGAAAAATCTTTTCCTCTTTCGAATCAGTTTCGCTCGTTTGTTGCGTTAAATCAGTTAAAACTCGTCATCAGTCTTCGAGCGAATTCTTCTCCGCGTTTTGAAAAGTTGATTTGTTTTCTTCCGATTGTTCGAATCATCCATTCTGAATTTATAAGTATGTTGTTTTAAAAGGGGAATAAAAAGTACTAACGCTTGTGAAGGGATGGCGATAATGGAAGTGAAAATGGCTAAATAATGATTTGATAAAGTTGAATTTATCGCGCTTTGAAGATACACGGAGTCTCTTTGATACGGGCAGTATTGGATACAAATGAGACCATCAGATACTCATTCTTCAAATTTCTGCACCACACCAATGAAAGAATGTTTGGGGTAACATGTCTGCAGGTATGAAGAATAACAATGAAATCAACTCTTAAACATTCTTCGTTAAAAAAGGTCATTTTTCGTATTCCAAATTACTGTTATTACAAGCATTGCAATAAAAACGATACTTTTATTACAATCAGGCCATTAACATTGAAGAGTGACAAAAATATTGCAATCAGGACATTCGAATCATCCATTCTGAATTTATAAGTATGCTGTTTTAAAACGAGAATAAAAAGTACTAACGCCTGTGAAGGGATGGCGATAATGGAAGTGAAAATGGCTAAATAATGGTTTGATATGGTTGGATTTATCGCACTTTGAAGGTGATCTGATACGGGCAGTATTGGATACAAATGAGACCATCAGATACTCATTCTTCAAATTTCTGCACCACACCAATGAAAGAATGTTTAACGTAACATGTCTGCATATATGAAGAATAACAATGGGGCTGATTTAAGACAGGACATTAATATAACTAAACTCAACTAAATTACTTACGAAGATTATTATTAAAAGCCAAATCCTTTTAGTTAGAATGACAAAATTTAGTTTAAATATATATTGAAGAGAAGGAATATACACTTTGGTGCAATTTTTTAAGAATTACTAAAGATACTTTTCATAAGTTAAGAGTAACCCCAGATTTCGACGATTTTTTTTTGCGATATTTTTCGAAAATATTCTTGTACAGAAAATATTCTTATGCCATTTTAAAATTCAAAAAATATCTTTTTAATAATGCCAAGTTATTTATCGTATAAATTTTTTCCTTGAATTTGAAAATTTCTCAAAGACACATTTCAAAATAATTTTTAAAAAATAGGCTTCCATTTTGCAATGAAGTTCAAATCGTTTTCTTTGCATCATCAAATACCAAATAATGTAATTTTTGATCAAATTTTTGGCAACGAAGGACAAAAATTTTTGTTTATTAGGCGAGTTTTTTATATTAAAGATAAGAAGATGAAGTTACAGTGCCGAGAAAGACGATATGCAATTAGAATAGATCAGTGAGACAATCCGCTTTTTAATGGTAGTATGATGATTTCACTTAGACCATTGAGTTAAACAATAATCGAATAAGAGTTAAACACTATCAATCTCAATTGGACACTAAAAAGTTTTTTTAAATATAAAATTAGGAATAAAAAGGTTTTTCAGAAAAAAAAAATTAATGAAAAAGAAACATAGCCAGTGTTTTTCAGTAACCAACTGATCACCTAAGATGCCTAATAAAAAATAAAATCAGATTTTCAAGTTTGTAAACGTTTTAATTACTAATTACTAATTTTTGATATTCGGCATTACGTTGCTGCTTTTTTTAATTTTCGGGTATGTATTGCAGAGAAAGTACAATAATCGTAAAAAGAGTCACATTTAAAATTTTGGTGTATCTCTACCCTATAGGACTCCTCAAGTCCGGAAAATACATTTAAAAATATCCATTAGCATTTAACAGAGATAAATAAATAAATAAATGCTAGGAACTAGACGAAGAAAATTTGGTACATGGTCTTAAAAGCGAATTTGTAGATTTAAATCAAATTTTGTACAAAATAGGACAATTACATAACAAAATTTGCTTTTACATTTTTTCCGTTACATTTTTACTGGTTACTTTAAAGTCACTTCCTGTGTATTTTTAATTTTATGTATTGTTTTCGATTTAACGTTTTTACTATAAAAAATTCAAGCAAATAAAGTTTTATTTATTTATTCTCATTAAATGATTTTATATTTTAAAGATCAAGATTTTTTTAAATGCTCTAAGGATGTTGTGTCCGCGTTACCAAGGAAAGGGAGATACAGTAGCTTCTGAGAGTAAAACCCCCTGAGCGCTCGAGGGAAGAAGTCTGACTTTTAGCTCATATGAAGATGACGTTCACACACTTGATTGCAGACCCCCAGTTTACTGGGAGGCTCTTTACACACCTCACAGATAGCGCATAAGGAGAAAACAACCACACCCGAACTGGGGAGACTAAAACTACGGAAAAGAGACGTTACCCCTAAGACAGCTCGCCGATAAAAAAATAATGCTCTTCTCTTCTTTTATGTAATTAATTGGATATCATAAATGCAAAAGTTTTTCGTGTGAATATAAAGTTGGGATAAGACTTCAGAAAGTGATAACTGTTATTAAATATAATAAAAAAATTAGTAACAGTAATAAAAGTAAGCAAGGAGTGAATAAAGCTATCAGAAAAATTAAACAAAGTTGGGATATATTTTAAGAAAATAATACATGATATTTTCTAAAAAGATAGTATTAAAAAAATCTTATTAATTTAATTCAAAATAGGAAAAAGAAGATGAAAACTAGATTCAATCTCTTATTAATAGTTGCTCTATAAAACTCTGGGCATTTAACGAAACTATTTATTCTTTTTGCTCGAAAATATGTGCTCACCGTTAGCACAGATAGTATTATTTGCACTTTTTAAAAATAACTGAAGAGCAAAACATTAGATTTGGTTTGTTTTAATAAGTTATTTTTAAAAATTATCGATTGTAAAAAATGTTCTTTTTTATGTTCGAAAATAATTAATATGTCCACTAAATACACGCATAATTTCTTTTGTATTTTTCGAAAATAACAGAACGCAGAATCAAAGTTATTAATAAATAAATAAGTTATTAACAAAGTTATTATTATTAACAAAGTTATTAATAATAATCTAAATAATTAATAAATAATTTTTAAAAAATTTAAAAATAGCTCAATCTATTTTTCTAAAATAATTAGTATGCTCACTACAAATGCATATATAGTCTTTTTCGTACGTTTCGAAAATAACGGAATTCATTAATAGCTGTTTATCAAAAATATAAACAAATGGTATAAACAATAGTATAAATAAAAACAAAAAAATATAAACACATTTTTTTCGGAAATAATTAATATGCCCATCACTTATACAGAAATTTAAGGAAGTAAAGATGAGTTGTATTCAATAGACTGTTTAAATTCTCTTTTATTGCCACGTTTGTGGATTTCAAATCAAACATCAAATCATGTTAAACAGCATTACGACTCCGTTTACTGAAGCTATTACGAGTAGAAATATTTCTTTCGTGCAATGACTCCATCATTTCTTTCCAAATTACATGTTTATCATCTTTCAGAGGAATTGATTGCTCTAGAATTTGGAGAAATGGTACGATTCATAAAATGCTGCTGAATGCGGGTTATTTAGTTGATTTCTACAGAAATGCTGGCTCCATTTATCCGTGGATTACGAGAAGCAAAATTGGGTCAATGATAAGCTTCGTTTAGAAAAGGAGAAAGTTTTTCCGCACCAGCAGCACTTGTTAACAAAGTGAAAAGTAATGGAACATGAGACTAGATTTCTCTCCTTTTATTGGATGTTTTTAAGTGACGTAACATTTAAATTTACTTCTGATTTCCCAGGATTTATTATTTGATTTTTTGTAAATTATAACCGAGATATATTATTTATCAGGACTCTGTATAAAAATGTACGTTTATTGCATATTTTATATAAAAATAAGTTTTATATTATATACAAATATATTTTATATATAGATATGTTTTATATTATACACAAATATAGTTTAAATATAGATATGTTTTATATTTTTCGTATATTTGTTATGAAATTTAGTATGCGTGTTCATAAAGTCAAGAAGAGGATAAGTGTTAATTTTTTACATTCCAGAAGTTTCTTATAGTATTTTCTTATAGTATTTCTTATAGTATTTCCAGAAGTTTCTTATATATTTTTTTTCTATATTTCTATAATTTTTTTACAGTTTTCTAAAATTTATTCGATGTATAATTTTGAACAATATCTTGCTGAAATGATCAGAATTCTTTTAATTTCCTTCTTTCTTCATACGTACTATAATTTTCACCCATCTCCTTCTAATTTTCTCCTTTAATTGCGTGCTTTTACCAGTATAATCTAAGAGTTAAAAAAGTTACTTTCTTCGGAAGTCAACAATGCAGTAGGATTTTCATTTCTCTTTTATTGAAAAGTATGTAAACTTTTTCCGTAGTAAGTAAAAAGTTTTCCGCATTAAAAGTATATAAACTCCACAGTCATCTGTAACACACTAACACCAAAAATTTCCTATTTTTCAGTTTTATCAAACAACAAAAGTAAAATTTCAATTAAAAGCGTTCCATATTTACAGTTTAACAAATCAGAAGATGCGTATTCCAAGCAATCAAGCTGATCGCCAACATATTTACATATTTAACGTTAATACAAAAAGCAGAAAGTTATTTTGTGTTAGCTCTCTTTGTCAATTTGAATGTTTGCTTGCATGCTTTGTATGCAAATTAACAGCTTCTGAAATCTCTTGATAAATGTTTGAAAAAACAAATTTTTTTTTTTGTATTCCTGAATCTTATTTGCAAAAATATTTCATTTTTCTTTAAAAAATCGTTTATCATATTTTTAAAAAAATCATCTTTTTTAATGAAGCCTTTTTTAAAGCAATTTTCTAAATACATTTTTTCTAATTATTTATTATTTTTAAAAATTTAATTTGATGCACAGACTTTAACAATATTTCATATCAAAAATAAATTTCTTTTGATTTTATTGCTTTATCAAACGGTTTAATGTTTTTGACAATGGAAATTTTGATAACAACTTAACATATTAACTCTTTTTGGGCCGAATTTTTATTTTAATTTCAAAATAGAAATTGTGGGATCGAAAAGTCACAAATTATAAACTTATATATGCAAATGATAACAAATTTTTGCGTTTAAACAATTTGATTGCGTTGTAATCATTATATGATTTTCAAGTCACATCATCCTATAAAATCTGCACTTCTGTGTATAATAGCTTATATTTGAAAATACATAAAACAGTTTGCATTTGGTGTAAGGCATAAATGTCCATGAATCCATAAAAATAATTTGGTAATCACTGACAAAATAATAAATAATTTCAATTGGATCAAATGGCTTCGCGTAGCTTTACTATCAGCAGTTTTCACAACAATTATTTTGCTATTTCGGGTTGATGAGCTTAGCAATGGTCATGAATACTAGTATTGGCTGTGTTTGCAACGCCGTAGAGTTAAGATTTATGCACCATAGCATGTAAAAAGCTATAATTATTTTGTAAATTGCCGATAAATCAAAATGTGGTCTGAAAGTTACAGGGGCCTCATAGAGGGTTAATTAGAAAGTAGGATTTTCACTTCCGTTTTTATTTAATAGTGTCCAACGTTTTAAAATTAAATTTAATTCGTTCCAAAAAATTTTATTATGTGAGAAAATGATGTTTTTTTCGTTAGAAGGTTTTGATGTCTCCGAAATTTATGAGCATCAAATATTTTTATCTGCTTTTACCAATATTGCTTTATTATTATGTATACTTCATGAACAGGAGATACATTTTTAAAAGACTGACGAAGAACGATAACATCATGGTTGTTATTTAATCTCAAAATAAGTCGAGCTCCAAAAAAAATCCTCCTTTGTTTGAAATCTAAAGAAATAAAAAATAAAAATTAATAAAAAATTATCATTAGAAATATATATACATATTATAGAGAGATAGAGAAGTCACGTGGTTGTTTCAAATCGGTTTAAACTGGTTAATGACTTAAATTAATTAAGACAAATAATAACTTTAAAAAAATAATATTCTCACATTATAACTTGAAATTTGCTAAGAACGATTTCATTTTGTTTTTTCTTTCTTATTTTAGTTTTTAATTTAAGTTACTATTACAATTTTAGTCCATTAATTTAGATTTTTTGGTTATTAATCAATAAATCAGAATTTAAAATTTAAAAAAAATTTTCCAAGAGAGCCAATATTTCAAGAAAAAACAGTTTGTCAAACGGTGTATTTCGCTCTATGTATTTACGTATGAGATTTAAATTTAAAAAAGTTTTATTTTATGATTAAAAAATTCTTAAAATTTAAGTTATGGATTAATTTTTTAAAAATATAGATAAAAAGTTTTTATTAACAATTAATTTGCAGGAAATATTAAGTTGAAGTAAAATATTCATTCTGAAAAAATCTGCATTTTTCATCTATTTACGAACACACTGAAATAAGAAAAAGGTAACAGCTTTCTCTCTTTGGCTTTGACAAAATAAAACACAGCATATTTTGTGTTCAACTTCTTATTTTGGTGAAACGGATCAGTTTCGATATTTTTGGTACTTGTTTATTTTTACGACTACCATAGTAAATCTGCTAAAAATGCAAATCGCTCAAACCATTCAGTAGTCTTCCGTATAATAGAGTTGGCGATCTTTGCATAATCAAAAAATTGCCAAGTAAATCCGGTGATGCAACCCTCCTGACAAAATATTAGCATTTTACGTCTAATATTACAAGGAAATCTTCTTGCAATCTAAAAATCGCCAAATAAGCACTGAGAGTGCAAAAATAAAATTTCCTCGTTTTTGAGCAATCTTAGTAGACTGATCCTTTTTCACATCGAATTTGATTCAGAGCTGCTATTTTGAAGTGAAACTTTTAGTTCGAATGCATTTATTATGTTTTAAGTGTTCACGTTCATCTATATAAAGAAATACAGAAACAAATTATCAAAATTTGTCGCATATTTCCAATTTTGGTTTAAAGATTTTTAACCAAAATTCATTCATTTATCTTGTAGCGTTTTTCAATTATCGACCTTACTTACAAGCAAGAAACACATATATAAATAGTTACCCCTTTTAGTGATTTTTGTTGGAAATTTATTGCAGGTTAAATTTTGTGATAAAACCACATCGGAATTTCATCCATCAACTTCGCAATATTTTTCAGTTATCATTTCTTGCTATCTTATTTCATCCAGAACGGGATACACTATTAAATTTTGTGTAAATACTATTTTCTTGAATTCCATAAGTATATTTTGCTATAATTGGAAGCTTTGTTCACATACAGAATTTAATTCATAATCTCGGTCTTTCTTTCTTTTCTTTTATTTTCAGCCGATAAAAAGGCTTAAAAGATAAGATTCATCAAATTTTCAGCCTGAATTTTAAGAGGATTTCTATACTTTCTAATTCTATAAAGCCAGGTCAGAATATTTGTGATTGTGGAAGTGATGTCATTACGCAGAAGTGAAAAATTTAATAACAGTTGTTAACTTTAGTTGAAACTGTAGTTTATAGGAAAAATCAAAACATCTCAAAGTGTCCTTTATTCATTCTCCTCGCCAATTATTTGAAAGCTAATTGCTAATAATCGCTAAATCAAACATTTCTGGCATCTTCAAGATATAGCGGTTACGTGTGAGATATTATTTTCCTTTTTAGATTATTTTCCTGGAAAACTGGTTAGAATCTTTAGTTACATCTTACTGTTTTCATTGCGGGATCATTAGCAGCAGGCTTTTGATGTAATAAAATCAGCTGGAGTAGTCTCCCCAAAACTTTCTCGCAACTCTCTAATATCGGTAAATAAGATGTTGCACTAATCCCAGATAACACCTTGCTCAATTTTGACATGCAAAAAGAACAAAATACTAATTTTTTGTGTCAATTTAGCATTTTTTATTGAAGCTTGTCATTATTCATGAGTGAGTGTTTTGGGGATTAATCACTGTCATGCGATAAATAGTATCCGAGAATCGAATTCGTGTTTTACATGCATTTTTTCAAAATCAATGAAATAAAAATACACATGGTCACAAAATCCCAAAGCAATTTGAAATATTTAAGTCATTGACTTTTTTAAGTTATCACTTTTATGTGTTTCTAAAAGACTAACCGACAGTCAATCACTGGTTGGCTTAGTACAAAATTTGATGGATATCTATACTATAGATGTTAACTCCATGTACAGAATTTCATCTATCTAGATTTCTTCTTTTTGTAGTCATGGCGTTAAATTATATTTGAAGAGCCAGATAGATTGAAGGAATTTAGTTTAAAATTTGAATTAAAGCTACAAATTTGGAATCAAACCTATACACCAAATTTCATTAATTTAACTCAGTTTTTGAGTTATCTTTGTCTCAGATAGACAGAAAGGTGGGCATCTCGAAACCTCCATGAGTGATTGTTTAACGAATATTGCATTTTGACTGATTTTATTAGAAATACCATGATGATTGTTCATTACTTTTTTTTGTCTGAATCATTAGAAAGGTTTGAAGAGTATAAGTTTGACTAAGTCAAGATTAAATTTTATAATTAATGATAGTTTTCTTTTACCAAGAGTTATATAAAATATATACTACCACATCGCACTACTGAATAGATTTTTCAAGTGGAATAAATATTTGAAATATTTAGTTCAATCGGATATAGAAGGTTCCACTTGAAATAGATGTTATATTTTCTTTTCCTATATTGAACTACTTGTCCTTATTTACTTTGAAATAAGTTTTTGAAACATATTTCTTATTCTGTCTCATATTTTCTATTTTTATAAATTATTTTTCGGCCTTTCCCAATAAAATTGAGGTTTAAATGATATTAAATTTTTCCAAATTGAATATATTGAATAATAGTGACAACTTATATGAAATATTCTAAAAAATAGATTATATTTTTATTGGAAGACAATGTAAAAGGAATGTTTCGGGAACCTTGAAAACGAATGGAAAGATAAATTCTTTGACAATAAAGAATAGATTCTTATCATTAAAAACATATTCTCTTTAAATCAGCTAATTACGGTCATGAGAAGCTTAAAAAGCTGTTCCCAATCACTTCATAGTCACTGGAGTAATTGGAAACATATCACATAATTGTGTGTTGCGGTAATTGAGACTAGTTGATTTTGAAATTAGTTTCGACCAAAAAAACATTTTAATAAGCCCTCTATAACTTTATTTCGAATTAAATTTACCTGTCTTCTTACTAAAAACATTTTAAATTGAAAAACACTATAATTTCAGTAAACTTCGTTCATCAATTATAACGGCAGACCCTATTTTGCACATTAAAACTATTCGGATCATAATTTTAAAATTTAGATTTTAGAGAAAATTAAGCTTCTGGATAATCCTCTTTTTTAATGCTTACCTCGAGCTCCTAAAGGGAGGTCATAGCAGACACTCCTACTCGACACGAAGGCACACGGATTTAAATCATTAGGCTGAATGACTGGACCGCCTCAACAGCAACACTGGTGAGAATTGTGGTTCACTCCTAACGGCCATCCCCGACCACAGCACAACCCTTCCTGTAGGGAATACTTCCAATCATCTATGGTAGAGGGCCTCTCCCACCTATTGATGTATCCTCCAGAGTGTCGAGATCCAACCACCATGCAGGAAACATCTTGAATTGCCTCCCCCAGGAATAAGTTTCTAAAGGGAAAGAATATGAAGGGAAAATAAGAAATACATAAACCTAATAGTATAGACTGAAACTCCATTTTTATTTAATTAACTTAAATGCCATTGCAAATGCATGATTTGCGTTCATGTTATGCCTAATAATTTAATTCAAATAACAAATGTTGTATTTGTATTTTAGACTTGTTTCATATAGTCATGGTCAAGTTAGTATCACTTATGACAATTTCGATTAGTTTTCTAGACGCCATTCTACTTGGCGTACCTATCCTGGAATCCTAATATTATATTACCCCAACTTCACCAAAAGCCCCTAAGAAAAGTTTCTATGAAATTTTCTGGAGATATCAATGCTTTAACGTCACGAAGGTAAGTAGCGCCGAGTACAATATAATTTTTTCACTCTTAGTATGAATTAGGTCCAAAGCAATTTTCCCTTGACACACGGCATTTCCTAATATTTTTCTTTTAAAAAAGGCATTATGAGCTTTAACGAGTTGTCTTATAAATGCCCCCTCCCCCAAGACAGATGCTTATGGCATCGCCTCTCCCCTTCCAACTGGTCGCTAAGCCACTGGTTAGTGGATACAAACACGATTGTAATAAATCATTAATGTGAATTTCAAGAATTTTTACTTACTTTCCCAATATTGCATTTCTGACAAGCGAGCATTAAAATGATAAAGGTCTTTTCTTTGATGAAGACGCAAGTTTTTATCAAAAATAAAAAAAAAATCCACTTCATAATGTATTATCATTTAGGAATTTTAAATTGTAATAAATTATTTTTCAATCAGAGTACAGCCAAAAGCAAAATTACGTTGGCAATTGTTTTACCTTTTCATTAAACGGCAATTCTCTTTTCCTACCTTATTAGCCATCATTGCTAATGATTAAACACTCTAAAACGGGAAGAAAGCCGGGAAGGAACGGAATGAGAAGGAAGATAAAAAATAACTCTCATCCGTTTTTTATTCTGTTCCAATGCAGATGGATTTTTTTCCTCATCTCTCCCGAAGCAATCTGCACGCTCTATGTTCGGACATAAAAAAAAACATAATTGTTTCAATCCCATTTTAATTCTCTGCTTCGTTTTAAACGAAGCATAATTTTCCCTAAGGAACTTAAAAACAACATTCGCATCATCAGAAATTGCGAAGAAAAAAAAATCTGTTTTTTTTAAATAAAAAAAAAATTAAAATGAAATAAACCGGTATCATTTTCGACCAGAGTACCCGATGTATTGCAATATTATAAGAGAAAAGCAGGAGTAGGAAAAAAAATAATTATGGTATTGAAAAAAGCAATAAGAAATAATAAACTGAAGTGAGTATATCAGCTATCAGACAAGGCTCAAATTGAAAGATGAATTAATAGAGCATAGTGAATGAGGCACAGTCTTCGGATGGGCGGGGGTGGAGGACAGGGTTGCAAACGATAAAATGAGGCAGGCCCACCCCACCCCGGGCAACACTCGAAGAAAATAACTGCCTTAATCAGCTATGTAATCATTTACCGCTCCTTTATTATAATAAAGTGAGACGGGAGAGAAAGAGGAACATTTTTAAATCAATCGAACTCGAAACCTTCCTCCCTTCGTCTTTATTGATTTTTAACGGAAACAACTTCTTAATAAAGCGCACACAAGTTAGAAGAGGGGCTGAAGTAATTTAAATGCCCAAGTAAAAGCTCGATATTTTCTCTCCCCCGTAATCAAAATATCTTTCTTAGCTTACCTTGAAAATTAGAAAACTATTTCCCTCGCTCCCGTTAAAACGCAATAACTTAATTAAATGTACATGGTGTCACAGCCAGAGCCGAGCAGACAAAATTGCCATTTTCTTCTGACACGACACTCTTTTGCCTTTAACAACAAACGTATCGACAGTTTTCGAGCCTTCTGAAAGCTCTTTTAATATATATCCATACGCGAACACCCCCACCCCCTGACTATATATCTATATATCCTTATATCTTAATTAAATTATCTTACGGAGGAAGCATGTATCCTTGCGACCGCAAATGAAAAGGGACGCATTAAAACAATAAAATTTTCGTCGCTAAGTAATCCGTTATAAGGCCGCTGTGCCGGTTTACATATCTTGTTAAATCGATTATTGCGCTTTAAAGAATGATTATTATGCTCTTTGTTCTCTCTTCTGGCTAAAGACGATGAAAATTTTGTTTCAAAAAAGAAAGAAAATTTTCCCCTTGCCTTGTAGTAATTTGAAGGATTCAGCTCTGGAGAGGGTGGAGGCCATAGGAAGGGGGAGGAGGTTTTGAAGGAGCGACGAAAATTTAACTTCCCATCGATGCGAGAGGAGTTATTCGAATAAACCCGCGATGAAAAATATACATTAATTAAAATGTTTGTTTGAATGTCAGTATAACAATGCCCCTGTCGTAAATTGATCATCTGTTTCGATTGCGGTAGGAGTCAATTTGTCGAGTGAGTGAAGAAGGGGGGAGGTCTGATTCTGAGTTCTTTTGTCTTTCTCATAATTGATAACCATCGGATTTAAAAGGGCCGATAAAAGAGCGCTAATCTACGTTTTATCGACAACTTTCGATTCGAGATAGTTAGTTTCCATATCAGATAAGAAACAAGAAAGACGTGAAATCATTCGTTTATTCGATTTCGACGGTGAGGAATGAATTCGAGCATTGCATTCTCTTCGAAAAGGGATCATCTGTGTCTGTATCTAGAATTAGAGTTACATTTAAAAGTAATTTGAAGAAAAAAAGAAAAAGAGAGAAAAAAAAAATATTCAACGGATTTCTATTTAAAGTATTTTTCAATGTAACGAAATCTTCATTCTTTATGATGTCATTTGTTGTACTGATTAAGCACGATTTCTGTATAACGAAATCGTTTCTCTCTTTTGCAATTTATCGTTTTACTCATTTGTCAAAATTCCATCAAAATGAAGTAAATTGGTTGCCATGAAAAGGTTGTGAAGTCATGGGAGTTGTTGAAGATGGTAAGAGCACCTCTCTATAATTTTCCCCACAAAAATGACTGCTGAGTATTTTACACGGCATGACATATTTTGTAAGGTTTAACGAAAAGTAAGGAAGATACCACTTTAAGTGATGACGATGATAATGATGAGAAAATAAAAATAAAAATATTACTAGAGAAATCACTAATAGATTTTTTACGATACCAAAATGGTTACTGTTTCAAGAAACATTGTTAAAAAAAACTTCTAAAAATGATAAATCGATAGAAATTATTTAAGATTTTTTTAAAGAATTTAATGTGCATTTGTTTTTATATATGTTAATATGTGACCGTGCATTAATTTATGCCGGCATCCTGGCTCAGAGGTAGCGTTCTTCCGCGTGATCTATGAATTCCTGGTTCGAGTCCCGGTAAGGGCATGGTTGTTTTTCTGTGTTCTATCTATAAGGAGTGTGAATGTGTCTCCCTGTAAAAAGGGATTTGGACAAGCGGATGTGATAAATGTGTGCCATCTTCTTATGAGCCAGAAGTCAGAATTCTGCCCTCAGGTACTCAGGGGTTCATAACCTAAGAAGCTACTGCACCCCTTCTTCCGTTCTAAAGTGGACATGTCATCATTATTATAATTCATGCATTTGATTAAGATGTCTTTAAAAAATTATAGGGGAAGGAGGATTAAAAATTCGACTCTATTTCAAAATGTGGATATTTTTTACGCGTTTTCCAAAACTGACATATTAATAAATTTTAGTTGCATTTTGAGTTATTATTTTAAACTCAAATTTTGAGTTTCCTTAAATGCGGAAATCAAAACAAGCATTAATAAAAAAAATTCATAATCCATAACAAAATTGTAAAATTTCGCAAAACTCTGGAGCTAAAAAATAAATGAATGACACTCTATTTACAAAATTATTAATTGAAAAGTAAGAGAAACTTGTGAGTTTTGTTTAGTATTTTTCTTTGTGAGTTTTGTTTATTGAGTTTTTTTTTTGGTGAGTTTTGTTTAGTATATTTAAACATCAAACTGTTCGAGCATTCTTAAAAGGTATAATCTATTGGGTGATATTTGAGACGTTCTGGTATAATGGGTATTCCGGTTTTGGGTTTCCAATTAAGTCAAAGGTTCATCGCTTATCAATGCTGAATCACACTTCTTTAATTATCCGAGCCTCCTTAAATTGCTTAGAAGTTGGAGATCTGACCGCCAAAGTAAGGTACTAAACATCTGAGCCTAACGGAGCATCAGTGTGTCCGTTTCTGGGAGCTCGTGCAACCTGGAAATTGAATTTCAGACAATAAAGTAGAACCTCATTTATGCTGTATTATTTATTTCTTAGGATGATAGAGTATATTTAGACATTTAGCCTAATACACTCTCTTATCCATTTAACCAGACCATTACTTATTATTTATGCGATTTCTTGGTTTGCTTAATTTCTTTATCTTTATCTTTCCTGTATTTTTTTTATCTTTCTTTAAGCATTGTATATGTTTAGTTATTTTTAGTTATTTGTATATGTTTAATTATTTTTTGTCATGATAAAAAACATGGAACCCAGGGCCTGATTATAAGGCCTACCACATTGTTTTATACGTTTTTTTTGTTTGCGTTATGTCCTATGCAATTACATAGTTCTCCACTATTTATCTTTGCTCAAACATTGCATATTTTTATCAAGTCAGAACATGATATTATTTTGGGAATGAGGTTTTCTAACGTCAACAAAAATCCATAGGTGAAAAATAAAAATTTTCTTATCTGCACGAGCATTTCAAAAAATCAGGTTTTATTGCATTTACAAAAGCTCTGATTTTAAAAAAATAAGTTAATGACTACAGCAAATAAAACTAAGAAAAATGTCATTTTGAGCACATGATTATGTGAAATGAAATAAATAGGAAATGTGATACATTTTTTAAAACAATAAAGGCGAGACAAAGTTTTTTGGATCGTTTGCAATCCTAAAGTGGCTCATTCAGTGAAACAATGAAAATGAATTAAAATATAATTGAACTTGCAAGAGCACGTGATGCTTGGCCGTTCAAGAAATGATGTTCTGACATCATACATTAAAATATGCATGGCAGGTTTAATTAAAATTTTTTTTTATTAATTCTTTGTCATAAGTATTGCTGTTGTTACTAATGGCATTTGCCATGGACAAGCTCGTTGACACAATCAATGATTTTAAGTCGAGGGCGCGACTTTTATTTCAAGTAGTGCTTATGCCGAGAGTATGTCTTAGCTACACACTCATCACATTCGTTCAAACAGCCATTTCTTACAGGAGGGCATATTCATACACCTCACAGACATTACACAGAAGAATAACAATGCCCTGACCTTGAATCGAACTCGGGACTCCCAGATTACGATGAAGACGCGCTACCTCTGTGCCTGGACCCTGGCTTGTCATAAGTATACAGAACAGAAATGAAGACAGTACCCAAGCCTTGACTATTAGATAATTATATATAATTTGATACGCTTATATTTTACAGGGCTTATTTCAATCTTTTCTAATCGATTTCCTTAAATAATTCCCTAATGTTTTGAAATTTTTAAATGTAATTTTTTGAGTATGGGACATAATTTTATGATTTTCAGTACTTAAGGATTAGTTAGTCGAATCAATTAAATTTTGATTTCACAAGCAAATTATTCAAGGCCTAATTATTAGACTAATACGTATTGTTTTATGCGCTATTTTTTTCGTATTATGTTCAGGGTAACTTCATCTTTGTCCAAATGTTGCATATTTTTTATTAGTTCTTTGTCATAATTATACAGCATAGAAATATTGAGAATACCCGAGTCTGTCTATTAGACCATTATATTTAACTCTATACGCTTTTATTTTAAGTGTCTTATCTCAATCTTTTAATCGAATTTCTTCTTATCATTCTCTAACGTTTTGAAATTTTTACATGTATATTTTAGAGGATGGTACATAACTTTATGATTTTCAGTATTTGAGTATTAGTTAACCGAATCATTTAAACTGCGATTTCTAAAGCAAAGTGGTATCTATAAGTACGCTCAATTAAAAAGGTGACTACCGTTATATAAAAGGAAATTTTATTAATAATATTATAATTATAATTCCTGTGAAACAGTACAATTATAAGTAATCGCCACTGACAAGAAAATACTGATTCCAGGGTGCGGATGAGAAATCCAGTTTTTTGAGTATTCCTTTTCCAAAATGGAATACTCAATTATGAATTATGTAAAATACAGCCCCTTTGCTTGTCGGTAATTCAGCAGCAATTTCATTTGTACTGATCTGATGATTCTTTCAAGTTAGATTCTTCGCAGCTGAAATCACGTCATTGTTAGTCACAAATGCTCCTGTCCAGAACGTAGCAAGTCTTTTATATTATTTTATAAATGAGAACATCGATGAGAAGCCATGAACTCCATACATGTAATGAGAATTCCCTCGCTATCTATCGACTAACGCATTAGTTAACTGGGATTCAATATAGCGTTTCTACAGCTATTTCCTTTTCATGTGAGTCAAATTTAATCAGAAATTTAAGAAAAAAAGGACTATAAATGTCATAGTATTTCTTAATTATTAATCATTAATTTCAAACTGAATAATTCAAAATAATTTAAATAGAAAAATCTTTTTTTAATACATTAGTAAAAAGGGAGGCATTTTTAAACATTCTTTTTTTAGAAAACTTATCCTTTTTCATAGACTTAAATTATGGATTTGAAATGTTATCCTTAATAACATCATTATTTTAACCTTTTGCGGTCCGATGTCGAATGCGACTCAACATTCAAGACTGTGCATCAATTTGACGTTTTATTTATTTATTTTTCAAATTTAATTGTTAAAAGCACCTGCATAATGGTTTGTGTAAGCGAAATGTAGATTAATTTTTCAAAGAAATTCGAATTAACAGAATTATAGATATTTATTTTTCATAACAATAAACAAATCTTTGTGTTAGGTGAATAATTTTGCATCTAATTATTTTTCGGACTGCAAAAGGTTAATCTCTTTGGTCAACTAGAGACTGTTACGAAGGATTTTAATATTTATTTGATTCAAAATATCTCTGTAGCTTTAAAAAATACCCATATGACTTTAACCAGGGGATTCTTCAGAATATTAAAATAGTTGCTTTCAATTCGATGGATCTCGTTACTTTTTGGAGAGTTACTCCCCTCAATCACGTATCCAAACCAATTTTCCTTATCAATTTAAAAAGAAGAAAGGTTTTCTTGCTATCATACTATCAACCCCAAGACGAGAGCGATTCAACTTTGGAGAATTCCAGGATCAAATTTAAACTTCTTCGATATACGATACAAAATACACAAGCAAACTTAAAACCGGACATCATTTCCAGGACCCTGAGGGAAACCATTTATTTAACTGGCACGCCGCAATTTAGCCAAGGATCTATAACACGACCCATATCTATACTCGCATCTATATCTATATTATCTATATCTAGACACACGCAAGTATGCTCCCAAAGGCCTTGCTGAGCTTAACATAACAGTTCGTCTTCGATGTCCTCTCTCAAAGAGACCCATTTTAAATCCCTCCCCTGTCAGCAAAAGTCTTCATCGCTGAAGAGTAAAAAGAACTGGAAAAAAAGAAATAATAATATTCTCCGTGGGGTGGTTCTGACCCCCTAGGGCGAGTCATCAACTCAAGTGGATGACTGAGAGGAACGGCACATAGGTTCGATTGATAGGTAACGAGCGAGGGGATTGTAGCTTCTGCTGGTGAAGTCCCATTAGAGTGGAAAGAAGAATTGTCCGATGAAGGTTCGTTTTTGTAACGGCTCCAGAATTGGAACTGGAGTTAAAAAAATGAAGTCTGATGGTTTACTACTTTTGTCCTGTAAAAGAAGATCTTAAAGGGGGGGGGGAGAGAAGTTATCTCAGATATCACGGAGAGAAATTCCTTTGCGACGAAAGAACACAAACAAAAGGTCAATACATATGTTTTTTTCCCTGTTGTTGTAGGGAAGCATAAATCAATATAACCATTCTCCTTGAGGTGGTGGTGGTGGTTTTTTTTTTTTTAAAAAGGTGAAATTAATTTGATATTATATTTCTAAATTAAGCTATTATTTGGGTAAATTTTCATTTTAAGAATCACAATTAAGAATTGATACAAAAAATGCACTACTAAAATAACCAGAAAGGATTATTATTAAGGTTTGTAAATTGTTTTTCTTTGGCGCAAGAGCTGCATTTGGCTAGGTTTCGCCATGCAATGTAAAATATATAATCTGTGCAAAAAAAAAAAAAAAAACCAAAGGTGTGGACTTATTAAAACTTTTTCGCATACTCTCTAACTTGTCTTGACTCTGGAATAGAATAGTTATGAAATATTAACTTTTGACGTGAATTTCACATTTATACTGAACATATCTTATCATATGGCGATAAATTCCTGGAATGCTTTGATAAAATACCCAAATCAATTTTTTTTTAAATGCGTATTCCTCAACCAGTTGAAATAAAAATTTGGCTAAAAACTACACTTTTAATCGCAAAATTTGTACAAAATTTAATATATTTAAGTCGCTGCGTTTTTGAGCTATCGCATCACCTATTTCCGAAAGTACAGACCGACAGACAGTCAATTCTTATTTGGATTTGATTGAAAATTTAATAGGTTTTCAAACTTATATCCGAAGAGACAGAAAAAAGGACTTCCTCCGAACAAATTTTACTCAAAATTTGACAGAAATCCAAAAATTAGATGTAAAGATTGTATATCAAATTTCTTTCTTCTAGCTCAAAGCATTTTTGTGTCATCTTTATCAAAGATAGACATTTTTCAAAAATGTGCTTTTCGAACTCAGGGATGTCTAGAGGGTCGTCGAAATCTCGAGTTCGAATATTTTGACGACCCTATAATTTCTCTATATTACGCATAATAGAAAGTAAAAATAGCTGACTTTTTAAATAGTTACTTTAAGAAAAAAAAATTTGATCTTGAAACATATCTTGAAATATATTTTGAAAATTTAAATTATTAAGAATGAGTAGACTATATATCATTATTGAAAAAAAGTGGTGTTTGATCAATTTAAACCTATACACATAAATTTAAATAATCACATAATATTTGTTATATTTAGAAATTTTCTTGTAATTTTATCTCAACCATAAATTTTACAGTGATAACCAAAAATTTATATTCGTTTCACGTTAACAGAAGACTAATTATTCTTTCTTAACTTTAATCAACTGAAAAAAAGTGCTGTAGGATTTAAAATCACTGCGCAAATGAAAAAGAAATAACTTTTCATTTTTTAAGATGGTTTAAGTTTTTATTTTTTCAAAAATCAAAATCTGAACAATGTTATCTATTGCGAAAATATATCTCCTTTAATGATTCCAAATTTTTGATTTCATGAATAAATAGAAAATCACTACACAAACAGTAAAGAAATAACTTTTCATTTTTTCAGATGTTTTAAGTTTTGAATTTTTCAAAAATCAAAATCTAAACAATGATATCTATTGCGAAAATATATTTCCTTTTATGATATCAAATTTTTGATTTCAGGAATAAATAGCATTAAAATATTTAAATTTTACTTTTGATGGGAAAAAAATTGAAAAATGATGAATTTTTCTTAAATTTTCAATAATTTTTAAAAGATGAATGATATATCCATTTAATACAAAAGTTCTTGAATACTTGAAAACATTTTTCTTTTCTTATAATATAAGAACACTTTTTTTACTGTATATTTGGCATTATTCTAAAAAATAGTACTGTGAGCCATTAAAATTCAACCAGATAATCTCAATCAAATTTTATTGCAATAAGTAGCTTCGTAAAAAAAATTCAAATCTTTTCAATTATAGGGATACTTGTAATAGCAAAATAGGTACTCATTCTAGCTCTAACATCTGGTTTATAAATTTGAGCTTTTCAAGAAAATACAAAATATTTTAATGAAAAAATTACTTTTTCATATCAATATTAGATTATTCTTTTTTTATGACTTCTGTATCATTATATCAATTTTTTTGAAAAGAGCAGTTAATAAATTTGTTTTAACTGCGTCACAATACTTCCGATAAAACAGAAACATATAAAACAAACAGCTTAATGAGCCAGTTATTAAATTATTCAAAATAATTAAAAGAAAAATAACAATGATGAAAAAAATATATAAAGTTGCTCAACATAGGTGTTAAAAATAAATAACTTAGGCATAGATCAAAAGACCAAAGAACTCTCGCCTTAAATAATTGCCTTAAGTTATCTCTGAAACGTCCGATACATCAAGAGTTTTATAAGTCCATAATCCTATATTTAAAAAATAGTTAGTTAGATGCTGATGAATTCATGGAAATTGCGATTAAAAATAACTCGAGATACGATCTATTAGTAGCCATCAAGACAGCAATTCTGTTGCTAATTAGCGAACTCTTTCAAGCTCTAAACGTTCCAAGATAAGCTCTTTAGAAGAAACGAAAAAACACTTAGATGAAGGCGTTCCAAAGATAGGATAAAGTTATACAGCTTCTTTCCAACGAACGCTTTCACGTCAAGAAATAAAAATGCTTCGCTGTAAGTCTTCGCAACGTCGAAGTGACGAGAAATTAAGACAAGCTTTTTATCTTGCGAAATGCGTCTGCAAAAATTGAAGGTAGGTAGGTATGCTTAAGTTTATTTGATTCTAAGGTGATATGAAAAAAAAAATTATTGGCAGGGTGAATTTTTTTCTTATGAATAAAAATTTCATTTTAATAAATAAAAGTTAACTTTTTTTAATTTCATTATTTTTAAACAGCAGTGTAATAAAAAATACAATCAAAGACAAAAATTTGCAAAACGACAATTGCTTTGTTAGAATTTGATTGTTATCAGAATAAAATATTAATCAGTTTGTCGATTTTAATGGAAAAATAATTCATCCCTCCTTCCCACCACATTTCAATGCCCATTTGTGCCAGCTAGTTACAAACGGGATCATAAGAATGCCAAAGTAAAACGTTGTTATTAATATGCTATTTTTTATTAATTTACATATATGAGCAATTTTTTTTGTAGAAATAAATTTATAAAAGGCTGTTGCATTGCCCCATGACGATGAATATTGATTTCACGATATTCATTAATTTATTTAGTTGCAAATGTCATCAAAAAATTGCTGAAGCCAATATCTTTTTAATGATATGCTTTTTTCATCTTATTGTTATTGTGATTTAGCTTTATATCATTTAGTTTCATCAAGGACACCAAGGTCAATGTGTATTTGTTGGCATACTATTTTTTTTTCTCTTCATATGCAGACAAATTTCCTTGAAGACATGAAGTTATAAAGGGACGGAACGTTTTTTAAATCATGATGAAGTATTGATTTTATGGTAGTTTCCTCTCACATCATTTAATTGCTAATGTTTTCGTAGAAATGTTCTATAAATACCTGTCAATTCTTTAAAAATACCGAGTTTTGAAGATTTGGACAATTCTTTCAGTATGGCAAAATAATAATTCCATGGCGAGTTCGTTCTATATCATTTAATTGCAAAGGCCGTCAAAAAATGTCGAAGCCAATATTGGAATGGTTGGTTAGGATATTTGTACGCTGTTTTATTTAATTGCACAACAAGGTTTCCTTGAGAATATGAAGTTAAAAAGGTTATTGTTAAATAATAATGGTAAAGTAATTTTATTGCTCCATAAATGTAAGTAAATTTCCTTGAAGAAACAACGTTTTAAAGGTCTGGGCACTCGTTTCATGATGTTAAAATATTGAATTCATGTCTGTTTCGTTTTCTGTCATTTAATTGTATATTCTGTCATAGAAATGTCAAAGCCTATGCGTTTTCATTAGTGTGGTATTTTATTTTATTGCTTTATATATGCAGGTAAATTTCCTTATAGAATACAAAGTTATGAAGATCTTGATTACAGTTTCAAGATAATGAGGTCTTGATACTAAGACAGGCAACAAAAAGGCATTTATTGTTTGTAAATTAGTGCGTTGAAACTGCTACTTTAGTCAAATTGTTGAGCCAGCGCAAAATACAGGATGTCCATAATTAAACGACAATACTTTAAAATTGTCTACAGGTGAAACTTTTGTTCAAAAAGCTATGAAATCTTGTGTAGAACATAATAAAGGGACCGGATTTTGAGCGAATAAAAAAAACAGTTTTAAATTTCGTCACCAGGAGCAGTTTTTAAATGAATTACAAATTTAGCATATTTTTGACAATATTACAATAAAACATGTTCAACATGGCGGTCGTCATTTTCCTCTACCATCTGAAATCATAACATAGCATGTTCCACAGTTGGCCACAACAAGCACGTCGATGTCTTTGGAGCACAATTTTCATGCAAGATCGAACTTTCCCACACATTAACCTTTGTGTAAAGGACGTCTTCCATAATCATCTTACAGAATAAGGTTGTCATCAGAAATCACTTTCGTGACCTGTGGCTTCCCCGGTGTCCAGACCAAAATCCACGTAACTTTTAGCTTTGAGGACATTTAAAGCGTCTGTTAGGTCGTGATAATCCCAAAACTTGACTTGATTTAAAAAGCAGCATCTCACAGCATGTCCTTACTACTTCCCAGAACGCACTTTAGTCAACTGTGGAACATTCTATTTTACGATGCCAGATGGTAGTGGAAAATGACGGCCGTCATGTTGAACATGTTTTATTGCAATTAAATTTGTCAAAAATATACTAAATGTATAGTTAATTTTAAAACCTGCCTCTGATGGAGAAATTTTGAATAATATTTTTATTCGCTCAGACAAATTCCCTCCCTTTATTATGCCCAATACAAAGTTTCATAACTTTCTGAAGAATAGTTTTGCCTGTGGACAACTTTAAAGTAGCGTCGTTTAATTATGGACATCCTGTATGTTGGAAAATTGATATTTTGTGTTTGGGGTTATTTTCAATGTTTTAAAAATAATCACACACTTTATATAAGTTATCATCAATTTATATTAGTATTATTACTTAAATAGTAAGTGCCTAAATCGTTCAGATAACGAGATGATATCTGACTTGACAGTCATTCTTCATTCCAATTTCACCATAATACTACTCAAAAGCCAGGCGATTGGAAGTAATACTTTTTATAGTGTTCTTAAAGAAATATTACTGTCATTCTCTTTTTAATATGCTCTAATTGGAAATGAGGAGTAGGCGTGATTATATTTGTAAAATTTAAATTTATATTGCATGAGCAATGTAAATTTTGAACTATGAACGATAGGAATATTATTTTCAAATCTATCACTTAATGATTGGTGAAGTAAATTTATGACGATGTACCGATTCTTCAATGATTTATAAAACCTAGTTAGGAAAATGTCTTACGAACACGCTATGTTGCGTGCTATTACTGATGCGATTTCGAAATTCTCAAAATTCTGTAACAGCAATCTTATGTTATTTGTTTCAGAACAAATTGCTAGCGTATAGCTTTATTAAAAAAATAAATCAATTTGAAAAGATACCTCATCTACCTTACATTCACATCCAAAAATTTTGAGAAAGGATCAAATTACTAATTGAAATCTTATATATATATATATATATATATATATATATATATATATATATATATATATATACAGAGAGAGAGAGAGATTTATATATGCATTTATAAATTCTTGAAAATTGGTAAACTTTTAAGTGAAATATCGACTTATTTTAATTTAATCACTGGAAAAAAATTCTTAGAAAAACAAATACATTTTTTTCACTAGAAAAGTAATATCATGTACAATGATGAAATAATTCGAATTAATTGTTTCCTTGAAAATCTTTAATGGGCGTAAAAAACCATGTTTTGAGGGCAAAATTACAGAGTGTTTTATCTGATGGCTAGTTTGGTTTTAACTGAGAAAAACCAACTAAGTTAGTGCATTCATTTGATTTTAATTTTGAATCTAAAATTAAAATTTTAAATTAGTTAAAAGTAAAAATAGGACTGATGATGAAAAATATGATAACTTCGTTAGCCGAAGCATCAATTTTTTTAAAATTATGCTTATCTGTTTGCAAGACCCATACCGAGAATTCAGCGAAAAATTATAAATTATGGGTTCTAATTGGCCTCATTATTTTATCTTAAATAAACTAATCTTAATTTTACCTTAAATATTACTTCTTTATTTTATCTAATAAATTAAAACGAGCAATTTTTGTTTGTATAAAAATTATGAATCTGTGACTTCTGGCATTTTAGAAGTCCGCTGAGAGCTTGTCAGTGATTTAAGCTGGTCAATATGTATTTATTTTTCAGTAGCACCGACTATGACCAAGAGTACGATTTAGCTACTTTATGCATCCCATTCACTTGCACAACCCCTTTTGACAGGGAGGCACATTTGTGGTTATAACTTCATAAGGCAAATAACAACGTTCAGGCTAGAATGATCAGTTTTGTCTAGTGGTTAAGTTCAGTCCTATTCATTCACTCACGTGCATTCACACACCACACAGAAGAACAATCAGGCCTGACTCGGGACTCAAACCCGGGACGTCCAGATCACTGGGAAGACGCGTTATCTCTGTGCCAGGACGCCATGATACAAAACTTTATACACGTATCACGGAAACGGTTCAAACGATTTGGAACACTATTAGATAAAGGATTTAGAATTGGAATATTAGAATTGGATTAATATTAGATATATATTTTTTTCTTTTTCAGTTAATTTATGTAGGGGTCTTCCCCGAAAAAATGCAATTTTACACCCCCGCACGCACGCACACGCACGCACACACACACACACACACACACACACACACACACACACACACACAC
>JAOUZG010026641.1:12257604-12277741 GCA_026289955.1 Argiope argentata | reverse complement strand
CTTAAATTTAATTCTGAAACAATTTCTTAAATTATATTTGTTTGCTTTTTACTCGGTATTAAGACAGGATATTATAAGAAATGAATGAAGTATATTTCGTGTAATGAAAACATAACATGATGTTATTCCACGTCTTTTTGACATTAATCTTTAGATATATTTAAATTTAAATTACATATATTAAGTTAAATATATTAATTTAATTTCCCTTAAATTATTGATATTAAATTTTTGAGGACATAAAAAAAGACAGCGGACTTCAGCAACTTTATCCTTTGTTCAGCCTATACTCTTTTAATTATATATAAAAACTAGCAAGAGTGATCTCCCCAATACATTCTCGCATTCACTCTAATAGAAGTCCTAGAGAGGACCAGTGCGGCATTGGTGTATGCTGGTTACGAAATATCAACTTTTCGACTGAATTTACTTTTTTTACTGACTCTTCGGCCCTTTATCCTTGTATGTATTTAAAAGGGCATTTTTGTTCTATATCTTCTGTATGCTATGTACAAGAACATAAATACTATGTTTCATTATTTTTTCTTTGATTTAGTATGTTATGTATTTTCATACAGTATTTCCCATTACTTAGTTGCATTCGTCTTAGTAAAATATCATTCCCATGTCCAAGTATTATTTAATTTTAATCTTTCAAATTAGTCCACTCGAATGAGATTTGCTTAGTCAACTCTACGCTGGGTGTATGCTTTGTATGTATGCATTTGGGCTTCTTTACTTTATTTTATAAGTAGTATAGTGAAAATCAAAATTGAATTCGAGAATTGCATATTTTTGACCTCTCTGATTTCGAAAACCACATTTTTGGAAAAGGTTCGTCTAATAAGATAGCTCAAAACGCTCATAAGCAAAGTTAACTCATAAATGCTCTCAGCTAGAAGAATGAAATTTAGTATTTAGATTTTTATCAAATTTTGAGCAAAATCTACTAATTAAGCGAGCAAGAAGAATAAGTTTAAGTACAGTGATTTAATATCTATAGAGAAGACACGATTCAAATTGTGAGCCAAATCCAACAAAGGGTCAGCCGTTTGTAGATGCACACTTTCAAAAACATGTAATCACAATAACTTAAACATGTCGAATTTGATTTGGTATTTTGTGTCTGTACATGCAGTTTTGTTTCAATCTGTGGTAAAATCCCATTAAAAAACAAATTTAGTTTTCGCATACTTATTGAAACAAAATTACTATCAACGTAATATAAACAACGTTAAAAAAAGGGATAATTTTTTTTGGATCTTTTGATATGCTGAAAATAATTGAAAATATTGGAAAATGGCAGAAGATTTTTTTTCTAAAATCTGTATAACTCTCTCTCATTTTACTATATTTGGAGAATCAAGGTGGCATCATATCATTTCTTGGCACGTGACCAGTTCCATAGAAGATCCGCGTCTAGAGCATGTGAAATCAGTTGAATCAATCATATCTATTTGAATTGGGAAGAGGGACGCCAATTCACTTGTCTCTAGCGCTGTTAGTGATGTCCATGGTTTACAATTATACGAAGTATGTCCCGAAATAGGTGGCTTATGTAACTTCAGAATAGGAGATTCATCTGACTAAAACTAAAACTACAAATATATGTTGTAAAAGAAGTTTATGTAGATCTGGAATATGATCTTGGTTGTACACAAAAAAATGAAATAATAACCTATTATTTTCACATGCATTTCCAAAACAATAAAATCCTACATTTTCCAAACAGAGATATTCATTTTTTTTTAACATGTGGCTGTTGTGGGTACGCTTGTGAATCATTCGAGATTCCACGATACTACTGTCATCATCAGAGATTTTTTAGTTTCAGATAGCCATTTTTTAGTACAGTTTTAATGGATCATAATGAGCTTCATGTTGGCTCCTGAGTGAAAAGAAACAATTCACAATTGTTAAATTTCTTTAAATAAGTTTGGAAATGAAAAAATAAAATAATTACCAGAACTATTTTCCATCAAATAATAAATAGTTAAGAGTAAGAATCCATAAATCAGATAATTTTTTAAAGCTTATTTTAATTTTTTTCGGCTATATAAGAGTTTTTTGAAAAAAATCGTTTGCAGTATGAAAAAGTGTTATTCGAAAGCAAAATTACATTTTAAGCAACATAAAGTTTTTCTAGCACTCAGAAGGAAATGCAATATCAAAATAAAATAATTATAAAAAAAAACTGTATTATAATAATCAATCAAAATTATCTTTACAAAGAATGTTGGACTATTTTTTTCGTTCTGATGCTATAATTTTCTGCTATCGTGTTCCATTTGAGATAAAACTTTGTGGGGCTCATACGGTAGATAACATCCGCTGGTCATAAGTGTCACTTTTGTCTACAGGCTATGTTTCTTCACTATGAACCCTAACGTTATGAGTTCGGTTTTCGGTCTTAACCTCACTTTCTCCACAATGGTGACCAATGACAGAGAATAAGCAACTTTCTACAGTTTTTGTGGCGCCCTCTATAGACAGCAAAAGTCGTTAGATTCCTTAAATACAACAGCCAACATCACCAACAACAACGCACACACTCTCGCCATACGCTTGACTCAAATGTATCATGAGTCTCACTGCCGACTAATTGGTGGGAGAGTATGTGGTGAAATGTTCTTAAGCCAGATATCATCCACCGGACATAATTTGAAAGCGGTATTTTAACTATTTTTTACATTTAAGATCCCCTTGAGTGCTAGAAACATATTTTTAAAATTGTATCTGTATGTCCAAGAACATTATAACTCATAAACACTTTGAACTAGGTGGCTGAAATTTTGTATATGGAATATTGGCAAAATTGTAGATTGTTTACCAATTTTGAACTAAATCCATTAATACGAAAAAAGTCTCTCTGAATATTCGAACACAAGTGAACTAATATGGTTACATAATACAAAAAGCTATATAATTAAAATTTTGTACAGTTTGCCTCTTAAAATATAGATATTTATCAAATTTTGAACTTGATACATTAAATAATTAAGCATATGTCTAACTGCGCTTTTGCAGGCATTTAAATGGAATAACTCTCTAGCGCTTTGACTTAATCGCAATAATAGAATAACGGAATTTGATATATAATCTTTTGACTACCACTGTAGTTTCTTTTCAAATTTAGATATCAATAGGTCTCCAAAATATGAATTTTCACCATAGATAAACACAACATAACAGAGCATTATAAAACACAAGGTGCTTATAATTAAACTTTCTCTATAAATAGCATCCTAAAACGCAAAGAAATGAACGAGCTTCAACGAAATTTGGTATGAAGGCTTTACATGAGATGCGTTCACGGAATTTCAGAAAACAATAGTCCCAAAATGTTCAGTAAATGGCATTTCTTTCCGGAAAAACCTAAAATTTATTCTCAGTAAACGCCCAAACCGAATACAGAAACAATATTAACAATCCAGAATAAGAATTAGGAGTAATAAAATGTAAAGCTGGAAAAAGTTGTCAAATCTTGGAAAAAAAAAGTCAGAACTTGCATGCAAAGAAGAGGAAGCTTTATGAAAAGCAGGTTAAGATAAAAAAAAAACTTATGCAATCGTTGTAATTTTTTTTTTCATGTCTATGTTTGTAGCTGTAATGCTTACGGTATTTTATTGTGGCACTGAATTATTTAAAGAACTGCATAACTTCATGTGCTGATTAGTTATAATCTGCTGTTGAACACAGTGTCCATCCACTTGAGATTTTACAGATGAATGAAAGTGATCATATGGAATACCTTTTCCTTAATCATCCTGGACAAGAACTGCTCTTCTTGAGTAACTTAGTCCTAATCTGTTCTTGTTTTTGCAAGTTCTACAGGTTTTTTTCAAACAGCGTATCGCTATTTTTTTCTTAATGTTGTACGATGACAAGACGATTAGAAACTACTGAATAAATGTTAATCTTGTTTATGTATTCCGTTTTGGTAATTTATTGTGTTAAAATTAAAGTTTTTCGGGAAAAAACGACCTCTGGTGAACATTTTAGGACTTTTTTCTTTTAATATTCCTTGTGCGTATCTTGTGTATAGTCTATATAATAATTTCGTTGCAATCCTTTCTTCCGTTTGTGTTGTATGATGTTGCTTATAGGGTGTTCATTAATTATTGTCGGGGTTTCCGTACCTCATAACTTTTTAATAAAAAATATTTCTCAAAAACAGATTACATGTTCATAAATTACAACTCAAAGAATTTTATTAATGATATTAAAGTGCACAAAAAGCTTATATCAAAGTTTGCTCAATTTAAACTTTGTAGGCATTCAGCTGAAGGCGATTAGGGAGAACGTTCCATATTGTCGTATGCAGCATATGTTACTGCACAGCTGATTGTCTGGTTAATTTTCGTGGACTAGGAGTAAACGTTTCTTGGATGCGATCAACATTTTCCTGCGAAGTGCTCTGTCTTCCCGCTCCCTTTCGGCGTAGAACGTTACCAGTTTCCTGAAATTGTATTCACCAGCGTCTAATAGAATTATCCGAAGGAGGATCTCTCTTGTACGTGGTCCTGAAATGGCATTAAGTTTTTACGACTGATTTAGTTTCGAAAAACCACAATACAAACATAACTTTTTCTTGTACGGTTGCCCTTTTTATTTATGACGTCATAATTACCCAGAATGCAAATGCGCTAAGATTGTATTGTCACATAAAATTCTTTGAGTTGTAATTTACGAATACGTAATCAGTTTTTGCGTAATATTTTTTATTCGAAAGTTATGAGGTACGGAAACCCCGACAATAATTCACCCTCTATAATTATAATCACTCTTAATAGTATTATTAACTTGAGAAATACATTTTTAATAACATTTTTTTCAAAAATTTGCTTGATTTAAATATCTATAAAATATTCCAGGTAGTTTAATCTTTGAGAAAATCACATAAAATTGATAATGAAGACTTCGGCTACACATTAAAGATAACATTTTGAATGTTGTTTATTCATTTTACTTTTCTTGAGTTTTTTTAGAAAGTTAAAAATCAATTATAACTTGGAAAAAATAACATTCTAATGAAAATCTAGTACATATGCATAAAAATAATTTTTAAAAATAAGCCTTCATTTGGAATAAAAAAATGAAACTGAATTTTATTCTGAAATTTTTCTTAGGATTATAATTAGAAAACTACATTTACTGGAATATATTGAATTTCTTAAAAATTATGTATTTTTAATCTTTTCATTATAATATACTTTGTATTAAAGAGGTTTTTTTTGACGTATTTATATTTTAACGCATGTGTTTGAAAGTTTCATACCACTCTAAGTGAATAACTTGTGACAATGCTTATAATAGATTATCACCCTCTTAAAAATCAAATACAAAAATCCTTCAAAAAAGGGCTGAATTTTTAATCTTCATTATCATAACTTTTTAATTAATGCAAAATCTTTTAAACTTATGGCGACATTTCAAAAAATCATTATTCAGTTTTTTTAGAAAATTGTTGGCAAAATTTCCCCCTAATTCATTAGACCAACAAGTTCAGATTGGTCCTAAGTTATCAAGTCCTTGACACGAAGAACTGCTCAGGGTTTTTTGTATCATAAAGTTAGGTATAAAATTATCCCTGATTAGCCATCAGCGTGGATAAAAATTCGTGCAATGCATAGCTAATACGGAAGTTTTTAAATCAAGTTATTCTACTTACACCTTTTCTTTAATCGAACCAGAATGTTTTTCAGAGGCGTCACATCGCACGATGAATATTAATGTTATTTAATGAATATTAATATCCGAATTTTCTTTTCTTTCACAAATAGAAATCGGAACACTTAATACTTATTTTCGATGATAAGATTAAAAATAAGAAAAATGCCCACCTAAGTATACTTACGTTACTTTTGAGGCAAGTTTGTAATATGCGGGTGTTTTTTTAGGTATGCTAAAAATGAAATTTCGTTTTTCTTATCTTGTTAATAGAGAATTTGTGTGCTCAGTTTAGGGGGAAATTTGTATTTAGGAATAAATTATTGTAAAGAATTTCCTGTAATTTTCTTACATTACACATTACGAACAACTAAATAGCAAAAAAGTAACACCAGTAGAATCATTAGCAGGTATTATTTTATTTTTATTTTGCAAGTATTACTCTATTTTTTATATAATTTAACTTTTTTGTTTGATTTTCATAGCTCAAGTTTAACAATTATGTCTTGTCCATATAGACATACTTTTTCCCCAAGTATCGTTTATGCTATTAGAAATTATTCCACTGTTTTTTGCCCTTTTTCATACACAAAGTATAAATAAAGTATCGTAATTGTCAAGAAATCCGAACTAGATATTTTTACAAATCTCTATGTTTCGGAGTTCATGGACAAATTATTACAAATCTCTATGTTTCAGAGTTCATGTTCAGATTGTTACAAATCTCCATGTTTCAGAGTTCATGGCCATATTGTTACAAATCTCTATGTTTTATAGTTCTTGTTCAGAGTGTTACAAATCTCTATACTTCAGAGTTCATGGGTATGCTGTTACAAATCTCTATGTGTTCAGAGTGTATGTTTATATTGTAAGAAATCTCTATGTTTCAGAGTTCATGGCCATATTGTTACAAATCTTTATGTTTGAGAGTTCATGGTCAGATTGTTACAAATCTCTATGTTTCAGAGTTCGTGAGCAAATTGTTACAAATCTCTGTTTCAAAGTGTATGTTTAGATTGTTAGAAATCTCTATGTCTTCCCCAGATATGAGAAACACATTTTTAGTATGATTTTCATCTATCTGTGAACAAGGTATTTAAAAATAATTTACGTTAGGCAAATGAAATTTAATACATGGAATTTAGACATAATGTAAAGATTTCTTTCCAATCCTAATAGAATCTATTTTGAAAATTGTTGTATACAAGTCTGTTCAATTACAAGTATATTTGATAACTTCAAAAAAAACCTATACAGATAAAATACAGTGCATAGGTGTAAGAATTACAATCTGCCGTCTTTCTAGCAAAGGGGCAACGTGTCTTCAATGAGAGCTTGACATCCCGGTTTCGAGTCCCGTTTCGGGCATGGTTTGTTCTTCTGTGTTCTACCTATAAGGTGTATGACTGTGCCTCCCTGTAAAAAGGGGTTGTGCAAGTGACTGTGATGAGTGAGTAGCTAAGTCGTACTCTTGGCCCTAGTTGTTGCTACTTCAAAACAAGAAGCGCTCCTTTCGGCTTAAAATTCGCTGATGCTTGGGCGGCAAAGCTTGTCAATGACAAGTGCCTCTAATAAGGCCATCAAATGCCCTAATTACAATCTAAATTCTAATCAAATTTTAAATCAAATCAATCAAATAATTGCCCGTATACACGTAAATGTTAAAACTCATAAAAGCAGACTAAAATCAAGGGAATTCGGTATGTAATCCTGCAAATACATTATAGTTTCGTGTAAAAATTTATCTTTACTCGACAAGGGAAAAAAGCCGTACAAAATAAGTATTTATATGATTGATTTATAAATATTCGAGATTTACGCCATAGATCTATATATCATAATAATTGGTTTCCAATTTCATTTCGACCCTTCGCTGCTTTACCCACGATCCACCATTGTATGTGAGGAAAGAGGGATAAGACTTTTATTGGAAAATGGGAGAGAAAGTTTCAGGGATACCATTCTTGTCGGTTTAAAGAAATAGCGAATGTCCACCCCCCCTTCTACTAATTTTCGAATGAAGAGCTTAATAAACAGATCATTCTTTCCTTTTTAAAAAAATCTTTCATACATTTTTGCAGGAATGAACACACACACTCAAAAAAGGAACGAATGTTTTGCATAACGAATAAGATTCGGGAACCAATTAAGTTTGTTAATTGAGGGATCACTGCACTGATTATTTTCAATATTTACAATTTGTAGCGAATAGTGAAAACTATTTTGTTTTAATAGTGTCTCGTAATTAAATTGCATATATTGGATTCATTCAATCAAATGAATTCGACCTATTCCTTTATAGCAATATATATGTCATTCCCATTTAAGTATTTATTTGCCATTGATATTTTTGATTAAAATTTTATACTTACTAATATTTGGATCAAGTATCCATAATTTTAATGTCCGTTTCAGTATCCTAAGACAAACACTTTTTAGCGAATCTATTTAACTAAGGGGCGACATTCTTGAGGATGTGCAGAATTTACTTTAATGTATAATGTAAACATCTATTTTTCTATCTCCCCAATTTTGCTTAATTAGCGCATCTGCTTAATTTTGCTTAATCAACGCGCAATAGCTTGGAAGTGTTTTAGAATCCGTTGACACTAGATATGAATAGGCAAATGACGAAGTGTTTTGATAGAATTAAACACATCTAATTTTATCTATTACACATCTAATATTACCAATTTATTCAAAATTCATCAAATATAAAGAAAAATTGCATTTCATGTTGTTTTGGTAATGAATGTCCTCATGAAACAAAAATAAATAGAATGAATTTTTACACAGTCCCCAGATTCCTTAGTGATATAAATTGACCAAATTATGAAACAATGAATATAGTTCTTTGAAACCAATCATTAATCAATTCAAACAAGTGCCGTTTGTTGATTAGTAGATCCTTTAAATGGTTCTTAAAATGGTCTAAAATAAGGATTTTTAAATCTTCATTATTCGGTCAGTTTTTCAAGAATGGAACTTTTAATTGTTAGGAAACCAATAATAATATATTGAATATGACAAATAGATCTTGGATTAAATGGATCAAATATGATAACAAGCATATAAAAAATATGGATACAATTTTTTCAACAGACACACACATAGAGAGATGATGTATGAGCTGGGTGACATCCATAGTTATACACTGTTATATCCTAATAGATAATTGACGTTTATAATTTTTTTAATAATCAATGAATTCTTCCTGTTTAAAAGATCTTTTTTTTTCAGGAACCGACCATTATTTTAGAAGAATTTACACCGCTGAGAGGTGATACGCAGTGAGTACAATGAAAACATTCCCGAATTTCTTTGTTAAGTCGATTTTCTTCGCATTAGGTTTTTTTTTTCAGTTTTTTTTCTATGTCATTTTGATCTATATTATTTTATTCTTCATTAAAACTAATGAATATTATTTTTTATTTGACTAGTTACATTTCATAAATATCCAAAGTTGATATGTCACTAACTTCTGCTAATAATTGGGATTTCTTATATTTCTAAAAATATAATCATCCTGTATATTTTATCTCTTGTTGTTTGAGATACATCAACTCTACCGGCGCATGCGCTAAAGAGGGGTGACATTCCGTGTCTGAGAATAGACTTTATATCTCACTAATGGTCGGAAACTTTCCTATTGAACCACGATTTGAATGGATACCATTGCATCATTCAAATCATTGAAATATCAAGAAAAATTGTACTACTCTGCAATATTGTTATCCGGAAAACCCATTTGTATATCATGCATATCTCATAAGATTGTATTTAAAATATAAAACAGTAATTTATTAATCTTGTAAATAATAATTTAGGATTATATAATACTAAATTACTTCATATAGTAATTTAGTATTAAAAATATTTTCCATATTAGATAACCGATATATTTCCTGTTTATTATTTCAGGAGTTATTAAACTATGAACATGACTCCTTTCTGAGTCTTAAGTCAATTTATTTTAATTTACGTTAAGATCTTGAATTTATGATATCTTTAGAATACTCAGGTCTGTATTCCAGGCAAATTATCATTTTTTCGCTTTCTTGGATACTAAATATAGGAAAAGTATAATAGTGATAAAAAAATTAGAAATAAAAAATTTGAGGAATTTTTTTCTTTTTAAACCTTTTTGAGCTCGAAAACACATTTTTGGAAAATTTCCATCTGTAATTTTGTGACAAAGATAACTCGAAAACAATTTGATTTAGGCGGTTGAAATTTGGTATACGGTCTTCACAGCAAACTTGTAGATTTCTATCAAATTTTGTGTTCTGCGGAAGTATATTTTTTTCCAATACAAATTAATACGATAATGGCAAAGCGAAGAGATCTAAATTGATGAAATACCCTGCACTCTTTTAGTGCAGACTTTTGCAAATATTTGAGTCCGAACCAACTATAATTTGACTGTCTACTTTCAGAAACATATAAACGCGATAACTAAAAAAACTGAATGACTTAAATATATCAAAATAGGTATGAGATTTTAAAAATATAATCGCAGTTTTGTGACAAATCTTTATTTTAATCGATTGAGAAACACGTCTCTTAAGTTCAAATTCAAATGCCAGCACATACCTAGGCTAATCTCTAAAAAAACTCGCCAAAGGATTACGCTATAGTTTTAGTACAAACTCTAAATTATCGCCAAAAGTTAATATTTCGTAACTATTGCCTGCCAGGGTTTTATAACGCGTTTTCTGGCATGGCAAGTTTATTAGAGACTATGCTAGAAAGTTGTGGAGAGACACTTTCACTGGTTTATTTTATTCGCTATATCTGCTTTCTTCTTTTTGAAAAAAAATATAGAATATTCTTCTTTTTTCAAAACAAATTATAGAACATTCTTCCTTTTCAAAAAATTATAGAATACTCTTCTTTTTCAAACCGAATTATAGAATATTCTTCCTTTTCAAAAAATTATAGAATATTCTTCCTTTTCAAAAAATTATAGAATATTCTTCTTTTTCAAAAAAATTAGGAATATTCTTTTTTTTTCAAATTTTTTTCTTATAGAATATTTTTTCTTTTTTTCAAAAAAATTATAGAATGTTGTTCTTTTTCTATTGCTTTGAATGAAATCTATCTCCAACTTCTCTTTGAGATGTTGAAATATTGTTTAAATCACGTGATTTAACGTGTCATGGAACTATTTAGAGATGAGGTTAAGCAGAGCAAAGCAATGTCATACATAAAAATTTTAAAACTAAAAAATAAATCGACCCTCTCCTTGTTAAGAAACACAACTTAATCCTCACAGTTTCGTATGTCCATTTAACCAAAACTCGCTTTATAAGGTAGGTCATCAAATGACACATTACAAAACGAAAAGTTATAGAACTTCTTTCAAAGTCATAATAATGTTCAGCACTCTTTTTTTTTAAAAGGAAGTCTTGTCTCGGTTCCTAAAAATAAAAGACCAAATATGTCAGCTCTCAAAATTTCTACATCTTTAGAAGCTTCATACTTCTTTTTTTTCCATCGGATATATTTCTTTTTGAACGAACGTGAAACTTGCCCAGAATCGATCAACTCATACCCTTCATTCTTTTCGCTTGCTCCCACTTTTGCCATTTTTTTTTCTGCTATTCCATTCTGTCTTTTCTGTCACTTTCTTATCTGTTCTTTTCCGTCTTTTTCTTGTTATTGTATTGACTCGGTCTCCACTTACACGACTAATGAAGCATTCGAATTTTTTCCCGCTCTTGCTTTTCGTTGTTTGGCAGGAAGAAGGCGAAGTCTTCCGTTTAATTTTTATTATTATATTTTTACTTTTTATTTTTTGGCAACGACGGGTTTTGTTCGATTATGCGCGCCTCGAAAGTACATTATTTACTTTGTGCGTTTAGTGAACAGTTTTATAATAATGATTTTCATGGCTTCTTTTTCATTTCATCTTTTTTCTTCTTTTTTAAATTTTTTTCCCGAATCCTAGTGTTTCTTGGAGTATTCTTTTCTCTTCAAAAACCATTAAATGAAATAGTCGGCAATACGTCTTTTAAGAAGTGATTTCTTTTCTTTTCTTTTTTTCTTTTCTAAAATGTGCATTTTTTCAGTTGTTGACTGCTATGTATTGAATGGATCAGATTCTGTAGAAAAAAGTAATTAAAAATGCTCAAACAATACGAAAAAAGGTCAAACACTTGTAATTAAAGCGAGAGTTGGATAGTAAATTGATATTCTGATGGCCTTTTGGAAAGTTGTACTTCAAGTATCTCAAACAACTTTAGTATTGTTGAGGACGTTTTTTTGTTCAATTTAATACATATGAATCGAATATTTTAGTTAAGTAAATATGAAAAGAAATGCGGAAAATAAATTAATAATTAGAAGACGTTGAAAGCATTAAAGTGGTTTTTATATTTAAAGTACGATTTGAGAAAAAAAGCCCCATTATTATTTATTTATTTATCTAAAGAGATTATTTTGAATTGAGAAGTTTATTTGTTGCTACACTCATTACTTAAATGAAAAGTTCGAATCCATTATAGCTGAAAAATAAACAATGGAATTGTTTTTATTAGAACACAAAAGAAAGATGACAAGACAGTTCAATTATGAAAGAGGAACAAATATATTTAAAAAGTAGTACGGATATTATCCTAAACATCTGAAGAATTTTTTTTTTTAAATTTTGACCAACAGTATAAAATAGTTTCTGTTAAGCATGTTTACAATGAATTTTTTTGGTTTCCTCTTTGTTTCTTAGATGTGTTTAATGCTTCAAGTAGAGTTTCTTTTTGTAATTTTATTCACATTTAATGTATATATAGAAACATATTTTTCTTAGAATTAAGGTTTGATTGCAAAATTATAATAATTTTTTTGTCCAACAAACTTCAAATGTGTTCAACAATGTGTAGTAAAAAAATTGCATAAACTTTGAACGTTTGTCATTTTTAATTATCATTATAAAGAAGCTTCAGCTGAAATGCATACATAATGTCATTTCTTTCTTTTTTTTTTCTTTTTTTGCTTTCACCTTTTATTCTTAGGCTTGTTTAACAGTTAATTATTTTTTTTGTAATTGTGCTACCATTTATCCTTTATATATATACTTTTCTTGGAATTAATATTCGATTGTAAAATTATTATAATTGCTCAACAAATTTCAGATGTGTTCAATAGTGTAAATAAAAAAACCATCGCTTAAGCTGTAAATATTCATTTTTCACCACCAGTCTGTTGAAGGGAATCTATAATGTCTTAAGTTGGGTTTTTTTTTTGCACGTTTGTCTTTATATGTGTTTAATTCCTCAAGTATATTTTTTGGAAACTTATAAGTATTAGGCTTTACATTATTTTAATTTTTATTATTTATAATTTGTATAAAATTAATAATCATAATTTGTATAAAATTAATAATCATTTAAAAATTATCATTATCAGCATTAATTTGCTGCTTTTTTTACATTCTTCAATTAAATTTACAATTAAATATTTTCTCCAAAATAGTTTTAATGAGATATTTCTCAGTAAAATATTTCAGAGTTTCCAATTTTGAAATTCTTATAAATCGTTCATTTTTAGAGTTTGTTCATCAATTCGTCCTAAATATGCTAAGAAATTAAGCTAAATAATATAAATAAATCACTCTTAGAAATTAATGCCTTCTTAATTTTTATGACAAGTAAAATAGGCCACCATTTTCTTTTGAAATAAATTTTTTAAAAGAATATAGCCGATTGGTGAGACGAGGAAACCGAATAGCTTGAAATATTACCATTAGTATTTGACAGAATCCTCTTAAACATTTTTGTACAGTTTCTGTAGAAAATATTATGATAATGAATAAAATATGCCTGATATTATTGGAAATGTTTAAAATCTTTTTCTTTAGATTTTTTTTAAGTACAAATAAAGCGTAGAAGGTTTTTTTTTTGTTTAATTATCATAATGTTAAACTGGATATTAGTTTTGATTTGTATTTGACTTTTCTTTCCTTTAAAATAAATCGCATGTTCTTGTAAAATATCGTGTGAAGTATAGTTTTGTTTCTACTTTAGCATTCTCACTTACTTTAGTTATAACATTCCTGTTTCGAATAAATAACAAGAATATTTTGGGGATGAATTCCATAAATTTAAAGATGGTTCGATAACGAGAATGACAACTACATCCTCATTTTTCCTTCTAAATTTTTTACTTTGGCCATAAGATCTACCATGCATCGAGTTTACATGATTTGAAGACTTTAGGTAGAATCATTCTTTGAACCAGGTATTCACAGCCAAGATTTTAACTCAACGTCTAGTATCAAATAAACAATCCTCTAAATATGAGATGGAGGCTTCAACGTCTCTTTTAATAAATTTCAATTACTGATTAACAAGAATATCTTTAAACATTTAGATTTAAATTTTGTTAACAAGCAAATAATTTGCAAAAAGGTTCAATAAGAAGAATTTCATACATTTTATGTTAACAAATGTAATTATTATATTATATTCGCCATCGTTTTAACACCAAAGTTAAAAGGAATTTTGTATTGTGGGAATTATGAAATAAATCAGGAAGTCATTACATATTTATAAATATGAATTTTTTCTAGTATCTCAGAAATAGCTCTAATGATTTGGATCAAATTTTATATTTAGATAAGGTTTTGCTTTTTAAGGTTTTTAGATGTCTCTCTAGAAACCTTGATTTTATGAATAAAAACCCACTAATTTTTTTAATAATTATTAGAGCCTTTTTTTTATCTACCCTCGTGTTGATGATGTCATATAGCGTCGTCTTGTAAATGTTTTGAGTTTTCACATTGTTGTCAAAGGATGATAACTTGTTAAAACCTCAAAATTTTGTGAGATGGTTCTAAGTAACACCATCCGAAGGTTAAAATGTTCTGGTCACAAACAATAACATCAACGCTTTTATTGTGTTGACCAGTTGGAATAACGTGTTAAACTAAGTGCATTCCTTATTTTTTTAAAATTTAAATGACTAGTTTATCTGTAGGTAATATTGAAAACATTCAGATATAATCAGTATTTGATTCTTAATATTTCTTCAGGAAAAAAAAGATAATTTTACAAAAACGAATAAAAAAAAAATCTGTCTAGCGAAGCTTTGTGTCCTAAGTACTTTGGATATACAATCGATATTCGAATGATAGTTAATCTTTCTGGAGAGGTAAAAAGAGGTTTCTTAGGACTACAAAAGTGAAGTTTGTCGGTTAAATTAGTTATATATAAAGTAAACATATCACAGAAGAAATTCCAAGCTCTTTCTTTTGTAGCGCTAGTCGTATAAGCCAGATAACATCCACGATACCAGAAGTCGACTTTTTGGTATAGTGGTCATACTACTCGGCTGCAGGTCCTAGCATCGCGTGTTCGTATCGCGACCATCACTCGCTACATTGGTGACCTTAACAACAGAAACCTTCCACAACAGTTGTGGCTCCTTCTACCCGCAGCAAAATCGTCAGACTCACTTGACATAAGAAAGTAAAACAAACAAAAATCGTCAGACTCACTTGACTAGCAAGCAGCAACTCGCCATAACACTTGGCGCAATAAAAAATCGTTCGCTTCTTCGCCGACTCACTGGTGAAGGAGTACTGTAGCGCAAGCCATATAAGCCAGCTAACATCTACGATACCAGAAGCCGAATTTTTGGTTAGTTACTCGGTTACGGGTCCTAGCGTCGCGGGTTCGTATCGCGACCTTCACTCACTACACTTTGAAACAATGCTTTGCCTTTACAATTAAATGCTTTATGTTAAATGTTGGAATAAAAACCAAGATTTATGGCAATTCCAACTTTCACTTAAATAACAATATTGCATGGGAAAGGACATCTTTCCTGTACAGAGGAGTATAGAGTAAACCTATTGCGGAAAACTGTTCAAACTTTCTTTCAAATTATTCCTTTCACTTAAAGCTAATTGTTTTAATCCTGGAATGGAAACGAAGAATTATGACAATTCCATCGTTCACTTAAATAAGAATTGTACCTCTCTACAGAAAAAAGACGCGTATTGTTGCAAATGATATATGGAGCAAACCATTACAGCAGACTGTATAATATTTCTCTAAAACAAGCTTTTCATTTAAAAACAAGCGTCTTAACCTTAGAATGGACATGAAGATTAATTATGATTATGTTACCCACCTAAATATCGATACTGCTTCTCAATAGGAAAAATCCTGCTTTCTAATCAATGAAATAAAGAGCCAACACATCACAAAAGAGTGTCCAATTGTCCATTTTCGAGCCAAATTAAAATTTTGATTAGAATTCTTGTTTGAAAACTTTGAATTAATTTATTATAAAACACCATCCATGGTTGGTTCTCCATTCTGCTGACAGGTTTTTCAAACCACTTGCGTTCCGTACTGATGGCACCAAGTAATCTTAGGACTCTGAAGGACACGATGTCTAAAATTGTCAGTTTTTTGCCAACTGTTCGAAAGTTTGTAGAGGAGGAGGTGGTCAGTATTTGACCACTTTGGGAGCCAATAATCTCGAAGAGAATATCAGTTTGATAGATTTGGTCGATGAAAGGATGGACATTGCTAAACAAATAGTCTGCCTCAACAAATCCTGTCGATACTGCTACGTTCAGTGGTGGCGGGGTGGTCTGCTGTACAGAAGAAGAGATTTTTCAAACCATATAGCAGCCTGATTTAGTATGTGAGTCAGGCAGTATCAAAAGAATTTAGAAGATTCAGCATATAGATCACCCAAAGTGTCATAAGCCGAATCTTTTAAGAACAAATTGGTTATAAGACTAATAAATTTAAAGTAATTTTTTTCCGAAGTTCCACAATAACATGCAGATCCCAAATGATGCCACATGTATTCATGTATTGTTTTTTTAAAAAAAAATTAGGAGAACAAAGCGTTGTAATAAATATAAATATTCTTGCTAATTCAGAAAATTCTTCCAAATGTTCATAGAAGATCAAAGAATTAATTTAAGAATTGAATCAGAGAAAAGGAATCAAAAGGATTTCATATTTATATTGAATGATGCTGTTTCAATTGAGGTTTCTTAAGAGCACTTTATTAATAATCGTTATTAAATGAAAGTAAGAAAAATTAAAAAGAGAAAGGCTGTAAAAGATAAAAGTATTTTTCAAAATACAAAACATTGTTGCATATACTATGATACTTTGAAAAAGAAACTTTCGTTACTCGAATTTTAAAAGATCTAACGTGTGTATGTTCAATGTAAGCTAAGAAGTTTTTTTTTATAAAAGTATTTTGTAAAAACTAAAGAATATCTAATAGTTATTTATCCAAATAAAACAATTTACTTTATATTCCTAGCCATCTAATTACTATATTCTGCCCATGAAACTAAATAAAACTACTGCTTATATCAAGGCATTAGTTTTTTTTTATTTTTATTCCTTGTCAGCAGTTTTTATTTTTCTAAGAAAATTACAAATTGCATCGAAAAAAACTTCAAGACTTAAAAGTATTAAATTAAAGGCCTTGATTACATAATTGGAAACAATTTGCAAAACTTTAAATCTTAACATTACAGATAAGAGAAGAAAAACTCCAAAAGCAAACTGCAAAAACAGAAGCGAATCGTCTGTTATTTGAAAAGCCTTTAAAATTTATTTTCTTGTTTTATTGAACCTTCGCAAGAGAGTTGTATAGGAAAAAAAAGCCCCCATCTCAAAATGTTTTCTTACTAAATTGACCCTTTTCATTTATACCCAATTCAAAAATAAATCGAGCATTGCATTTCAAATAATTGAGTCTAATTGCTGGTCGTCAGAGCCAGATTCCAGTGATCAAAAGATCTCTATTGATAAAAAAAAATTATCGACCAATCGGAGATGCTTTAAAAGAACAAACCACAATGCGAAAACTAAATTGATTCGTAAAATGTGCCTGGACCAAATGTTTTATTCGCAGTATAAAACAAAGCGCGCGATCCACCAAAAAAGAAAACACTGGGAAAAGTAATAATAACAATAACAACCGAGGAATCTGGGCGTGGTGGAAAAAAAAAATCCTCTTTCGGATTTTCAGGCATTTCCGTAATTGTTCTAATGTAATAAACAGCGGCAGGCGGAGTCAGTTAATGACCAACTTATATCTGCGGAATCTGGTACCGTTGATGACTGTTTTATTTTTCCCCCTTCTTTTTACTCGAATGAAAAACAATTGCGCGCATTATATTCAACTTTTCGTTGCATTTTCGAAAAATAAACGGTCTTGATGTCTTAAACAATGACTTCCGAGCACAACGATAATATCCCCCACAATGGCATTCCTAAGAGTTGTTAAGTTTAATAGTCCGACTAGCAATTATTCTGGGAGTTCCAGAAAAGCACGTGGGGGGAAAAAACATGAATAAAATACACTGCCAAATAAGAAGAGCAATCATTAAAATTATTTAACTCATGTAGCGCATTGTTTCAAAAGGATGAAAAGAAAAGGAGACTTGATTGTAAGAAAGCTAGCTGCTTTTCCTACTCCTGCTCTTCTTATTATCTTTTCTTTTTCTTTCTTTCTTTATAATTTTTTGTCGTCTGCATGCACATTTTAACGAACGGGTCTTTATCACAAGCTCATTTAAGAATAGAAGTACTATTTTTGAACCTGGCAATGCGTGTTTATTTGCAGACGACGCGCGAGCATTAGTGGAAGTTTATTTAAAAACGTTTCGCATCAATTTATTTAGATGATGTGGAATTTATTTCGAGAATATTTGCGCATTATAATTGCTCTCTTTCTCTCTTGAAAACTTAAATTAAGGAAAAGTTTTATTTCATTCGAAACAAAAAGAGAGCTGAAGCGTTTACAACGGAAGATTAGGAGAGTATTATACTGATGAAAAACGCTGTATTTTAATTCTTGCTTTTAGTCCTCGCTAATTATGGCATTTATTTCACAAAGGATGATTCTTTAGAGTCTAAATATTTAAGGAAATTAAGTTGCTGCTGAATGTCTTTTTTTATTAAATCCCTTATAAGTGGTCTTTCTTTCTGAATTTTTCATGAGGCTTTTGAACGTTATCTTATTTATGTGGAAACATAATTTATAAGGAATTTAAACTCCGAAATGTGCACGGAGAAGTGTGGAAATGAAATACCAATTAAGAGTTATAGCTTTGAAGCAGTAGAAGATTCAGTAAAAGATTTTATTACAATGAAACAATTTCATTTGCTCTATTACATATTTTTGAACGAATATTACCAAAAATTTAATACTTAATACCTTTAATTTTAATCTCAAAAATATTTAATTCATGATTGTATATGGATGTATTCATTTTGTTTATATAAGAAATATTACTTTGTAATAAAGCATAATCTTTTCAATAATTCATTACTAATTTTTTTCAAGTTTATTGTTTGCATTGGAAATTATTTCTAATTGTTATCACTGGCATGGTGTTTTCATGAGACTCAACTGCTTGTTACAATTTATCATTTAACTTCAATTTCAAGCATTGAAGCATGTCAATATTTAGAGTAAAAATATTTAAATTACTTGTCAGCATTTACTTTCAATTAAATTTAAACAAGTAATTTTAAGCTATTGCAGTATTACAAAGGATTTCAGTTTAAACTTCAAAACAGCTTAATTTCTGAAAATGCAATAAATAAATAAATATATTTTCTTCGTAATTTAGAACTTTTGACTGTGTCTTTCTTGTATCCAAATAAGAAAATATGTGTTTGTGAATATTTTCTTTTTATCTCTATAGAAAGTTCACATTATTACTTGCATTATTTTTTTCTATTTTATATGGAAAAAAATGAAGTCTATGAAATTATTATACAGCAATTATCAAATTATAGGCTCAAAATAACAATAAAAAATATCGGCCCCAAAACGTTTTTGCACAATTTGGATATTTAGTCATTGAATATTTTATAATTCTGAGGGAATCTTTTTAAGAATATTATGAAATTATCCTCTACCTTGCCTAAGAAATGTTTGAATGTAAGTACGGTATGAATAATAAGAAATAAAAGAGAAAAAAAAAGAAAAAATATACCGACTAATTAAGAATTACTAGAAAATAAATCTTTATAAAAAGTTTTTATTATTATTTACTTTTTTCTGTTTTAGATGAAAAAAAAAATCATTATAACTACGATGGCCGGATATTTTTATTTGTGAGATCCATTTTCTTTCTCAACGGATATAACATGTTTAACTATATGACCTATATGACTTATTACTAATTAGTTCATCAAACAATTAAAAAATTTTATTTTTGATAATACTTAGATAACAGTTCAATACTATAAAAAAATTAAGACATATTTTCATCGCATGTTGCAATAATTTAATTGCTTTGATTTTAAAATAGTTAAAAGAACAATCAAAGATGAGAAAAAATACTGTGATCAATACATAAAAATTTCGCGATAGTATAATTTTATAGAAGAAATAAAATAAGATGCAAGTGAATAACTAAGAATAACTATATATATATATATATATATATATATATATATATATATATATATAT
>JAOUZG010026641.1:12232332-12257594 GCA_026289955.1 Argiope argentata | reverse complement strand
TATATATATATATATATATATATATATATATATATATATATATATATATAGATATATATATATATATATATATATATAATATCAAAGTACTAGAGATTATCTAGGAAGTTTATACAATTTCTCAGGCCGGGATAGCTGGTATGGTAGGGCTTTGGATTCACCTCTTTTGGGCTGCGAGTTCGAACACGCCAGCAGAAGATTCTCCGTGTGTATGTGTGTGGTGGCTGGCCCACGTTAAATCTGTCGTGGTCACAAAATCCTCCATGTTAGGAGCAATACCACTGAGGAGTACTGGTCAGAGGTGATCGTTCTCCGTTCCAGATCTACATTATGATCTTTGGATGGATGAATGAAGTCCGCCCTGTAAAAAGAGTTTGTGACTTGAGTAATCTAGAAGTCAGACTTCTGCTCAGGAGTTTATACCCTTACAATCTACCTACAGGGGCCACGTCGTAATAAGGATGAGATCCTTCCGATAGAGTGGTTGGATCTCGCCAGCCTTGGAGGGTACACTAATATGGGTAGGTTGGACTCCTCACACACATGACGGGACGTACTTCCTAGGAGGAGGATTGCACCTTAGTGGTGATGGCCAGTTGGACTTGACCAAGGTTCTCACCAGTTCCGTTGCTGTTGCGGCAGACCGGTTATTCAGTTTGAGAGTTAATCCGTGTACCTTCGTTTCGGGTCGGATAGTCTATCTATGCCTTACCCTCAGAAGCTACTGCACCCTTCTTTCCGTTGTAAAGTGGAACAACAACAATGCTATTTCTCAATAATACAAGGGGAGTCTCAACACTGATTAATGACATAAAATAACAATTCTAGTTTCCTGAATTCTGAATTAAATTTCTTCATTTAGCATGGAAAACGAGTTCAATTTAGATGCATCACGGAATTAAAAGATAAAATTAAATTTTTGAAAAACCTTGGTTCACAAATATGAATAAAAGTATAATCTTATGTTTTAAATGAGTATTCGCAGAAAATGAAATCAAATTTTGAGAAAACTAACTTCAATTTATGCTTAAAAGATTCATATCACTTATTCAAATTAAAATATAAGCTAATATTTCGATTTTCTAATAAATGGATTTGCAACATTTTTAGATAGTATATTTTCTTGCTACAAAATTATACAAATTTCCAAGCATAGAATTAGGTTGTGGCTTTAAATTTTTTTGTGTGTGTATTTAGAATTATTAGGTGGCAATAACTATTTATCCTGACATTCTAAATTAGAGTGATTTAAATTGATATTTTTGACTTACTTTAGATATTTATCCAGGTTTTAATTTCCTTTAAAATAATGTATTATACATAGTATAATTCTAACGTGTTTTTTAATAAACGTTAAAACATTTTTTTGCATATTACAATTCTCTAATAAATGAAGTTGCAAGACTTTTAGATAATAAATTTTCTGCTGCAAAATGATATAATTTCTAAGTAAAGAATTAATGTTGCAATTATATTTTAAATTGTGATTTTGTAATATCTTTGTGTTGAAAATTATTACAAATATTAGATGGTTTTTTTTAGAGTTTACAATATTAGATGGGGTTTTTTTTGTACTTAGAATGTCTTTAGAATTATTAAAAGGTAGTAACTATTTATTACCCATTTAAATTAGAATGATTTCGATACTTTCAATGGTCAATTTTTTCGATGGGAATTAAAAATATTCATTTAAATTTTAGTTTTTTTTTAAAATAATGTCTTATTGGTGTGGAGAAGAGGGTGCCAGCTCAGATGTCACACTCGTCATCTGACCGCGGCTCAAAATTACGAGGTTAGTCCCAACCAAATAGCCCTAGTATTGTTTAACAATGGGACGTTAATATAACTAAGCTAAACTTAAGCTTGAAATAATGTATTGTGAATAAAAAAATTAACGGTTTTTTTATGAAGGATAAAAAGTGGATAACAGTTATTTGAATATTTGTTACAGGAGAAAGATACTATTGTTTCTTTTTTTAAGTACTTAGCTCAGCTTCACTTTTCGGGGGAATAATGTATGGATTGATTCAGTAAGAAAAAAAATCCGCTTTATTATAAAGCGGATTTTTTTTTAAACTTTAAAACTATTTATTGAATGTGAGAATATGACTAGTTTGTTTGCTAGTTATGAGTAGTAAAGTGAATATAACTCCATCTCTTTATTATTGACCCGGTATCATTGAAATGTAGCATCGTTTTTTTTTACAGAAGAATAGGCCATAGTTATTAGCCTTAATGATTCTTAAATAAAATGTAAAATAAACTTCAATGGAAATAGTTAAAAATAACCAATTTAAAAAAATATATTTTCGGATGGTTTCAAAAGCTATTATAAAATAAATCATTCTTTATTTTGAATATTTTAAGATCATGATAATCGATAAATAACGAACAATTTTTCTCTTCAAAGACCTACCATATTTTTTGAAATAAAATTTAATAATGACATTTTAGTCATAGATAAGAAAAAAAATCTCTATACTTTATTTGGAAAACACCTTTAATTCTTTTATCTAAAAATCTTTGATTTTATTCATCATAACAAATTACTCATTTAGCGACACTAATATAAGTAACTTATAAATGAACTTCATTATTCTGCCCGTTAATTAAAGTCAGGGCAACTAACTGAACAGACATTAAAAAAAAGCGTTTAATAAAAGCTTGGCCGGTCTTTTAGCTTCCTATTTGCAGAGAAAAGTTAAGTCATGCTCAACACCGGAAACTGAACTCTGCAGAAGCCAAGCTAAGGAGACTCATTCCCAAATCACGTCGCCTCCTTTCCTTAAATATTTTTTTTTTCTCCGCCTTAACCCAACCCCAGGATCAGCAAGTCGGAAGAAGATCCACCCATTTACCCGAGTGACTGATCAAGAAGTGCTTTGAGCGACATCTCTTAACGTGCGAGGCAACTATCCGCTGAGGCAGGCACGCCAGGAGGAAGGTAGGCAGAGTGCAAAGATAAGAACAGGGCGAAATTGATGGCGACTAAAAAAAATAAATAAAGGATCCACTGCTGCCTGAAAGAAAGAAAGAGCCACCAAGAAGAATATGAGGAAGGAGAAAGAAGAAGAAAGTAATTTGTGAAATAATTAATTACCCGCACACTGTATTTGCAGTTATATTTTTACCGAAAACCCTTTTGAACGATGCCTAACCCTCTAAGTTAAAAGATCTTAAGCTGGCGTTCTTCTCTGCTCTTTCAAAGTAATTAATCCTTTCGACTCTGCCGTATCCTTGCTCGTCTCCTGCATATTCATGAGCAGTTAATTTATGCAAGAGTTAGCAACAACTACTCGTATTGATCACCCCCTTCTTTTCCCATTGTTTGCCAGAGCTGTTAAACCTAAGGGGACCGTGAGAGCCCCCGAAGTACTCCCCCCTCCTCCTCCAAAAAGAACCTCGGCCCTGCCTTGTAACTGGGAGTTAATATATGCACAGATTTTTCTCGATACCCCACTACTGTATATTTCATCGCAAGGCCCCTGAAAGAGAAAATAAAACCAACATTAGCAATTCCCACGTCGCTGGTTCTTCTTACGAATTGGACTCCCGGACTATTTACATTGCTTGTTCGCATCCTTGATAGGAAGAGAGAGGAGAAAAAGTTGAAAAGGAGAAGAAGGAAGGGGGTACAGGGGGTACACACACACACACACACCCTTCTTCTTCTCTCTCTCTCACTCTTTTCATCATTGCCGATAAGCAGGGGGTGCACAGAGAACACATGGATAATGATTTATCCCCCCAAACTCTGCGAACGTGATCAGAATAATAGTGCAGCCCCTACGAATTTGTCTTTTCCGAGCGTTAAACACAAAAGCGGGGAAGGGAAAAAAAATCCAGGAGGTGAAGCATTTTCAAAAATAAACCGGCGCGGTTTTATGTGTGCTTTGTCTAAAGCGTTGGTGCCACTTTCGTCTTCTTCCCAAAGACTTGATGACGGTATTAATTAATGCTTGCCCTCAAATCGTAAATCCTGGAAGATTTCTCTGACATGTGTAATTAAACCGGATTTCGTATTTGTTCTTTAACCTCTTCTTTATGACGCTTGTGAAATTTATTGTTTTCTGCATAGGAAAGTGATAGGGTGATAATTTGTTACCTTAAATCAGAGTGTGTAAAAAAAAGCCTTTTTCAGTATCCAATTCTCTGTTGCTTTTTCTTGATTTATGATTGTTAGTTTGCACGAGTTCTTCTCGGCGCATTTTAAGTAAATAAAATTCCGAGGTATTTGATCTATGTGAAGTAAGCCGAAACTTTCTTTTTTCCGCATATAAAAGTACCAAAAACTGAGCAAGAAGTCGAAAACGGATAATTTTCTAGTTGCGGCTTCAAATTTTTCTTCTAAAAAGTACCGACATTTAAAATCTTGAATTTATACTAGATAAATTTGTAAAATGATTTATACAGCTTAGAATATTTTTTTAAAAACACGATTTACGGGATTACTTGAAAAGAAAAAATTCTATATCAGTAGATCCGGAATAGATTTCATGGTAACCGAATAAGAGAAATTTCATGGTAGCACATTGATAAAATATTAAAATTCCAACAAATATCAAGATAAAATTCTTCCATTCAAGATCAAATTTCTCTATTTAGTTAATTTTTCGATAAAAGTGAAAAGTTTTCACCATTTTTATTTATTGAATCAAAATTCTTCTCTTCTTGAATTGAATAAGATTCTTAATTTACTGAACATTAATTACATTATCACATTAATTTTTCCATTACAGAAAAGACCAAATTTTCAGAAATATTTTCTCAATATGTTGATACAATTATTTCTGAACGGAGCATTTGTGAAGAGAATTTTTCTCAAAATAAATAGTTTCCTTTCAAATTTAGATAAATTTAGTATTAAGTAATACTTTACAAATAAATTTATTTCTTTCATTAAGTACTTGAATTTTTTGTGGGATTGAAATTGATCTTTTTTATTCTAATATTGTTTTTAAAATGCATAAAAGTTTCTTTCTTTTTTTGCTGCATATTGCCTTTTATTTCTTTCTTTCAAGAATTTCACAATATTTTACATTCATTTCTTCAGTGAAGGAAATTAAAAGTAATTATTTGCATACATCATTCTTTTAACTTTAACAATAAGCTACAAACATTCGTTGGAAAGAGTTGCTGATTTTTTTAAAAGACCCAATTATTTGAGGATTTTTTCGCTGATTTTTTTTAAAGACCAGATTTATTTGAGGTCCCAATATTTGAAACCGTTTTTATTATATTGATAATGAAGAACTGAAAGGCTTTAATTTTTTTTCGCAATATATATACTGACAAAATAAACCCCGAAGTTTGCGCATGAAATTTCTGGACTTCAAATTATAAAGATTATTTGTTGCTTTCAAAACTTCTAATTTGTGATTTAAGTATTCTAATCTATTTTATTTACAGACAGTTTTTCCCCATACATTTATTATCAAATTTGAATTCAAACTAAAATTTATTTAGAACTACAAAAATTAATTTGTAAAATTATTTCGTAGCTTCTCAAAGATATCCTATTATCTTTTATATTAAGTTCTCTTATGTTTACATACATTTAGTTCCTTTATTTTTTTCATATTGTTTTGATGCATTATACTATCTAATTGAAAAGTATAAACTGTGAAGACTTGTTGTAAAAACTGCTAATAAAATTATTTTGTTTTGGTTTCGATAAATAACATCTGGATAATTTTTTTTTGCAATTTTATCGATGTGACTTTAAATTTGTTAAAAAGTTTACAAAAAAATATCTGTCTATTTTCTCACAAACCTCATAAGAAATTTTCTTTTCATTAAACATATCTTTAAAATTACAAATCTTTAGATTTACTTAGATCTCTTAGATTGTCATAGAATTACTTATATTTCGAATTACTCAAGGCATGCCTTTCTCTGGTCTAGAAGAGAGAGTTTTAAGATCAAAATATTATGTTTGAAGCCTTTTTCATCCGAATATATTTTATCTCGCCAAGATCTGATTATTTTCTCAGAGACCCTCTCTTGGAGTGGAAATTTGAAGAATAGATTTCTGGCACAGATTCACACTCATTTTCTGAGCATAATCCAGAATCACGAAATCTTTTATGAAACTGCTTTTAAAAGGGTGCATCGAACTAAAATCGGCGAAATTCTCAAAATTACGGATATACTGGACGATTTATCTCGCACGTCATCAATTTGTGCTATGCTTGAAATATTCGGTAACAAATTGTATCGTTGTTGTTTCTCAACAACACAAGAATTTTAATCATTAAAATGATTAATTATACAGAATTACGTATACAGGCAATGATATTTTGAATCTGATAGGAGATTTTTTTTCTACAATATTTACTATATTTTCTGCCTAAAGAAGACAAATTTTGTTCATTAGTATAGTCTAGAAGAAAGTTTAGTTTCTAATAGATCTTTTGTCTTCTTGTTATCCAACAAACTCTTTTTATTCTAACAAAAAGATATTTTTTCTTTTCCAATAAATCATGATTCATCCATGTATTTTCCCAAATTTCTTCTAAAGATGGATTAGAAAAGCGAGCATGATATAGATATAGTAATTGCATCTATGGCCCAAGAAGCAGTAAGACGGCGTCCTGGCATACGGGTAGTGCATTTTCTTCATGATCTGGGCGTCCCGGGTTCGGGTCCCGGTTAGATAATGGTTGTTCTTCTGTGTTCTATCTGTGAGGTGAGTGAATAGGCCCAAATGTAAAGAGGGGATGTGCAAGCGAATGTGATGAATACTAAGTCGTCCTTTTGGTCCTAGTTGGCGCTACTTGAAAAACAAGAAACTCTCATTCGGCATAAAATTGGTGACGCCCGTCAGCGCGCTTGTGCATGTCAAGTGCAGTTAGTAACAATGACTGATCCAGTATAAAATCTATATATAAACTAAATAAACGAGCACTCTTCTTTAAGGTAAAACTGATTCAAATTCAGAAGTCAAATTAAAACTTTTTTTCGAAAAAAGAAGCGTTTAAAGGAGAATTCAATATACTACTTTATGGATTGTCCTTTCCCTGATGCAATTTCTCGTGGCTTGTTTTAATATTGCCTAGATTATCCGATGCCCACTGTATTATACAACTTAAAGATCAGTTTTTGTAAAAAGTGTTCTTTCGTTTTGGCAACACTATGATAAATATCCTGAAAACACGAATTCATTCTTTGCATGCAGTTTCATCCTTTGCAATAATTCGTTTGTGTTTATGAGGCAAGGTGGTTGTACAGATTAGGAAAAATAAATTACTGTACTATGTAAGTCTTATATTTCTTGTTTTAATTCCATGTAATTTAGACAGAAGTACGATATACGTGTCTTATAAATTGGAAATGCGAATACATAATTAAAATGCTTAATTAATCATAATTTGACTTGCATATCCGATTTCCATTTGAGTCAAGAACTAATGATAAAATAGAGTCTGTTGTTCAAGAATTTTTATTGCATCTAGATAGATATAAAGTAGAAGCATAAATTCGGAAGAATGGCTACATTATTGAAGGAATATTTAGCAGAAATTGGGCCACATTTGCATTTTATTTTGATAAAAACAAGCAACAATCAGGGTTGTAAAATGCTTAGTTCCATTGGTCTATCGACTTCTGAATAAATCTGATACATAACACAACCAGAAGACACAACTCAAGCGTTTGTTTACAAAAACACTGGTAAGCACAATCTACTTTTTTGTTGCACTATATCTCAATATACAATACAGCATGGATGTATTGTACATTTTGTAAATCTGGCATAGTGAAATTATTCAAATATAAGCTCTATCAAAAAAATAATAATCTTTGCTTTTTCTTCTTTCAAAAAAGTTTTTTTTCTCAAGACTTAATTTTCTCAGAAATACTTCCGAAAAAACACAGATATTATTTTAATATATTCATTCCTTCTTTTCTCCGGGGGCAGATAGCAACGACCATAACAAATCCGCATTTTATGATTTATATAAATATTCCATCAGTTCCACGATTGGTTATTAAATTTAATACAACCGCCCTGCAGAGGATTCTTGCGCGTGGGAGGTAAACACGGCCCTCACGACTTTTTATTTTGAATGATTGCTCCCTTCTTTCTTAAGCGTCCTCTTCGAAGCTAATTTTTATTCATAAAGACACCCCTCGCGATGCTGGTTACTTACTCACTAAAGACAAATTGTTGAGACGAAATAGCCTTATCTGGAAGCGTTATTTTTACGATAGGAAAACCGTTTTTTTTTTCCCTTTCCTCTTTAAACTGCAATTTTTTCCCCTCCTAAATATTTAAACTGAGCCGTTGGTTTCTTGAATCAATATTTACACACTGTGTTGCGTTAAAGACAACATTTGCCGATGATAAAACTTCCAATAAAAGACTAAAGAACGGTTTTTGCTACCTTTGAAACTTAATAGCTGAGGGGGGTTTTGTTTTGTTTTTCAGCCAGGCGGCTCTTATTTTTCGAAGAAGGAACGAACTTTGATGGAATTTTTTCATTATTATTATTTCAGAAGACCCTATAAAAGACCCGCGATTTACAGTATAAAAATCGTTTTTCTTGTTTGAAGAGTCTAGGAAAAGGAATTTAATAGTCTTTAATGAAGTGCTCCAGTTAACTGCTTTTTTAAACTCTGGATAACTGGGTTTTTTTTGCACGCGATGACTGTCAAATAACATCGTTTCGAGCGCTAATTACGGGCAAGGGGATCTTGCGTATGTGTTTCGTATTGAAGGCCATAAAAACCTGCCCTCTCTGAAAGAGATCACGTATTAGAAACATTCTTTTGTCTCTGTATTTAAGTTTCAAAATCATGGAATGAATGAGGTGAAAAAAAAGGGAAGAAAAAGAATCTCTCTTGAAAGAAAATGCAAACTAGCCAGCCAAGAATGTCGAGGGAAAAGAATAAAAACTAATAGTGGAATGTCTTGGGAAAAAAAAATTAAGCATCACTTACTTTCCAGGGTATGAACGCGTTTGGCGTATAAAATAATACTTTAGAAAATTTAGCGAGATAACAAATACATTTTAAATACATTCTTACTTCTCTACTTTCTTACATAATAATAAGAAAAGAGAGATGGCAACTTTCGTAGACACAGGAGATATAGACGGGCTTTCGTATTAACTGGACAAGGAGATACAGAAGTCTCTAGGGCATGCCTCAGGGGGACCATGGAAACTAAATATTATTAAGTTTCTGTCAGTTCTGTTATGAATTTAAAAAACAAAGGATATTTTCGGGGCCTTTTGCATTTGCAAAGCCATTTATCATCAAAAATCAGAATTTCTGGCTCAGAGGAAGCGCGTCTTCCTCGTGTTCGGGGAATTCCGGGTTCAACTCCCGATTTGAGCATGGTTGTTCTTTTGTGTGCTATCTGTGTGACTGTGCCCTCCTGTAAAATGGGGCTGTGCAATTAAATGCGGTGAGTGTGTAGCTAAGTCGAACTCTTGGCCCTAGTTGGCGCTACTTCAAAAACAAGAGACGCCTTTTCCGGCTAACTTCTGCTGCTGTATCAGCGGACAGGCTTGTCCATAGGCAAGTGCCATAACTAACAACAACAACAGAATTTATCAGAAGATATTTTTTATACACGGTATTCTATATGTGATTGGTGCTTATGTGTTAGTCTCTGTGAATCGTCCAAAGTTCTTCAATTTGCAGGGTGGTGATAACTTGTTTAGTGAGGGCGTTGGATTCGCATTCTTTGGACTGCGAGTTCGAATCCGCCAGCCTAAGATTCTCCTTGAGTGTGGTGGATGGCACACATTAGATCTGTCATGGTCACACAGTCCACCATGTTGAGAGTATTACTACTGGGTCAGAGGTGACCGTTCTCTGTTCCAGATCTGAATTACGATCCATGGATGAACGAACGAAATGCATAAATGAAGTCCACCCAGTAAAAAAGGTCTTTGACGTGTGTGAGCTAGAAGAATATAAGGATGGCCAGAGGACTTCTGCCGTTGGGTATTCAGGGTCCTAAAGTAATCTCAGGAGTTACTGCACCCTCCCTTTCGTTGTAAAGCGAAAAACAAGAAGAACAACAATTTCAATGTGCATCCTCTCTGCGTCATCATTGACCAATTTACAGAGATCTTAGAAAATTCTTTGCAAGGCTAATTTTTTTATACATATATCCTTTCATGACAAAAAAATATTATTAAATCCCTTCTTTATACGCTTCTTCATTTAAAATATATTTTTTTATCGTTATCATCTTCTAATTCATCCAAAACTTAGCCTTCTGATAATTTGATACTAAAGGTAAGTATTTGGAGGAATATCATTCGTGCTCCTCCATTTTTTGTAGTGTGTATTTTCTTTTAATTTCTCTAGTTGGAATACATATTTGATATGCTTTGGCTTAATATCCACTTGTATTTTAAATTATTTTTGTTGTATTCTCAGTTTTGCATCTATTTTCCTATCTCTCCACATTAGTTAATGACAATATCTATTCACTTAAAGTAATGACAATATCTATTCACTTATTTGTTTAACATTGCTATAATTCCTTTTGTTGTCCACATTAATTCCATTCCCTGTTGAGCTATTAAGGCTTCGATAGTCGTAATTCCTTCAATATTTTATAATTTATTTAAAGTTTTTCTCTTGATTTACGATCTATCTATGTGTATATAAACAAACACAAAGTCTTATTTTCGACTTTAAAATAATGTAAAAAATTTTTCAATAAAGGGTACTGTTTCTAAAAGCATATGATTTAATGTACCTAGTCCAGTTTATGTATCAAGAATTCATGAAAAAATCACTCTCGGAGTTTTTTTAAGATAAAAATACAATTTAACACCAAAATATGATGTTAAGTTGTTTCTCTGGATATTTTGATAAGTGCTTCTTTTAGTCGAAACTTTGAAAACTTTCAGCGGTCAGCAGGTTCAATTGCAATTAGATATCAACCTCTAAGGTAACTAAAACTTACTAGTTTGCCCATGTAGCTAAATTTATAAATAAGCACTTTTGATAAAAAGGAAATATGGCGTCTCCTGTTGGTCAAAACGACACAGATGTGCTTTGGTACTACTTGAAGTGGATTGGTCTGATTTAGATCCAATTGTGGATGTAAGTTATCTTTCCAGAAGACAGCAAGTTCAAACTGAATCACTCATGTATCTAACGAATCACTCATGTATTTCGCCTGGAAAAAATTTCGGAACTCTTCCAGCAACCAGCATATCTAAACGAAAGAAAATCACTGTTGATGGATATATCAGTCTTCTTCTTCTTGTATACAGCCGAGAAGAAGGTGGTTCACATCTCTCTCAACAGAGAAGATTTTCCTTCGGATCAGCCTATATCAGGATACATCAGCCTATACCAATACACAACTAGAAAAAAGAGCCTGAGACCCTTTTCTTCTAATTCATGTTTATGCTTAATATTATCCATTGGTAGACATCTATGCTGTTAAGATTAAAAAATGATGATTGATTACAAAACAAATTATAATGTGAATCTGTATGAAACATTTAGTTTCTTTATTTACCGGATTTCTGGCACAGAGGTAGCGCATCTTCCTCGTGTTCTAGGAGTCCGAGGTTCGAGTTCCGGTTCGAGCATGGTTGTTCTGCGTGCTATCTGTGAGATGAGTGACTGTGCCCCCTGTAAAAAGGGACTGTGCAATTAAATGTGGTGAGTGTGTAGCTAAGTTGTGCACTTGGCCCTAGTTGGCGCTACTTCAAAAAACAAGACGCACTCCTTTCGGCTTAAATCTTCTACTGTACCAGCAGGGGGCTTGTCCATGGCAAGTGCCATAAGTAACAACAACAGTTTCTTTATTTTATTATCATTGAAATTCTCATTCATTTAGGACATAAGAAATGTGCTTTTTTTGTTTCTATATTTTTTATATTTTACCCATTTTTTTCTCAATGGGAAGAGGATGTTACTTGGAAAAGGGTTATAAAAATAACTAACAAAATTAATTTCATTGAAAGGAGGATTGAAATAGTTTTTAGAATTCTCGTTCAAGACTGAAAGATATACTGTGAAAGATGGTGTGCTTATATATTTTTATTATAAAAATATTAAGTTTTTCTATTAGTATTTCTTAAAAATACATCGTAAGTCTTCATTTACGTAACATATAAGATGTTTGAATAATGTTCCGTTTAAATTTCCATACACCGTGCCAGAATGAATTTTGAATTGAGACGCAATTTCAAACCGGCAATTAAAATGAAAACTGTTCTTCATTGCACTTGTTATTTCAATATGGCTGCACACACCATACAGACTGCTCTTTTCTGCAATTCCCAAGCGTCCAACAATCAAGTGCTCTGTGCAATTTTGGAGCCCACCCCTTTTGGGAACGATCAGATAGCGATAAAGCATCCCTATTCGACCACGGGTCCTTTCAGTTTCCAATTTATACACAATTTCTCCCACCCTTTCAGTACGGACGATCAGAGGGGTGCACCAAGTATCGTCTGCTCGATCGGACTGGACGATAAGTACACACTCCTCCTCCCTACCTACACAAAAATAGAATCGATTACTACAGGCCTCAGAAATTCTCGCCTATCAAACGTGCATTAAGGGGGGAGGGGGGAGTTTGGAGGGGTCACGTGACGATAGGGGTCGTCGGTGGCAGTGGGAGTAGTACTTACCGGTATGGCGGTGGCAATTAGCAGAAAAGCGTTACGGCTGATACGATAGCTTGCCGGATGCGTCATGCCCCTATCTATGACGTTTATAATTCCGTCATCAAACTCTCACTAAAGCGCACGGCTGCCTAATTACGAAGAGGTAAAGCCGTGGGCTACGACCGCAATTTGAAAACCTGGAAATGAATACAACGGGCTATTTGCTATTTCCCGGTTTATAGGTTTGGGTTCAGCGGAGACTCGGAAGAAAAGTGGGATGGAGGCTGGTTTTAAATGAGCACTGGGATGGAAATGTTGGTGGGTGCGTTTTGCTTTTGGTGATTGCTCGTGTTTTTTTTAACTTAAGAGCGTTGTTGAATTGCTCAAGCATGAATACGATTTTTGATTTACAGGAGAGAGAAAAGAAAACATATACCATCATTCTTAGTTAACAAGAAATCTCTTTCTATGCAATGAACTAAAATAAATTAAAATAATAGGTAAAAGTGAAGAGCCATCTCTTCAAAATCAATCAAATTTCGCCAATTGTTATTTTATAAAAAAGAGCATCATACATATGTCATCGATCTATGTATGTCCCATAAAGTCTTCCAATGTCACCTTCCAAGCTTTAAGAGAGATCCCTGCCTCAACAACTGGACTGATTTCGCAACTTTGCAAACATAAACCAATAATAATGGTTAATGCTTAACATAAACTAAAATAAAAGATTATTATTGGTAATAAATTACCAATAATAATCTTTTTATTTTTATTGAACAAGATAATTTATTATTATTGATTTCTTTTTCGGGGTAGAGCATAGTTCATCAGAGTTACTGGTACTAGCTAGGCTGGGATAGCCTGGTTGGTAAGGCGTTGGATTGGCATCCCTTGGGTTGCGAGTTCGAATCCACTAGCCAAATACTCTCCATTTGTGTATGTGTAGTGTCTGACTCACGTTAAATCTGTCGTGGTCACAGCGTCCTCCAATTCGAAAGTAATAACTCTGATGATACTGGATCAGAGGTGATCGTTCTGTTTCAGATCTAAGTTACTATCTGTGAATGAATGAATGAAATGCATGAATGAATTTCAACCCGTAAAAAGGATGCGTGAGTCAGATTTCTACTCTAGGGTGCTCAGAAGTCCATACCCTCAGAAGCTATTGCACTCCTCCTTCCATTGTAAAGCGGAACACGAGAACAATAACAGCAACGGTGGTATCATTGGAACGATTGTTCAATTGTACAAGCATGGACAATTATACATGATATTTTATAATACTTGAATAATATAAATTAGAATGTATGACGTATTTTTTGGGGGGTGGGGATGGGATAAGATATAGTTCATCAAAGTTAATGGTACTTACCTGCATTGTGGTGATACATTTGGGACAATTTTACAACTCAGCAAGCATTGTTCATTAATAATAATTCTTTATATTCATTAAACAAGTTAAGTTAGAATTTATTATTAATTTTTTGTGGTAACACACTGTTCATGAAAGTTAATGCAATGAATAAATAAATACTACTTTAGGTGGCCGGCTAATAAATTGTTTCTTAAAGTAGAATAGGTGAAGTCAAAGATACTAATCTGCATTGTGGTGATATCAATGGAACGATTTTGCAACTCAGAAAGCATTGATAATTAATAATAATGCTTTACAATCCTTGAACAAGATATAATTTATGATTTTTTTGTGATAAAACAGTGTTTATCAAAGTTAATGCAATGATTAAATCAATACTACTTTGGGTAGTAGGCTAATAAATCGTTGCTGAAAACAGTGTAGATGAAGTAAATACAATGCGCTCTCTGTTGTGCATTTCAAAAAAATGTCTGTTTGATTTGTTAATTTAAGCCGCAAGACAGAACACTTTCTTTCGCACTGATTTTGAATAAAGATTCATTAAATTCTATTGAATTTTTAATTTATAGAAGAGGAATTTTTGATGTAAACACTGGGAAATGGTTGATTTGTTGTTAGCATTTAACTAAGTAGCTACAAATTCCAAAGCTCAAGGGAGCTATTTGAAATAGAACACTTTATTTTAAGCTGTGGGTAGATGACAAGGATATTTACTTGAACTGCCGACGGATTCTTAAAATTTCCCCTCCTCATTAAAGGAAAGAGTGACACCAAGCTACAACTTGAAATAGATTCTTATGCAAAATACTTTTTTTATAACATTGAAACTGAATGGAGAAAAAAAAAGAATGAGACTACCTTGAATTTTGCATTTTCTTAACTCTAGCAAACTGCAGTTTTATTGCAAAACGTTCTTTGGTATTGGAATGAAATGTTCATAGCTTTTCTTCAAAGTATCTTATCTTCTTCCGTCGAACGGGAGGTGTGAGATGAGTTAAATTCCAGGAACTTCTTTGCTAGATTTGAGAAATGGGGCAATAAAAGGAAAATTTTCAGTTTTCCAGAAGAAAGCGTTTTTAAATTGTGAGTTTCAATTCCCGATTAAACTATGTAACAAATATCAGTACTCAAAAATTCAAAAAGGTCATTTTCCTCAGATTTTTTTATAATTTGTTGTTACTTATGGCACTTGCCTATGGACAAGCCCCCCGCTGATGCAGCAGCAGATGTAAGCCGAAAGGAGCGTCTCTTGTTTTTGAAGTAGCGCCAACTAGGGCCAAGTGTGCGACTTAGCTACACACTGACCACAATTGTTTGCACATCCCCTTTTTAAAGGGGGGGGGCACAGTCACAAAGAAGAACAACCATGCCCGAACCAGGACTCCCAGATCACTAGGAAGACGCGCTACCCCTGCGCCAGAAAGCCGGCGTCTATGATTTGTTAGAAGAAGAATAAGTAAAATAATTCATAGTTAAAAATTATTAAATTCTGTTATATAGCAATTTTTTTATTACATTTCATATAAGGTATCACTTAATTTTAAAAACTATTTTTCGTCTTTATGTTTAAAACTAAATTTTTGATAATACAATTGCCGGAATTTCCTCTTGTTAGATCGTGGCGTGAGAGATAAAGTTTTTAAGAGCTTAACTAAATATTATTATTTAATATTCGGAATATTTATTTTTTACTATATTTGGACTGTATTTGATTAATTCTACTTAATTTAGCTTAAATTGTTGCCAGAAGTGCATTCAATATAAACCAAAAATTTCTTTTTTTTTCTTTTTCTAATGTGTTTTGCGATAACCAAATTTCTTCTTTTTTTTCGGGTTGGCGGAGGAGGGGGAATGTTTATTGCCATGAATTCATTATGATTATTCTGGAAAAGGTTGCAGTATTCAACAAGCTGCTAAAAAGATGTAATAACTTAATTTTTTTCTTTAATTCTTTATTATTTGTGTATCCATGTAGAATAAAGAAAATCTAATTCTTCTTTTTGCATTTAAGGAGGAATTAAAAGAAGCAAATAAAGTTAATTACACTTTTTTAAATATCTCATTATATGTCCTTAATTTGGAAAATTAACAATAAATTAAAAATGTATGCAATTTTTTGAAAATTTTTAAGATTATCGAATCTTCGAAATCATTTTTTACGATCATCGTGTCTTCCATAATTTCTTAAATTAGTCATTGGCCTAGAGCCTTTAAGAAATTTAAATTTCCTTAAAAGATTCACTAATTCTTAACCTCAACTACAATGAAGTTCAGAAATAACTTTTGCCTCAATTAGTTCCAGGAATTGGTAATAATTGGTGACACTAGTATAAAGTTAAATATTAATAACAATTAAAACAGACTATCCAATTTATTTTTAAAAATTAAGTAAATTATTGCCCATGAGTATGGGAATGAAGATATATCAGATATGAAGTCTTCGGTTCTTTGAAGAATACAGCATTCTTGTAAATTTGAATTAACTCCTCTCCAATACAGAGATGTACTTCTTATTGGAGGAATTGAAAAATGAACTTCCTATTCTGTGCTGTTTGTTAATGGATATTTAAAAATCCAGATGCTCTACTTAGTATCACACGGAGTTTACAGAAATAGACAACACATTACATAAAGGTATCACATACAGAGCAGCAAATCGCACATCACATTCGCGAACAGTCCCTTTTTACATGGGGGGCGCATTCAAACTAATCACAGATAGAGAGATAAAGAAAAGCCCTGCCCGAACCCAGATCACGGGGAAGATGTCGGCATTTTGTGCTATTTGGCATTGCGAAATTTTCAAATATTGTCAATCCTGGATTATAAGCAAACAATAAAAACAAAGCAAAATGTAAAAAAAGAAGATTTATTCGATGAATGATGTTTTACAAAACAAGTGGTTTTGAGACACCTTCCCATCTTATGTTGGTTTGGCGTATATCAGCGATGATATACGCCTTATTTGAGATGAGGTAGAGAGCACTTATATATAAATATAAGAAGTTCCATCCGGATAGAATATTCTAATATAACTACTTGCGGCTGAAAAAAAGTGGCTATTGAGCCTTATTTGGCGATATTTTGTCTCTGGTAAATATTATTGGGTTGGAGATGGATTGTAACAGCATAAATGAACTCAGAGGGGGGGGATAAAGTCATAGCTACTGAAGAACTTAATTAACTGCGTCCTACATATCACAGAAAAAATCTACTGGTGAAATTTGGCCCGGAAAGGAAGAAATAATAGCCTAAATAGAGTAACAAAAATCTAGAAAATAATTGCTAAAAATATGGGAATTTATTGCATCCTATGTTGAAAGTTACTCTTTTATCAGTCTGATAAAGCAGTAGCTATGTGCACTGCTACAAATCCATTCAATGATAAAACTGTATCTAATTTTCGTTAAGTTTTGGACCTTAGCTAAAGATAAAGGTTTTTATATAATTTATTGTTAAAAAAGTGCGTTTTATAAATAATAGATTGCATTATTATAAATTTGTTTGAATATTTCTTTCAAAATGGAATGCATTATTATATTTTACATGAGGGAAACCTATTTAATTTTACCTATGAAAAAATTATTTCAATTCAATCGTGTTTTACATTGAGTGTCAGATTTGGGGACGAATTGTGCTCGTTAAGCGAGGATCCCCTGTATGGTCATTTCGATCACATTGAATGTCTTGGCAAGGCGGTGGGAAATCATTTATGATTATTTACATCAGCAAAAAGAAATAAGATTTTATAACTTCTGTGACTTCTTTAGACTAATCACATTTTTTTTATAAATGTGTGATTAGTATAACAATGCGTGTGACGTATTTTAGTTTTTTTATGTTCTTATCATGGATTTCAATGTTATTCAAATAAAAATAAAAGATTTCTATTTATATGAAATGAAATGAATTGAAAACGCTACAAATTCCCTGACTTTAATGTCTTTCTCCGAAACAATTTCCAGTTGCCACAATCTAAACATTGAAGTACATAACATTGAAACATTGAAGTGCATAAAGATGGAATATAGGTACATTCTTATGAAACTGAAACATGCGCAGAAAAACTCTCCAAATTTCAGTGTCACAGATTAACTAAAGAAGGTTTTAAATAAAATTATTAACTGCAGTACATTATGGATATAAACATGTAATAAAATTAGAAGTTTCATTTTCTTGCAATGGAATCTTCTTTCTATATAATGTTTATGCACATTCAAATCAAAACAAATCACCATACTCGAAGAGAAACAAACAATGATCTACTAACAGAAAAAAAAAATACTATCGCAATTACAAAATAATAAACAAATTGAAAGCTGCTACCTCAAATTTTATGTTATCATGTGAGAATAATTAATTTATGTCATTAACCAACTTAGTCCTTATTAATATATTGCATTAACCAATTTAAACTTAATTAATTTATGTCATTAACCAATTTAAACAATTGATTTATGTCATTAACCAATTTAAACAATTACTTTATGTCATTAACCACTTTAAACTTAATGTCATTAATCTATTTAAACAGATTTTAAAACAATCATCTGACTATCATGAGTATATGGAGAATCTAGTACAAGGCGGGGGAAATTGTAACTTTTTTTTGGTGATAAGTTTCAAAATGTTACAAACATCTTTAATATTTTCTAATAAACTAAAAAGTGGAAAATGGATGCTCCAAAAACTATAAATCGCCAATTTTCTTCCCGTTTATTTTGTGGCTTCAAAAGCCTCAAACCAATGCAAGATCATATTCACAAATGACAAAAACATTTTAAAAGTAAAAAAAAAATGTTACAACGTTACCATTGATTTAAACTTTTGTTTTATAAGTTAATTTTCTATTTTTAAATTATTTTTTGGCCATAAATTGCCAAATGTGACAACCTTCTACATTATAATCCCCCAGAAAGAAACATACTGCCAGTTGAATAACAATATAGTACAATATCGTTTAGATTTCAGGCAGAGCACTTTCTGCTCGATAACATCCAAAAGAAACTATTCACTCGATTCATCTGCCCGAATCGATCTATTACTCTTATGTGTGTGCCCGCCCCCTTTTATAGCTCTTGTGATAGGAAATTGAACGTTTGAAGGGAAATTACGAATATTGAGTCACAATAGAGACATCTCCAAAATCCCCACATATTCGAGAACCTTCTTTTAGTTTCCATATAATCATCAAGTATGTCACCATGGTCGAAGATCATTGACTCGGTATTCCTTCGGAATACATTAGAGCTTACTATGAGACTCTCTAATTTTACTATGAGACTTATGTACAGGGAAGCAATATTACAAATTTGTAACACTATATATCACATTGAACCTAAGATAGAAGTGTAAATATCCAGGAGTGGACTGGTTTGGGTGGTTGTACCAACTCATATGCTGAGGTTCAGAAATATGTAGATAGGATATCTACACTATCTATAAGAAAAAATATTATAGATAAAGCTCATTAATTAAAAAAGGAATAAAATGATACCGAAGGAGTTTTATGAATTAATATTTTGGAATTGAAATGTCACCAAGTATGTCTATGATTTCATTTTTTTTTAATTTTATCGAACGCCATTTTTTCTCGGAAAAATGTTCATTCATTAAAATCTTTTTTTTGTAGCATTTACTCTACTATTATTTTTTGGTAGCCTTATTTCAGTAGTTTTCAACCAACTTCAAGGTTTTCGTGTTTTTCCCTATCTTTTTAATTCTGGAAGACTTCTGAAGACTTATAAGTGCTTTAAATATTGGCATTAGTGGCATATTAAAAAGTGAAAAAAAAAATATTTCCGTTATTTCATTATGGGTGGTTGTTTGGGTTTCTTGGCGTCAAATTTGCTTCCATTGTGCCCTACTTTGTTACCGAAAAGAACTTATCCCCCCTTTTTGAAGCTTCTTTTCTTGCTCGCACGTCCTAATTTTCCCTTTTTATTAACTGCACATTTTTAAAAAATCATAATTTGTGTTTTTAAGGTCAGATATACTTGTTCAAAATGGAAGTTCAGCCGGTGAATTTCTCTTTAGATGAAATACGTTTAAAATTTTTTTAATGTGTCCCGAAAGAGAATTTGTAAAAAAAATATCCTAAACTAGAATGGAATATTGAGATGTAGCTTAACAAAATAATGAATTGAAAATATAACTAGATATATATACTTAATATTTAATTATCAATATTTGAAACAAAAAAAAATAATTGCAGCATTATTTGAAAAAATATTAATGAAATAGGCGAAAAAGTTTTAAATTGTATAGTTCAGCATTTTATAATTGTTATTAGAGAAATTGGAAGCACTTTTGACTTTCTTATCATCCGAAACAATGATCAGTGTGCTTAATCAATTAACATTATTACATTATTACATCAAGCAAATTAATCAATTAATAAAGAAATTAATTTTTAAAAATCCCTTAAGTACACTTTTTTTAAACAAACCGATGGCGCATATATGCATCGAATGCAATACAAATGGTTGCATAGTAAATTTTGCAAAAAATATTATGAAGTAATTAAGGTTTTATTTTTATAACATAAAAAATTATACATCGATCTTGAAAAAAAGAGATTTTTTTAAATATAAATTTCGAACTTACTTAATTTTTTAAAAGTGCCTATTTTTTATGAAATAATTAAAAAATCATTTTTTATGATAATCAGTAAAAAACAAATAAATGAAATTTTTTATTTATTTATTATTTCTTTATTTATTGTTAAATCTTGTGTAAATTTGAATTTTAAACTTTTCCGTCAATATCTAAGAAGGGCACATATCAGAACTGCAGACTTTCTTCTCAAATTATTAGAAAAAAAATTTATTTGGATTCGGACTCTCTGCAGACTATATATAGATTTAAATTTAAAAGAAAGTAACATTTTAAATTTTTTTAATCTTTATTATATATGACAAATTATGGAAAAACTAATGAGAATAACTACTTAGAAAAGTTCTCCTGTTACATTCGTATTTTTTCATCTTGATGAACAGGCAAAATTAACAGTCAAATGTAACCATTCCTTTCCGAGATTCATACCCTCCAAGTTTAAGTTTCGATTCTGACGTATGACCATACCAAATATTATTGGATAAGGCTGCTATTTTAATTAGAAATTTTTATTAGAAGTATTAACGAAATCTTTTATTGAAGACTTTGCCTACCCAATATCTGTTTCTGTTTTTAATGGCACTTGCCATGGACAAGACCGTTGACTCGGTCAGCGTTTTAAAACCGAGATGTCTCTTGTTTTAAATATCACCAAATAGGGCCAAGAGTACGCCTTAGCTACTCACGCATCACATTTACTTGCACTGCTCCTTTTTAAGGGTAGGTGGCACACTCATACATCCCACAAATAGAATAAATGAAGAATAATCATGCCTGATTTGAATCCAGGATGTGGGGAAAACAAGCTACCCCTGTGCTAGGACGACGACAGTCAATATCTGTCTTTCTTCAATTATAATTTAATTCAAAAGCTGTTTTATTAACTTGCAATCAACAGTCAAGCTCATAAAATCTCAAAAATCCCAAAATTTTCAAAATAGACCAAGTTATGACAACTTGATTTCTAGAGAAGGCAGTCAACAAGTTGATTTTGGCAATAACAAACTCTCCGGGGTGAACACTTTCTGGTCTATTAAGATTCACTCTACCAAGGAAAGAAATATTTTTTTCTTTTTATTCCTAATCCTAACCTCAGAAGTAAAAAATTTGAGGAAATAAATAGCTATATTTGAATTTCATTGACATAATGAAAAATATTCCGGTACAGTGCATTTAAAAATTATTAAAATTAGAAGAAACTTGCATCGAAATGAAATTTATTTTTTATGAAATGTTGATATTTTGAATTTTAAAACAGTAAAAATAATTTCCACGTGATAATATACCTAAAAGTTATATGGATAACACTCAGTATTTTAACATAATAACTCTTTCCCTCCTGTGATGAATCTAATAACTTTGCAGCTTTTGATTCCGAGCTAACTTATCAAGCTTAGACCAAGATTCTATGCTAATATTTGTATCAATGTTCAATGTTGTTCAACAATTTCTCTGCCTTTAGAGAAATACTCACAGAACTTATTAAAACAAATAAGTATAATAATTAATACTGTGTACGAAAATTGATAACATTAAATTACATTATTGCGTTAGATACCAATAACTGTTGTAGAATTGATGCTTGTTGAAATATAAATTTTAATTATGAGGACAAAAATTACTATTTAGTCTTTCAAAAATTAGTATATGTAGAAACTGATGAAGAAAAGATTTGCTGTTGGTTCTAATAACTTTTTCTCGTTCTTTAATACAGTAACATCCCGCACTTTTGTGCATGTACCAGTAGGAATATTTCTCCAAAATTGGGGTGATATGGATGAAAAAACTTCTAATGGGTAGAAATCATGGTCAAATACTAAAAATGAATTCCTGAAACGTATATTTTATTGCAGAGTTAATCGCCTAAAAGTGCTAGTCTAATCCTCTAACTTGGAAACGAATAGAATTAAAACTAGCCAAAGCTCATGATAAAAATAAAACACGATATCCTATCTTAGTCAAGACAACTTTTACAAAAAGTATCTACGTAGGCTTTGAAATAAAACTCAGGAGTTACATAGCTACTGCCCTTTTCAGACACATTTTTGGACGATTTAAATTCGTTAAAACGTGATATGTGGTGGAATGCGTGTATTTCCGGCATTGACTTAGACATTAGTTAATTTTCTTTCGTTTAACTTATATTTTGGCAAAATAAAATCCTCTTTAACTATGCGCAAAAGATCGGAAGTTTTTCTGAGTCTGAATATTAACAGTTTATAAGGACTAGGATCTTTTTTCGGACAACATTCAGGGAAAACTGACCTATGTCATTTTTTTCTTCTTATTTCCATTGAAACCCAATATTGTTGTTTATGACACTTTTTCAAAACCGCTGACTGTCTCCGATTTAAACCGATTGAGCGTCTCCCGTTTTTCGTAGTGCCAACAAGGGACGAGAGTATGACTTAGCTACACACGCGTCACAACCCTTTTTAGGGAGCGGACTTCATGCATTTTCATTCCTTCATTCATCCACAGATCGTAATTTTAAAACTGGAGCAGAGAACAATAACCTCTGACCCAATACCCCTAGTCGTATTACTCTTGACATGGAGGACTTTGCGACCACGACAGATTTAACGAGCGCCAGCCATCAAACAATCGAGAGATCGGCTAGGTTCTCACTCGCAACCTAAGGAATACAAGTTCAAAGCTCTACCAACCAGGCTATCCCGGCCCTTCATCGAAACCTTCAGCAATTAATCCGAAATGGATTGTAGTAAAACTGCATATCTAACAGAGCATAATACTTTTAACAGCATAATCTCAAGATAATTTTCTTGTTTATCATTTCATAGTCATGCCATATCATTATCCTTTCAGATTTAAGACATGACATGGACTAGCAACCAGCCTAGATTTAAGTATATCATGCATTTAACTATATTCCCCGTAAATAGCAGAATTTTTGAGACAGTATATGCTGCATTAAATATGAAACATATAAGTTGTTTAATGGTTTGAGAAAGTTTAATTTAAGCTTTCAGCACTAGAATAATGATTGAATTTCGACTTCATTTTATTGAAATGTTTAGTTATTGTTAATGAGCGTTATTATTTAATTAAATCCTACTATTATTTAAACATAAAAATAAAACTTTTTTCAATTCAATACAAGCTGGAAATAAAGTTTTTCTTGCACTAAACATAAATTAATAAACCAAGAAAACATTTATAATAAAACTCAAATATTAAATATAATATCCCAAATATTAATATAATTACCTTAAATATGAAGTTTATTCAATTTTCTAACAAGTCAATTCAAAACCTTCATAAAACTTTTTAAAATACCAATTTTTAACAAAAAAAACCCCACCTGCAGATGTTTTAGGTATAAAAGTATGGTAGATCTGCGAAAAAAACACCATGTACCTTATGAGAAGATATACAGAGTTTCAGTTCACCATTAGCACTAATGCTGAACTTTTTTGTTCGTTACGTAAGCGTTTTTTTTTAATTACACCAGCTAAATGTTTCGAAAGTTTAAAAGTGAAGTTAACTTTATTTGAATAAAGAGTGAACTTAAATATAAGCTAATTAATTACTTCGCTAAAATACAATTAACTTTTTTAAAAAATGCATTTTTTTGAATAAGAACGGAAAAGTTTAGTCTTTTTATCTTATGGTATGAGGATTCTTAGCTCAAATATTAATAATAAATACAAATTTTAATAAATATGCTTATGAAGGAATTAATCAGCCTTTTTTTTACTTTCGCTTTTGTCTATATGAAGTGTAGGAGAGGAACTACAAAAGTTGAATTTTTTTCCCATTTGTATTTTTGTGAATACCTATTTCCGAGCTCTTGCTGAAATCGAAAATAAATTCAGAATTTTTTTTGCTTGATTCTTAGAAAGAAATTCAGAGATTAACAGCTTCTAGGTAACCAAAATTATAAGCATCAATAAAATGTTTTGTGAAATCGGTAATAAAATGACTATTTGTCCGTCCTTTTGCAAATGAATGCAACAATTGAAATTAATACCAAATTAAATTTTAAAAATTCTGTATGAGTTTAAACGTACCAAAGTTCACTTACTTTATCTGATAATGTTTAAATGAGTTTTTTGCTTATGAGTTAAAGTTTTTTTTTTAAAAAAAAAATGCGTTTTTAGTTTTTAAATGAGTTTGTGTCTGCATTAAAATGGCGTTATGAGTTTTCTACATTTGAGTAAAATTTTTGAACCAATTTATTAGGGGTTTCAATAATTTTCAGAATGTCTAATTATATAATTTAAATGTGCATTTATTAATTAAAAAATAACAAGATAAAAATAGTAATTTTATTAATCTATATTCATCCCAAAAGGACTTGTTTATTTTGAAAATTGAGCCTAATTGATCAATAGAAGGAATATTCAAAATTCGTATTAAATTATTTTAATCACACCATGGAACTAAGCATAAAATTCGTTTATTTCCTAAAAGTGAAAGAATGTCGAATGCAAGGCCCCCCCATTAGTTTTTTTTTATTATTCTAAGGTGAAATTCATCTGCCTTTCATGCTAATTAAACAAACTTACTACATAATTCTTCTCCAAATCTTGTTCTCCATGTCCTACTCATCTATCTTTTTAAAAATACCTACCTTTTAAAACCTCTAAATTCGAGATTATACCTATGCCCATGATAGATAGATTCAATTAGAATAATCTTCGATATATATATAT
>JAOUZG010026641.1:12219892-12232232 GCA_026289955.1 Argiope argentata | reverse complement strand
AATATGTTCTTGCAGTGTTAAAGTTTCAACTTCTTAAAAAGCATTTACAATCCTTTACAATGCAACTAAATCATTTTTCTTTGTATTAAAGTAGTATTGCAAAATGACTGAAATTTTGATAAAATTAAATTGGAAGAATTATTTATCCGATATATATTAAGATAAAATTACGCTAAAGAATATTATCCTTTAGTTTTAATTAGATTTATATTCAACTTTGAATTGTATGTGCAAACGTCTGACGTCTCATTTCAAATTGCTATAAATTAAAGAGACTATCTGAGAATCATTGTATCTCCTTTTTTCTTTCTTTTTTTTTCAAATTTCTAGCATATATTGGTTCAATGAGTTTTGAGTTCTTCGATTTTACTATGTATATATTTACTTTTTGATATGAAGAGTCTCCAACATATGTTTTTCGAACCATAGGCATACATTTTAGTACATCTATTTATGTCTTACGTTAGATTCACCAGAAAGATGATTAAATAGTCTTGTGTCTTTTAAGATTGATTTCCAAATAGTTTTGTGTCAATTCATACAGAATCACGTCATCCTAATGATAAATAGAAATTTTTCTGTTAAAGATCTTTGCTGTGTTTGTTTGTTTTATTTTGTTGTAAAGTTTTTATATTTAACGTAAACCTTGCCTGATTTGTGTAACAGACAACGGAATGTACAAATAGAAGTCTCAGTATTGTATTATAATTTGCTGCCTAAGCCAATTTACTCTTTTAGAGTATATAAATTCACGTAACTCTAAGGAATATATAATTGAAAAAAGCAATTAGAATTTCATGTCATTGGATCAAGATATATTTTGGTATAATATGTAACAAGATACATGTAACGCATTTTATTTCAATGGGGGACGAGTCTTACCAGTTACTGCAAGTTATTCGCGGTACTTGATGACCTTGTCCTCGGAATGGCGCATTTTGTGTTATATTAAATTGCTGTTTCTTTATTTTAATATTTAAATCATACTATTCCTCCTTTTCATGATATCACTTTATAATAAGTAATATAAAAACAATTTTTTAAAATCAATTCTTACTTTGGATATTAGGAAAAATTTTATTTTACTTACTTTTTATTAAATAATTACAATTTTTATTCTCGTGTTTCACTTTACAGCTAAAAGACGGGTGCAGTAGCTTCTGAGTGTATGGATCCCTGAGCACCCGAATAACGATTACTTTGACTCAGTACCCCGAGTAGTATAACTCCTGATACGGAGAACTTTGCGATACAGGTTCGAACTCACAGCACGAGGGTTGAGAAACCAACCCCCTACCAACCAGGTTATTCCAACCTAATAATTGCGATTACTATGAAGAACTACTATAAAGGCGAGAAAGTTAGTTTTTAATTAATTAATAAAAAACAAATGAATTAATATTTGAAAAAACTGCATTAACTTCAATGTCATCTACTACAAGTTTTAAAAAATTTACTTGAACTTGATTGGATGAATAAAAAGTATTTTATTAACAACTGAAAATTTGAACAATTATATAGGGAGAGTGTGAACTAATATCAGGAATTGAAAAAGTCCTATAATCCATGTCACGAAGTCCAACCTAGATAAGCTACCATGTTTCCGTCGCAAAATCGCGCTTTCGGAACGACCTGTTTTAGGACTCCAATCGTCATTTTCCCACTATGTTACATCGAAACATCTAAATGCTGTATTGCAAGTGGTCTGTTACATTTTATCTAAATGCTGCATTGTAGAAAGTCTATTAAATATTATATAAATGTTGTATTGTAGGAGTTCTATTACATTTTATCTAAATACAGTATTGTATCATTGAAGTTTTCTTCGATGTAAAATGAAACGCCTTCAACCTATTGCGACTCCCTCACTTTATCTGATAACCATATTGTTGAAAGATACGCTCAAAGAATGCTTTCAAGATTTTACTTTTTTTCCAAGAGGAACCGTATTACGCGAATGCCATTTTATAAGAAGTACCTATAAACTAAGGCATTGTTGTGAGAAGAAGAGTTTCACGTGGTTACTAAGACAGATTCTGTGAATTATATTGTCAGAAAGCTATACTTTTGCATCATTGCTTCAATTTTTTTATCATAATATATGGAACTGCGTTATATGCGTATTATACTATAAATGGTCATTATACTGAAATAATGTTCTTCCAATTATGTCCCTCCAACGATAATGCGGGTCTTATCCAAGCCAACCCGGCTGCAACACTTTATCTGATAAGTGTGTTTTTATTTCTGATAACCGTGACTGTTGCCACAATTTTTGCATCAAGGCACACGGACTCTTTTTACTATATTATTGGACATTTGTATGTAACTCATAGTATAATAAATGTGTTAGATAACTATTCTTATCTTTAGTAGATAACAATTGCATTTCAAATAACAGCACCAGAATTCGTAATCAACGATTATTGCCCATGAATTTATCCCAATTATCACAAACTATTGCCACAATGTTACATTAGGGCACGTAAAATCTAGTTAACAGAATTCCATGCTGTTGGGCTTTTGAATATAATTCACTTATTGTAAAGTTAATAGTCATCCCTTCTTATCTTTAGCAGATAACTATTGCATTCAAAATACAAAGGCCAGAATTCGTACTCAACGACGATTGCCTGTGAACTTAGTCCAAACGTAACAAACTCCTTCCAGAATTTATGCATCATAGTACGTAGAATCTAGTTACCAGAATTCTATGCCATACGACATTTGAATGTTACCCATTGTATAACAAATTCAATAGATCTTATATTTAATAGGTTAGCATTGCATATAAATTGCAGAACCATAATTCATGTTCAACAATGATTGCCCATGAACTTAGTCCAACTGCAACAAACTCTTTTCAGAAATTAGGCATCATGACACGCAGAATCTAGTTACCAGAATTCCATGCCATAGGGCATTTGAATGTAACTCATTGTATAGCAAATTCAATAGATATGATACTTAATAGATTAATATTGCATTTGAATGCAACCCATTGTATAATAAATGCATTAAATAGCTATTTTTATCTTTAATAGATAACTATTGCATTTAAAATACAAGACCATAAACAAGATCATGAACTTAGCTCTAATCTTGTCATAATTTTTGCAACAGGGCACACGGAATCTAGTTACCAGAATTTCACGCGGTAGGGCATTTGAATATAATTCATTGTATAGTAAATTTAATGGACCTTTATTCTTATATTTAGCATATAACTATTGCATTCAAAATACAAAGACTAGAATTCGTGCTCAACGATGATTGCCCATGAACTTAGTCCAAATGCAACAAACTCTTTCCCGAATTTATGCATCATGACACGCAGAATCTAGTTACCAGAATTCCATGCCATAGGGCACATGAATGTTACTCATTTTATACCAAATTCAATACATCTTATATTTAATAGATTATTATTGTATTTAAAATGTAGAACCAGAACTCATGCTCAACGATGATTTCCCATGAACTGGAAACAGTTATCCCAATTTCTTGCATCATGGCACTCTGAATCTTACTATTAGAATTCCAGGATATAGGACATTTGAATATAACTCATAGTATAGCCAATTTAATATATAACTATTCTTATCTTTAAGAGATAACTATTGCATTTAAAGTACAAAGACCAGGATTCGTGCTCAGCGATGTTTGGCCATGAACTTATTGCAATTGTAACAAATTCTGACACGCAGAATTCATGGCACGCAGAATCTAGTTGCCAAAATTCCATGTCATAGAACATTTGAACGTTACTTATTGTATAGCAATTTCAATAGGTCTGATATTTAATAGATTAGTATCATATCTAGAACCAGAATTCGTGCTCATCGATGATTGCCCATAAACTTAGCCCCACTGTAACAAACTCTTTCCAGAATTTATGCATCATGGCACGTAGAATCTAGTTACCATAATTCTATGCCATAGTGCATTTGAATGTTACCCATTGTATAAAAAATTCATTAGATCTTATATTTAATAGATTAGTATTGCATTTAAAATGTAGAACCAGAATTCATGCTCAACGATGATTGCCCATGAATTTAGTCCAACTGTAACAAACTCTTTCCAGAATTTATGCACTATGGCAAGCAGAATCTAGTTACTAGAATTCCATGCCATAGGACATTTGAATGTGACTCATTGTAATAAATTTAATAGATCTTATCTTTAATATATTAATATTGCATTTAAAATGTAGAACCAGAATTCATGCTGAACGATGATTGCCCATGAGCTTACTCCAACTGTAACAAACTCTTTACAGAATTTATGCACCATGGAATGCAGAATCTAGTTACCAGAATTCCATGCCATAGGGCTCATGAAGGTGACTCATTGTATAGCAAATTCAATAGATCTGATATTTGATTGATTAGTATTGCATTTAAATTGTAGTACCAGAATTCATGCTCAACGATGATTGCCCATGAACTTAGACCAGTTATCACAATTTCTTGCATCATGGTATTCCGAATCTTATTATTAGATTTCCAGGATATAGGACATTTGAATATAACTCATTGTATAGTCAATTTAATCTATAACTATTCTTATCTTTAGTAGATAACTATTGCATTTAAAGTACAGGACCAGCGTTCGTGCTCAACGATGATTGTCCCTGAACTTAGTTCACTGTGCCTCTGAAAAGGGGGTACTAGGGCAGTTTCGAACATTGCTGCCGACTCGAGCAGTGTCCGATTCTAAATGCCCTCTTCAGTAATTGTCGCATTTAAGGGAGCCCTAACCGTCTAACCCTTTTCGATCAGCTCCAACTTCCGGACCGGGAGATCCGTAATTATTTACCATAGGGGCTTGAGTTAAGTAGGTATGATATAACGTACAGCGGGAATACATATTGTGGGCTCGCTCCGAGCTAATTGGTTTTATTAAGGAAGCGCTAATTATACCGGCAGTGCTCGCAGATGGCCGGCCCAAATTGAGGGGAAATCAGAATAGGGCGTCCCGCCATTCTCCTGGACGCTGCCTGATGACCAGGATTAAAATTGAGATTGTAATGATATTATTGAAATAATACCCAGGGACTCTCGACTCGGAGTAAATTGAAAAGATAATTCAAATTTCAAGTGCACTAGAATGCTCGTACGTTCGAGGAATGGACTCAAATAAAGACGATATTAGGGCATTTGGAATATGAAAGGTTAAAAAGGCCATTCATAGATTTTTTTGTTTATTGTGGGGCACATTTATGGATTCAATCTTAATAACTATGGATTTTAAATGATATGGATTTTCATCATTTTCCAAAGATATATATGGCTAGGAGCTATTATTCAGAGCATTAAACAAAAAATATAATATCTATGCATCTTATGCGCTTTTTTGAAGGGTTATATAAATTTTTAGAGATGATTTGCAGTCAATAAATAAATAAAGCTTCTTCTTTAATACAATCTTGGCAGTAAAATAAGAATATTTTTTATAATATTAGATGAAATGGATTCATTCCTATATAATACTCATCAAATACATTACGCCAATCTAAATTTAGAATTCATTGGACGCCTTCGGAAATCAATTGTTTGCCTACAATATTAACAACATTAATATAGATATTCAGCTTTGATGAACTACATATTATTAAACTAAATGAAAAGGATATTTTAAATTATACTTCCATAATTAACATGAAGCATTTAAATTGGTTAGTTATGCAGGCTTAGTAGTGAAATTAATCGGTGAAGTCTGCCTAGTTATTAAATCTTGAGAGCAAGGGAAAGTGAAAGTTTTGCGATATTTCTAGAAAATGGAATGCTTACTTGGGGGTAAGCAACGATTATTGATATAGCTAAATATCATGAATTTTCATTTAGAATAAAAAGTGTTGACATTAATATAGTGAATTCGGGATAGAAGGATCTATTGTGGCTTTTTCCCATAGAAAATATATAGATAAGTAATATTATATAGAAGTAGTATAAGTAGGATGATATTTTTTAAGATTTCTCTTGATAAATGATGGTTTGTGGGATATGGAAAAAGACTGATGACATATATGAGTCCTGAACTTTTGTTTGACATAAAAATTGATTAAACCCATACTGTGGTTGAATTGGGGAACTCCATCATAGTATTTTTATATGGAGATTATATAATGGAGCAGTATTTTTTAAATTCCTCTTGAATCTGAAGAGTAGTGGAGTATAGGTAACAATTAATGATTTATTTTGGAATCATGAACGTTAATTTAAAATAAAATTTTACAATAAAGAAGCTAGAGCACAAAACTAGAGAATTAGTATTGATTTTTCCAATTATATTGGACGTTGCAGGTCATTGTAAAGCAAACTATATTTAGATGTTAGATGACTAGTCCCATTCAATTTGTTATGTGAGTTTAGCGCCCCGTAAACTGACGTCATCAAGTTTTCAAAGACTTTCCTACGGAATTTTCTGTGCTTTATGGACAAATATACACATTTTAATGGCACATGAAATACCGAAAAATCACTGACAACGCAATATCTTACCTTCAATTTTTGTATGAATAATGACCCTGAAACTTTATTTCATGCGCTGTAGCAAGCATGCTAGACTATTATTGAACATATGAGTCAAACAATACTTACGTAGAAGCTAGGCATAGTGCGACCATTGTCGATTAATTTTTAGGGTGTGTTTAATTTACAGGTAGTATAAAACTGAATACGCATTTTGGATGCTTTTTTCCGATACATTTTTGACTGAGGTCTACAATTGTAATCACAAAAACACATACCAAAATTCACGTATTTAAGAGTTATGACGTACAGGCAATCTTTCCCCAGTCAGATTTAGTTTTTCATTTAATACATATCTTACATATCTTATCAAGAAGCATCTAATACATATCTTATCAAGAAGCATCTAATACATATCTTATCAAGAAGCGTCTAATACATATCTTATCAAGAAGCGTCTAATACATATCTTTAAATATGAAATTTATGTAAAAAATTTCATCTGTTGAGCTCTCTTTGTTTTATTGTCATAGTGTTAACGTATTCCGCCAGCCAGAATGTTTTCCTCCGTAGATATTTCATTCAAAATTTGATTGAAATCTTCAAATTTGGGGTAAAAACTATATACCAAATTTATTTCTTTAGTTCAAAGATGTTCTTAAGTTATCCCGTTCATAGTTAGACAGATATAAGTCTAATAAGATGCTTTTTGATTCTGTGAAATCTGAAATTTAAAGATATGTCAACAATCTTTGAACTTTTTGGTTCAAGATCACATTTCGATTTTTTTTTACCGTTACAATGCTTACACTTTTAAAATTTAGCATAAAAAAAGTAAAAAAAGGCAAATTTTCTTTATGTTAGAATACAACTGATCCTCTTTCAAATAAATAAGGATTATTATTATTATTTATTTTTTTATCCATTGCTTATATTGAAAAACTCAATGAAACTTAATTGATGACTTTTCTAACGAAAATTGTTGCTGTTGTTTCTTATAGCACTTGTCATGGACAAGCTTCGCCAAGGCTCCAGCGAAATTTAAGCCTAAAGGAGCGTCCCTAGTTTTGAAGTAGCGCCAACTAAGGGCAAGAGTACGACTTAGCTACTCCTACACTCATCACAGTTGCTTACACATCTCCTTTCTGCAAGGGGGAAGTCATACACCTTATAGATAGAATACAGAAGAATAACTATGTCCGAACCAGGACTCGAAACCGAGACACTCAGCTCTCGGGGAAGACGCTCTACCCCCCTGTCAGGATGAAACATCGTATAACATCGGCCGAACATCGTATATATATTATATTTAACAATATATTTCTTGTTTATATATATTATTGTTAATATATTATTAATATATTCAATATATTATTGTTAATAACACAAATATATTATTAACAATATATTTGTGTTTTGAAGAAGTTGGTAAAATATATGCCATCCAATATTCTAATATATACTCGTAGAAAACGAATATCCTTCTTTATCAAAATTACTATATAAAACAGAAGTCTCTGATCCTAACTGATAACGGCGAATAAATTACCATTAATATGAAACAACTTTCTTAAAGAAAAATATAACTTCTGTTAGGATAACTTATCGAATAAAGGCAACGAAAGAATTACTGGAAAAAGACAATTTCTGAGAATTTCAATCCATGGAAGATTTAACGGATCTTCATAAGACATCCAATATAAAAATACGGATGTAAAATTCGATTGTTTAATGCACGTTTTCAATTTGTTTTTAATCTATTAATAATAAAAACGAAAGCGTATCTCTTGACATGTGCTTTTATTGTCACAATAAAAAGTTGCTTCAATTAATACCACCAAATTTGTGTCAAACTTACTTTAAGGGGGTATATATGCATCTGTTTGCGTAAGAATATAAGGTAGTTTTTAATTTTTTGAGTTCAAAGTATGCAAAGAAAAGTTTAAGTTCTTTAATCGCTTTATCTATCTATTTATTTTTATATTATTCTCAGTCTTCTTGCATAGGATAATTCAGAAACGTTTTAAGCTGCGAGAATGAAATTTGGTATATTAGTTTTATAATAGGTTTGTAAATTTCTATCAAATTTCGAATAAACTTTATTCAGGGGAAGATTTTTATAGAGCTGAGCTATTATTAGAGAATATGATTTTTACTGATCATTAAAAGCTAGACAGATAACATTTGTTGCACATATTTAACATCAGTGTATATTTTTTTTATCAAGTGTGGAACATATGTATGGTTTTGGCATCTAAAAAGAATATTTTTATCAAATTTTCAACAAATTTATTGAAGGGTTGACTGTCTCTCAGCCTATATTGTTGTATGCATGTAAATGTCGTAATTAAAAAAACGTAGCATAATAATGTAATGTATACGTAACGTAATAATGTAATGTAAAAGTGTTTTTTGTGACGAAAAATTTTAGTTTGAAATCAAATTTTGGTTTGAAACGTTTGTGAAGAGGACATCTCAAAACGTATTCAATTTTCTGGTAACTTCTGAGAGCAGTTTACCTCTAAAAAAAGCCAAGCATTACATGCAAATTTTATAAAATCGTTATATTCACGCTAGTGATCGATTCTTCTTCAAAGCATACTTGCATTAAATTTGTTTGCTCTATTCATATGGATTCTCCAATAAAAGTCAGTCTTTGCCCTTAGGGTAACCATACGTTATCCGTTATTAAAAGAAGAGGAATTGTTGCAACAAATGTGATTATATTTTAGCATTGACGGATTACTTTTATTCGTTTTTATTTAAATATATTATTTCATATATTTATATCATAAAAATAAATTTTTGACAAATGGTTCCAAAGCATTCCGGCAAAGTATATGCCTATATTTATCTTTATCGTGTCACTTCCGTCCACTTATGTCTGAGTGTGTTAATTTTTATATTCTGATCATAAGAAATTTACTTCTATAAAATTGTTCCAAAGCATACAGCCAAAGTATTTGATGCAACCAAGTGTAACTATTTTTTAACATTGTAACATAACTTATAAAATTTTATCTTCACCTTCTTCTATTTTTATCTAAATATAAGAATTCATATCTTCAAATTTGAAGAAATTTATTTCCATTAGGTTTTTCCAAATCTTTTCGTCAAATAGAGAAACATTGCTTGATAATATGTATTTAATATATATTAAATATATTAATATATATAATAGTAACAGTACATATATATATATTTCAATGTAAGACAATTCATATATTCAAATCATTAAGAAATTTGATTTTGTCCAAAAATATTCCACAAATTTGTTACTATTGTATAATAAGACTACATTTTTCCAATGGAACATATAACCCAATCATCCAATTGATAAATTCACAATTAACATAGTATTAAAATTATATAACAGTTGATAAATTCACAGTTAATATAATATTAAAATTATATAACTATTGACAAATTCACAATTAACATAATATTAAAATTATATAAAATTGATAAATTCACAATTAAAATAATATTAAAATCATATAGCCATTGATAAATTCCCAATTAACATAATATTAAAATGATATAACAGTTGATAAATTCACAATTAATATAATATTAAAATGATGTAACAGTTGATAAATTCATGGTAAACATAGTATTAAAATTATATAACAGTTGATAAATTCACAATTAAGATAATATTAAAATTATATAACAATTGATGTATTCATAATTAACATAATATTAACATTATATAACTATTGATAAATTCATATAATAATAAATTTTCTTCCAAAGCTCAGAACCTCTATAAGTTCCAGCAATGCAATATATAAACTCTACACATACTATTAAAATACATTTAGATAGCGAAAGCACTATCTTAAACCTTGAAACTCTCAATCGCACCCTCAGCAATCGGAAGATCTCCGTTGTTTATGTCGATCAAAGAGAAAGAGATAGGCATGCATTTTCAAGTTATGTATCATGAGGAGGCCTTTAAAAAATATTAACGACAGAGCCCCTCTACTTAAAGAGAGCGAATAAATATTGCCCCTGTGAATAGAACGACCTCTTTTTTGTGTCATAACCAAACCATCAGTTTAATAGCACATAATAAATAGCCATAAAAATGCGAAGTGCTTTTAGACGTCTTTTGTTGGTCTTTGAGGGCCTTTTGTGAGGAGTCGGAAGAAGTGTGGGTTATGGATAATACCTATATGTTACCCTTCTACATATACTTGCTCTTTATTGACCACCTCGGGCACGAAGGTGTTTTTAAACTTTGGGGTGAGGTGCTTCTTTTTCTTCGGGATATATGTTAACGAAGTCTTCCATATTCAGATTTCATTTGAATTTATAAAAATATCAATACCTAATCACCATTTATAAAATTGCCCTTATTCACAAGGTAATAAAACACTTTTAATATGTGAAATTTTTCTTTTAATTGTACTTTTAAAGAGGGCACTTAGACGAAGATAGCTTGGTTGGTAGGGCGTTTGATTCGGATCCCTTGAGTTGGGAGTTCGAACCTGCCAACCGAAGGCTCTCCGTGTGTATGTGGAAGATGACCCACGTTAATTCGGTCGTGGTTCTTAAGTCCTTCATGTCGTGAGTGATACCACTGGGGATACTGGACCAGAGGTGATCATTCTCTGTTCAAATCTAATTTAACATCTGTGGATAAATGAATAAAGTGCATGAATGAAATCCGCTCCGTAAAAAGGGTTTGTGATATGTGTGAGCAAGGAGTCAGACTTCTGTCCTTGGATGCTCAGGGGCCCGTACCCTCAGAACTCACCACGTTTGCTTGCACAGTCCATTTTTACAGGGGGGGCATTCACACATCTCACAGATAGCACACAGAAGAACAATCGTGCCCGAACTGGAATTCGAACCCGCCACTCCTGGCACGAGGAAGACGCGCTACCTCTGTGCCAGAAAGCCGGCATGTGAATGGATTACTTACAAGAATTAATTAATAAAACTAAACGAAATAGAAGAATATTAATACATTAATGTTCCCAGAAGTGTAAATAACTTTATATTCATAACTTATATTGCCAAATAAAAATATTTTTGCATTTTTTCCGTTTGTTTTTTCTATATCTTGTTTTACAATATTTAAATTAAGAGTTATTGGGACTTTTAATGCCATCCAAATCCTGCCATGATTCGATTGCCTGCTTTCATAGAATGCCATTGATGTAGTTCAAATATCTTTAATTCGGAGATTAAAGTGTCTGACTAGAACTATTCTTCTTCTTTCTATTAGTCAAATCGAGATTTTTTAAAATAGTTTTATAATTTTTATAAAAGAGTCATTATTGCCTTAAAGGCCAATCGAATCTCGACACATCTCACAAATCCCGCTTCTTGTCTTTTTCAGAGCATGTCACCGAAGCAGTCGGCGGATTTCATAAAGAGGAGACAAGCAAATGAGACCCCCCTTCGTCATAAACATCTCAGAAGTAAGAGGTTAGAAGGGGAGGATGGAATGGGGAAATAAAAAAGAAGAAAAGAACTCTCACTAACGTTCAAAATTAACATCCTGTTACGACGTGCTGACGGGATTAATATCCAAAATATCTAAAGAACTCTTCTTCTCTTCGTTTTGGTCTTCTTCTTTTTTTTTGTGTGTCTTTCTTTTTTCTCCTTGAGTAGCAAAGAAAAATGGCGGAGAAAGTCTTTAGAAATTATGTTAGACTTTCTCGTTAGAACTTCGAGCATGTCAAGATAGGAACTTCCAGAATATATGAGATTGCCAAGCGTCCCATAGCGACTCCTTTGTTTTGCTTGGCAGTATGACACGTTTGCCTTGCTGAGGACCGAGAGTCTTGTAGAACATTATGGATCCATCTCTCCTTCTCTTTTGCCATCATCTTCAATATTTCTTTTTTTTT
>JAOUZG010026641.1:12202702-12214892 GCA_026289955.1 Argiope argentata | reverse complement strand
ATATATGTTATGCTCCAATGTTCAATCATTAATAAAATACGTTTTATTTATCTACTCAAGTTCAAATATATTTTTAAACTCGTAATTAAAGACACTTGACGTGAATAAAGTTTTTTAATGTAAATTCATTAATTGTATTTAATTAATTTTTGATGCTTTAAACAGAGTTTTAGCAGTTTGTAATGAAAATCGAAATCGTCAGGCAGTAGCTCAATCGGTAAAATGCAAAGGTTTCAATATTTTTCAGGTGAAGGTGAAAAATGCGAGTTCAATTCTTTCGAAAATCATTAATTGTTTGATAAATTATTTATATTAATTGTAATTATTTAAAAAAAAGTAACTATAATAAAATGTTTCTTTTGACCTAAGAAATAATTGATTATAATTTTTTTATTTGTTTTTTTAGATATTAAATTAAAATTGGTGAAAACAGCACTTGATTTTAGAAGAAGGAAAGAAGGCAAAACTTTAATTGCATAAGGACCTTCACAGGTCAAATCTTACACCCACAAGGCGGGGATAATCGCTGAAAACGTGTTCCTAACTTGAGACTCAACGGCGACTTTAACCATGAAGTACAGATCATCATGAGGTCCTTTATTATGACTTAGATACATACAGAAGTCTCTTAAAATCTTATCTTTCCTCCTTAATGACATTTAAGGTAATGTTCCACGATAATTTTTCATGCCTTGGCTTCATTTCAGAAACGTTAATATGTGGATGGACTTTCTTAATATAAATTTGAGGCTTTGCTTTTAATAAATAGATATTTTTCTTTATTTCTATATTAAATTAGAAAAAATCTTGTTTTTATTGCCATTGTAAGCTCTAACAAGTGGTAAAGGCATCCTCGAAACTTTCTTGCGTATTCTTCCGTGAAACCTTTATCCCACTATCCCCTGAATGAATTATGGACTTAGGCCAAACGTCCTCCCGCTGGTTTGGTATAAAGAAGGAGTGTCAGCTCAGGTGTCTTCCCCGTTATCTGACTGCAGCGCAAAGTCCGTCTCAAAATAGCCTAGTGTTGTATTACAACGGGACATTAATAAAACTAAACTGAACAATTTAGTTACAAGATCATAATAATTTATTTAAGTCAACGTATTTATGAAACGTTGAATTTAAATGCATATAGAAGTACAGACGAACATGCAAACAATAGATGGCGATTACAACGTCATCTATTGAACAATTTTAGTACCATTTTAATTTAATAAAAGTCAAACACATCATTTGAATTACCTGTTATTTAGATTTTTATCTTTTTTTGACCTACAGCAGAAAATATTCTAGAAATTATATATCACTTATAGTTGTTATAAGTAAGAATAATTTCTTTTAAAAGTAAAAAAGGGATCGAAAAATGTCTGAAATGTTACTATGATGCGAAATTTTGAATTAGGAGTTTTTAATTTCATTTCCACAATAACACCTTTTAAGTTCCTAACATTCATTCTGTTTCACTTTATTGGCCCTTTTTTATCTGCTGTATCAGTAAAAAATATCCAATGTTTAAAGGGGCATAAACTGATAATTATTGGCTCTCACATTCTTTGATTAATATTTGCAAATTAATTCAGGCTACTTAGTACGAAAGTTTTTAATGTTTCTTTTATGGCTATTATCTCCATTTTATGTTCAAATTCATGCACTTCATGACTCTCCAAAGCTCATTTTTAAGTGCATGTATCATTTTAACCTCCGCAGATGTTGATCATAAATAACTGACATAAATTTTGCTGATGAAATCCATGTTTAAAAAATTCCTTTACAGCCATATCAATAGTTCTGGTCATTATCTTTAAAAAGTACGTAAATTATGCTTTTTTTTAAAAAAAACATATTTAAGAGAAATCGTTATTCATTGTTTAATATCATTATACTGATTATAGATAATGCTGTTGGAGAATACAGAGCCAAGTATAAATTTATTGCATTTGATTACACGAAATAAGAATACCTACCTTAAAAAATATACATAGTATAAAATAAAAAGATTTCAATGAAATCTGCTATGAATATTTCATTGTATCATGTCAGAACATCATTTCTTGAACGGCCAAGCCCCACGTGCTCGTACAAGTTAAATTATAGTTTTATTCCTTTTAATTTTTTCATTGAATTAATAAATTTAGTATTGAAAACTATCAAAAAACTATGTATCGCATTTATTGTTTTAAAAAAATATCACATTTCCTATTTATTTCATTTCATATAATCACGTGCTCAAAATGACATTTTTCTAGTTTTTTTTGGCTGTAGTCATTAACTTATTTTTTTAATCAGAGCTTTTGTAAATGCAACAGCAACACGTCATTAAAAACATTTGAGATGCTCGTCCAGATAATAAGGTTTTTATTTTTCGCCTACGGATTTTTGCTGAAGCCAAAAACCTCATCCCAAAATCAACATCATGTTCTGACTTGGTAATACAAGATTCCGCTTGTTTTACTAAGATTTCATTGAGAGAGAAGTAAAAAATATATATAAACGTGATATTCTAAATATAGGCAAATGCAGTATTAAAATGGCGCTTTAAAGAGAAGGTGTATAAAAAATTTCAACACAAACCAAATAAACCGTATCTAAATTTAATTGTCAATATCCAAAGAGAGGGGGAAAATCACTATTATAGAGATTTATTTCAAAAATTCCTTTAATTTTCCATCCTCTTATGTACATGAACGGTATATGTCTTCTGAGATAAGTTAAAAAAATTGTTTGTATAATGTGGTAAATGATACAAGTGGTCTTGCTTTTGTATTGATTGTTATCATCAAAATGGGTGGGATTCTATTGTTTTTAGTTTGAATAATTAAGAATTTTCATTAGCTTTTCCTACGATTGCACCAACAACAGTTAAGGTTAAATTGGTTTCGATAATTTGATTCCAAAAACTGATTTCACTCCATTTTTGGTTTATCTGTGTGGCTTAACTCTAAGACTAAGCCTGGGACATTTTCGTCCGCCTTCTTCCAATGGAACCTCATCATTGAACGTGAAAAATTCTTTTTAGCTATGGGTAAAATTTTTCGATCAAACCAATATTCATTTATCCTTTTCAGATTATCACCAATGGTGCCAAATGTGTTATAACAAATACTGAATGGTGACAGTATTTGAGACCGGCTTGTGTTTAAATCTAATAAGAAACCGAAATCGTTCTCTAAATACTTGTACAGAAAGTTCCTTTAGTTGTATTGGGGCCAATGCCCCTTCCCCGTCCTCGAATAAGCACATATACACAAATTCCAAATGTGACTGATTAATTACAGTTACGATATAGAGACAAAATGAGTGCCAAATATTAACTCTAAAATCGAGCCAGAAATAATCTGACATGATAATCTTAAAGAACGTTAGTATGCAACTTTTGAGTATTCCAACGTTCCTTTTCAATTTTGAAGATTAAATTTTGGGAATTCAGATTTCAGAATGAGAAACTTCAGGGACATTTTTAAGTATATCATCAAACGATTACCACAGACTTAACAAAACATTGTTTAACTAATGTGTCGATAAAATTCCGAAACAACAAAATATGTTTAAGCAATAAATTTGGTAGAGGAGTGAAGAAAATGCTTTTATCTTCTCAGACCATTGGAATGAATCACAAATTCATTACTTCAACCCTCCCTAAGGTACTCGGATAAAATTAAATGACAGAATCACCGCGGTAGCAATATCGGTGGGAACTGTACTTGAGTCCTGAAGGCCAATACCAGTCACTGTATAATTTTTCCCGTGGTAGCATGTCCCATCATTGATGCGAAGTTAACAACCCCTAACTTTTTTTTTATCAACCAAAGAGTAGAGAACTAACCACCATACTGTAATCTATTCATCCTCAATTTTGAGGTGCCTTATAGTGGTAGGTTATTGGAATATAAGGTCGACATAAATCAATTTACTGTTTGGTTATGCAATTTTATACTCCTTCCTCAATAATAAAACCCCTATCAATATTTGGTGATACAATAAATTAGAGTAGTAAAACTGACAAACATATAATTTAAATATAGATTGAAAGTTGTCATGTTTGTTGTGAAATCCTATCTGGTTGAAAATTCAACATCTACAAAATTCATAATAATTCGATAAAATAATTCGAAAAAATAAATGCTGACTGAAATAATAATAAGAAAAAAACACATGTGATCCCCTTTTCTCCAGTGAAATGTTGTCACCAGTCATAAATGTGATGTTATTAAGTACTATTTGTACCAGAATCTTAAAACTAGCACTTTTGGCTGATTGAACTCTAGTCCTAAGATGGTTACTACCCGGAATTTTTAGTGAGATTTTTGACCCTGTCTTCTATGCCATTAGATGCATTTTCATCTTATTTCAATTTTGAATGACATAAATGTCTCTTGGAAACGATTTCTCTTCACAAAATAACGCGCGGAGTAAATGAAATGCAGTAAATGAAAACGATTGTGTTATGACAAATTGATATCTAATCCGCATTCCTACTGTTCATTGTCAGAACCTACCTGACGGTTATGAAAATTTAAAGAATAATATCGCTAATAATTGAAGTACATTATTGGCGTATATTTCTTTCATTAAATTTTCGATTGGTGTCCGATGGCGAAATTTTTATTATAATGATGTGATCTGGTTCAGATGTAGACGAGATCTGTCAGAAGTATTCTGTGAATCATTTATTTATTCGAAATAAGCATACTATAGAGACTATGCCTATTTGCAGAGTGAATCAAAACACACATGTAGTGGTTACATAATTCTACTACCTTCTCTTTTGATACAATAGATGGCATTACTTTGTTAACATCAAAGTATATTTCTCATGATCCTACTTAAAGGTCGTTATTAGATTGTATTCAAGTGACTGTCGTGTTTTTTCGTGTTCGTGTTTGTTTCGTCTTGTGAAATGTGGAATTTAAAAAATAATTAAATAACTGTTCCTGAGAAACGTCTATTATTCTCATCTACACCATAATAAATTTTTAAAGAGTCTCATCCCTCTACAATATATGATAAATCTTGTTTTAAAAAGTGATAAAATGTTTCATTGATTCAATAGATGGAGAGAAGAAAAGGGGACTTGCTAATAAAGACTCATAAAAATACTTTGAAGATTTCATTCATTATAAGTTATTTCAATTATTTTGCATTTTTAACGACCCGAAATTGCAATATTCTGTAGTAATAGATAGCACATTATACGGTTATGAAAATTTAAAGAATAATATCGCTAATAAATTGAATTGAATTAAATCAACGCATTTTAACAAAATTAAGCGCAAAATAAAAAAAAACAGTAAGCAAACACATTTTCTATGTTCTAAGCACTTTCTAATTATGATATTTATAAATATACGAATTCATAAAGGTTAACTTGAAATCATCACTTGCTTTTGTAATTCCATGATAATTTTTTTTTTACTTTAAAAATGTGATTAAACTATTTCAAACGAATATCTATCTCTTATTAAAAATATCATACAGATATTGTGCAAATAGAAATTAAAATTAGAAAGCGAGTTTACTTTTTCTCTGTTTTCAATAAAATAATTGTATAAAAAAATGGATGCTTCAAAAATTTAAAAGACTTTCTTCGCTCGAGTCTTTATTATTTATCATGAAGAAGATACAAATATTTGCAACATTTCCTTTTTCCTGAAAACCAACAGTGAAAACGGAAAAATTCGATAAACGATTCCCTTCAATAATAATAATAATAATAATAAGCACAGCTATTTCTTGAGCCTATTTCATGATAAATTCATCTTTTCTGTCTTTTGTTGGAAGCAAATCAACGCCGAGCGCTAATTAACATTCGAAAGCGGGTGTCGTATGTGCGCTTTGAAAAAGCAATTAATGTTTTCTTTTTCTTTTGAATAGATTTCCATGAATAGATGCCGGAATTTTATGCAACGATTCAAGCAATCAACTTTTGTCCAAAATAACAGAAAATGCCGAAATTACAAACCAATTGAAATCTTAGAATCGCGCTTTTATTTTTGCTTCACATTAAAACGGGAAAAGCAGTTTAATGCAAACTGGCAAAGAAGACACAAAAATAGATTTTTTTTTCCCAACCTCTCTGCCGTCCTATTCATCGATATAAAAGCTTCATTACCTTTATATAGGGTATTGGGGGATTTGGAAACCCCGTCTTTAATTTAACGCGAGAAAGCTTTTCTGCAATCCTCCCCAAGTTTTCTTTATAGACACTAATGACGGAAAGAGTGTAAACAAATAAATGAGTTGAAGAAGGGGGAAAAAAATTCCAGTGGCAAATTCGGAACAATTTGCTAACAGCCTTTCATTCGAAAGCACAATTATTCGACGCAGGTCTTAAGTCTTCGAAATTGATCCCTCGTTATGGCGAAAAGATCCACCTGGTCCGATTTGGCGGCAAAAATGTTACCGCCAAAGTCAGTATTATTTACTTACTCAAAGGTGTGCTGGTAAAAAACAAAATGCAAAACTGTTTGGAAATAGACAGGAAGGGTACGAATTGCGAAGCTTTTCAAAAGGCAATTTATATAGTTGGGAGAAGTTGTTGACAGACACTTTTGGGAGTTAAGTATTTCATACATTTGATAGCTGATGGTTCTGTTCTCACTTGATCATGGTTGATTGGTTGGATGGTTGGGGGAATTTAATTGGCACGAGAGCCAAATCTAGATTTATTGCGCCAAACTTACTAGCAATGAATGCCAAAGACCAGAATACTTAAAGTATATTATATTTGATTTAATTGTAAATGGAATATCTTTGCCTTCCTGAAAGATATTTGGGGTTGTTAAATGAATTTTACAATTGGATTTACTTTAATTAAATTCAAAAATCGAGGGCATGGGCAATATATGTTGCAAAATTCTGATTCAGCTCCTAAGAGCAGAATTGGTTGCTTTCCTGAAGGATTTTTAGGTTTGTTTTGATATTTTTATCAAACATTTTGTTTTAGTTGAGTCCACGAATCAAGAAAGTTGAAAGCATATACAATAAAATTATGATTAGTTCCTATGTATCTTAAGGACTATTAAGGTTGCCTATCTTAAGGACTATTAAATTTGTCTTAATGAGCCATACAATTTTCTCTGCTCTAGTCCCCAATTCAAAGGCAAAGATAGCATCTACAGAAAGTTTATAATTAACTCATCTACATTGGATCGAATGTTTTATAGATGACTTTCCGGGGTATGCAATCCACATTTGTCTCGCTTAGAAGAAAATTAGGAGCCTTCTACAGTCAACTAGATTTGCCCGAGTAATTTTATGATAAATGGCATATCTGTCTATAAGTTTTTGAATAATAATAGTTTATTTATATAAATGCCCAGTAGTAAGCATCATGTAGATTAATCTGAGGTGGATTTGAAATTGGCATCAGACCGAATTTTATCCTAATCAGAAGTCGAAGACAACATCTGAGTTGAAGTTCATTTCCACACTTTTGTTTCTTCACACTATTAAAGAAATTTTATCTATGACGTCAGATTTTACGTATATCAGGTGCATCTTTACCTTTGATCTGCTTTCAAACCTGGCAGATCCCTGTATCGAAGATGAGATTTTTTCCTTAATTTATGACAACCTTTTTCGGTAACTGCTCTTCGCAGAATCTGCAATCTTCGATTTATGTTTCTCATCAATATTCTATCTTTATTTTTTGACAATATCCAAATATGTACTTATGCAGAAACTCAAGTTAAAATTCATTAAATAATAGTGTCAGAAATGCCATTGTGTTCTAAAGGAAACATCTTTATTTTAAATTAGATTTAAGGTCATTTTTTTTATTTTTACACTGTAGTGATCTCTATTTTACTTAAATTATTTAGTTACTGTTGAACTGATATACAAATGGTTATAAAGCTTTTATAAAATAATTGAAATTTCAAATTGAAATTTTATTTCATTCATCCATCAGGGGTGCTTCAAAATCTCTTACCAAAATTTCCTTGTAGTTCTTAATTACAGTTTATGATGAAATAGATACTCTTGGAATCCTACAAGAGAACTCAGAGTTTTTTTAATTCATAAAATACCATTAAAAAGTTTAAAATTAATATTTAGTATAGATCAATAGATAGTGATTGTAAATCTCAGAGCTGAAAAATTCTTTCATATTTAACTGTGTCTGGTAAAATTTCGAAATTTAAAAGAAAGGAATCCAAATGTCACTGATGTAACAATTTCCATACTTGATAACAATAATAAAAAGGTGTTTCTTTTTTTCACACGCGAGTCATTGAAGTCGTTTCTTTTTTAAGGCTCGAGTCGCTGAAAAATGTAAATTAATCATCATACTACAAATTTACAGGAAACAAACAAATTAGTAGATACTTAGATAAAATTATATAAAAAAGACTATTCTTTTCACAAGAAATAAATATTTTATATAGTCATTGTAATTTATGTCATTGTAACTATATAATAATTCTTCTCTGTAATTAAAATCTATAAAGCTTATTCATAAATTCCCCTTGATCGTTCTTAATTGAATTTTAAAGGAAAATAAAGTATTTATAAATATTAAATTAAAAGAATTCCAATTTCAAAATGCTAAGGTTCAAATTTTAAAAATTACTTTAAAGTTATTTCTTTAGAATTTTTTAATAATTTTTTTAAGATTTGAAAGAAAAAATGGGTATGAAAAATTTCGCTATTCAAAGTTTAATTCGTCTCAACATTAAAATATTTATTTTAAAAGAAATATATTGCAATCATTGACATAAATCATGTATAAATCACTTATAAATAATGATAGAGTAATCTTAAATTTTTTTTTTATAAAGGCAATTTGAAAATTCCAAAAATGTTTCAGCGGAAGATTCAAAAAAAAAAAAAAATCTGTAGTGAAGTTCTATCTCTTTGGCCCATTTCAAATATTATTTGCTCTTTAAAATGAAACAATTTGTGGTACTGAACATTTCTGATCAATATCAATCCCAGAACATCTTTCAGAATATTGGATTCCTTCAAAAGATTCAATAATAGTCAGCAAAAAGCCAATTTTGACATTTTTTAATGATAAATTTCAAATTAAAATAAAAGTTAAGAAAAAATTACATGATGCTTGCCATTCATGGTGCAATGCCATATGCCATGTTATGCTTCTCTCTCTCTCTGTATATATATATATATATATATATATTTGAAAACGTTATAAAATATGATTATATATAGTAAAACGCTGACAGTTGAATGAGGGGAAACGATTTGTTGAGCATTGCCTCACATTCAATAATCGTTATCAATATTTTTAAATAGTATTTTTTCACTTCATAAGGTGTCAATAGTTTTGCCATTTTTTAAAAAATTTGTCATACATGTCACTTGTATGTCATATATTTTATATGGAAAAATAATTTAAATAATAAAGAATATTGTAAAAATATTTAAATGCTATTTCCATTCTCAGATAATAAAGGGTTTAAAAATTGTATTCACAATAAAATGAAAACAGTTTCTCACTGAAGCTCCAAAGCAATTAAAATAAAAATGTTGTTGCTAAAACAGCATTTAAAAAAAAGAGCTCATTTTTGTGGCTATATCTGCTTATGAAGAAAAATTCTTTGGCATATTGCTTTCTCCGAAAGAGTAATATCGATATTTAGAAAATGGAAACTTCTGTCTCATTAATAAAATAAATTTATTTCATTTCAGTAATGAAATATTCCACAAATATGCTTGTATTAGATTCATACTACAGATGCTGTATAGATTTCTTAAAATTACATATTATCTGCATTCAACGACAATCCAAAAATTATTAAATGTAATTGCTCCAACTGGAAGAAAGAACAGCTTAAAAATTGAAAAAATAATTAAGTTTTCATTAACTCTCTTGTTGTTAAAGACAATTTATTTTGAGAATATTCACATTTTTGTGTAAGATTATGAATAAGAACTGAAAGGAAAGTTCTGGAATGTATATAATTCATTTTAAAGTTACTTCTAAAAAAATGATAGTACAGAGTAGATTAATGAAAATGCCTTTTATTTTAAAGCATTGATTTTTGACTATTTTTAACATTCTCATTTTTTTAATGCTGAGGATTTTTAGCAGTAATTTAATACTAAATTACTAGCCGTGAATTTCAAGATAATTTTGTTTAAAAATATTATACAAACAGATTTACATTTTTACAGACTTACATTTTTCAGTTTAGAAATTGAAGAGAGAAAAAAGCAATCAAAGAAAAACCATTCAGATTTATAAAAAAAATCATAATTTTTCTTTTTTAACATAAACACATTTCAATTTTTGATCTCATATTCAATTTTATTATGATTTGAAATTAATTTAAATGTGAATAGCAAATTTAAAACTTTAAAAAAGTTTACTATTTTTAGTATTATTTCAAAACTAATTAGCAATGAAATGAGTAAAATTTATTATTTACGAATTTCCTTATTTGTAAAATATGCTTGTCTAAAATATTGATTAAATAATCAAATCATGCAAAACAAATATAAAGTTATTTCATATTTTAAGGTATGCATTGCCTACTCGATCGCAGATTTTAGAATTACACATCTTTTCTTTATAAATAAACAAGTTATTAAGTAACGAAAAAATGGCTTTTCAAAAAAGAAAGGAATGAAATAAATTTTAAAAATGGGGACAATTCTTAGAAATATAATTGGGTTTTTTCAAATGAAAGAATAAAATGTGTTTAATTTTTAAAGTCTCATTAGGTATACAACTTTGTTTTCGCCGATAAATGCTGAAGGAATAAGTGCTTGTGGAAATAGACAAATCGTTCAATAAGTTCTAATAGCTATCAATATAAAGACAATTCCACTTAATTAATTTTAATAAATTTGTGTTTGTTTCATAATTTTATACTGAATTAAGAATATCAGTTTTCGAGACATCATTTGGGAGGAGGGAGGTGATTTCCTGCTTCTTCATAAAAAAACTGCGTCTAAGGTACATCAAATACTATCAAGTAAACTTATGTGTGTCTACTGGTGAAAAGATAGGTCTTAAATAGCTGGAATACTTTTGCCTAGTTAGCGACAGGACCACGATTATTCTTCGAATTTGGTGGGACAAGTTCAGTGTGATAAATGATGAACAGCAATCTCTTGTGAAATCGTCACAAGAGACTAGTATCGAACATAATGATACTTTTGAGCTTATTATTAATGCAAAAACAACGATAGAACCAAGATATACATAATAAAGTTATACCCCAGAATGGCAATGCTCCGACTTCAAATCTCAAGATCAATCACGACTGAATCGGGAGAGGTTTCACCTGCCGTACTCTCCTGACATAACTCCTTCCGACTCCCGCGGCTGGCTAATTAACATTACCGTTCTTCTGAAGAAGTCGAAAAAGACGCATCCCTTTTTTTCAGATGGCATCTGGCAATTTTAAAAAGGTGAGAAAAAGTAGTTACTAGTGACGAACAGTACTTTAAAACCCACATAGATAATTAGATAATAGGATAAAAACTTAAACTTTGAACAAACAGTACAGCTAGTAGAAGCATTTTTTTAAACTTAAAGATCTAAAAAATTCTGTCTTATTGTTCTTCATTGCCTTTAAGAGTTTTACATTAAATAATAATTGAAAAACCATCGCCATTTCTATCTTGTGAAACAGTACATAAATAAATATATACAATGAGGTATTAAAACAAATTATTGGCTCAATGAAATTGTAAAACAACTTATTACAAATTCATTGAGCTTTGCTTACTTCTGATAGAAAATTTATCTCAACAAAAACAAGATGTTTTTTTTCATTTTTAATATGAAAATCAAATTTAAATTCAAATTTTTGATCCATTATAATTTTTTGAATTCTTTATAATTAATATAATAAAATATTTTCTTATTTTATGATATTCATTAACCTCTTTTAACTGTTTGTAATAAGATTTTATTTTTAAAATTGTAAGTGAATCTAAAAGCTCTTAAAATTTACAAAAAGTTAGAATCTCTGTTTCAATTCCTAAAGTGATGATTAGATTATTATTTTTACATGTTTCAAAATTTTATGATTGACATTATTATCATTTCGTGCATTAAGGGAAGGATATCGTAAATACTACAAAACTTTCATTTACTGGTAAAAATTTAAAAAATCTCAAAAAATAAAATAACTTTTTAAAATTACATTTTTAGTCATCTTTGTGTTATTATATAAGTCAAAAATGAAAGATCATAAACAGATAATACATTATATAT
>JAOUZG010026641.1:12172362-12186494 GCA_026289955.1 Argiope argentata | reverse complement strand
TATATATATATATATATATATATATATATATATATATATCAAAAATCTTTAAATAAATTTATTAAAATTAATTCAACCACAAAAAGAGAAATTAATTGCTCAAAATAATTATCCAAAATTAATTGCTGCAAATATTTTTCAACAACCATTCATATAACGGATTCCTAAATTTTATTCTCTCTCTCTCTTCTCTCTCTCTTTTAGGAATACGATTATTATTTCTGCCATCTAAAAGAATATTTTTAGAAAATCTTTAAAATGATTAATCTTTATCTCTCTTTTTTTTAAATACCAAATATGGGAGATAAAAGCTATGAAATCTAGCGACATGATATTTGACAGAAACATATTATCTTATAACAGTTTTTTGAAATTTTTATTAGAAATAATACTTGAGCAAATTTCGAAAATATTCCGTCATAATTTCCAAAAATAAAAAAGGAGTTTTTTGTAATATTTTGATATTTAAAAACTTGTCTTTTTTTTTATGAAACCAATTTATATATAAAAAAATAACCCCAAATTTTCTCTTTTATTATGAATGAAAAAAAATATTTTACAACAAAACTCCTAACGATTGAGGGTAAAACAAAGTATGTTAAATATGGTAGTGTTAAAATTTGTTTGATTTAATGCATTCAGCTGTATAATATTTTTAAGATTAGAAAATTAATGAAAGTTCAGAAATTGAAGATAGTAATAATTTCTTAAGAATAAAAGTAACATGTGGTTTATGAAAATAATTCTTTCAAGTCAAAAAAGAAGAGATTAAAGAATAATAAAATAAGAGATTAAAGAAATAATACTATAAATTCAAAATATTTCTTTTCTTAACATTTTAGATCCAAATACTCAATTCTTTCGTTTTCATAGAGAAATGATAATAGAGAGCTTAAGACGATTTAAATCCTTTCTGTTGAATTCGAAATAAATACTCAAAGATCCTTTGATAAATCGTTTTCATTCACTTCAATCTTATTTATCTCTTGTCGATGAAATAGCGGTAAAGAGCAAATGGTCGTACATTACTTAACGGATGATAGGAGACAATTTTAGTTAATTTTTGAAGATATTCAAAAATTTTGGAAATCTACATCAGATTTATAAAAATTATAAAAGATTATTAAGTTATAAAAAATAATCGATAAAATTTCAGAATATACAAAATAAGAAGCTAGAAGAGTGCTTGAGAAGGAAAGGTACGACAGGGTTTGCGTTTAATGAGGCCAATAAAGCTATTTTAGAAGCAAAGTTCATACAGTAATAGCGATGCGTAACATTTTGGATATATTTTTACGAATCTCTTATAATGCAATAATAATATTATGAATGAAAAGAAATAAATGAATAAAAGAGAGAAAAATAAACATCTTTAAAATTTACGAAATATATAAAAATCTGTTTTTGGAGTGGAGACTCAAAGTACTACAAAAAGCTCTCTACCTTATCACAGGGACTATATAAACTGAGGCATACGCAAGAGCATAATTTGGAAGTGTCAATAGCTCTGAGTGCTTATGCATTGTCGCAGTTGTTTAATAACTATTTAGCATTTATAAGTGCTATCTTTGAGCATTCTTCAGCTATGTTTTTGCGATCTTGGCTTTGGAATTTCTAGTAAAATAAAAAGTTACCTGACAATATCCAGAATGTTGCACCTATTTATTATTTATCTATCGGATAATTTCCTTAACAGTATTATTGTAAATATGTTTAAAATTAGTTTGTTTAATGCACTTCCGATTTAGTTCAACTAACGCACCAATTTATTTTAACTAAATTAAATTCTTGTTCACAAATAATGCCAAGTCTGTTATGAGTTAGGTTTTTCATTTTGAAGCTTCTTAAATGAAAAAAAAAATGCCAGCTTAAACATTATATTTTATAATTAAATCTAATGAGTAAATTGTAATATTACTTGTTTCACATTATTTAAATTTTATTTAAATTCTGCCGATTAAATGAATGAAAAATAAATCCTGTGTAATGAAATGAAACAATTTTTCCTTCATTATCGACCAATATATTATATGTAATTTTTTTGAAAATTCAAAATTTTCAAAATGTTAGTTATATCTTTAACAGACGGATTGTAATTCAAGTAGTTAGTACTTATTAAAGGATTTACTCAAGTTACGCATGGTTTCATTGCGAACAAGACTTCCAAGGAATGGCGACAAAACTGTATGAAACTGTATGAAAACATTAGGATTTTTACAGCCTCATTATTACTTGTTTCCATTAAAGAATGTGGATGCGGTGTGGATTCACAGATGATTCAGATCATGAAGTCGGCCATTAAGTAATCGATGAAACAATAGATAATATATAAAATAAATAACATATAGAGTAATGATTATGCTTTGATTTTTTTAAATCTCTTGTTTCATGGTAAAATATAGTTAATAATAACTCGGATAATATTAAAATATTTCGATGAAAATGACATTTCGAAACAAGAAAGATTTTTTCCATTATTGGTAAGGCACATTGTTCTCGCAAATGCGTCATTTTGTTTAAGGGCCAATTCATTCTTAATGATTAAATTTGTTTTTAAAAAATCTTTGTTATCACATATATTGCTCTTATTTATTTTAACGTCCCTTCACCAGTGGGAAATAATCAAAAGTACCTAACAGGCGCCCAACTTCGTGATTGAAAATTTGGGATTAGCGATCTTGGCGTTATCTGAAAATCGCCAAAATCTGCCTGGCTTAAATACAGACAAGCGTCCAAATATTCGATAAAGCAATCACTGATCTTCCAGTGGGAATATTCTCTCCTCGACTTTTTCGTGCACATAGATAATATAGCAAATCCTAATCCCCCCGTTTTCTTGCTATTCTCCCCTGCCGCCTTTCAACTTACAGAGATTTTTCGTAGAATAGGGAGGGAAAGGATAACCCCTCTAGGATCGTGGTAATCTGTAGACGTATGCACCTTTTCATCTCTACTTCCACAGTACAGAGTTTATTGCTTCGTAATGTAATGAATAAAATAGAGTATGCATTTTAGATACCTTTCTTTTTGCTGATTGGATCAAAATTTAACATAGATCAAAAATATTGGCCAAAAGACCACAAGTTAAATGTTATTTATCCAAGTTGTTGTATGCTTACATATATATTAACACTTAACGCCACACCACACTTCCGTTTCTAGGGCTCAAATGGCCCCTTTCCGGTTTGGTATAGATGTAAGTGGACTTTATTAAAAACCAAAAAAGAAAAAAAAACATTACACAACTACTGTTACACTGTTAGAAAGAGACATACAAGAGACAAAATACAAAGACATGTAACATAACAATAAGTGATAAAAATTAGAGTGAAGAAGGTATGGAGTACAACAAAAATGGAGGAATGAATATCATAATGAACAGCATGGATGAAAATATGAAGGAATAAAAAAATAGTAACTTGAAGGGTTAGAAGGATTTATTATAATAATGCGTGATATTAATTGATACTCTAAAAATGATGAGCTTAATCGAACTGTAACAGTTCTCCATGATCAATTAGAAATCAATCAGAATTGTTAGATCAATTAGAAATGTTTATGATACTTTTTTAAAAAGATGAATTATTAAGGACTCTTTTAAACCAAAGACTTTCTAGCGAAGATGATGCTCAAAGGTTTTCGAAGGTGCCATGAAACCGTAAAAGGGCAGGATGTCGCAAAGTGGATGGGATCGCCGACTTCTCCACAAGAGCAATAGTCATCTTCTGATAAAAGGAACCGGTGAAGAAAAGAAAGGAATGGACCATGTCCAGTAACAAACAAAATTTCTTCACGAATCCAGGAGAGTGATTGCAGTTTTACTGTTTTTATGATTTTATATACAGATACACCCGTGTTTCCGCTATCCCAAAGAATTTGCCATTTTCTTATAAATTTTTTTTGAAGTAGATGTCTAAGATGACAACGGGGTTTAGGAGCTTCCATCAATACACCATCGGTAATGGCTGATTTCGCTAGGATATCAGCTTCTTCATTACCCCTATGACCAACATGGGATTTGATCCATCTTAAATTTACATATATATTACCATAATGAGTTTACATACAAACCCCCAAAAGTTTACCCCAAACTTACATACCCAAAGTTTACATATTAAAAAAAATGGTTCCCAATGAAATGCGTAAAAGATCTAAGATATTTTCAGCTGTAACGGTAAATTTCTATTCCAAATTTCATTCATATATTCCTTTGCCTTTTTATATTATAGTTTTCACATACATAAGACAGACAGACAAAGTTGTCTCAGACGAATTAAGGCTAAATTTATTAAAGATCTGCAAGTTTTTGTTATTAAGTCTACATTCCACATTTCATCTCACCGGATGCATGCATTTTTGAATTTCAAAAAGGTTCTTTTCAGAATTAGGGTGATCTATGAAGGAGGGGGTCTTAAGGTAAATATTCTAGAAAATTTCAATGTCGTATTTTTGGATGATTTCATTTTTTTCACTGTAAATTTCGTAAAAAAGAAATCGCATTTAAATTTACATTTTTTAGAGCTATCTAATTAGAATTTGAATTCAAACAACTCGGCAGAAGAAATATTTTCAGAATGATATTTGTTCATTTACTTGAAAATGTATCTGGAAAAAAGAAAAGACACACTAGGAAATCGTATAATGCACAAAATATGACTCTCTTAATTCCCAACTATTTTAATAGAATATACATTTTAATCATTAAAGAGAACTGAAGTTTTATATGTTCTTTAATTCTAAAAAGAAACAAGAAAATTATTTTAATATTTTATATATGTTAATAATACTGTTAATAACTTACCTATAGAGTACTATAAATAATTTTACTATGAAATTGTTATGTTACTTACCTCTTTCTACGATAAATATTCTGGTGAAGAACATAAATTAGAAATAATTCTAACGGGTGCTAAATGGATGCCAAATCAAAGGCTGTTGGCGACAAAATTATCGATCATTTGACGGAGGATCCTAAATATTCGAGAATCTTACAAATAACTTCATAAGGACTTGGGTTTCTTTCTATATTCTTCTTTGTCTAAATTTAGTTGGAGAGAGTTGGCTGGGCAAGAGATGTCATTAGCTGAGCGAAGTTTCTATCTTATGTTTTATTTCTGAATGATTTACGTTGTTATTCTTATTTGCTATTGATTTCTGCTTATTGTTTATTTCAACTATTTTCTATTTACTTCGATAGTGCTTTGCTATGGCGATGGGGTTTTTTTCGAGCAGACTAAAGCATCGGTGTTTATTATTCAACCTCTTGAACTTTTCATTGTACAATCCTCAAACATTTTTTGAGTAATTTCGGTTATGTAAGAAAATTTCGTTACAAGGTTTATTGAGCATTATATAGTAAGCCAAAATTAAACAAAATCACATTTAAACTATGTTTTACTAGTGAATTTCCTTGAAAATTCCTTATAAAATATCACTAAGTAGCTCCATTTTAATTTATATTATTGTGAATTTTTATTCCGATGCATAAAAGGCATTTTTTAAAGTATTGAAACCGACCAGTACAGTTTAAGCTTAATAATTAATAGAATATATTAAAGACTCTTTACTTCCGCTGGCTAGTTTGTTTGTAATCATTTGAAATTAATCTTGTTCTCCGAAAAGATTGAAAAATATGAATTTATTAAAATAAATATACCACAAATTATTGATCTTGCAAGATAAAAAAAAATTCGTATAGTGGGAGCAAAAAGAGAAAGTGAAAATCCTTCCTTGTTAGAATAAATTTCCTTTTATACTTTAATCGCAATTTTCTGACAACATGTTTGTAAAACTTCTTATGTCATTCTTTCAACTAAATTCATTCATTAATTTCATTGCCTTTGCTTTAGATTAAAAGCTGCAATACCAAATGAAATATACGTGCCTAAAATAAACTCTTGTAAAGATAGTGAGAATTTTACTTCCTTTGTTTATGAATTTAACTTTATAGAAACTGAATATATTTCTTAAACATTAACAAAAATAAAGAAAAAATCAAGATAGTTCAACTTCATCGTATTGCATAACATCTGAATATTATTGCATACACGATAAATTGACACTAGAACTACCGATGTTAAATATATACATTTTGTGGTTTTTAATGTTAATTTAAATAAAAAATATAATTTAACAAGATCAAGATAACATTTTATAAGATATCACATTTGATGCTAAATGACTTAACTATGAAACACGTATTTTATAGTTCGTGTTATCTGAGATGAATACTTACCACAAAAATATTTGTTGCATACGTTACTGGTATAAAGCAATCTATTTTTATTGGAAAATCGAATTTATAAAGATTTGCTTTCACAAAGATTTTTTTAGGAGTAGAATCCTTTATTTTCTGTACTTTTTAGGGGAAAAGACTTCTTTTCTGTAACAACTATATTTATTATAGAGTTCTTAAGACAATATATAAAAAATGCCATTCAAATTTTTCCAGAAAATGTCTGAAAGTGAGTATGTAAAGGAATGTAAATAAGTATTATTTTATGGATCATCTATGCAATGTTGTTCATCATTGCATAGATGATCCATAAAATAATATAAACTTTGAAATTGCGAAATACGTCATTCTGACAGGTCTTGGTATAAATAGGTATAGGTCATATTGATTTTGGAAGTTAAAATAGCTGAATCTAAATTGGGTACTTTTCCATTAACCGGGCGCCAGTGAAAAATCGCTAAATAATGTAGAATTCTGATAAGTTTTTTACAGCAATTTTCTCGCGAAACACCGCCAAAACAATGTAAAATTCCGCCAAATTCCTTTGGCGATTTTTTGCTGGCGCCCGGTTAACGGAAAAGTGCCGATAATTGAATAGCAATATATCATTGTTCTTTGATTTCCTTAAAAATCCTCATAAAATTCTAGATCAATTTATAAATTATATCAAAATTTTTAAGCATGAAATTTGAAAAACTGCCTCAATGATGGCCTTGGTAGCTCTAGTAATAAAAGAAAACTTTTCAGTCTTTTGTAATAGAGAGTTGAAATAATAGCTTTGAAAGGTGTACCAAAAATAAATTCGATAAAAGCATTTATTAAAAAAAATAAAGAAAGGAAAAGAAATCTAAACTTTTCAGTCAACAAAAGATATTTTTAACTGCGAAATGAATGTTAAATTTTTACTTGTTAAAACACTCCCAATCCGGTAAATTATTCACTCTCTCGAAAATACACAGTTTCACCTTCTTTTCGAAAACTATTTAGCGCTCAAAAATGGATTAGGCTAATTCAAAAGTACCGTTAAATATCCCCTACTCTTTACTGAACCGAAATAGCGTCTATCACATCAACGGAACAAAAACTTGTAAAGATAAACGCTTCGGCTTTTTTTCTTCTCTTCTTTCTCCTTATTTTCATTTATTTTATTATTGTTTTTTTTTCATACGCCTTTTCTATGGCAGATGATTACATTCCTTTGGATCGTTTTTGTTACGCATTGTCGTCTATGAATATTCATAAGGAGCAGCGCAGCGCAAGTAATTAGTTCATATTCATAGGGTTTTTCCTCTACGGTTTCCTTTACTTCCTTTTGATCCTAGTCATTAATAAATTAAAGACTCGCTTCGAGAAAAGGTTTTTATGAGAAGTATTAAACTTTCAGATGATAGGTGGGTGAATTAATAGGTGCTGCAGTATATAAATATAATTTTTTTTTCATCTTCCTTCCATGAAAAATCATTATTTTATGATCAAACGGTTGCTCTGTAAGTTTACGTTCCCTTGAATTATGAGAAACTATGCTGGTGAATACATTGCCTCAGGCGATTTAGGCCTATTACTTAAGTCTTCTAACGCTGCCTCAGCAGTAATTCTTTCTGGCTCTTTAACTTTTCTTTCCCACTGCGAAGTTAGTCCGGTTTAAATGCATATTGAAATATTGCGTGCATTAAGCGATTTTACGTTGAACTATTTGCTCGTTGAACGAGCAATTTTTTTTTTTTTTTTGCTCGTTATGCGATAATTAAACGAAGACCACCTGCTTCGAAAAGATCTTTAAATTACGACGTTTAAGATATTTTAATCTTGCGCTGCGGGTATAGATTGCCCGGGCGAAAAATATTTGACCAGCCTTGTCGACTGATTTACAGTTAGGGAGAACATTATCGAAGAGGAATTTTAGCAACATATGGAAATAAAGTAAAAAAATTCTATTTTCTATCAAGTACTTTGAACGAATGCCCAAAGGGAAAGAATTTGCATCGGCGTAATTTAAAATGCTAACGAAACTTGATGCTAAATCATACAACTCTTATCTGCTTTTTAATCTACAACAGATAATTTTTAAAAGTGAATAACTATATACCGGATTTTTAATTATGGAGGAGAGCTTGACGTTCATTTCGGGAATTTTATGGACAACTAATGTTTAAATTACGATTATTAAGAATAAGCTAAGAAATCGAAACAGTTCAGTTTTCACTTAGAAAATCTTGGAAATTTTTCTTTTATACGAATGGTGTGGAAAGCCAATAATATTTAAATAAATAAAGCTGCTAAGATAATTAAGTTATTCTGTTTTTCCCTTGAAAATATTTTATATATTTCTATCAATATTTATATGATTAAAAGTATTCAAATAGCTCAATTCTCAGTTAGATCTTTGATATTTTTATTTTGCGCTAATTATATGGACAAACAAAGATATTCAAAATAATAAAGCTGCTAAGAATATTTGAATTGTTCAGTTTTTCCATACGAGATCTTTGATTTATTGTTAAAAATATCTTAATACTTCGTCTTTTAGTTAGAAAATCTTTGATATCTTTGTTTTATATGAGCTCTGTGGTGAACTATGGATATTCAAGGTAATAATGTTTCCAGGTGTATCAAAGTTGCTCGTTTTATTTTTTCAATTAAGAAATTTTTGATATATTTCCAATAAAATTTAATTTATGAATATATTTGATATTTGATATTTTTTATACTAATTATAAGAAAAACCAATGACGTTCAAAATAATAATGTTGCTATAAATATATAAATTTCTCGGTTTTTTTTCTTTGGTAATCTTTGATATACCGTTTAAAATATCTTAATAGTTCGGCTTACAACCAAAAGATCTTTGATATCTTTGTTTTATATGAATTATGTAGACAACCAAGGATATTCAAACAAATTATGTTGCTAAAAATATCTCAGATGTCAATTTTTTCCCTTAAGAAATGTTTGATATGCTTCCAATAAAATTTAATTTATGAATATAGTTGATAATGGATATCTTTGTTTTGTATGAGTTCTATGGACAATCAAAAATATTAAAAGTAATAATGTTGTCAAGAATATCCAAGATGTTCATTTTTTCAGTTAAGGGATCTTTGATATATAACCAATAAAAATTAATTTATGAATATTGCTTACATCTTTGCGTTATATGAATTCTATAAACAACTAATAATGCTCCAAATAATGTTTAAATATCAAATTAATTTTTCTTTAGGAGATGTTTGATGTATTCTCAGATTCATATTATCTTTTGTTCAGTAAATATTATCACTTCCGTGGCTCGGAGATTGTTTATTTATTCGTGGCTGAAAGATGTATTGCTCAGTAAATGATCTGTATCTGATAATGTTGTCACGATATATTCCTTTCATCAGTATTAGTACTAAGTTTTTTCTCCAGGCAGCTCATAAATCTGCTCGGAAAAAAAGGAATTAAAAAACCATTTTTCAAAATGAAGTAGCTTTAGCTTAACATATGTTACATGGGTTCACATTTAAACATTGTTATCCATTGTTTTATAACTGTATGGCTTGATAAAGCCCACATTTTCTTTTTGAAAATTGTAGAAAAATACTATATTTATTATCTTATCACAAACCACTAAAAATTAAATCTATTTTATTATAAACTATTTCTTTAAACACTTATAAATTCCTGGATAAAATACTATAGTATCAAGATTTTCGTGTGATGGCATTATTAGTTTTATCTTCATTATTATCTTATTACTATTAGATTCTAACATTATTGGTATTACCTTTATTATTATCTTATCATTATTGGTATAATCTTTATTGTTATTATTTTATCATTATTGGTATTATCTTTATTAATTAAAAAAATCTTGCTTATATAAATGAATATAGTTCTCAAAAATTGTACACACATTTAATCACTAATTCACACTGTTAATACAAAATATTATTACTCCAATACATTACGTAAATGTTGAATATTTCTAATTTTGTGATTGGTAAAAAAGTATATTCAATGTATTAGTGCTATTTTTTACTCCACCAATGCTGATGAACACTGAGTGATGATGCTACAATTGTTATTATATACTTAATAATAATCATCCTAACTTCATGTAATACATGAAGAATTAATATTCTCAAATAATCAATAAACCTACAAATGTCATCAATAAAAAACACAATGAATTAAAAAAAGAATAAATATTTTAAAACGATAAATTGTCATTCTATTCTTTTAATTTTACAGCTTCTGAAGTGGTTAAAATAATTATGGTCTATAATATTTCCAGATGAGACTGTCACATGCTTTTAGTAGTAGCAATGCTTTTAGCAGTGTCACTTAATGTTATATGCTTTTAAGAATCATCCTTAACTATATCTTTTACAATTCAAGATCGTTTGCTTTCTAATGCTGCTCTCAGCTCTTCGATGGAGCCGTGATAGCTTCTATTGAAAGAATTTGGGGCCGTGATGGTCTGGTGGTGAGGTCTCGGATCGTGATCCGTAGGGTTTCAGGTTCGACTCCAGATCACACCGAAGAATTGTCGTGTAAGGGAGTCTGTTGTACGTTAAATCTGTCAGGGCTACATGCCCTCTCGCTGGTATGGTGTAGAGAAAGGTGTGCCAGCTCAGGTGTCATCCTCGTCATCTGACCACGATTCAAAATTGAGAAGTCCGTCCCAAAATAATCCTAGTGTTGCTTTATAGCCTGACGTTAATATAACTAAACTAACCTCTTCGACTGCAATTTTTATGCGTAAAAACTGAAGTCTGAACACACACACACACACAAAAGAAATTTATTAAGGCGGTATATGTGATTATGTGTGTGTTCTAATGGAAGAAACTCAATTCTTTCTCTATATTCTAATCGTGTTACCATAACTCCACCATAATAGGATTCCAACTAACGATTTCTTCAAAATAGTTAACATGTTTTTTCCCAACCGATATTAGTATAGTAATTAAATTAAATCATGAAAAGCTGTTGCACTTTGTAGATTGCTTAAGTAATAATTATCTAAAGTATGTACACATATTTTAGAACAGCCTGTATACAAAATTTAAATAGATTAATTAAAATAACCATTAAAGAAAGCCACACGGTTTGAAGAACGTGAATAAATACTTAAAAGATTAACTAATTATAAATTTTTTGGGAGAAAAAAAAACATGTCGCTTATATCTTCTAAACATTCAAACAACTTTTCTTCCTTTCTTTTACTAGATGGATGACTTTGAAAACTAATCGGAGAGCATCGACGAATTTTAAATATGAGATAAATTTCTTAAAAGTGGAGTGTTGACAAAACAGAATTTTTAAAGCCTCGAGTGTCATATATTTTTTTATTCACTTCTTTTCACGTCCGATCGACGCTTCAAAGTACCTCTTTAAGTATTCTATTAATTTGTTAAGTCTGTTATTGACCCCGAAAGAAAATTAAAAGATTCCAGCCGCTGATCAATACGGCGCTATCATTTTACTGATTATGAAGATTAACAGCTTACATGTCTTTTAACCATTATCTTCAAGACACCCTTGTGCAGACAAAGTCTTGACAAAAGTACGCCAAGTTGTCTCCGAGCGCCAAACGCGTTCACTAAGATTAAAACAATAGATCAACTTTCCCTAACAGCCATCAAAGGCGAGGAAAAATAATGAAAAAAAATTTGCGTCGCTATCAAACAAAATACCCGCGACGAAAAATTTTCGGCACTAACCCTTTGTTGCCCCGGGAAAGTTTAACGGATAAAACCTTAAAAGAGGGACCTTGCGTGAAAAAAAAGGGTCTTATCCAATACTCCTCAACCCTCATAAAGACAAAGTTTAGATGCATTCCCTTAATGTCCAATTTGTCAGTCAACCATGGGTTTAAAGACAAAGTTTTCCCTCCGCCAAAAAGAAGTTTTCTTCGGAAAGAAGGAAAATAATTATAATAAAGAAAAAGAGAAGTGAAGTGGGAGGCGGAGGGTGTAGCTCAGGACGGGGTCTGGAAAATGGGGTAGCAATTTACGCGTTCCTTACTGACAACTCCCCCCTCTCCTCTTACCGCTCGCAGGCTTTAGCGGGTCCCTCTTGTATGAAAAAGTACAAGGGTGGTTTGAGAAAATGATGACACCGAGTCGATACATTGATCGAGTTAATCGTGATGTTTGGGGGCCGTCTATAAGATTAGAGTGTGTTGTTTTCAGGTTGCAGAGCTTTTTTTTAATAGCTTTTAGCTTCTTTCGTCTTCATAAAAAGAAATATCTCAGTTATTTTTTAATGTGCTAGAGTTCTGAAAATTCGTGCAGTTATGTGTTTGTGATGACAACGTAATACATTAATATATTTAGAATTTAAGTATTATTTCATTGTTTTATTTTAATTAAATGTTTATTTCATATGAATTATGCCATCTGGTGGCGAATTTCGGAATTAATGCCATCTTGCTTTAATCAGAGCATGAAAGGAAGATAATTGAAAATTTCAATTTATTTAGACTTATTTTTAAATGAAAGAAAATTCTCCTTTAAAAATAAATAAATAAAATTGAACCTTTTGTAAAAAAACGTCATAGCACAACAAAGTCTTGGTGAAACTATTTATTTTAATATCTACGATTTTATAATAACCTTTCGTCTTTACTTTTAAATTAAATTTATATATTCATAAAATTAAATGTCCCCATTAATTTTGAAACAAAAATACATAAACCAAGGTCTGATATTAAATATTTTTATTAATCCAATTACTAATTTTTTGTATTATAAGTAATACTAAGAAAGCCAACTTACAATTAAATGGGCATCTAATATTTCAAATAGCGAATGACTGGTAAAAATCTCTGCATCAGACGTTGCCTAATATAATGTTAAAAACAAATCAAAATTAAGTGGGAAAAATAGCAAAGAAATAAAACTAATATCACTAAAAGTTAATACTTGAATTTTAAAATGAAGTAATAATACCTGTTTCTCAATAATATTCCACCAAGTTATAGATAAAAAATATTAATATTTCACTTAGATATAAGTTAATTAAAAACATAGTCAAAATTTTGAAAAATTTTTTTTATTGGGACTTTACTATTAAATAATTTGCCAAAATTGTCAGCTCAATATCCAGGAATCTGATTTGCAAGACATTTTGAATAATTTTTGGAATACGTTTTGAGCAACTTACAGATTGTATGATAATTTAAGATAATTATGATCTTAAAACGTTTTACAAAATTATGTATTATTTATCTGCTAGTTTTTCATTAAAACGATCCAGTTTGTTTAAGTAATAATGTAGAAAAGGAATATTTGTGCTGTTATGAATATCTAATATTTTGCAACCCTTCTCCACATTTTCCTGCTTTGAAATCCTGGAAAATCTGAAAAATAAATGAAATATGAAATATAATATGTGCAAAATCCATAGATTATAAAGTAAAACGCATATATAATTACAGAAAAAAAATGGTATCGTTAGCGAGTTGGAGATCAACAACAGTTCTTGCTTGTAGGTTTTTTTATTGATTAGTTCCGAAGAAAAATTGGTTTTTAAAATTTACTAAGCAACCGTCTTATTAATTATACACTTGATTAAATTACTTCATTAGGCCTAATTTTATATGAATTTTATTATTTTATAATTTTATATATTTTATATAATTGTCTTATTTCTGTCAACTGATAGTTATCTAGCTAATAGTTTTTTAGTGATTCCCGATAGTCTTGTTATCTAACAAGCAAATGAAAAAAAGCAGATATTTCAGATATAAATTCTAGTTCCATTTCTCATACTTTACTGTTTCTATAGAAAACTGTATATCTTTAAATCAAAGCATATACACTACTATTATTCCTATATAACAGGGATCATGTAAGACCTTTATGATATTTTAAAATTCTACGTTTTACAAGCAAATACGAGCAAATTTGAA
>JAOUZG010026641.1:12138322-12165087 GCA_026289955.1 Argiope argentata | reverse complement strand
GAAAGAAAAGTAAACAAGAGAAATAAATTGCAAAACAGAAATTTGGCGAGTTTTATATTTCAACTTCTCCCGCATAGATTTCACAAATAAGTATATCTATGTTATAGATAGATGTTTTTGTAAATAATATGGGATATACCTCAACAAAAATCGTCTGTATTTACATTTAATTTCTGTAAATAGAAAAATTATGATTTAATTGTCTATAAATGTGAGAAAAAGGGAAAAATAATTTTTAAATCAAAAACCAGGAAGCAGATGCAAATTCTGGAGGATACTAACTTTACTGATTTCACCTCGCTTTCTGATAATCCTGTAAGAATTACATTTTAAAAAAATGAATGACAAAATATTTGACTTTTTTAATTTTTAAAATCTTTAGGTTATGGATATCCATGACATTGCTAAATCATTTTATGAATTACCACAATTTGTAAATAGGGTACTCAAAAATGAATAATGCGGCAAATAAAATTTGATGTGTGTTTTTTTACATGAAAATTGTAGATATGTATTAAAATTTCAATCCATCTACGGAAAAACAATCCATTTTTTTCATTCTTTTACATTTGTTTTCGTGGTGCATCTTTTGGGTGGAGTTACTCAATAATGCAAGAAGCTAATAATTGAATTTTTTTTGCATCTTCTTGGCGTCAGATTTATAGACTTGGCGTCAGATAGATTGTTTAAGTTTGGCAGTAATTGAATGAATTGTTGATCATCGGTTTTGATATTTTAATGAAAGTAGAAACCAAAACGTGATCTAGACAAGTAAAAATGTTACGTGATTTCTTTAAAAAATATAAATATTTGTTAAATTTTGAACGCAATCATTGAAAACAAAATGGCCCAAATACTCTATTTTCTTCTGTGTTATACCTCGAAGTTAAACATAAAATACATCATATTTGGAAAAATGAAAACAATCTTATAAGTTTTTATTGTTTTATCGAACAGAAACCTTTTCACCAATAATTATTTCTGAATAGTCCATCTCGAACTGAAGCAGTTAGCTGTTATCAAACATGGACTTTTTTAATGTTCATTTTTTCCTCACTCGCAAACTGAAAGTTCATAATGTTCAACAGAGGTTTAATTTATATACAAATAAATTTCAATTCAGAATATTGGATCTGAAATATTGAAAATCAATACAAAATTGCTGTAATTAGAATGTTTGATCAAATTTAGAGAAATGAATCCCTTCAAGATGACTTAGTAATTTTTGTTCACTGAATGACGAACGGGAGCTAGTATTTTCGCAATGCTAAATGATATTAAAATCACAAATCACATCATTTTATGTTATTTTTTTAGTTTTTTCAGGTGAAGGGACTGTGTGTTGTGACACTGGTATTTTTGTATTGTAAAAAAATTATGAATAGGACAAGAAGAGAAAAAGTAACGAATTATCTGAAATATCCTTTTTAGTAGATACCGAAAATGAATGGTATTGCCTATGGTATAGAAAGTCAGATTCTGAATTATTTTGTTTCTATTTATATTAACTGGATGTAGAAATGATATTTTTTATAAAATAAAAACAGTAGTAAGACTCGAAAATTACGAATGAATATGCGCTGAATGTTTACTTACTACATAGCTGAAAAATAAAAAGTAAGATTTACCTAAAATATTTATGCAATAATTAGGAAGCTTGAGAAACTATGCTATGGTTTCACAGTAGTATAAAGTATTCCAAAGTAATTATATAGTCTTTATGGTAGTATGTAGTATTTTAGAAAAAAATAGTATATAGCATTTTAGTTAAAGTTAGTATATAGTGAGGATGCACAACCTTTTCAGTACGAGGGGCCAAAATCTGAAAAAGTATCATATCGAGCGCCAAAGCAGCACGTAAATGTTAAAAAATGTAAAAACACGCGTGTGTTTTTGTAGCAATTGAAATTATTACTTTATTTATTTTACTCATGCACACATTATGCAATAAATAAATGGATGAAAGTAACACAAACTTTATAGATATGATTGAAATGCTTAACCTCTCTCCCCCCCCAAAAAAAGATTTCTGCTGAAAAGGGGGCCAAACTTGAAATGGAATAACAGATGAAAACTTTTTGGTAATTATACAGAGAACATAATTTAAATTTTGAGAAAAAAATTAATAATCAAAATTAGCAAAAATTAATGAGATGGCTGGGATTGAATATTTGAAGTTATTGATTTTATCCTGGACTTAAGATTGGTTGGGGCAATATGCAGAAAAAAAAAATTAGAAATAGAATAGAAGAAGGATTCTCTTATCAACTATTCTATTTCTTACTTTTGATTTGTTTAAATTCATTAGTTAGAAAGATTGCTTGCAAATGTAAGTGCTGCCAAAGAAAGTAGCATATGCTGCTGCATTTTGCTTTAAGCACAAAAATTTCTCAGGTTAGTCTTAATCAAATTCTAATATCTGTTTTTTTTAAACTGATTTTTTCAAAAATCCGAATTCTGTAAATGAATTAAAGCTAACTGCATACTCTCATCCAATAGATTTACATCAACAGAAAATTGAGAAAAAAATTAATCAGTTTTTGTTAGGTACTTTTCAAAATATAAAAACTGATTATCAAATGCATTATACAAGATTTGAATTTGATCCTCATACCACATTTTCATGTGTGGAAATTTTTCACATCCGTGAACTTCTCCTATACGAAGACTCGTACTCGCAGGTAGCCATGAAGGAAATAAACTGAAAAGCCGCGTAGTAAAAATAATAACCTAATGAACAGCTGTAAATTATTTTCTGATGTAGAATGGTTTTAGTAAATGATTTTCCCCCTGTTTATTTGAAAAAGTCTAATTTCATTTAAAATTAATCTTATTTTATTAACAATCTTTGCGAGCCAACTTCAAAGGCTACGCGGGCCAATTTTGGCCCGCCGGTCATAGTTTGTGCATCCCTGGTATATAGAATCTTAGTTAAAATTAGTATATAGTATTTTAGTTAAAGTTGATTTTCTTTTTTAATAACTGATTCACCAAATATAAACTCATATTAAAACAATAAAAAAATTAAAATTAATTATTTTCCATATTTACAATTTAAAAAATTATGTAGACTAGGCCGGTTTTACCCTTAGTTGAACTTAATCGGAAGTGGCGTTATATTCTTGAGAACTTCTTCATTATTTGTTCATTGAACTCCAACTTCATAATAAATATGAAATGCGATATATTTTATTAAAATATCGTTATTGTAATGTTTTAAACTACTTTAAAATAACTGAATCAAGATGAATAAATACAAATGAAATTTACATTTTCTTTCTCCCACAATTTAAATGAAGTGCCGTTTGTATCAAACTTACTTATATTTCGATACATTATGTTTGAGTATGTAAAATATACAAATGGATATTGGCAAACAACTCATAAAATTGTCTTTGCTATGAGGACCATGTTTTATTAATGTCTGGTTGAATTGAAGTCATAGCTTCTCTTTATAGCGATGGTAATTTTTTTCCAATTGAAATGGGCAGAATATTGTACAAATTTAATTGTTCCAAAATGATGTAAAAAATGAGAAAAAGAAATTTTATAAAACTGACACTTTACCGCTTAAAAAGGCACTTATTGCTTAAGTTTCAACACAAATGTTTCAAAAGCTTCAAAAAAATTTCTGTATTAAAAGCGCATAAAGATTTTACTACATAAAAATATTGCACAAAAAATTGAAGAATTCATCAATCATTTCAAGTTTGATTTAAATCGAAGGATTACTTTAACTGAGACACTGATATTAAATATTGCATGATTTGCTCAAAAGGTGAAAAAAAAACTCTACTCAGAATTTGACTTTAAGTAGTCGTTCTTGAAATCAAAATACCATATGTCATTAGTAGTTCCAGTATGTTTCATCTAAATTTTGAATATGACTTTTGATAAAAGATATTTTGATACGTTATCCAGCAAAAACGTTTAATCTAAGGTAATTTATACATAGATTCCAATCATTTTACCCCATCCTTATTTTCAAATTCCAATATTTGAGATATTTCCATCATTCTTCATAGCTGAATATTGTTGCCATTTTTTTTTTAACGATATAGCGCTATTATTTCCAAAACAGATATAAATGAAAGTAAACTATTCGGAGAAATGATGATTCGGAGATTTGTGATTTACATTATAAACGTTCCGCAGCCTTAATTGATTCAAAGTTAAACTAAAATTGAAAAGTATATTGTTCGGCATCAACATATAGTTTTTCGAATTAAGTGACGGTGAGTGTGAAATTTAAGAAATAAAAAAAACCAAGAATAGTAATAATAATATTAATGATAAATCATATAACTTATGTAAGCGTAAGAAATTGTATAAAGTACATTTTTTTCTAATTGAACTTTTTGTTCAATTTCTTTGAATATTCGAACTATTTTTATAATCTTCTTATTTCGCTTCTTGGAGCAATGTAAATTGTCGCAATAAATTCATCATAGTCACTTTACTGTAGTAAATGTTACTTTATTGTATTACGTGTTACTTTTCTGTTTATATAAGGCATCTGTTTGAATTTAGTGGATTTGGAGGACTTCATCGATCATCTTATATATTTAATTCAAAATATATTTATTATGTTGTTGATCGTTTATTTAATTTTATGAATGGTTTTGTTACAAACAACACGAGAAAGAGTGTATTAATAAATTCTTTTGAATATCGTTGCTTTTTACATTAGCTTGGGCTTTCAGAAGCTAAACTGAACGATGATAATATGCTTTAAGCAATAAAAAAAATGTTGACGTTAAAAATTGTATTTATAAGTTTGCTGAGACGTGGTAAGGAAAAAAAACATGATAGATTAATCATGTCGTTAAACACGAAACAATGTGTGATAGGAAAATTTCCCCGTATCTTGATACTCCCAAATACACACATATACGCGCATACACACAAAGATAATTTAAAATACTCGCAATTCATTCAACATCAAGCTATCTTCATTTTGAGAAGCAATTTGAAAACATGATAAGCAAAACTAGCATGTTTTGTTCAGTAAACATTGGAGCAGAAAAATTAAAATCATATAAATTGATTTTTTAATTGATTGAATTACTTTCATATATGAAGTTTATAATTTATTTTTTTATATAAATTGCTTTTTTGGAGGTAGACCGAAAAATTAAAACTGATACTGCTATTTGAAAGCATATTAAAGGCAAGCTTATATAATATTTCGAATTATTATTATAAAATAATACAGTTCGGTTTGTTTTAAATTATTGCAATTGCAATTTTATTAGTAATTAGTTGATAACAGGCGTGAAATGCACAGGCACACGCACGCACACACACACATGCACACACACACGCACACACACACACACGCACGCATGCACAGACACACACACACACACTCCTGATTTCAGTATTGGATTGTAGATTTGTGCTTTCATTGCGTCTGGACTTTTACCCGCCCCTGTAAGTTGCATAGTGACAGAAATCGTGACGCTGAATCATAATACTAAATATTTAAATCTTACGAAATGTGAGTGAAAAATTTTTGACAGCTTTTCAAACAAATTAGAGAGAAATATTAAGTTAATAAGACAATAAATAATAATATAAGTTATTAAGACAGTAAAGAATTTAGTGGAATATAAAAAAGGAAAAAACGGAGAATGATCCATACTTGAAGGAAAGTTAGATTCCTCATAAAAAAAAAAAATCTTTAGTTTGAAACTTTGCCTGAGGGTGATCCTTGAAAAAGTCTTTAGGTCAGATTCATAATTTTCATTTTTTTGCTTCCTTGTATTCCAATAAATTCTTTATTGCTTTTAAACTTAATATTTATTTCTAATTGCTTAAGTTCATTGTATTTTAAGTGATATCCAGCTCTAAATACAATGTATTTTTTTATTAGTTTTGATTCAAGAAATATTATCATGCCAGAACATGATATTGTTTAAAGAATGAGGTTTGGTGGCGTCAACAAAAATTCGTAGGCGAGAAATAAAAAAATAAAAAATCTGTTGGAGAAAAATAAAAATTTTATTATCTGTAAGCGCATTAAAAAAAACACCAGCTTTTAATAACGCGCTGCCATCACATTTGCAAAAGCTCTGATAAAAAAAAAGCTAATGGCTACAAATAAAACCTAGGAAAATATCATTTTGAGCACTTGATTTTATAAAATGAAATAAATCGGAAATGTGATATGTTTTTAAACAGTAAATGCGAGACAAAGTCTTTTGGATCGTTTGCAATACTAAAGTGACTCATTCAATGAAACGATTAAAATGAATAAAAATATAATTTAATTCGCACAAGCACGTGGTGTTTGGCCTTTCAAGAAATGATGATCTGGCATGATACATTGAAATATACATAGCACATTTCATTTTAATCTTTATTAAAAGCTTATTTTTTTTAGATTCGTGTGCAGATAACATTTTTAATTTTCGCCTACGGATTTTTGTTGACGCCAAAAACTTAATCCCAAAAAACAACATCATGTTCTGACATGATAAAAAAAGAATTTGAATACTAGAAAAAAATAATCATTCAAAAAAAAATCTTTCATCTAGATTCACAAGAAGTTAAAGATAGCTTAAGAAAAAAAGCAGGGGAAAAAAAAGTAAAAGAGCATGCATAAAAAGAAAACTTGGAGAAGGTCTAAATGGCTAAAGCAGAAAAGCTTCTATAATAATCCATAGAAATAAAATCATTTAAACACCTTTTTTACTTTTATTTTCATAAAGAACGTTTTTTTTTATTAATAGTTTCTGACGAATTTTAAAAATAATTCTTCATTTTTCTTAAACGGTTTAGAGTTCTTGACATCCAGATTTAAACCCATCTTGTGTTGTTTAAGAAATTATTTTAACAACACAATATAATCTCAATATAAATTATTATTGAAAATTATCTCAATGATTATAACTTACTATTGACAATGATAATAACTTAATGACTTTCTGATGATGATAACTTACTATTCAATGATGATAACTTACTATTGACTTACATTATTTTCAATGATGATAACTTACTATTGAATTACATTATCTTCAATGATGATAACTTTCTATTGACTTACATTCTTTTCAATGATGATAACTTACTATTGACTTACATTATTTTCAATGATGATAACTTACTATTGACACCTTCTATAAGAGCATTTATCAACTATTCCTCTTTTATCACTTCTAGGCCAAACATGGAGTCCAGAAGAGCCTGGCCGATCGAAATAACATTGTATTTGGGCGACCCCTTTAACGTAGCACATACTCCCCCTACTAGCCGTAAGGCAATCAAGATTGGCTTATATTGAAGGGAGGAACCTGATCCTCGGCTTCCTTTTAATTATTTTCGTGATGCCTGCTTTGAGGTGCCCGGGGGGAGTGCTTACATATTGAGGGGGTTGCGCGATTCTTTGTGCCAGGGAGCGAGTGAGTGATACGTTTTTAGGGAAGAAATCCTTCTCGTTCTATGGAAGAGAACAAAAAGAGGCACCTTTGTGCGGCGGGACCGAAATTTGGGAAGTAATTTTCTTCGACAGTTACAAAACATCTGCCGCGTTGCTGGCAGTGTGGAAGGGTTATATTAAATAACCCATTAGTAGAGGGCTTGTTTGGGATCTGGTATTTTATAGGCCCATTGATAGATAACTATTATTAGAATCAGACTTCTGATTAATTATAAGTTAAGCCTTTAGTGAATCGTATAACCATTTGGGTGATGTTTTTATTTTCATTCATAAATTTACCATAGCTGTTTAAAAAGGGTGACAATGAATATTTGGAAAAAAATTTTATTAATACTTTTTGATAAAAATTTGTAAAAAAGACTGATGAATCAAAATAGTGGTATTAGAATTAGATTTAAACTGGAAACTTGGAAAATACCCGGACGTTTGTAATATGAAGAGGTATACAATTAGAAAAGGCAATCAAAACATTTTTTTTCCTTCGTGAAATGTGTATTGATAAAAAGGAACTTTTATATTTATTGCTGAACTACTATAAAGTGATTTATGCATATAGAATATTGTCTAAATTATAATATTACTATTTGGCACAGTTCGATTCATTTTTTAATTTTATAAAAAATACTTTAACATTTTAAAACAATTTTTTGAATTACATGCAGCTATTCAAAACAACTATATTTTTCATAATAAATAAATAAATAACAATTAATGCATTATACAATTAATATAATAGTACTAAAAGAATGTAAAAATCTTCTATTGTATTTTTTTTCTGTAATGAAAGTCACCTCTTGTTTTTAATTAACTCAAATTTCTACTTAAAAAAATACGTTTATTGACTTGAACTTTTTTTAATTATTAATAGTCAATGAATGTGAAGTATAGCTCCTAGTTGTTAATATTTGGTAAAACCTTCAAAAAGATAATTTTCACTATAAATCCTCGGTGATAATTTTAGTATATTTTTTCTTTTGAATAAACAACTATATAAAAAAATCTGTTTCTATTTTTTTAAATGTTTTCTTCAGTTTTGCAAAATATTTTTTGGGCTGTTATTACAATTAAAAATATCTTTAATACTAGACTAATTTTATTCTAGATTTTTGGGGCCTTCTTGATATCAACTAAATGTTTAATTAAAAGAACATAAATGTTCCTTAATATTTAACTATTTCTTCATCTCTTTGTAAAAATGCTGGTATATGATAATTATTATATGCTAATATGGAATATAAAGCGAGAATACTTATTTTAACATTTATTGAAAGTTCCAATGCATTAGCAAAACTTTTTACTTTTCAGTTGATGACAAAATATAAATTTTCTTCACGTCAGTCATTAAAGTTATTAAATTGCATTTGAAAAATTGAGAAATTTTCTCTAAAACTCATGAGAATGCAAATTCTGAATTTGTCTCTTTCAAACTTTCCATTACAATATGTGTTTTTGTAAATGAGTTGGGCAAAATAAATTGATGCTTACTGATAAAAACTTTTATAAATATTTTATATCATTATTTAATTAATATTTTTATTTAATTTTTTAATAAAAATATTTAAATTTTTTGTTAAATCTTAAATTTAAAATATTCAAGTATTTCTTACGTTATATATATTAAATTTTCTTTATCATCATTTTTTTGTAATAAAGTAAATTTGATTCTTATTTTTACAACTTTAAAGGTTTTTTAATGCATAAAATTTCACCAAACTTCTAAAGCAAAATTAATTCCATAGAAAAAAAAATTGTTTGAAAAAGGAGGCAGTTTTGTTTTGCTACCCTGTGTTTCTATTTAAAAAATCTTCACTATTAACCAAATATTGAAAATTTCATGCTAAAACAGTGATATTAAATAAAGTTGATGTAAAAAAAATTGGCTCAATATTGTAAAGGCTCGAACGATTAACATTTAAAGAGGGGTAAGACCTTTAAAAGTTTTGCTAATTTTTAATTTTCAGATTTCTAAAAAAATTATTTTCTATGAATCAAGTTCTAATTATTCTTTATCACAACTTCTTAAAGATTCGAATTCAAATTAAGTCTTATATTCTTTAATCGTGTTGTGCCTTCAAAATAATACCATGATTAGTAACATACTAATTTCCACCGAAGCAACCTCTGCAAGGTAAGAGAGATAATAGCGACACAGAACCCATTACTTTATCACTCGGAAAACTTAAACAGCTTTTCGCTGTGACCCCCTGTTTGTAAAAAAACACAACAGAAAACCCTCCTCGGCTTCAAAAGGGCCGTTGCCAAAGGACAGCGCTAAGCATTTGTCAGCTTTCCTAGCAGACATAATAAAGACGATGTCAGAACTGACACGCAGATAGAAAACTATAGAGGCGATCCAACCAAGTGAAAAGGAAGAGAGGCAACGTGATCACGAGATTCCCTTCCCTCCCCCCCATCTCCTGTGACATCCCTCCTCACGATATTTTGATAAAGGGCTTAATTAGACGCCCAGGCCTCCGCCGTTGCCATTCGAGTGTGAAAAATAACGTCAATAAAGTTGTCACTGACTGAGATGGAAAGTTTTGTTCGGATCGGGTGAAAAGGCTTGCGAATCTGGAATGGCAGCAATTGTTTTTTTTCCCCTCACCTCCGATGGCTTGTCGTCGGTCGCGAACCGGTAGCGCCATCTAGTCTGGATTGTGGAAAATAGAAATTTATTTCATGTTTTGTAGTTTGATACCGAAAGGCGGAACAATTTAAAGTGAGGCGGAGGGCTTTCAAATTAAGGTTCAAGTAATTTTCGTGACTTTTAATTACAGGAAGGAAATTTAATTGATCATTGGACTTTTAATAGTTATCAATTGCATTGTTAATTAACTTCTTTTCATTCACCAAGAAATAATAGAATGCTTATTAAATGTTTTTTTTGACAAATACATTTTTTTTCTTTAATAAAAAATCCAAATTATTCAGCCAGAAAAAATGTTACTCTGAATATGAATTATGTTTTTAACCTACTTTATAACCGGTGTCAATAAACAAAATAGACAAAAAAAATCTCATAAATACAAAATAAAATATAAATACAAAGTTTTAAATCAGAGCACTGTTACTTCATTTCTTAATTTATTAAAATTCTGTTCAAAATAATGGGTTTTCAATTGAAATCCTACTACCTATCCCCAGAAAAGTTATCCAAAGAAAAGAAAGTTAGTTATTAGAAATTAGTTATTTAAAGACAGTATTTACAATTTTTTGTGATTGTTTTATGAAAATTTATCAGCAATTTTAGAAGAAAATCTAAATGGAAAAATATCTAAAGAATTAGGAAAATATTGAAAATGTACTGGTCTATTTATTTCAGAGAACCTATCTTCGAACCCACTATCTATCACTTTTTCATCACTTTACAAAGTCATAATAAACATTGTTAGAGCCCATTAGTTGAATTAATGTTTAAAAGTTTCCCAGAAAACTGTATAAATAAAGATGTTTCTTTGAATTTAAGCATAGGCAGTGATATTATATAGATGTTTAACCGGTATGTCTTATTTAAAAAAAACACCTTTGTTTACAGACAGAGTTGAAGAAAAGAAAGAAAAAAAATGTACCTGAATTACAAGCATGGCTTTCGTATCTTTAGGTTCTTTCAGAAAAGGAAGTAGAAAAAGAAAAGAGAAGTTTTTTAGTCTTCGATTAAATTTTTCGGAAGACTATAAACCTATTTCTCAGTTAATAAAGCTGCGAAATAGGGCTGCCATCATTGATCAGTTGATCCGATTTCTCAATTATATACTTTGCAGAGAGGGAATGCGAATTTCTGAAAATTTTAAATCACTAATGTTGCGTTTAATAAAATTCACTAAAATTGTTCAATTTTTTTCCGTTTTCTCACAATAATCTCAGAAAATTGATTTTTACACTATTTGAAAATCTAAAAAAATAATCTTTTTAAAAATACATTTTTTTTTTTTTTTGCAAAATTTTCAATAACAGACTTAATTTTTGCTCTGAATTTCTAGCCTAGTTTAGTGTTACTTCATATATTTAATTTTGTTTCTTTTCTTCCATTTTTAAAAACTGAAGAAAATAGATTATTTTTATTGCCTTTCCAGTTTACTCGAGAAATCAGAAAACGCTCCATTACTATAAAAAAGAAATTTGAATTAGATTACACAGACACTTAAACTTTTAATGGCGCTATGACATCATGGGAGTCGATTCCATTAGGATTGTCCATGAGCATAATAAATAGAACAGTCGCAATGATATTAAAATAACACGACTATAAGGTCTAAAATTTTGAGGAAATACTAAACTTATGCTTATATGCAAAGGAAATTTAATTGATATTAATTATAAGCGTCGAACCAGCTAAACAAGTCAAACCAGCTAATTATCAAAGATAGCTAAAAATAAATAAATAAAAGGTAGAAATGCTACGACCATCCTAAAGTTTCAATTCGATGTTTGCATCATATACAAACATCAAACATACGATCTCAAAAAAAAAAAAAACAACCTTCAATTAAGTTTCTAACCAAGTATATTCATCTGTGTTCTCTTAGCTGATGAAAAATTGCAGGTAGCACATTTTAAAAATAAAATTGTTCTTAATTTCATTACCAGATAAATTTGTAAAAAATACAAATTTGGTTAATCAATAAAGATATAAATGCGGTATTAATATTTTGTTAATTACAATTGGTCAGATCCCTTTTTTTTGTTTAAATACAATCGCTTAGTTATTTTGATATTTATAATCTGGTGAAATGAGTGAAAATAATCTAGTTAAGGTATCTGTCTATGTGCGGAGAAAATTTTTTGAAAAAACCATTTAATTATAAAATTTACTTTGTTTTCTAGGTCATTGCAATTCAGAATAAGGATTAATACCATTAAAAAGTATTATTTGATTTGAAACTTAGTCAAATGGAGGAATTTAGCTAAAAAAATAGAGAAAACTAGTGCAAAATGCAAAATATCCTAGCAGAAATTCTAATCCATATTTTCAAATTCTTTTTTTTAAAACATTTGTACATTTTTAGTGAAGGCAATGAACTAGAATCTAAGAAATATTTGCATTTATAAAATAGTTATAGCAATTCTACTATTTTCTAACTCAAAATTTATCAAAATTCACACATATAAACAACATAAAATTGCTCTAAACTAAAAACTGCTCATATTAGAATTATAATCCTAGTTCATTGCCTTTAGAACAGTATAAATAACATGCATAAAGCATTTCATGCAAAAATATTCATAATTTTTTGAGATATCATGTTTTGCGTATCAAAATTTTTATAAAAAAAAAGTTTCTTAAAAAATGCATTTAAAGATTTTATTTATGTTTTATGAAAAATATATTTATTTATCTTTTTTTAATAAGTATCAAATTTATAGAATACATCTTCTTTGTTAACAATTTTATATGTTTTCATCTTTTTCATTGCTTTTAATTTTTTTCTGGCAACTTTTGTGGCACTTAATGATTGCCTTTTTGATGTGACGATTCTTTCTTTATCAAATGAAAGAAAGTCTATCGGTGTAAAATTACCAGGAGTTAATCCCAGTTCAGAAAAAAATGTTGAGACCATAAAATATGTGATTAAAAATTACTATTGATATTGATGATCCTAAGTGTAAGGTTTGGAGCTCTTCAAATATACCTTTTGGAAAAATCGTCCATAAAAGATTATTGAAGCTTTCATTAGCATTTTGAGTCTTGTCGTGCAATCATTTTTTAAAATATATTTGATCGTATAGTTGCATGTATTTTGATTTAATAATTTTAATGATGTATTTTGGAAGGCTTATGTTGCCCTCTTTCAACTTTTTTCCCACAGGCAATTCCACGTTGGTTTTTACACTAACTACCCTTTATTGTTAGACACTGTCCATATATGGGCTGCTTAACACTAGAGCGTGTATGAAACATTTATTAAATTAAAAATACTTGTTAAACAGTAAAATAAAGTATTGAAGTCAAACTAAGCAATATTCACTTAAAAAACTATATATTTATATAATAGGAAGCGAGCAGATGTTTTCAAACGTGAGCAATGTTCGAGAAACAACTGTTACCAATATCCTTTGTATATTAAGAGCTGAAAACTAATACAAACTTAAGTGACGCATATAGTCTGTTATAACCTGGCAAAAAAACCGAATTAATTTATGATTTAAGGGGTGATAATTGATAAAAAGACGAAAAATATCAACTTCCGGTTGGCACTTCCGGTTTCGTTTTCGACTACTTTGAATTACTCAAATCTCCATATCTCCATTCCTAATAAGCGTAGAAGAAAAATAATAATAGATTTAGAAAGCTAAATAAATGTTCTTTAAATTTAAAAAATAAAAAGAAATTGTGAATTTTGACCAAAAGTGGCCTTTTAGACGTAGACGGATACCTTAAATGAGTACAAACGTCTTGGATCTTGAATTACAGTAAAATAAAAATTAAAAACAATTAAATTTACAAAATGATTGAAAAATATTAAAATAAAATAAATTATCATCATTCTAAATAAACCAAAAATATGTTGAAATGTGAAAATAAATTGCCAAAATAGCAAGAACCTTTATAATACACACTGCCTGCTGTTATAAAATATGAAACACCATGATTGAATACATTCTATAGATGTAGGACCGCAGACCTGAAGCTTCATCATTCGATCAATTTTGATCGCAGAATACTGGAATTTTTTTTCTTTAAAATTTCAGTTTATCAAAAGTATTTTTTTTAATCGTGGATAATGGAACCAATTAATCATATGAAAATTTAGAATTCCTAATCTTTTCAGGATTACATTTATCGATTAAACAATGCAACAAAAAACAAAATATAGGTTTATTCTAATTTTTTTTCTAAATGAAAACTTATGTTCATACATTTTTTTCAATTTAGAAATTAACAATTAAGTCACAATTAAACAGTATAATTATGCAAATGCTTATTGTTATTTATAAATGCATGAATCTCATATGGGAAAAGGTTATCTGAAATTTAACCATCAAAATGTTTTGCATATAAATAATTTTTTTAATAGAGGGAACAGTGAAAACTCATTTCAATTTTTCTTCCATTTTATTTCTTGGAAAAATCGGAAAGTTTTTAAAAAAATAGTATACATTCTCAGTTCTTTATTAAAACACGTCACAACTAATATAGTTATTTCTACACAGACATAAGCAATAGAACTTTAAAATTGTTTTATCTGAGTTTTCTGTTAAATTTACAGCTGCAATAAATTAAATTCATTCTTCTTTACTTTCTTTAAACAGAATGTGCCAAAGATTTTTTATATAATTTCACTAATTTAAAATAAAAATCATTTCAATAGACGTTTTAGATTCCCCGATTATTTTCCTGCAATTCTCTAACAATCTCTTTCTCAGGTGAAACCGAGCAGCTCGGCTAAATGACTGGCAGAAGCAGCTGCAGCTGAAAAGTTTAATTTCTGCCTTTCGCCTCGGAGTGTTTACTGAGATAAAAGCCGTCTGACGTAAAAACAGGGCCTCCAATCGATTTAGACAACTCTTATAGATGACCCGCGAAGTGATTCTCGGTTAACTTTCTCTCTCTTAGCGCACAAAAAAAGAAGAGCTTACCATCAATTTGGCGCTAAAACAGGTTAACGACCAAAACAACACTCCCTTGTTTTGGATCAAAGAACTTTTCAAACGCCGCTAAACGACACTTTTCCCCCGATGTGTGCTTTTTTACGTCGTATTCCTCCAGAGAGAAAAGTAGAATTACAGACACTGCAAGTTTCACTTTAACGCGTGTAAGTTAAAAGTTTTCCCAAAGGATGCGAAGAAATCTTTCCCAAACTGTCGACCATCCATTACGGGCAAAAATTTTCTCCGCGGTGATTTTAACCGCTACAATCATCAGTGTTAAGGCTTGTGCTGGCTTCAGAGCCTGGCTTGGCTGTTGGCTTTTGTTTTTTTTAAGCACTGGGCAAACCTGCGGTGACGATAAATCTTAATTTAGAAGAGGGTGAGTTAAAATGTGCTAGAGGAGATTCACACCCGCGCCGGAGAGAGCCGAGAATTTCATTTAGGCTGATGTTCTTGCTGTGTTGTTGAGTTTGAGAGAGTTCGGTGCGGGGTTGAGTGACACTGATTTGGCGAGAAATAAATCGGCCAAGCGATGAATATAAACGCTTCTGCTGTTGTAGACATATTTAAGGAGACAATGATGCAGTTTCATAAAATTTACTCCCATTTGTCCTTCGGGCCTCTTGGGCTCAAATTTTCGCTGTAAACTCAGAATGAATTCTTGAGCTGTGTTTATGGTATCGATATATTTCCATAAATGGAAATTTTTTTAAAGAATATTTGATGTCTTTACTAAAACCCATTTATAATAATTTAGTATCATTCACATATTAATTCAATAAAGATACTTGTCTTTTAACTTTGGAAACAAATCACTTTAAACGATCAATTCATGTGTATGCATAAATTTATTTTATATTCCTCGGAAACGGCTCTAACGATTTGAATCAAATTTTATATTTAGATAAAGATTTTCTTTCCACGTTTATATAAGTGCATTTCTTAAAAAAAATTTAATTACCGAAATTCCTGAAAGGTTCAAACACACTCATGATTTAAAAAAAATACTTTTTTTGCAGATAATTATTAGGGCTTTTTTCAGTCTCTTCTCATGATGATAAAATCATATAACATAACTTGATGCCATCTGGTGCCTCCGATTCCTATAACACTATCTAACCAGTTGGATGAGCATAAGATGGAAGGAAAAAGAAAAAAAAAAAAAAAAAGGACAAAAAATTGTCAAAAGAAAGAGACGAGCATTTAGGGATCTCCAGAGATAACCCCATCGGTGCCAAATTCTACACGAATCTATTCAATTTTTTGTTGAAGTTATAACTGGATGAAAGGGACAAGAATATTTAAACAAACGGAGACTATGGGTTGAACTTACAGGGAAGTCATATAACAGACTCTCCAACCTGCCGCGAATGCACACAAATTAACCATAAGCATCCAATGGCTGGACAGCAGTTAGAGGGAAGTGTAGTTGAGTCCTCATGACCATCACCGGCACGGTACAACCCTCCCCGTAGGAAGCACGTCTCGTCATCGATAGGAGGAGTCTAACCCCCACCTATTAGTGTACCCAGCGGGTTTTCGAGATCCACCCCCCATACCGGAAGCATCTTATCCTCAATTACGAGGTGCTTCTTCGAGGGGGAAGGGTGAACCTACAGGGAAATTAGATTACCAATTGAAAAGGAAAAAAAAATTAACAAATTACATTGTGAACATACAGAATCATTTGTAAAATTTCGTTTCGCTACCATTGTGCTTATAGGTTAATAATCTAGTAGTACCTCAACATTTTTTGAGATGATATTATATGATATTACCCAATTACGAATACATTTGGCTCATATCAAATAGCAACATTGCAGTAATTGTGTTAACAAATAAGCTTGTTGTAAAAGTAACAATACTGAATTTGAACAGTGTTGCATATGTTTTCCTTCGTTTAGAGCAAGAAACTCATACTGTTTACTTATAATGTGTATTTGTAGCTAACCTGTGCACTTTTCAATGCCTCGGAGACCTCTGAAAAAATCATTTGATTTTAATTTACTCAGCGAAAGCTTATCTCAAGAAAATATTAAAGAAAATCTTCCCTATCAGGATTCTAAAACTTCGCCAGAAAAAAAATGCGGAGAGAAGTTTGGTCTCAAACGTACTGAGTAATCTAAAGCAAGTAGTACGAGAAAAAAAATCTATAAAGCAAAACACCATAAAGATTGTGTTTTAATAAATCAAATGCAAGTATAGTAAATTTTTTGTCAATCCTATTCCACTTTTTCTATATATATAAAAAATTTAGCCAGCGGACAGCAAATTTATTTTAATTAAACTAACATCTCATTTTATCGCAATTTTAGGACTTTGCTCATTGCTGTATCAGATGACAACGACGATACCTGAGCCATTAATTATTTTTCAAATTTCCGCACTATGCCAACATGATATGACTGACTGGTTTAATGTGCGTTAGAACGATTCCGATCCTTAATACAATCACCCCCTTCCCACCTCTCTGTTCTTGTAACAGAATTGGTGCCACGAAATCTATCTGAATTTGATATTAGAATCTGTTGAATTCTATCTGATTCTGAAAGAATCTATCTGAATCTATTTTTTAATTATAGATATCTATAATATTGTTATTTTTGTAAGTATCATACAATCTGCAAGAAAAAGTTTGTAGGAATGATAGAAAAAAATGAACAGATATTATTGAGGCAATAGTAATTGACGTGTTCAGTAACCAATTGTCTGAAATTTCTTAGAAGATGCATCTCAATAGTGTCTAATGACTCCTAATCATATTATATAAGGTTGATGGCGGTTGATAATATATAGAATTTTCTCTGAAGACTCTAGTACGATATTAAGAGTTATCATCATTTTTAAACGAAATAATTCTTTAGAAAGAAAATGGAATATACATTAATTGCAGCATATAGTAAGAAAAGCTAACAATTCTTTTTTATGTATAGATTTACTGAAAAAGGAATCCGTTAAAGTTCTTAAAATACATTTAATTTTTCATTTTTATCTACTGTGCTTTTCTCTGTTCTTAGTAATGTATTAGAGTTTCAGTTTCGGAGCCAAAGGAATACAGATTTGAGACTTTATTAGGAATAAGACCTTCGTGGATGTGACTTTAAAAAAAAATCAAGTGTGACCATCCGCAGATGTAACCCTAAAGTTTAAATTCCATTATTGTAATTTTCAAACAAATGGATTATTCAGGAAAATACATAATTTTGGAAATAAATAAGATTTTTCACGAAAAAAATAAGTAAAAGATTTTTGAAGTTTAAATTTGATGGATGTTGTGTGTGTTTTGCGAATGTATATAACAACCATAAGCAAATATAGATTAATAAAAAAATTGAAGAAACAGCTTCTAAAGAGTCCAAAAAAAATAATGAGGTTTGCGCAGTACCAAATGAATATCTGATGATGAACAATTGTAAAAATTTCTGGCTTTCAAACTTTTGCTGTTATTGGCTGATTGAAAGTTTACTGAAGTTCCTGAATTAAAATATTACGCCAATTTCTAAAAGACGCCAAGAGATTTTTATAAGTCTTTGTGTGAAATATCTTGAACTAATTATTAATGAGTTTTTTTTCTTTGGAAAATAATCAAGCAGTTTTTAATTTTTCGAATGTAAAGACATTATTGTAAATATTGAAAATCTCGTGAAGAGTCGAAATAAAAGCTAAAACAGATTGAAAATTCTTAAAGTTTTTTTAATTGCATTACAATTTAAAAATTATGTCTAAATTTATTATAATGTTAAGCATTATATCACTCAAGTTATTTCCATTTAAAATGAAAATAACATTCACTACACTGATGTGTGAAGAATTCGGAGGTAGTTTCTATAAATTTTGCTTTTACACAAGTTTACTTATGGTAGGAGAAAAAGATTCCATCAGTTGCAGCTTTCCATTTATAAAATACATACTATATAAAGAATGAATTAGAATTAGAATTTAATAATAATACTAACATAATAAAAAGCATTTTTTTTTACATTTTGTGAAAGTTTTGATAATTGAAAGAAATTTTATAAAGCTACACAGAATTAACAAGAATTAGAATTAAAAAAATAATAACAACATAAATAAAATATTTTCAAATTTTTTTTAAAAAAAATGTTTGTGACATGCATTGATATTTTGCTCCTACATTTAGCAAATTGATATCTGACCTATCAACAAATCGCATATGGTTTTTAGATGATTATATAATACTTATTTTGGGATTTTCTTTTTTCTTCTTCTTTTTCTTTCTTTTTTTGTGAAGTAGTATCAAACTTTTACTTTCAAATCATTTTTTTTATATATAACTTTTAGCAAATTTAATGTACAAGTACCTTCTAATCTAATGTCAAATATTTCAATAACTCAAAATAATAGCAATACTCCCACAATTAAAAAAAACAGTTTTGTTAAAATAGAATCAATATTTTATTTTAATCATTTCCTGTTTTTTAATTTTTAGCTTATAATTAATTATTATAGATATCAAATAACCTGGGAATTAATTTTTTATCAAATTCACTAACAAGTGCCACTGCAAACACGTAAATAATAAATTAAATTAAATAATGAACTAATAATTAATTTATGAAGCAATTAAAATAGGATTTTTTTTTTGTCATCAAGAAATGACAAATAAAAATTTCAAAAAAATAATCGTATACAAAATTTTATCTTAATAATAATGAAACATGTTAAGTTAATAAAAAAAGGTTGAAAAGAAATGAATTCTGAGCAAATGATCGCACGCACACATTTTCAAAAAATAAGAATGTATCCAGATAAAACAATACAAAATTAATTAAAAACTTGAATAAGTTTAGAATATGAATTTCTGTCCCTTTTTCTTTGCATTTATACTTATATATTGTTGGGCAGAGGATTTATAAGCATTTAACTCTATAATACCGGCTGTTAATTTGTAATACTGTAACCATTAACGATTAATTAATCGATTGGAATCTTATTTTATATTTTCTATGAAAAGAATTCATTCTTTTTAAAAACTGGATATAAAATAATACAACATTAAATTTTAAGAAAAAAAAATTATACTATTATAACCGTTTGTCTTCAATAACTACCACGGCTAGCTTTTAACATTATTTAATTGTAGACATTCACTAAACATAAACACAAACACAAACAGTTATATAATATAAGGGACAACATAACGTAACCAATTAAGACATTTACGAAAAACAAAGACAATCCTCAATCGAGACGCTCTCTCTAAGTTGGCCGGAGGTCGACTGGCTATGGTGGCCTAGGTGGATAGACTCCTCTAGGTGGCGCTGATGTTTCTTCTAGGTGACGTTGCCACAGTTCCGTTACACTATGAAAAAAAAATTTGAAGCCATAGTTTCCTCTTAAATTAAATTTTCAAATAAGTTTCGGATCGATTAACAAAATGTAATTTCTGTTAATTTAAGTTATAATTTTTTAAAATTAGTTACTAAAATGTATTGTCCCACCCCACCCCCCAGATTTTAAGATACATATAACACACACAAACAAAATCATTGTCGTATTATAATAAAATATGTATATGAAAGATAAACTGTAATAAGTTGTAATAAATTACAAATATCAATCAATTTTCAATTGCTTTTCCTCCAAATTAGCAATAGCTAAGAAAATTTTTAAACTTTATCATTTACTATTACCGTCTTCTTCAATTAAAGCCATAATTAAAAAAAGAGGGATAATTACGAACAAACTTCTTTAATTTAAAATAAAATATAAAGAATTAGTATTAATCTTTGATAATTAGAATTCAAATTTGATGAATATTTTCAAAAAATGAATGCATTATTTTTTTCCAACTTATGCTTTCCATTTAAAATACCTATAAAATTATTTCGATAAATCAGCGTAAGAGATCTCTTTGTTCCCATACAATTTAGTTATTCCCAATTATCATAGAAAAATCGCCACTAGGCCAAAAATAGTCAATAATTTAATACTAACAATAGAAAATTGTAAATATTTTCTGATGAATTGTCAAAATTAACCTTTTAAAGAAAATTGTATTAATTATACACAATTACATATACATAATACAAATACAATACTTAAAGGTATACAGTTACATACAAATTATTGGATAATAGTCACCACAATACAAAAACAATCAATAATTTATCATCAAAAACTTAAAACTGAAAACCTTTTCTGTTGAGTAGTGAAAATTGATCTTTTAAAGAAAACTGCAGTAGTAATGTCTTAATGATTCACAAAAAAAGTAACTGTTGATAAATATAGAGTCAAAATTAGTCCAAATAAAAAAATTACACTACACGATTTTACAGATAACGCCCATGTAAGTAAAATTAATTTAACGTTGTTGTTACTTATGGCACTTGCTATATTGGACAAGCCCCCCCCCCCACTGATACAGCAGCAGATTTAAGCCGAAAGGAGCGTCTCTTGTTTTTGAGGTAGCGCCAACTAGGGCCAAGAATACGAATTAGCTACACAACATTCTCTTGTACAACCCCTTTTCACAAGGGGGGGGGGTACATTCATACACCTCACAGTTAACACGCAGAAGAACATCCACGTCCGAACCGGGACTCGAACCCGGGACTCCCAGAAGATGAGGAAGACGCGCTATCTCAGCGCCAGCAAGCCGGCAATTAAGTTAATGAAAAGTCGTGATTGGTTCTAGAAAGGAAAAAAAATGTACATTATGATTTCTCATACAGGTAAAATTTCCTAAACAAATAGTTACAATTACAAAATATTTTTCTTGAAATTACGTCTATGATCATTTTTTTATAAAATAAAATTTAATAAGTCTATAGTCAAATTAAGGTCAAAATGATATCTCAGTTAACTCCGAGACAATTTAATTCCTACATTATAGTGCAAAAAGGCGCCATAACGCAAAAAATCGCCAACCAGTTATCATTAACAATCGAAAAACGTAACTTGAGCAAGAAGAAAAGCTTTAAAGCGTGGCTCTCTTTTAAGATAATGGTGTATCCTCTCGGGAGGACTGTTTAGAGAGCGGTGGCAAAAGGAGCGGAGCTATCTGCAGTCTCACAGACCTCACCTCTCTAATGCGCCCCGTTTAGGGCTTTAAGTGACTGCCCCGCCATTAAATGGTGCTCTCAATTGCTGTCGAATTAGTTCTCCTCAACTCACGTGGGAATAGGAGATCATTAAGATACGTTTCTGATTTAGGGTTCCCCGCTTTGGCGGCGCTTTGCTGCAATTGGCCAGAGTTTGAGAGAATGAGACCTGCGTTTTGAGAAGGGAATCTTATAAAGTCGTACCATAAAGGACATTACAGCATTTTTAGGTTTCATTTATCATTAATGATGATAAAAATAAGAAAATCAAATATTTAGTGAAGATTGAAATATTTTCATATTAAATATAATAAAGAGGTTTGAAGGCAAGTGTTTTTCAATTTCAAATTATTTTGAAAGAAGCAGTCAAAAGTTATTTTAAGTTTCTTTATTTTATTTGTCAAGAAACATTATCAGTATACTTGTCCAACAAAAATTAAATATTTCTCAAACAATTATTGAAACTTTTCTATCAATTTCAAACATAAATATAATAGATCCATTAAGTTTATTGCAATTAACTGTTTATTGTTTTCATTTACGAATATCAAAAACTATATAAAAACACTGAAATTAAATTGATATATTTTTGGTTTATTTATGATTTATTCACTACATATTTTTTTAGTTTTTATATTATTTTTTGTCAATTTTGGAAACCACTGTATTTGCCGAGGATATTCGTTGTGTTAAACTTCAACTGGATCTTTTATGTATAAAGAAATATTCATAGTTCTTTTTTATTAAATATTCTTAAATATCAATCGGATATTAGATATTAAATAGTTTTAGTTTAGGAGTCTTATGCATTGTATGTATGGATCTTTTTATTTATTGTGTGTATGAATTTTTCAAGTAGAGCAAACTTCATGAAAATCAAAATATTCTCTTGAATTTAAATTATGTTTTTTCGTTGAACTATAATTTCCCTTTTTTAATCTTTATGCAAAATGTGTAATTGATTTAGAAGAAAAATGACTTGAATTTTTTTTAAATGTATTATGTCAGAATATTCTACAGAATATGGGATAAAGTGTAACTCTCTGAAAATTATTTTACATGCATTATGTAAGCACATTCGGCAACATATTGGGTAAAGCCTAATTCTCTGAAAAATATTTAATGCTGATTATGCGAATACATTCGACAGCATATTGGGTAAAGTGTAACTCTCTGACAATTATTTTACATGCATTATGTTAGTACATTCGGCAGCATATTGGGTAAAGCCTAGTTCTCTGAAAAACAATTACGCGTATTATATGAGCACATTGGACAACAAATTGGATAAAATGTAACTGTCTGAGAATTATTTTACATGCATTATATTAGTACATTCGACAGCATATTGGGTAAAGCCTAGTTCTCTGAAATTTTTTTACGCGTATTATGCGAGTACATTCGACAGTATATTGGGTAAAGTGTAACTCTCTGACAATTATTTTACATGCATTATGTTAGCGCATTCGACAGCATATTGGGTAAAGCCTAGTTCTCTGAAAAAAATATTTGCTCGTATTACTTGAGCATATTGGATCAAGTGTAACTCTCTGAAAACTATTCCACTAATGATTTCAGCAAGAGAAACTTATATGGATATATTAATGATATAGGACTAAACTGACTCTATACACATGTCGGAGGATCTATCTTCCGTTAGTGATAACTATATGAGTTGCCTCATAATGAGGCCATTTTTCGTTGACCTCAATGCGCAACAATGCAACTGTCTGGTCTTCATATTGTCTCGGACACTTTAATATGGTAAAGATGACTCGTTTTGGTAACTGAGAAAGAAAAAAAATAGTTACTGAGAATGAAAAACTCAATAACAGTTCTATAGAATTTAAAAATTCAATTTTTATATAATTCTGTAACTATAACTAACATTTATATACTCTATTTTTCTTTGTGATTTTATTATAAAGAAAACAATCGAATGAATAGGCATTTTTCTTTTCTTTAATGCAGTTAAGAATGTTACCGAAGTTCTTCTTAACAAAATTTAAATTTCAAAGTTGCTAACATGTAATATAGGCAGAATTAATGTGCAGAAATTTTCATTCGTATATTGGATTTATATCTGTGTTTGAATTTCTATAGCGTATGTGTTTATCCAAACATAACAAAACGAAAGAATGAAACTTTTGGAATCATTTTCAATTTATTTTACAGGAGATGCATATTATATACAAGGGAGAATCTATGAGGAAATTATATATTTAAAAAAGATACAGAAAGGCGATCTGAACATGATATAATGAGGTGAGTCTCAAATAGCCCTATTTTTTGAAATCTCATCAATTTTTAAAAGTTTTGAATTATTGAGTTCATTTGTTTTGAGTCTTGAAATTTCGAATTTTTCATTGATTTGTTTGAATTGTGTATTCTTGTTATTTCCATTAATCGACCATTTCCTACATTTTTAAATGAAAATCTCATTTGATTGATTAGACGTTTAATCTATTTCAGGCATTGATTAATTGCATATAAAATAATTATCTGAAATCTGTCTATTTAGAGAGTATATATGTATATTATAAGAGATCAAAGACAAAAATATAGAACTAAAATGTTTTAAAATGTAAGATTCCATGCTTTATAGCGTTAATATACAGATGAGTACACAATACAGGTACTTCGATCTCGCGAGTAATAAAGAAGTACCGATAATTCTTCCTTTTTTGTAAAGACAGAGGTCAGGATTATAGAATTTCTGATATTCACTTGTTTCTACATGAATATTAAGCCTATTTCGAGAGAATATATGCATATTATAAAACAGCAAAAACGAAAATATAGAACGAAAATGTTTTAAAATGTAATAGTCCATTCCTTATAGCGCTAATATACAAACGAGTACACAATACAGGTACTTTGCCCTCGCTAGTAATGAAGAAGTTCCGACGATTCTTCCTTTCTTGTGAAGACAGACGTCAGAATTATAGAATTTCTGATATTCACTTGTTTCTACATCCTTATTAAGCAAATTTTAAATTTCAATACCAAAATTAATTGTTTATAAAACAATAAACCGAAGTGTGTTTATGTCTACATCGCATATATGCTGGTATCAAAGACATTAAGAATTTTAAATCGCCTTTGTGTAATTCTTCATTAAAACCCTCCAAATTCCCAAATAATCTGGAAAACTACAACTCTGTTCCAAAAAAATATTTCATTCAATAAAGATTCTTCTTCAGTTCGTTGGAAGGTTTTGATTTCTTTTTCCAGTCTTGCCTTCTGCAAACGACTGTTCATTATGCCGGAAAAAGACAAACGCGTTTTCGATAGTTGTCAACAACTTCAGAGACAGAAATCAGTGATAAATTTCAACGAAGAAGTAATTACGAAAAATTTCACTTCCCTTCCCCCTCTTATCCACGAAATAAACAAGGAAGGGACAATAAAATAATAATAAGAGGGGACGTATTAGAAAGAAAAAAAGAACAAAATGGAAAAACACCCATAGAGGAGGGTTCGCGAAGCCTGGCTTCTGGAAATTGCTCAACACACTAATGACTCAACAGGAAGAGGCTGTTAATACGTTTAACTCTCGAATCTGTTCCAGCGAGTATCATTAGGGAACCTAATCTGAATATTATGACTTTCAGCTGGTCTTCCCCCCTCCTGGCTGGCTGAAGGGGGGAGAGGACATGCAGTGCCTTAGTCGCAAACGATTTTAAAAACGGTTTCCGCATAGAAACTAACGATGCTGTCCAGACTTTGTGGAAAAAAGAAAAGAAGGGTTCATATATTGGGGAGTAAATCATTGTGTATGCACTGTTTAGTCGCAGGCTTGATTTATTAAATATAAATCAAATGCTTAATCACAATCCATGCATTTATCTGGAAAAAGATAGTGTCTGATATGTGTGGCGCTTTGGTCGGTTTTTGCGTTTTTGTTTCAGAGGATGAATGGGCTGGGACTGAATAAAACGTTTAGTGTTATGGGCCATCTGCAAAAATTTATACAGTTTAAATGCATTTTATGGATCACATGGTAGTTTTAAAAGATTGGATGATAGCTTTCTATCCGGCACCTTTAAAAAATGTGTAAACGTTATTATGAAATTTTATAATATAGGGTGTTTAATAAATTCTTGATTAAGGTGAGATTTTCCCCCGAAAATGTAACACAATTAAGTTTGTCATCAATAAAGCTATAGCACAATTCAAGTTTGTAATCAATCAAGGTGTAGCACAATTCAAGTTTGTAATCAATCAAGATGCAGAACAATCCAAGTTTGTAATCAATCAAGACTTGGCACAATCCTAGTTTGTAATAAGTCGAGATGTAGCACAATTCAAGTTTGTAACCAATAAAGAAGTAGCACAATTCAAGTTTTTAATTAATCAAGATGTAGCACAAATCAAATATGGAACAAGGCAAAATGTACCATATTTTGAAATAAAATAAATTAGGTTTTTTTTATCTGCAAAAAAGTAAAGGTTTATATTTGGTAAAAAAAGCAAATTAACAACAATTATGAGCTGTATAAAGTTATTAATTATTAATGACAATTAAGTTCAGTATACAGTATATATTTAGTAATAACAATTGTTATTAATAACACAATTATGGGCAGAAATATATTATTATTAAATAGTATAGAGTGACTTATACATTTATAAGAGATTTTTCATTTAACAAGAGATATTTTTTT
>JAOUZG010026641.1:12107289-12138312 GCA_026289955.1 Argiope argentata | reverse complement strand
AGTATACAGTATTATATATTGTTATTAGTAACAATTATGTGCAGTATATAGTATATTGCTATTAGTAATAATTAAGTGCAGTATACAGTATATTGCTATTAGTAACAATTATGTGAAGAAATACATTATTTATTAAATAGTATAGAGTGACTTATACATTTATAGCATATTTTTCATTTAACGAGATATATTTCTTTAACAATAAACAGCAATAAAATAAAAGTGTATGCGTATGCTGATATTTATGTGCCATATTGTTTTACCAATAACTTTTACATCTGGACCATATATATTTTCGAGAGTGCAAATGTGCACATTGAAATGAAAAAAAAGTAAAGGCTTATATTTTATAAAAATGCAAATTAATATCAATTATGAGCAGTATAGAGTTATTAATTATAAATGAAAATTATCTGCAGTGTACAGTATATTGATACTGTACACTGCAGATAATTTTCATTTATAATTAATAACTTCATTCATTCATTTCATTTATAATATTGGGAATAACAATTATGAGCAGAAATGCATTATTTATTAAATAGTATAGAGTGACTTACACATTTATAGCATATTTTTCATTTAACAAGATATATTTCTTTAACATGAAACATCAATAAAATAAAAGTGTATGCGTATGCTGCTGCTTTATGAGCCAGATTGTTTGACCAACAACTTTTACATCTGGAACATATATATTTTCGAGGGTGCAAATAGGTACATAGGAGTGATTTTGATAACATTTTATTATCTTTTTTAATGAATTAAAAATTAGATGTTAAAAACAGACGTTGGCATTATTTATTAATGGTAAAAAAAGACGAGCCTTCTAGAAATTGACGATCAATATATGAAATTAATCAGTTGTTTGTATTCAATTTTAAAATGCAGCTGAATAAATTTTCTTCAATAATATGAAGTTTTGTTTCTATTTTAAAAGTCTATTTTCATTTACAATTCCTTTTATATTAAATGCTTAGTAAATTATTTATTATTTGACTTTTGAATAGAGAAATAGGTCCCTTTCAATATTGGGAATTAGAACTACGAAAATTCAATTTCAATTCAGGCTATTTTTCTTCCCAAGATTTATTCATTAAAATGCAGAATTCTTCTCAAAATTAAAATTAAAATGTTACGAATTAAATATGGTTTTGGAGATTTTTTTTCAGCGGTTAATGTGGCGATCATTTATTTCGAAGTTTCTTTCCAAGCATTCCATACACCATAAATTCTTTAGAAAATTCAAAATAAACAGTATACCAATAATGCATTTCCCAAAATTTTAAAAAAGAAGTAAGATTTATAAACAACACGCAAGCACGCGCGTGCGCGCACACACACACACACACAAATTATAGCATATATTCGCTTATCAAAAGTGCAAGTTGAATATAACTTAAGAAAATAGAAAAGAAATAGAAATAAAAAAGATATTTTATGCTTAATATTAGTTAAGAATTTAATTTCAGACCTCCCAACTAAATAATTCATTTGAGCTAACAACATATTAGGCAACATTTTATTTATGATGGCATAGCTTCAAAGATTATATTACTATGATTACGCATAGTTTTTAAGCATGTACGGTACAATCAAAGCCTTTTAACTCGGAGAAGAGCGTAACACTTGTTTCTATTGCAGAACGTAATGTGTTTACATATGTAAAGCCAATGCAGCTTTACATAAATGAAGTAATTCCTTTAATCTCAGAAAGGGACAAACTTGTTGACAGCAATTATAGATAATGCTCGTGATTTTATAGAAAAGTAATAACAATAATAAATAAAATGAAAATAAATTTTTTTCATCGTAAATTTCAAGTAATCATGTGAGAATATTATTATTTTCAAATCATTATTTATTTTAATTAAGTTAAGTCATTAATGAATTTAAACCGATTTGAAACAATCACGAGATTTCTTTACCGGTCTCTATCCTCTATCCATATATATTCATTTTCAATTTTTCTAGCTGGCAAACAAAGTTTAGGAGTTCGACTGTTTTTGAGATGAAATAACAGCTATAATGTCATAGTTCTTCTTCAGCCTTTTAAAAACGCGTCTGATTTCAAAGAAGCATACCTAATAATAAAGCAAGGCAACCTTTTAAAAACGGATTTGCTTTAAAAGAAGCAAATCCGTTTTCTGGTAAAAGCAGATAAAAATATTTTTTACATGTAAATTTTGGAGACATCAAAACCTCTTAACCAAAGCAAAATCATGTTATCACATGATGATAATGCCTGCTTTGAAAGGTTAAAATAGGGTATTCACATAAAAATTGTCTCTGCTTGTGTTTGTATATTAGAAGAGCATTGAAGAAATAAGAGTTCAGATAATTATTTTTCTTCCTTTTTTATCATAAAATTCTAGTTAACTTCAGACGAAGACTTTCAATGCTTAAATTCAGCTCCATTTACAAAGATACAATACTCTTACAGAATGCTCGATTTTTTTCATCGCAAAGTCAACCTTTTGAAAGGTCAGTAAAGAAAAAAAAGGTAGGTGCCTTCCAGAATCTCTTTTCGATAATACCTGCACGATCACAGAGCCTACTCATTTACGTTTTTTAAAAATTCCCTTACTTTTAATTTTGCTTCACATTTAGTTAAACGAATCAAAAATTTACTCTCTTTTTTTTCTTCCTTATTCCAACGTGACTCCAATCGAACCCGCTTCTGTCTATAGCAGTTTAGAAGAAAAGAGTTCCGCACAAAATGACTCCCTCATTAACCGGAATCAGTGACTAGCGCGACAATTATTTAATTCTTTAAGTGCTTCCACTTTGGACGAGTGTGGCCGAAAACTTCTAAGTAAAAGGTTAAAAATCCCTGCGGCTGCAAACCAAAAACCTTCTCTCTTTCTCTCTCTCTCTACCACCACCGCCGACCTTCACATCTCTACCCTCCAGACCGACCCCCCTTTTAATGGCTAATAGGGAAATTAAAAATATCCTAAGTGCCAATCCAAGTTTTGTTTAACTTACACTTTTAAACTCGGCGAAACGCTTCGCTTGGGCACTAATTAAGGATACATCGCTGCTGATCGAAGATCAGGAAAAGGCAAAGAAAATACTAATAATGAAGGTTTAGCCAAAGGATAGGAAAAAAAAGAGGATAAAAGTGTTCCCAGCATCACCGAAAGAAGATAAAGGGTCCGTTTATAAAAATTGGCACTTTTAAGGGATGATTCATTAGTGTCCCCCTCGCAGTCGTAGGTGTGGTTTGGACGATAATGGATAGCTAGAAAGGGATATTTTAGGTTTTGTTCCAGAAGGCTTAAATTTAATAGGGGGTAAGCATTTTTGTAGCCATATTTGGTTGAAAGTATAAACTGGTGTCTCGGAAAAAAAAGATGAGACAGGTAGTAATTTAAGTGATTCAATTTTCTACAACCATGTAGCTTATCTTTTCGACTCAAGAATATTATTTAGAGACATTGAACGGGATTTTATATTAACTTTTCTTGACAGTATTGATATAATTTAAATGAAACTCGATTATGTCATTCTTTCTTTACATCAGATATTGTTTGACAAAGGGTTCTTAAACCCTCAGAGTTTTTGCGCTGTGTTAGGATGGGTTTAATTTGTCAAAATAGGAATGAGAGGAAAATTGAAAGATGTTAGCATTTAACAATAAAATGAACTAGGATTAATCTTGGAAATAAAATATATGCATTTTAAATTAAAATAAAATAATACTGTAAGAATACATACAAGTGAGGAAAAAAAATTGCATCCGGATATATATACATATACATGTGGGAAAAAAATTGAAGTAAAAAATATCTAATTGGGCGAAAATTAAGGTCAAAGAATGATGAAAAATTCCGAAAATGGGCTCATTCTTCCGCTTCTATGCATTTAATGAGATAGAATCGTCGAAAAATGGTCGTCTCAGAACACTGGACGAATAGAATCTATGTACTGTATTGATATTTTCTCTATACTTTAGAACTTCTTCTTCTTGAGTACAGCCAACCACCTTGCTACCACTGAACGTAGCAGCATTGACAGGATTTGTTGTGGCCGATATACTTCAGAACTAACATAATTTCCACATACCGGGTGTCCAACAAAATTTGTAGCATCTAATATTTACAGCTTCGTATAGAACACATCAAGACGAGTATTTGGATGTATAACATGCAGGTTTTTCGAATATAGCGCCAGAGTCTAATTACACGAAGAAGAAGAGCCCAATTACACGAAGCACCAACAATTTGCACAAAGCGGAAGTTTCCATTGGCTATTATGCAAATTTGTAGCAGCCAATAAGAGGAAAAGCCAGTCTTCAAGTGAATATGCAAATTGTTGCAGCAGCATATAAGGCTAGAAAACAAGTTTGAAGAAAAATAAGATGTGCTGTGTTACTTGCTAAGAAATTATTGGATACTGTACATAACCGCTGTGGTTCCAAAATGAGCAAATATTCGATTGAGGATCATCTTTCCATGATGCTGACTTATCATAAATTGCAATCACTTGCAACTGTGGGAAAAAAATCAAGAAAAAAAAATAGGCGCCAACCACCACAATATAAACAGCTGTAGGACGATCAAAAGTACGTACGAAAGATAAGCGATTATTGGTTTACGCAAAATGATGGTAGACCTCACAATATTCAGAGAAACCGATCTCTTTGCAGAACATTTTTGCCATCGACTGATCAAGTTGGACTCCATTACGAAAGCAGACAAAGGTATAGACATACCAAAATATCCAATTTACCTCAAAGGCACACGGATTTAAACCATAAGGCTGAATGATCGGATCGCTCAAATGGCAACACTGGCAGCAACTGTGGTTGGGTCCTAAGAGCACTAATCGGGCAAGGTACAACCCTTCTCGTAGGAAGTATGCCCCGTCATCAATGTGAAAAACCTAACCCTACCTATTAGTGGATTCACCAAGGTGGCGAGATCCAATCACCATGCCGGAAGCATTTCATCCTCATTACAGATACCCCCAGAGGGGGAAGACAATGGTATAAAGTGGCCACCTCACACCCCGGATCTTAACACCGCTTACCATCGCAGAGGTCCACGTAAGTTAATGAACGCAAGGCCATTATGTACCTGCCATTACCGAATATAAGCCCTTGCAGAGGTTAAGCGCCTCGTAACCCAACCATCCACTAGATCTTAACATACGTGTTTTCTTTTATTGGGACGTCTGAAAGGCATAGCGTATCTTATATAGCCGTCAACACTGGGTGATTTGGCATTAGCGATTGAAACCATGTTCAAGGAAATTGGAAAGCTGGCTTTCTAGCACAGAGGTAGTGTGTCTTCCTCATGTTCTGCGAGTCCTGGTTCGGGCATGGTTGTTCTTCTGTGTGATATCTGTGAGATGTGTGACTGTGCCCCCTGTAAAAAGGGTCTGTGAGTGTGTAGCTAAGTCGGACTCTTGGACCTAGTTGGTGCTCCTTTCGGCTTAAACTGCTCCTGTATTAGTGCGGGGGGGGGGCTTGTGCATGGCAAGTGCCATAAGTTACAACAACAGGATATTGGAACAAATGTTTTTCAGAAAACGATTAAGAAATTCAGTTCTAGATTTCATTATAACAATTGTTCGAGTCGCCGATATTTAGAAAATCTGTTGTATTGAAAATTCTCAATGAACATTGATTTTTCATTTTTTTCTTTCTAATTTCTTGAAGTTTTCATGATACTAGCTTCACACTTGTATTTGACAATGATTCGGGGATTCCATATATTATACTTTAAAATTCTCATTTCAATGTGTTCTACCAGAATCTATAAATATTAGACGATGTATACCTTGGGGGGGGTACTCTGTATTTCTACCATGTCATTTATCATTGAGGATGTCATTGGAAAAAGCAAACTTACTTTATCGCTTTATTGTCCATTCATACAACAAGAGTGAAAAGTTCATACAGAAAAGAGGGGATGGTCTCCCCAATAATTTCTCGCATGAAATAGAATTGCATACAATAGTTATAAAATACCACCCATTGATGTGAGTTTAGTAACTTTTACTGAATCCATCGTCCGATCCTTCGCAAGTATTTTGGCGATTGTTTCCTGACATGAGGTTAATAGTATCCGAAAATGAAATTATATTTTATCCACATTTTTTCCAAAAAATGGAAACAAAAATTCCGCACAGAAATACACTTGTAATCAAAATATCATTTACCCTATTTGATATATTTAAATCATTGTGTTTTTGCGTAATCACGTTTGCATGTTTTTGGAAGTATAAATGGACAGATGCTCAACTCCTATTGCAATTTGTCACAACATTTGATAATTATTTAAAATATAAATGTTAAATGTATAAATCTGTACAGTGCCGGCTTTCTGGCACAGAGGTAGCGCGTCTTTTTCGTGTTCTGGGTGTCCCGGTTTGGGCATGGTTCTTCTTCTGTGAGCTATCTGTGAGATATGTGACTGTGCCCCCCCCCCTGTAAAAAGGGGCTGTACAAGCAAATGTGGTGAGTGTGTAGCTAATTCGTACTCTTGGCCCTAGTTGGTGCTGCTTCAAAAACAAGAGATGCTTCTTTCGGCTTAAATCTGATGCTGTATCAGCGGGAAGGCTTGTCCATTACAAGTGCCATTAGTAACAACAACATACATCTGTTCATCGAATTTTATCCATATAGCTCTCATTGTTTAGTAGTTATTTTATTAACCCGTATTCTAACAGCGGGACATACATACATTTTGTTGAAAATTTTATAGAAATCTATAAATTTGGTGTAGATTTCCAAAGATCGTATACCAAATCATAAAACCGTATACCATACCATAAAGCATTTTTCAGTCATCTTTGTCCCAGACAGACAGTCGAAGAATATGAAATACGTTTTTTAGAAATGGGGGAACTAAGAAATATGTTTCGAAATTAGGGAGCTCTAAAAAGTGACGAATCATCAAAAATCTTGCTTTCGAATATTTCCACGATTATCATATTTTCTTTATACTTCGTATACGAGAATGTGAAAAAGCGAAATCGAGCTCTATCTGAAAATTTTCGAAAGGGATGAAAACATAACGAACAACTGGACACCATCTGAAAAATAAATTAGCTCTGCCCCATTTACTTCGGTTAGATTCGTGTATTTATTTTCTATGAGGGGTTCAGTTTCTTAAAAGCAAATTAAACTATAGTTTTTCCTAAACAAATGAAAATGCAAAACATACTCCAGCTGGCAAAGTTAGTGAATAGAATCCTCAATTAGGCTTTCATAAAATCAGAAAGATATCAGTTTTTTTTAGTGAAAGAAATCGTTACTCATGAAATGGCAGGGTTGGCGTACCTGCACATCCTCGTTCCATGGTTTTTTTTAAAAAAATAAATACAGTTTAATCTTTTCTACAATTCAATCCCTCCCCCCCCCTGTGCACCTCGAAATAAGGATGAGATGCTTCCGCCATAATGGTTGAATCTCGCCACATTGTAGGGTACACTAATAAGTGGGGATTAGGCTCCTTCCATTGATGACGGGTCGTACGTCCTACGGGGAGGCTTGTACCGTGACCGGGGATGGCCACCATAGTTACCGCCAATTTTGCTGTGGCGACAATACGGTCATTCAGCCCTAGGGGTTTAAATCCGTGTGGCTTTGGGAGGGTCGGCGAGTCTAGATATGACTTTCCTACAATTCAAAATGGAGTGTTAAGGACTATTATATCTCTTAATAATGATTTAGAAATTTATTTGGATTGTTTTAATACTAGTTTCTTTATCCGTTGTCATTATTTTATACCAATACTTTCAAAAAAATTCTAACTCCCTTCCATTCGAAATTTATTTTATAGGGGCAAAAGAAGTTTTTTAAAAAAGTCTAAATCTGGGATTCATTGCAAAAAATATTATTTTCCTTTTTGTGTGCTTTTTTAAAGGCAAGTAAATAGCTAAAAGTATCATAAAATAAATTAGGAAATATATGCATTTAGTAAAGAAAAGATATTTTTGGGCAACTACACATTCACCAATATTTTAATTAACTGATTCTTAACATCATAATCCTATCGTAATTAGCAATTGACATCTTTCATCTCAAGATAAAGAAACTATCTAACATTAATATTCAAAAAACAATAGATGTAGAAATAACGATAATTCATATTCTTGTTGCTACTCTATCTACATTTGGTATTTTTTCAGGTCATAAATTTACACTTTTATAATGGCATTTGATAAACAGTTTTAACAAAGAAGAAAACCCCCAATGAACTAGGAATATTTAATTGCACTTGCATGTATATAAGAAAAATATACATAGGGTGTCTTAAAATTATAATAAAGGGTTTTCATTTTTATAAATAACACTAACAATCGAACAAAAAACAATGCAAAACAGTAATTATGTAAATTTTTAATCACGAGTGGTACTCAGTGTATTCATTGACTGGTTTGCACTCAATGAATATGCAGATTTATTGACTTGTTTTATCGTCTTAATTGTAAATAGTGTAAGTTAATCCCAATTACACCCCAACTTTTTCTTTATGTGAGGATGATTAGATTATAAGATAAAGCTCCGTACTATTCAGAGCTCTCAATTTAAGATTTTCAATCTTTATATTTTATCTATAAAGCAAACATCTTTCTTTTTGCTATTTGTAGAGGATGATAATGTCTGTATTATTCTCAGATGAATACATTTCCTTTAAAAACGTTTAAAATATAATAAAATAAATAAACGTTATAAAGAATTTAGTAATTCCTTATTATCGAGTCAGAGAATTTGACAGGGATCTAAAGCTCATACCAATACTTACAGAAAAAAAACAGTGAGTAATTAATTTGAAAAAGATTCTAAAATAGATTTATTTGAAGAAAGTTATGCATTTCTTTCACCACTGAAAGCATCACTGATTTGCTTTGTAATAGTTTTTGTCAATGTCTTACCGGAGGCAATCGTTGTCTCAGGAATATTGTTATTTTTTTCTCTTTAAATCCTCACCAGCGATTTACTGAACAAAAATTATATCCCCCCCTCCTCATTTCGTTTTATATTTTAAAATGTGAAGCGCTTTAATGTTTTGTTTTCCTAATGCTCCTTAAGATTTCTCTTAGATGCAACAAGAATACAATTTTTAAAATGTGACAAAAAATCGTAGAAAAAATATTAAAAGGTTCAATAATACTGCGCTATACGTTTCTTTAAAATGCTATAAGTTTCAATAAAAATACTAAACATGACAAAAAGTGTTTAAAAAACAACTGAACTTCACACGAGAAAGAAGTGCTACTGCCATCTATCGGAAAAATTACGAACAAAAACTTATCACTGAGAAACACTTATTTAACACACAGATTTTCAAAGTGATTAAATTCAATTAAAAATAATTAAAAAAGTAAATCTTTAATGAATTATAAAAAAATCCAACTAGGAAGCAGAGTTTCATAAAAATAAAATTCAGAATTCTTAAATTGATTATTTGAAAGGTATGATTGATAATATTCACAAAATAATGATACGATTGCGATGAAAAGTAATATTCCTATTCATATCGAAAGACATTCTGAACTACTTAACTATTCTACTTTCCTTATTATATAATTAAATTATTTTTTAGAATGAATTATCGTACTAATTAAATAAGGAGGTTTTAAGTTTTTAGGGGTTTTGACTCTGAATGATTAGTAATTTTTATATTTGAATTAATCCTGATTTTTATATTTGAATTGATAAAATTTTAGCATGATAAGGCTTGTAACATAGCCTATTATCACTTAATGGCGCAATGCAGCATGACAAGCATGAATGAAATTTATGCAAAATTCTCTGTAGAGCAATTTTGTATAAAAATACTTGAAGAGAGTTTTTCAAAATTTTAGTCAGATTGTCAGTCAAAAATGAATTAAAACTTTTTAATTAATAGAAATGTAGTAAAAAATATTTTTTCTGTGAAATTTTAGTGAGTTTGTTAGTCAGAAGGAATTAAAATTTTAAATTAGTCCAATTGTTAGTCAAAAATTAATTAAAATCTTATAATTAGTTTATTTGTAAGTCAGAAAATAATCAACTTTACCTATATTTTTAGGTCATATTATTGCATAAAAGCTATTTTTAGACTACTTTAAAATTCAATAAATTGGTTTTTCAATACTATTAATTTTATTTCTGGATAAAATTTCACCTATTTTTAACATATTTTAAATGTACTTTAAAATTTTTGCTTTTATTTTTTTTAGTTATTTCCGTTAAATAGACATGCGTTTCAACGATGTTAAATGCATTCATTTTTATATAAACATGATATGATATTTAAAAGTATGAGTCTTGTTTCTTTAATTTTTAATAATTTTATTTATTTATTAGTTAACAAAGAAGCAACAATAATGGACCCAATTATGACTACCAAAATTCTATAAACTCTATTAATGAAAATTTCTGAATAAAATATGACGTATTGCCAACCACAAACTTAGATAATAAATAATGATTTTCAAAATTATACAAAAAATGTAAACAAACAAAAATAAAATTATATAAATTCCCGTATTTTTTTTAAAAAACATCTCTCCAAAAAATAAAGATAGAAGCATTTGTGTTGATGTTCTACCTGTCAGATCTTTTGATTTAGAACAACCAAATTTGGTGCATATATACGTCAGATGATGAAAATGTGCATCAATTAGATAATTTTTCCAAATTTTTACCAGAAGTATGTTAAATTATTTTCAATAATTACCAAAATCTCCGTGTTCCCTTTCTCAAAATGAAGCCTAATTACCGGTAACCCTTCATTGCAATTGCTTTTTTTGAATGTTTTTGAATGTGACCACCATTTAAAAATAAATACGTTTTAACTGCCGCGTCATTATTCAATCCTAAATTACTGATATTAAATTAAATAAAAAAAATATTTTTTACAAAGTATTACTAAGAAAAATTTGACTCTAAAATTACAAGGAAAATTGTCAAATATTTTACCATATTTGCTAAAATAGGATGCTCTATATTAATTCTTTGGTGGAAATATTCTTTCTTATTAATATTTTATTAGAAATCATTATTTTTAATTTATTTATTAGAAAATATTTTTTTTCTTACTAATATTTTATTTAAAATTATTCTAAACTGCCTTTGCAGTAATACATTCTTTTGTTAACAATATATTCCCCTGATTTTAATGTAATTTTTATTATCAAAAATAAATACCCTTATTGATTTTATATTTATGCCTATTTTATGATAATCATGAAATTATTATTGACGTTTCTAAATCTTTCTTTTCTTATATTTCGCTTAAATTTCTTAAATTTTTATTTGTTGATAATGATATGAAATGTACATAAATTATGTATAAAACAAAATATATTTCAAGATCAGACTCCAAAATTATAAAAATTTATATCATCTAAATTAAACTTACAATCCATTTATATTTACAGCACCTTTACCTATATTCTTAATTTAGTATGACTATAGAAATAATCTATTACGTGGTCGTTCAAATAAGGTCAACTTATCGGAAGATGAAGACCTCATTCCATAAACAATCAAAAAGTATAGTAAAACAAGCAGCCTTTGTCGACCAACCGGTTTGACAATCTCAATGCTCGTTAAAATTATAATAATTAAATAGTTTATCCAACACCTATTTTAATAGCTTCTTCATCAAAATATCTTAAAGCTTCATAAAACTTTTAAAAATTTTGATGAATGAATTATATCATAAAAAGTTTTAACGGTCATATATTTCTCTCATAATATTATAAAGCCCTTTATCCACAACATAATATGTTATCTCTAAATTTTTTTGTTGACTCCCGTAGAATTTATTTTTAAAATTAAAATGGAAATGATTAAGCTGCAATTAAAATTTTTTTTAAATATGAGTATCTACTGAACACAGTGACGCTAAGCATTTAAACTTTCTGGGCTCTAAAAAATAACTTTCTTAATTTATATAATATGTATATCCCAAGAATGTTATGAATGTCTTGAGAATATGTAATGCATATCTCAAGAATTTTTCAGTAAATTTCTCTCAATTAACAATATTTCCCTTTAAATGTATCAAAATTAAGAAAATAAACAAAATCGACTAAAGTAATCTGTCGAAAACAAGTTAAGCCTAATCTCGTTAGCGTAGGAAAAAAACTACTTTAAAAAAGACTATGTACTTCAAACTATAAACATGTACGAAAAATATATAACTAACATAAATGCTTTTTAATCACAAAAGCACGCAACTAGCCTAAAAACAATATATTTACAATATGTATTTGAAATAAAACAAAACAGCAAGCCAATTAATCAGAATCAAATCCGTATCTGTTTAAATAAAGTTGTCAACACAATGTGCTTGCACAAATTTTCAACGCCAGTTATTGTGACGCAAATGCGCGAATTTTCTACGCCAGCTGGAGTAACGCTAGGCAGATTAGAAATTTTTAATTTCTAGTATTCTGTTTTATTTTAATTCAAAAGTACTTCAGAATGAATTTGAAATATCAATTAATTAAAGATGGGTAATTTTAAATGTATCAAACATAAAAAAAATAATAAACAGGGTCGTTTTAAATAATAGGCCAAAAACATGTTAAGCCTATCCAGTTACCTCAGGAAAAAAATTGAAGCCTTACTCATTTGGCGATGGGGAAATGAAATGATTTTTTTGGTTGGAAAGTTAGTTTTTAATTAGTAATTAAAATTTTTTACTTTGTAGTTGACCGAATTTGAAATCTAAAAATTTTTTGATTCCACTAGAGCACACAAATTTTTTTTCCGAAATCGCCCAAGCCGTTTAGGAGGAGTTCAGTCTCATGCACACGAACAGAAGAATTTTATATATTGAGCCAAGATGCACGAATTGAGCACATTCGTAGAAATTCATTAGTATAGAGGATTTAGTTTTGTAGATTTAACTGGTGAGAAATCGAAATCAATTTTATTCTTTTTCCATTAAAATGTTATTTCTTTTATTCTGAATTTAGATCATAACGTTTGTTAAAGGCAATTTTTTAAAGATTGTTTTTCAGCTTTGGGTTAGAAATATTACTTTTTAAATTTTCCCATTTCATCAACAATTTTTTATAGTAATTAAATGACTGATTGCATCTTTTTATTTCTACTTAGTACCTTTCTTATCACGTTTCATTGATTAACTTTGTACACGATGCAGCTTATCTCATGCTCATTTAGACAGCAGTTAAGGAATTCTTCCCTCATTCCAAAAAGAACATTAAGGATCGTAGGATCGTATATAATATCTCAAAATCTTATCGTATATAATATCTCAAAATAATATGGAATTTTTTAGAAATCTCGTGTCCTATTTGAAATGACATCAACATTCCTTTATTATCTCATACTCTTATCATAGTTCCTAATTTCATCTCCACGTTTAGAAATTTATCTCCAAATTCGGGGATCAATCCAAGCACTATCCACTCAGTATATGATAATAAATCAAGTTAATTAGTATGTAGCATAGCTCATACTAATTTAGACAGCAGATAAGAAACTCTTCCCTCATTCCAAAATGAACATTAAGGATCATAGGAGAACCTCAGCGTATATACAAGGTGGCCAGAAATAAAACACCCCTACTCTGACCTCCATGGATATCGAACTACTCAGTGTAAAGGCTCAAAATTTTGTACACATACTATTCAAAATATGGGGAAACGGATTTCACCAAAAAAAAATTAGTTCCTGAAATCACCGATAGGTGGCGCTGCACAACTGGAACTATGATCAAAAGACACAAATAATAATAAAAATTAAAATGTTTATGCGGAATGGAATGCTTCCATGCTTCCTTTTTAATTTTTCTGCCCCTTATGGAAAATAAAAATAGTAAAGAAGCTAGAACTCCCGTTGTAACTGCAATTTCATACTGTAACCAGAAAAATTTGCATAAAGCATGGTTAGAAGCCATGTTAAAAGGTGGGGAATGTCATTCTTATTAGTGATGGCTGTCACGCTGCCAGAACGCGCTTTGCTTGTGAAGTTGTTTTACGAGAATAAAGGAAATGCTCCAGCAGCACTTCGAGAGTTTCGCCGACTTAAGGATTTGCGTAAAGGACCATTGCTTCCACAAGCTCTCAGGAGAATGATCGCTCGATTCGAGGAAACTGGACATCTTGGAGTTCAGCCTGGTCGAGGACGCAAACCGGTTCGTTCAGATGTCGTTGAAGATGTTGCCACCGGTATTGTTGAACAGTCAATGGATAATGTTTTAGGCTGCAGTAGTGCACGTGCAGTGTCACGACACTTGGGTGTTCCCTATAGCACAGTGTGGAACGTACTCAGAAAAATGGTGCATTGTTTCCCGTACAAAATCCGCCCTAATCAACAATTGCTGGCCACAGACAGGGAGATGCGACTGACCTTTGCATTGACATTTCTTGCTAGAGTTGAAGTGGATGCATCGTGGCCGTGGCAGATTCTGTGGAGCGATGAGGCCCATTTCCACCTCAGTGGAACAGTGAGCACCCATAACTGTCGCATATGGGACACGACAAACCCCCGTACCTTCCAAGAGATTCCACTCCACTCACCGAAAGTTACAGTCTGGTGTGGATTCACAGCCACATTCATCCTTGGACCGTTCTTTTTCGAAGAGGTTACTTCCAATGGCCGTGTACCGTGACGGCCAACAGGTACAAAAGGATGCTCGAAACATTTGTTGTACCCCATTTGCAGCAGCGCCAATGCCTTGACACCATTACTTTTATGCAAGATGGAGCACCTCCACACATTGGACTCCCTGTGCAACAGTTTCTTCGCCAACATTTCACCACTGACAGAATAATCAGTCGCGCGTTTCCGACAACTTGGCCATCTCGTTCACCGGATCTTAATCCGTGTGATTTTTGGCTTTGGGGACACTTAAAAAACCTTGTTTATCGAGAACGTCTGATAACCTTGGCAGATTTGAAAGAGAGTATCAGTCTGCATGTGAGAAGCATCTCAGATGACCAGTTACGATCCGCAGTTGAACAAGCTGTCCACAGACTTCACATTTTACATCTTCAGGAAGGGAACCATATTGAGCAGCATTCCCTGCATCGATAACGTCCTTGTTTCATGTATGCTTGGCACTTTCAAATAAAATGTGTTTAAAACGTGTTTTTGTGTCTTTTCAGCATACGTCCAGTGGTACAGCGCCACCTATCGGTGATTTCTGGAACTAAATTTTTTTTTTCGTGAAATCCGTTTCCCCATTTTTTGAATAGTATGTCCACAAATTTTCAAGCCTTTACACTGAGTAGTTCGATATCCAGGGAGGTCAGAGTAGGGGTGTTTTATTTCTGGCCACCCGGTAGTATCACAAAATAATATAGAATTTTCTAGAAACCTCGTGTCCTATTCGAAATGACATCAAAATTCTTTTATTGTCTCATACTCTTATTCTCCTAAATTATACTCCTAAATTCATCTTCAAATTTAGAAATTTATCTCCAAATCCGTGGGACAACCCAATCACTATCCATTGAGAATATGGTAATAGATCAAGTTAACAATATTATCAATTTAAAATACTATAAATAAACGTGATGTATACAAATAAAAATATTTTTTTAAATGTGATGGACCCCATGCTTATATTTATCATGCATAAATTATCGAGATAACTAATAAATTAGCATCATTATGAGTTTAAGGGGCAGAGAACATAATTTGAAGAAAAAAATGTGTTTCGCTTTTCGTTAGTTTTTGCTATTTTTTCTTATATATATATTCTATTTCCAGTATCGAAATAATCTGGCAGAATTGCTTAAACTATGTTAGCTTTATCCAATTATATTCTACAGTTTATGCTAGTATTTATTATAAATATTATTATTATTGTAAATTTACATTTTATATATAATTCTTCATCCTGGTAATTGCTTTTAGGCTCTTTTTATATATACAGACAAATTTTATTTTGTTTTGTAATTAGTTAAATGATATATTTTTTATTAATCCGAAAAGGGTTATTACATGTTTGAAAAATATTGCTTTAAGGACTTATACTGCTGAAAAAATAACAGTGCAAGAGAAATTAAATATAGCATTCCAACAAAAAAATTATAAAATCTACATATTTATTTGAAGAATCTTTAATTTGTGCTTAAATTTTAATCATCCAACTCTATTCTTTGCCATTTCTTTGTCCTTTATGTTGCTGTTATGGTTGGAAAGGTTATTTCAACTTTTCATTTGCCTAGTCAAAGCTCTTTGCAATTATATAATTAACATATTTTACAATTCTTTTAACTAATTATTTAAATAATTTATTTATTATTGTAATTATTATCTTACCTAAAATGTATTTTCTCTTATTCCACGCATTTTTTAACACAAAGTGGTAAAACTTATTCGGTCAGATTAATAAATAAATTTAACTGAAAAATTGCAATGAAATTTTTCTTTAGCTTACCTTTCAGACAAATTAAATCATTACTACATATTGTTAAAAAAAATTATAAAATCTTATGTTATGGAGAATGTTTTCCAATTTTTCTCAAAAAAAAGAAAAGAAAAGAAAAAAAAAGTGCAGATGTTTGCCGAAAAAGTGTAGTTTCGCAGAAATCTCTCGGAAAAAATAAAATTGAAAGCTCCAGAAAATTGTTCTTTTGAGTAATTTGGGTTTGCCTGAATGAAACATATAAATAACTTATATTAAAAAAATAAATAAGTGGAAAATTCCCTTGAAAACCAGAACTGTAAAAAGTATTATAGAACAATAAAAGCGCCATCTTTTGGCAACTTGAACAAGTATTTTTAACTTTCTATAGAAATGTAAGAAAGTTAATTCCTCAATTAATAAAATAAATAATAAATACAGTGAATTAATAAAATAAATATCAATAAAATAACTGCATTTAAATTAGAGAAAATTAATAATAATTTCATTACAATTTTTTTATTGAAATGTAGATTTTTAATTTAATTTCTTTTTAATCTAAATATTATATTTTAAATTGCTTTTTAAATAATTAGTTCAGAAATAATCGTACATTATGTTTTTAAATTGAAATAATGTTGTAAAACAACTAATCTAAATTAAAAATTTAAGATACTTATCGATTTTCGATCTTCTTGTTGAAAAAAAACCCGGATGGAATAGATTTAATCTATAAAACTAAAGGACTGTCTATAAGTTTAAACTTCATCATTTTTTGATTTACATTTATAAACCCAAAAAAATTTAAATGTTCTAATTGAGCGCATTTATATACATCTAAAAATAAAATTAATAATTGAATAATTGAATGTTTCATTCAATCCGTGAAATGTTTGTTGCATAATTCTTTGAGATGTCATAAATTATGAAAATTTATAATATTTCAATTTCTGCAGTGAACATAAAACTTCAATGTTGGACTACTCCGTTTTCAGTTTCCAGTTTTATTTAAAGGCATCCTTGGATTGAGTCTTTATATTAAGTGCACTTCCATCATTTCCACTTTCATTTAAAACTGAATTTTACGGGCGCTGATAGAAAATCAGAGATAGAGGCAGAGTTCAAAGATCAGGACTGCTTAAGGTCAACATAATAGTATGAGTGAATTTTATGACTATCAAAATTTGAGGCTTAAAAATATTTTGCTGTCAAAACCTATTATGAGACCAAGTTATATAAAAAAAAAATTAATTGAAACTTTAATTCGGCATTAATACTGGCAAACCAGCTGGTCGCCAAAGGCAGCTAGTATTCTATAAATGACACTTCGGATAAAAAGGGAGAAATAAGAAAACTGCCGAAACTCTTAGGGGATTATACTAACAATTTACACAAGAGCATTTAGAAATCTTAATTCAGAGTTACATTTTGAATTTATTGCATTTTATTTATAATAACTGATTTATAAAACAGCGTTGGAAAAATATTGTTGTACACATTATAAAAAAATTATCTAAAAAAGATTAATAATTATAAAATAAAAAAAATATTTATTCATTATTTTCAAATTCATAACCATTATTAAGTAATAAAACTGGACCAAATCTTGACATTATCTTTTTAAAATGTTAGTGGGTTAATTTTTACCAGACTAAGGATAAATAAATATTATTTTATATATTATTTTATTCAAATAAAAATTATTTTTGTTTTAAATATAATATCAATTCTATCCAATTGTATGAATGCAATTTTATTGCTGCATTATTTAGATTATATCATTTTATTTAGTAATATTCTTTATTCATTCACAGCAAAAAAACTATTTACTTTTAGTCATCTTTTTTTAAAACAAAGTAAAAATATTTTGTGAAGTTCAAAATTTTGTGACTAGTGCTGCCATCTTAAGGACATTAGAATATATCTTCAAATAGATTGTTCCTTTAAATGTCTATCTGTAGATGGCGCCACGATAAAGTGATCGACTTATTTATCAACAATCTAACGGTAGATGGCAGCACAAATACTAATATTCGATATTGCTTCGAAAAGTAAAATGAATGCAGCAAATTAACAAAATGGAACGAGATGAAGAATTTTCTGTTCAAAATATTTGGCTATATTTTGTCATGTTTGTTCTTAAATATTTAAAGTTTCTGTTTTTCCCCCTTCCTTTACAGTAAAAATGGTTTGAAAAGGCTTTTTTTCCCCTATTCATTAACAAAATGCATGCTGGCTTATACACTAACAACAACAACAAAAAAAAACGCACTACATTTTTTTTCTCTCTAATTTGATTACAAAGATCGATTGGAAAAGCAAGAAATATATAGATGCCTGAAATATCCAGTCTTATAATTATTGTTATCTAATTTAATTTTTCTTAATAACAACGCCATTTTTACGGAAATCAGAATTTAACTAACTTTACAAAGTACTTTGAATTAATATTTACAATTTACCAAAAATTAAAATTCTTGTTACAGAGTCATTTTCTTAAACACTTTGTTATCTTTCTGAAAGTAGTCGATGGCTGAAGAAAATGCTATTTAAAAAGAAGTAAAAAAATAGAGAGAGAAAATGCAGCTGCACTTTTATTAAATTTAAAAATGCTAATATAAGTGAATTAAAATATATGTAATGTTCATTTCCTCAGAATCCGAATAAAAATACAATAATTTGTATAAAATTTACTAGAACATTTTAAAGAGTTTTTTTAGTTTTCAAAAATACAATAAAAACTTGAAAATTTATTACTATATCTAATATTTGTAATTATTTCAAAAAAAAAAGAAATAAAGAATGAATGAAATGCATTTCAATTGAATTAATTTTCAGAAATAAAACATTTTGAATTATTTCTCCTCTTTCTTGAAAAAGTGTCATGATTAGAGGATTAAATTTAACCTCATTAAATTTTTAAAAAAGTACAGTACCTCCTTAAATTTTAAAATATTATGTTGGTATAACTTTATCAAAATGAATATAATGAATTTCAATTCATAAACGCTGAGCATAATTTTACTCTTAAAAACTAATTTAAAAATCAACATATAAGACTATTTTTATTAAATTTGTCAGTTTTAAAAGATAATCGATTATAATATGACCCTAGAAATAGATGCATCTTATTCAATTTAAACATTAAGAGCGATTTCATTATTCATTTAAATATATGAGCTTCAGATTTCGTCTTCTATAATTATATATATATATATTATGTTTGAGGTTCTATAATATAATATATCCTGTTTTGAGGCTCATCTTATAAGAACAACATTAATAAATGCCACATACCTTTTATAAAACGAAAAATAAGTTGAACACTTTCATGTTTTTCTCCCTGATTTATTTCTTGGAATGATTTTTATATTATAGATTTATAATTTGATTTCAAATGTCACTAATGACCTTTAAAAACAAATATACAGTATATATATATATATATATATATATATATGTGTGTGTGTGTGTGTGTGTGTGTGTGTGTGTGTGTGTGTGTGTGCAAGAAAAGCATTTCGAAAATTTATTAAATTATGAATAGTCGGATGACTATGCCTTTTCACAAATTGTGATTACGATGATTAAAATAAGTTCAAAGAGAATGATTTATAAATATTTCATTATTTTCGAAAATTTTCCGCAAAACTTAACTACAAATTTCGCTTAAATTTTATAGCATTGTGCTAATATTTTTTTTTAGCAAAATGAATGATTAATTTCATGAATTTCAATTTATGAACTTTGCCCTTCTAATTTATTCTTGCAATAATTTTTCTATTTCTGATTTATAATTTGAACAGTAGATGATGTCTACATTAGAGAAAAAACATCTTTAGAAATATGGTTATGATTTTTTGAAGATTTTGACCTTTCACAAATATTTGATTGCTATAATTTTTAAAAAATTAATTTTTAAGAATTTTTTTACATATGAAAATTAAGAGCAAAAACTTTCACTGAGAGGAATTTATGCTTAACAAGAAAATTAATTAAAGGATTAAAATTACAAAAACAACAAAAATAATTGAAGAAAAATTTAAGTTCTTTTGTACCACAATTTGTTTTGATAATTTTAAAGTTGGAAAAGAAATTTATCGCAAACTCAAAAACTGATAATTATTAGTAAAATATACTTTCCTTCATATTTTCCACAAAAATTCTTGAAATTCTGACAAAACTATAATAAAAAAAGAAAAACTAATAAAGAAAGGGTATTTTTAACATAAATAATCCTTTACGCCTCAAGTTTTATGTGCAAAGAAAACTTTTTAAAAAACTATAGGAATTTTTAAAATTGATAAAATATAAATATTTTTTTTCTAAGTTTTATAATGTTGGAATGGAAGACTAATGTTTAATAAGGGAAATAAAATACTTTTCAGGTTTATAATTCTGTTTGTTTTAGAAAAAAAGTGACTAAAAAATTACTTTTTGGAAGATAATTAAAGATATTCAATGTATGAATACTTTTGTTTCTTGAGATTCATCGTAAAATATCCATATTGCTTCAAAATGTAACCTTTAAAAAACTGATTTGCCTACATTCTTTTTCAATGTATGATGCTATTAGTCACATGTCCATAACAGACTTTGTGAACATAAAAAAAAGGAAAGAAAGAAATATAAAATTGAAATCTATAATAGCAAATTTTAAGTTATCATGTGAGAACATAATTATTTTAAATCCTTATTTGTCTTAGTTAATTTAAGTATTAAGTAGTTCAAACTAGTTTAAAAACGTGATGCTTGTAAAAGCAGGTCAACCTTTTATAAACGCATTTGCTATCAAAGAAGTATGTATAACAATAATGCAACACTGATAAAAGCAGATAAAAAATATGCGATGAAAAGATGTTGATGAATATTGACATTTATGCTCGTTGCCTACGTGATTACGAGCTTAAATTATTCAAAAAAAACCCTAACGAAAATAGTATCATGTTCTGACATGATAATAATACTAATGATAACAAAAAAGACCTCGAGAATCTGATGATTTTCAGATTTCTTTGAGTTCAAAAAATACACTTTTGTAACTATGTATGTCTCTCCGTCTGCGACACAATAATTTAAATACATTTCGAGTTGGACAAGTATATTTGGCATGTGGGGTTTATGCTAAATTTGTAGATTTTTAACAAATTTTGAATAAAATACATTCAAAGAAAATCTGCCTGTTCGATATTCGAACATAATTTAATAAGATTAATTACAAAACGAAAAGATTCAAATAGATTAAATTCGATGCGCATATTTAGCAACTAAAATGTAGAAATGTATCAAATTTGGAATCACCAATATACCAATTCGAGTTGAGTGTCTGTTTGGTTTTCACATTTGCATGCATATAAATTGGATAACTGTGAACCACAATAGTTTAACATAATTAATAAAATATTCACTTTGGTACATTATTTTGAATGTTGGTATTGGCATGTCAATTACAATTTAGCAGTGTATAAAGTTTCAGTTTCAATCGGTTTAAAAAAAGGCACAGAAAATTCACATTCAATTTTCTATTTCATGTGTAGTCGCATTCTAAAGTTTAATCGGTGAGTAGAAAGTCTTTCCAAAAATATGCACTCTAATAAGCACTGTTCTACAACGGCATCCTATGTTACTACTACGGTAGAATTGCTAGTACACAATTACAATTTGAGGGTATACGTATTTATAAATCGAGAGTATTCAAAAATATTTCGAAGAGATTACTCGCACTGATTTTATTTTTTAATTCATGTCAGTTCCCGTTATAATTAATATACAATTTGTCAGTTTTATTTGACACTTGTACAATTCATGCATGAACTAAATAATATACTCAAAGAATTTGCTGTTATTCAATAAGATGAAAGAAATTCATTGTTTCAACAGGACATAAGAACAGCGGCACCGAAAATGTTGCCAACAATTAAACTTGACTTATAAAAATATAAATAATTATATTCATTATTTATAACTTAAGTTTTGTTTCTTTTTGTTTAAATATTTGAAATTTAAAAAAGTATGAGAGGGAGCTGTTGAAATTATCAATGAAAACTGAAGTTAAAAATAGAAACTTTCACACTTTGAAGAAATAATTTAGCCTGTACCTAACAATATCCCGTAAATTATAACTCTTAAGGAAAAAATTTCAGCATAAACATGTATGTTAATAATAAAGTTCAACGTGTGTGTTGGCTCTCTGCTGACAAGACTTTACGACTTCGAGGTGCCCTTATTGGCATTATATACTTTAAAAAATAGAAATGTGCAATTTGGAGTGACTTTTTAAAAAAATTTCTATTAGGAATTGTAATTAGTTAAAAATTAAGCATTTTTAAAAATTTACTATGAAATTACTGCCAAAAATAATTTTTCCTCTTTTTAAAAATTCAAGAAAAAAATATTTTAATAATTCAAAGTTATTCAATACATTTTTCTAAATTTTGAAAATGTTCTGAAATTAAGTTAACATTATTTTTATGATTGGTTTAAATATTTAGTTATGTTTTTCCAACAATTGGAGAGTGATAAGGAAGAAAAATTACTCTTATTATTTTCGAAGTATATTAATGAATAAGGAACTAAATTAAAAGCGTTGTCAAAAACAACAATCAGTTAAAAAATAGATTATTTGGAAAGTCATGCTTTTGATAGCGCTGTGATGTTATTCGACACAATATTGTTACACTGCGTGCTGTTAGATTATTATTTTTATTCATGTTTATAACAAACACGGCAATTGTAGGGGCAATAAAATAATATACTTTTATTACCAATCACAACTTTCTGCCTTTTTTTATGAATCAAAACTACAGGAACATCGAGATAAGGTCAAAATATTCATTCAAAATTAAGCACAATTAATATTTTCTAAGGAAATAATTATCACTAGGAAGGGATAATTTTAAAATGGTAATAAAAAAGGAATCAATTTTATTATATTTATACACTTCAGAATTTTTTCTAATTTTCCATATCAAAATGGAAAAAAAAAGTATGATAAAAGCTATTATAAATAAATTTTAATGGCATTCGATTTTTGCCTTATGATGGCAAAAAATTATTTTTAAAAAATTTACATGCAATAATAATATGATATCTATATATCTTATTATAATTAATATTTATTTTGTTAATATCTTTAATTTTATGCTTTAATTTCTTTTGATATTATTATATCTATACCTCAAACTGACGGAAAATAGATTGATATTACTGACTTTAAATAAAAAGAAAAATTAAATGTAAAGAAACTATTTTGATATAAAAATAAAATTAATAAATCGGATAAATTTACCTCAGAAATTTTTTTTTCTTAAATTAGAATATTAGATAAGATAATGAATGTGAGAACATTCAAATTTTTTTTAAATTTATTTTTTGTAAAATTTAAAATAAAATTACAGAAAAACATTGAAAGAAATGCAAAATGGGCAGAAGCAAATTTCATTTACCTTGAAATTACTATATCTACAATGAAATATTAAATTTTTGGTTATTGTTACAATGCAACATGAGAACAATTAATTACCACGAAGTATATAAATCCTACAGCATTCGTTTCAAATTCGCCTTCACAATTTATCATCTATAAACAATGCAAAAATCAAAAAATAACCCTTTTTAAAATTTTTCGTTACCTGTCAGTCCATTTATTATTTTGTTTGGTGTCTTTTAATAATATAACGGACAAATGAAAAGTTCTACGATTAATAAAAGAGAATAAAATTATGGACACTGGAGCCTTACTGGACAGGAAGTTAGTTTTAAAACTACCAAATTAACATGTATCTTCAGAGCTTGCAAATAGGCACCTAAGTAAGTAATAGGATTTTAAAATTTTTTAATTAATTAAAAACTAAGTGAACTTTTTATGTTTTTCTCAATAATTTTTAAAAACTCTTTTTCACACACACACACACACACACACACACACACACACACACACACACACACACACACACATCTTTTGTAAATTTGTGAAAAATGATTTTTCTAATGGAAACGATTTAAATTGCCACGCAAATTTTTAAAAACATTTTTAGAGAGAAACGTTATATCTGTGTGTTTAAAATCCAGATCTTATATTTTTATCTATAATACTGTTACACTATAATTTAAACAGTTTCCAAGATTTAATGAATTATTTAAATACGTTAATTTCTCCCGACGTTAATAGCTAAGAAAAAGCATTCAGTTTATATCTGGGCAGTTTACATGGGAAATAAAAACAGAGGAATTACGATATTGTAAGTATTAAATGAAGTGAACAACTATATTTTTAATTTAATAAATCAAGTCTCCAAGACGAAAGTTCATGTATTGAATAAACAGAACAAATGTAAGGCATTTAAATTCCCAGTGTCAATGACGATTTGTTGCTTAGAAATTGTTTGTTTAATGAGTCATGAAGATAAATTTATACCTAAGAGATTTAATAATTAAACAATTCTTGATGGACCATTTATTCTCTTATTAAAACTGATTATAAATAAAAAATATTTCAATTTTTACTACAATTCCAATTTATTCTTTACCCTCAGATTTCATCAAACACATGGCAATATTTATAAATTGTTATTTGAATTAATGAGTATTTCTCCTCTTTAATTTATTAACTGATTTTCCCTTAAAAATATACCTGCATAGTAAACTGAATGCTACATACAACTTTTAATTGTTTTGGAGTTCAATTCCTCGAATAACCAAAAATCCCGCCATTAAAAATAAATAAACATACCCCATCTAAAAGTGAGAAATTCACAATAAATGTTTTTGGGGAGTTTTTAAGATTTCAATATGATATAACAGAACTGTTTTGATTAATATTTTCACCTTCAAGTAGGTAAAAAAAGCGGTCTGGTTTTAATACTTTGCAAGCTTCAGTTTTTTTGGTCTTATAATGTTTTGAAAGGCTTTCTTTCCTTTTAAATCTTATAGTAAGGCTTTTAATAAATATTCAAAGTATATCTTTAAACTTGAATTGTTTGTAATAAAATTTCAGAATTGCCTTTAGAATGTTCCGATGAAGCAAAGCTAATCTTAAATTGTAGGTTTTATTTTCAAAAGAAGTCGCAAAAATGTGCACGATATTTTTAATACTTTCTTTTTTTTCCGTTTTATATTATTAGTGTAAAACTTTTTGTAAGAAAAAATCTTCAAGTTCACAAATTTTCCAGTAAATTTTAAGTGATATTTTTAAAATTTTGCGATGCAATTCAACAAAGATTTTAAAACTACCAGTTTCGATATGAAATTGTAAAGCAAAAATTCACAGATTTTATAAAATTTTAGAATATAAAGAATTTTTTAACAATTTTGATTTATTTTTTGATTTAAAATTAATGGAATTTCTTAAAGAAAATTCTTTAAAAGAGTATTAAAAGAATTCAGTATTAAAGCATTAATATCCAGTATTAAAAGAATTTTTTAAGAAAATTCTTTAAAAAATTTTAAAAATACATAATAGAAAATTCTTTGAAAAAGAATTTAGAATTAAGAATGTTAATTTCGAATGTTAACAATTTAATAAATTACAAAAAAATAGTGTTAATCGAAAAATTTCGTGAAAGTCTATAGAACAACGATTGAAAATTGAGTTACAGCTTACTATCAAAATTTGATTAACTTTTGTATTATTTCTTCAGAATCTAATTTACTTCCTATTTTAATATTGCGAAAAGTTTTAAGTTTGCGAAAAGTGCTTACTATTAGAAAACTTGCTTCCAGGGGAAAGATTTTTCAAAATCTTGAAGAGGATACGAAGATTTGCTGAGAACGACAAGAAAATAATTTCATGAATACGACACTAAACTTGCCAAAAATAATTGCATGCTTCCTGGAGAATCTTGATAGTCTCCAGCCCACTGAGTAATTAATAACGTTAATTGATAATCCTAATTGTGTCTTCTAGAAGAAGGAGACATCACGTCTTAATTTTCCTTATTAATAAATGCTTTGTATTCATCGTGGTGTCTAAGAATTTGGAATGATTTGCTTAAAACTTTCGTTTTTCATTTTAAAGGATATGACTTAATTAACTTTCCTACGATCCTGAATGAGATTAATAGTTTCGAAATAAAATTAATTTCCGCTAACTACTGCTTTCAATTTCTTGGATATTTATTAACTAAGATAAGAATATTTGAGAATGAAATATCATTATTAGATTATTAGACATAATGAATATTTCAGGTTTCGTTTATTTATTTTTTCATTTTAATTTAGAAAGATTGATTGTCTTTTCGAAGTATCTTGAGTAACGAGGAATGACACAATATTTTTTTTGTTTTCATTATTATCAAACTATGTATTCAAGTAATTATTTAATGCGCTTTAATCCATTAATAAAACTGATAAAGAATGATAAAATTTTAAGATTAATATATCGCTATTATGCCGGCATCCTCGTACAGAGATAGCGTGTCAACCTGGTGTCTCAGGTTCTATTCCCGGTCAGGGCATGGTTTTTTTTTAAAGTTTTCTATTTGTAAGGTGCGTGAATGTCCACTGCAAAAAGACGTTGTGCAAGTGAATGTGATAAGTATGTCATCTTCACATGAGCTAGAAGTCTTCGAGTGCTCAGGGGTCTATATCCCCCCAGAAACTATTGCACCCCTCCTTCCGTTGTAAAAGCGGCCACGTCATCATCATCGCTATAATATGTTACTAATGATAGAATCTGATAATATTACTGAAATATGAAATTTTGGGAATCAGTTTTTAAAGATACTCCCTTTAGAGTAATTGTGACCATGGATACAAATAATTAAGAAAAGGGTAATTTGTAAGGATTTTTAGTTTGAAATATGTTATAATTCTGATTTTTGTAAGCAAAAGTAAAGATTAGCCATAGCAGGAAAGTAACTTATTTCTTTAATTGATGGAATTCTTGAAGGAAGTGATTCATTTTCAAGAATGAATCCTTCATGAAAAATAACTTTTTAGAATTTTTGCATATTGGTTTGCTATTAGTACAGATACATTATTATAATGTTTCTTGAAAGAAATCGCTGATTGCCGATTGATTTTAATTAAATTTTCTTTACATTCAAATGCAATACGCAATCCTGTAATTACATATCAATTGAATATTAATTATACGTCAAATTAAAGAAAAAAATGAATGAAATATATTATATGGAATTATAAATTGAAAGCTGAATAATAGAAATTGTTATAAATACAAATAATTACATTTGATTAAAAAAACTTTATTTTTGGAAAATGTTTTAATATTTTTTCTCAAGACATTTTCTCCTTTGTAAACATTTTTTAGACATTATCTTTTGTAGACAAGACTCTCTTTTTCAGACATTTTTTAAAATCGCAGAGCTTAAATATACCAAGTTTAGCGTCTTTCCTTGGCATGATGCGGAAACTTGGAGAATAGGGTAAACCTTTTCTCTTATGACTAAAGATCAAAATGACAAAATTGATACAAATATAGACTCATTTAGCTTAAAAACTTGTTCATTGTAAAAACTAGTTATTACTTAAAAATTTGTAAATGAGTTCATATTTCAGAATTCTTTCTTTTTTCTAGCATACTATATCATTTACTGATCATTCTTAAAATGCGAGAAATAGATAGATGAATTATTTGTAAAAAATCAATCTAATTGAAATAGATTGTATATAACTATGAAAAGATATTCCATATTCACAGTGGAAAATAATACAGACAAAATGCTAATTTCCTTTTCACTACGTTTAAGCATTTAATAAACTCAAAAATATATTAGAAAAAACAAAAGGTTTTTGAGAAAAATTAACAAATAAATTAAAAAGAAATAATTAATAGAATTTTTAAATATTATATTCTATTTCCAAATTCTAGGAAAGCATGGATCGATTTGAAACCTTAGGTTCCGTTTAAAAATAACATAAGTTCAAATTAGATAGTCACAAAACTTATTATTTGCAAATTATTATCATGTCGGACATGATGTTGTTTTTAGGGTGAGGTTTCTGGTGTCAATAAAAATCCGTAGGCGAAAAATAATTTTTTTATCTGCACAAGAATCTCAAAAAAGAAAAAAAACAGCTTTTAATAGCGCGTTGCCATTGTATTTACGAAAGCTTCGATTAAAAAATAAGTTAATGACTACTGCAAATAAAACCTAGAAAAATGTCATTTTGAGTACGAGATTATATGAAAGGAAATAAATAGAAAATGTGATAATTTTTTAACCAATAAATGCGAGACAAAGTTTTTTTGGATCGTTTGCAATACTAAAGGGACTCATTCAATGAAACAATCAGAATGAATACAAATATAATTGAACTTGCACGAGCACGTGGTGCTTGGCCGCTCAAGAAATGATGTTCTGACATGATACTTTGAAATTTGCATAACAGATTTCATTTTAATCTTTATATCTTTATTGCACAGAAATAAATACCACAATCATATAAATGACACATTCCGCTCTCATATAACATATGTATACCGCAGTTTGGGAGTAATGGTTGTGGATGGTTTGTTATTATTATGTTTTTAATTTTTAATATGTCATTCTTTCAATTCACCTAATAAAAATTGTTTCATTATAAAGTCATACATTATAAATTTTCGCCTCTGAAAAAATGTAAAATTAGAAAAGATTCCCAACACATATTGCAATTTTTTAAATATTTCTAATACTTATAAATGCTAGTGATTTTAATTTAAAGATGCATTTATCTTTATTTTACTGTATGAATATTTTGTTATTGTTGTCCATTATTCTCACCATAGAGTATATATTTTTTCCATTTTATTCTATTTTTCTTAATAAACTTCATAACTTCCTTTTATGGAAGCTTTTACAATGCTTTAATTTGAAAAAAAGAGCATAAAACCCACAGAAAAATTCTTTTAAAAGATGAAGTAACTTTTCCAGTATTCAGTATCACTTCAAAAGCATCGAGTGGTTTTATGAACCGCATCTGACTGAAAGAAATAATAGAAATATTTCAAACTGAGATAAAGTTCCAAAATCTAGGAAAGCATTGTTATATTTAACACGTTAGGCTAGGCTTAAAAATAACATAAGCTCAAATTAGATAGCCGCAAAACTTATTATTTTACCTATTGTAAAAGCTGTTTTCATTATCGACCTTTTTAACAAAAACACCTCGCGTGTTTCAGCTTTGCGTATGCCCTATTCCCATGAATGGCTTCGTTTATTTGTAATCACAGTACTAATTTACCAAAACCCTATCTTTAATTTACTTTTATGTAGAAATGCTAGCAACTACGGAAACATAGAACAAATTAACAATGGAGTTTTCATTCAAACGTTTGACAAAAACTTTGCATGTCTAAACGGATATGAAACAAACGCTCAACAAATCTAATTATCGATGTTTCTCAGGCGTTAGGGCAGCGAATTGAATGAAATCTCTTCTCTTTTATTGAGGAAGGAAAAGTACATTTCATACATTAGGTTAGCAAGTAAAACTGTTGGTTAATATATGAAAAGCTAGGCGTATCTGTTATCGTTCAGCGAACATCCAATTACTTTTCGAGTTTGGCTTAGCTCCTGCCATTTGGCTGCGATATCACGCCTCAAAAACGCCGGAAATGACAAAACTGGCGATAATAATAACAAAAAAAAAAGGAGATCTTGTAAAAACAGACGACAGTTTATCACCTTTGATTGGACGCCGCAAAGAGCTGAAATTATATTTATTTGAATGATGACACAAGGCCACGCTCTATGCGTGTTTTTTTATTAGATTTTTTTTCTTTCCAATTTATTAGTGAAACATCCATTGCTGAATTGATAGAAAATCCCCATTATTACTAACATGTCGCATATGTTCGAATTCCACGTTTTCTGTTGCCGTGTGAAATATAAAGAGTCTCCGACTAAATCGTTTGGCGTAACAGTCGGTAACCATGGTGATGGTCCACTGCCGACTGAAGTTACGGTTTGTACACAGCGCCGCCTACTGGTAAGATTTCGATTTCGAGTTATTCTAAACGCGCCTATTAAATATATATTTTTTTCTTCTCCTGTTTCTTGCTTTACCCCCTTTTCAATAGCATGTTGGGAAAATTGAGTTATTTACTTTTAATTATGTCCGCAATGAGGGCTTAGGGGGCTGCTGGAACATGAAATGTGCCGACATTCGAAGTACGGGAGGTCTGTTATTTTCACACACCGGTGCTTTTAAAGGGTGTATCCTGAGGGGGGGGATTAGAAGGGAGGATAGCAGGTGCTTTCTGGAGAATATAATTCAAAAGTCATCCACGCGCATGCGGAAAAAATGTCTTTGTAAACATAGCTTACGTGTGGCAGTTCTTTCAACAATGTAAGAAATTATTTATAAATTAATTTATTTCTTAAATAAAACAAATATAAAATCATGAATTAATTATTTGAAAACATCAGACACCAAATCATATTTTACTCTCCGATGGTTCAAAATCATAACCAATAACAGCAAGATATTTTTTAAATCTTGTACTTTATCAGTCAGAAATTATTCATTTAGTTTGGTATTGAAATTCAAAATCTCCCCTCGTGAAAAAATATAAAAAAGAAAAAGGTAGAGGCTCTTGAAAGAAAAACCTGGAATATTTTTTAACACTTTCAACGCTACAGGCGAGATGTCTTTCAGATACTTCCAATGATATTTTATATTTGCCTTTCCATCCCTCCTTAGCACACACACACACACACACACACACACACACACACACACACACACA
>JAOUZG010026641.1:12085617-12102289 GCA_026289955.1 Argiope argentata | reverse complement strand
TATATATATATATATATAAAGAGGAGAAACAGAAGGGTAGCAGATAATATTTAAAAATTTAAAAATGGCCTTAGTAAAAATTTTAAACATGAAATATAAAAAGTGATTAGTTTAGTTTTAAGTAACAAGAACCAGATTTGTCAGGTATATGGTAAAAGTTTTAAATATTTTTTGTTTCTGCTTGCCTCATCTTGAATAAGTACCAGATGAGATAAGACTCTATAGAAAGAATCAAAATAAAATTATATTAGAACTGTGGAAATAATTTGGTTTTTATGGCGCAAGTAAGAAATTCAACTTGCTGACTAAGACTTATAATAAAAGAATAGAAAATTAACCACACAAGGCGATTAAGTAATCAATATAATTTAAATTGAAATTAATTAAATTGGATATTAATTAAATTGAAATTTTGAAATTAATTTCAAAATGTTCGTTTAAAAGACATTTATATGAAACTCGAATTTTAGTAATGGACAAAAATAATATTTTTTAATTAGGAATAGAAATGGTATTAAAAGATTTTTTTTTAATGTATCGCAAATAATAAAGACACAGGCAAGTAATTTTATTAACAAAAAATTGTCAATGACAAAACTTGATAAAATGGCTAGATTATTTATGTGTTAGATGAAGAACATTAGCATTTAACTAAGAATTGCAGCATCGTAAGAAAAAAATTAGAAAAGTAATTCACTAATACTATGAAATGACTATTGAAAATGACTCAGCAAAATACTGAGTTTTTAAAGAAATTTATTATTTTAAATATCAAAACTTGCGCTTTGAAATAAATCGATATAAAATAAGCGCTAATAGGAAGAAAATCATAAAACAATTGTTGTGATATTGAATATAGCTTTGGTATAAAAATAAAATGAGAATCTCCGAAATTATTTTATTTCCTTTGCATTGATAAATATTTTAAGATAAATGGGAAATGAAACTGATATTATAGCAGTTAAATTATTGACAGTTTTATAACGTATTTATAAAGGAATTAAAGTTGGTTGGTTCTAATCTTGGAAGCCTGTGTGAAAACGTGAGGCTCGCTTTTTATTTTAAGTAAATTATAAATATGGGAATTTAAATTAGCAGCATTAGCAAAAAGGGATGTGGAAATCGGAGCTTTTTGTCTAATAAGCTTTCTGTCTAATAACCACAAAAGATTTTCTGCTAATTACCACAAAAGTGGATTATTTTAAGAAAATAATTTTCAATTATAGAACATCTTACGCATTATATTTTCAACTCTTGCAATCTTGAATATTTAATCTTATTTACTTTATAATTAGCCTTAGCAGACTTTTTAATGCATATTTTTATATGAATTCAGAAATAAATAATTTTTGAAATAATGATTAGGACATAAACAGCGATTGTTATGCGCGTTAAAAGATAAGTATAGTAATTTTAATTTTATTGTGAGATTGCATAATAAGTGCAATTAAATTTTTTGTTGTCGTTAGGCTTTATTTGACTTGTTGATGCTGTCATGCATATCTAAGATTAACTCAAACATCTCAAATCGATTTATTATTAATATTCTTTTAATATAATACAGTAAAAATTTTACAGTCGTAGTTGAAGTGAAATACCCTTTGGTGTATCCAATTTCTTTTTTAGCATTAGAAGGCTGTTTAAATAAGTAAAGAATTTGAGAAATCATTATATTTAAATTGATGGTTTCTTAATACTCTAGCTAGGAAGGAAGATAAATTCGAAAACAGCCTAAGAATTCCTTGGGTTATTTTCGAATAGATAATGCTAAATGAAAATAGTTTTCTAATAAGAAACAAAGAGTTCATATTATTAATTGATTAGTTTATTGATTCGCAAATCATTAATTTAATTAGGAATTTATTACATAATTTGGGGCAGATAATTGAGGACCAGCTCCAAATTGGTACTGGGCATCTAATATATAGAGATATGCACTTTAAAGGTTGTACAGATACAGAAACAAGACATCTTTGCATTAGTAAGTAGATTAATTATGTAGCTGCAAAACATTCGTTATTAAGTAAACAAAAAGGATGTTCGTAATGAAGTGCTCAACAGAGATTTCACAGATAAGCTTGAAATTTACAGATTAAATTTTTATTATCTCTTAATACCTTAATTATTCCTGTTAATATATTGATATTAACATGAATAAGGTACCAATAATTGAACCAAGAATCGATACCATTAAGGTATCAATTCTTAAAGAGGATCGAAGCATTATCCAGGAAGCGTTTATTCCATTAAGTTATGGATGATATGAAAGGTGAATTCATAAAACTGCCATATGAGCAATTAGTACACAATTTTCAAATTCAAATGAAATAGTATTGTCCAAAACAATAAGTTTGGGGAAATACTGAAAGAATATGAGAAAGAATATAAGGAAAGATTATGTCAATAAGCTTTTTTTAAAAACTGAGCATAAACCCTTTGCGAAGTAAATTCACCCATAAGTGCTAATATTGGAATCCAAAAATGAACATTGTGCGATAATGACAAATAGTAGGTATTTAAGCAAACAATCCAATTGCCAGACAATATATGGATAATACAACAATCAACAGAACAAAAAAACAATGTAATACTTAAAGAACTTATCTTTCAAAGACATACAAACTTCTCATGTTATTCCCTTGATTGGATTATTTATATCTGTTTGTGTAAGTTTAAATTTCATTAACCATGTCGTGATAAATTTAAACTATTATAATTTTTCTTTTAATTATTTTATAATTAGAAAAGAGTCACATGTGTAGGCCTCCCCCCTTTCCGTTTTCAACACCAATATTTCTGAGCAAAAAATGACTTCTTTCTGTACTTTTAAAATGTGTATTTATATTAAGGAAAAATCTTGTATTTTGAAATATAGCTCCCAGAAAAAACTATAGTTAAAGTTTGATTTATTGTGGAGTATATATTTTACGTAACTAATTTCAATATTTCTATTATAAAGTTTTTTCTGTCACAGAGATAGCGCAACTTCCTCGTGTTCTGTGAGTCCCGGTTCGGCCATGGTTGTTCTTCTGTGTTCTATCTGTGAGATGTGCCACCATGTAAAAAGAGGCTGTGCAAACGTGTGTGTGTGTGTGTTTCATCCCCATATGAGCTAAAAGTTGAACTTCTGCCTTCGGCGGCTCAGGGGTCCATACCTTCAGAAGCTACTGCACCCCTCCTTTCGTGGTAAAAAGCGGGCGCGACATCATCATCATCATCAAAGTTTTTTTTTTCAAATTATGGATTTTGGTGTGCGAATATCAAATTTAGTTGAACTGAACTTTAGTTGAATATGATATTTTAAAAAGAAAACAAAAAATCAGAAAAAGATTAAAATGATATCTGCTATGCATATTTCAATGTATCATGTCAGAACATAGTTTCTTGAATGACCAAGTATCACGTGATCGTGCAGGTTAAATTAGATTTTTCTTTATTTCAATTGTTTCATTGAATTAGTAAATTTGGTATTAAAAACGATCCAAGAAACTTTGTCTCGCATTTATTGTTTAAAAAATATCACATTTACAATTTATTTCATTTCATATAATCACGTGCTCAAAATGACATTTTTCTAGGTTTTATTTTCAGTAGTCATTAACTTATTTTTTTAAATCAGAACTTTCAGTAAATGTGATGGCATCACGTTATTGAAAGCTGATTTTTTGAGACTCCCGTGCAGATAATAAAATTTTAATTTTTCGCCAACGGATTTTTGTTAAGCCATAAACCTCATTCCCAAATCAATATCATGTTCTGACATGATAATAAAATTCTTGTTTATGAATCCATAACTTCATCCAATTAACAAAGTCCCAGTTACCAAATGAATATTTAGAAATCTTGGAAGCGGGATGCTTTAAAGAATTTTATGAATGAAGAATAATGCTATTAATTTCTAGTTCATAATATTATTTTAAGTTCTTTCATTACAAGTTTACTATATAAACAGTAAACTCGTAATAAAAAGCGAATATATATAATGTATTACTTTCTGTAATGTTTTAGATATTAATAGCTTAAAGTATGTAATTTGAAGATGACTACTTACATTACATTCAGTATATCGTCTCCGGAACAGGAATTACTCAAGATAGCACTAAGTTTTTTAATATTTTACTGATTACTTACTCTCTTAAAAGAGCCTTTTTCGTTTTGTTTGAAATTAATTGGTGACTGCAGAAAAAAGCTTGGAAATGTATCTGGCATTACAAGTTCCAAATATTTTATTAATATTTTATTCCAAATCTTGTAAGGAAGATGCAATAATAACTTTCTCTTTAATAAAATATTCAAAATTCATTTGCTTATTTGCTTTAAAGATATTATTTTGCTATCAATTCTTCTATCTTTACACTATTAGATGTACTTGTAATTATAAGTTTTAACTGTTTCATTGACGGAAAAGGAAGCAAACTTTTCAGAAAATGTGAATGAATTATACATAAATTTTGTGTGTTGTGATTTATGGCTATTGCCTATGGACAAGCCCCAGCTGATACAGTAGCAGATTTAAACCAAAAGGAGTGTCTTTTGTTTTTGAAGCAGCGCCAACTAGGGCCAAGAGTACGACTTAGCTACACACTCACCACATTTGCTTGTATAACCACTTTTTACAAGGGGATGGGGTGCACAGTCACACATCTCACAGATAGCACACAGAAGAACAACCATGCCCGAACCGGGACTCTCAGAACACAAGGAAGACGCGCTACCTCTGTGCCAGAGTGCCGACATAAATTTTGTTTCTTTATTAAGGCTTGTATATCAATAGTTTGATATTTCAATTTCAGTGATAACCGCAAAAGAATTACATATGACGAGTCCAAAAACTTTTGTAGGAAGTACGTCCCCTCATCAACAAGGATTAGTTTGACTTTACATCGTTACATCACCATCAGGAAAGCTAGAATCAACCACCTGTGAGTTTCTCATGCCTTTATTTTAGGGAGATTTCTGTGGGAATAGGGTCAAATTATTAAAAAAAATATCTTGCTCATATATAAACTTGTTTTATTAGATGGATTATGTAACTAAATTTTGGAATGATAGAAATTAAGATTATTTAAATTAATAATTTATGTGAGACTATAGAGTTATCAGAAATTATTTGTTTTATTGATCTTCTTATTGAGAATTGCTTTTATATAATGGCAATAATCAATGACTTAAAAGTAAAATTCAAGATCAAAAGTGAAAGAGATAGAATTCAATTTGAATATATCTCTGTAACTCTATTCAGATTACAAAAATTTTGTAATGATTTGCTTTACCTGTTTGCTTGTGTGCTTATAATACTGATGTATTCTGCTCTACGATTTTTTTGCTTCATCTAAACAATATGCATAATCTATTTGTATTTTAATTTGTTCTTATATTTGCTTTACTTTTATGCTTATAATACTGGTATTTTTTAATATGATCTAAACAATATGTGTAAACCACTTGTTATTATATTTCTGTGTTAATAATTTATCTCTAAAGTCTCAATTTTCGGGTCATGAGGGATCAATTTTTGACAAAATTGTCAGATCCCTCTCAGAAAAAAGTCCCTGTTTTTAATCCCTGTCTGAGGGTGACAATTGAAAAAATCTTCAGGCCAGATTCATTATATCTCTTTCACTTTTGATTTTGAATTTTACTTTTAACTTATTGATTATTGCCATTTCAGATTAAATCATTGGTATTTTAGTAGCAGCAGCATTAGCGCTCTCAAAATACAATGTTCTTTTTAATTCTTAATGCATTTGGGTTCAAAAATTTGGTCTTATTTTTTTCATATTTATCTTTGTTATGATAGTTATTTTATGTAACCTTGTTTTATGTGATTGATCATATGAATGAGTTTTTGAATTCAAAGAGTTTGTTTTATAACAATGGGCTTTAAATTCTGGCAATTAATTTCACTTAGAGTATGATTCAAAGCAATCTTAATAAAACAAATCAATGTAGATAAACTATAGTCTCACATTAATAATTAATTTAAATTATCCCAATTTCTATAATTTAAGTTAATAATTGATGAGGAACCATAGAATTATCAAAAATTATTTATTTTATTGAACTTCTTACAGAGATTATCAATTTAAATTATCGAAATTGAGGTACTTTACTTTTTGGAGTGATTTCTATGATCTAGTGAAATATATAATTTTAAATAAGTATTATTGTATCTAATCTTCTGTAGCTCACAAATTGAAGTTCGAATCATCGAATTTTTTAAAAAAGTTATTTTTAGTTCCATTTAACCTTGAACGGTAGATTTCAGGGACATTAAATCGGATCTAAGATAAATATCACGAGAAAGCAAGCCATAGATCACCCTTTCACAAATAGTTCCAGAGTACCACACGTGTTCCAATTTGTCAGAAAAGCTTTGCATTTCCGTTCCAGAAAGAAAGAATGCGTGAACCAATCTGTCGCCTTTACTCTCGTTTTCCATATATCTTTTCCCGTATTTCTGGGTCGTATTTCCTGACGCTTTCTACGGCAAATTCCACAAACGTAAAAATTCTTGGGAGATATGAGCATTTTTGTTCCCTTTTGGTGTTCAAGTAGCAGAGGAATAAGGCTTAAATTACAGGGGCTTGTTAATTATCTCATCTCTGCACGGATCGTTAGGTTTGATCGCTCTTACCCTTGAAACTGACGAGGGGGCCCTTTTCGAGGTCGTGTCTCTGATATTTCCGGCAAAAAGGATGGGATGGATCTCTGATTTCAGGGGTCTGATTTATATCTGTTTGTAAAATGATCCAAGAATCGTCATAAAATAGGAAGTGATAACAACTTTAAGATTAAAATAGCACAAATCTTAAGAATACGTTAGTTTTTTAAAAGAATTTTTTTTTATTCCCATAGAATCACTTTTCTAAAATTTCAAAAACATATGTTTTTAAATTATATTGCTCTTTTAGAAAACCGATAAATAAATTCTCAAAAGAGGAGATAATAGACAACAGTGTTCAATTTATTTTCACATTTTTATAATTAATCTCTAAACTAGTTTTTATACTAGCTTTTGTCGAATCTTCCAAACTTTTTTAATTAATATTTTTTATGAAATCTTTCAACAATTTGATTATAATAAATCATATAATATTTTAAACAGATTCTGTAACAAGGTTTTTTTTATATAATACAATACCCAATGGAGTTTTTATCACATTCTATTGGTGAATTCTACGACAGAAACAAAATTTGGGGCATTTATAGACTATAGATTAAAAGAAACATGATCTCTTATTGCTGGATAAACATAGTTTAGTTTGGTTATATTAACGCCCCGTTGTAAATAAACACTAATTTCATTTTCGGATGGACCTCGTAACTTATAATCGCGGTCAGATGACGAAGACACCTGAGCTAGCACACACCTCTCCTCACCAGTGAAAAGACGCTTGGCCTAAAGAATTTAACGAGCAACGGATCTCCTTACATGACGGTTCTCAGGAGGAAATGAGTCCCGGACTTGAAACCCTACGGCGTACATACCGGTACCGTACCACCAAGCCACCGCGGCCTGTCATATAAATATGAGTGATTCAGTTTACTTTCATCCTTTCCTTTTTTCCTCTCATATACGTGGTGCAGCCGTCTGAAGAAAGCTTTTTAAAAATTTAAGTGTACAATTTCTTTTTAGAATAATACTGTTACAATCCTGTTCCTCAATATCATGATTTTTGAAATATAATACCATCATTCTATTTTTATGAAAACACTCATTTTATTTTTCAAATGAATTAGAAAAATATAAGTTACATACAAATTTACTTGTAGCATATATTCATTGTCATTCCGTTTTAATGAATTATGTCTATTTTATTTAAATCGTTAACTTTAAAACTAGTTGGTTCTTGGGAATGTTAGCTTTTTTTTAAATTTCAGATAAATTTTTTATGCAAATTTGATAGTCAGTAATATCTCAACACGTTTAGTCATTAAATTGAGACAAACATTAAGAAATCTTATTTTAATAACCTTTATAATGTACATGAACATTCCTTATGATGTTGAGTTCCATGACCTCATAGTACCAGTAAAAATTTGAATGTCTAAACGGTCTAATTATACGTTGCCCTTTTTCAACAACAATATTTATTATTATTATTATTATTGCTATTGTTAAAATAAGTTTTTTTGAGGGGGGACTTTCAGTAAAAAAAATGCTAGTTAAAAAATTTATGGAAAATTAAAAAAAGAAATGTTTGAATTTTAACAATAAAATAACTATTGTTAAAAGTTATGAAATTTACTATTTTTTTAATTTTATAAATTAAGACAAATTTATACGACAAATAAATTCCATTCTTTTAAAAAAACTGTTTTTTTTTTTAAATTTTTGAGTAATGTAAAAAATCTGTTACGGGCAATAGTACTTTCAATAAAGAAATCCCGTTTGATTTTTAATTAAATTCTATTCACGATTTCAAAAAAAAATCCCTTTAAGGTGCTTATTCGAATTCTTTAAATTATATATATGTGTCAATTTGGTAGCTTTAGATAAAAAAATTTTGTCAGATGTTGACATACTCATATAAATTCTGAGATTATTCAAATCTCTCATTATTCTTAAAGATTGAAATACTTAAAAAAATACTTATGAAAACATTTGCTCCATAGCTTATGAAACAAAAGCTTATGAAACAGCTTGCTCTATTATAATGACATACACATGTTATATTATAGTTATTATTTTTACTATTTACTTGAAATTTAAGAATTCATATGTTTTTCTGAAAATTAACATGCTTACTCAAATTACAACTTTGTAAAAGCCGATGTAACATGTACCTCATATAAATATATAAATTTAATCCATTAGTAATGAAAATATTCTTTTATTCTGACAAAGCTTTTGATAAATAAACCTTTGGCATAGTTTTATGCATGCTGAAACTTGCTTATTTACGTACGGGTGTTTCAGTAAACATGGAAAAATCTCCAAGAAGAATTGAAACAAACTATTTCTAAAATTGGAATATGTGAACGAAAACATTTTCAGAGTTTTTTCCTTCGAAATCTCCATTTACCAAAAAAAAGTTAATTAGAATTGTTGTGTTACGTTAAATTTGCGGTCATAATAATATTCTTTATCTATATTTCATTCGTTCATCGATGATTAATGGATCCTATTTTTTATTATTCTTGAGCATTACGGTAACTGTAAAATATTTCCTCCCCTTAAGATACGAGTGTCAGAATTTAATGAAGATGTATTAATTTAGTTAAAATTATCCAAAAAATTACCTTATTTATATTTCTTTATGAATAATTAACAGATAATTTATTATTATTCTTATTTACGAACATTAGGATAGAGGTAAAATATCCCTCTTCGCCTTAAAATTCGAGTTAAAAAAAATTTAAAGATTACTATGGTATTCAGGATTCATAAATACATGTTTTAATAGCATACTCTTGAAATTTATTCAAATAAAAATTCTTATACGTCTCAAAAGATAAATTTCTGAAAATTCATGCTCAGATATATGACATGGTGATTTTAATTTTTCATAAATCAATGACAAATCAGTGACAGTATTTCCATTAAGAAGATTTATTTCCATATTTTTCAGGATATTTTGTGCTTTAATTAATTAATTCCATAGATTGAGATATAATAGTGGCAATTAGGAGAAAACTACAGTTATTTGGTTTTGTTTTGTCGCTGTTTTCATTTAAATTACCAAAATTTTCTCGTTATTAATAATTCTGTCATGCCAGAGTTGTTATTAAATCGATTTTTCATCCACCTGTTTTGATGTAATTATTATAATTAAATTCCAAGAAAGCAAAGTTTTTTCATCTATCCTATTATTTAAAAATACCATCTTTCATCATACAATGGCCGTCTTTAATAGGTTAAAGGGGAAAGATTAATGCGTTTATAAACATATAATTTCTTTCGTTTTCTTGATGTTTAATAATAATGTTTCAAAGACGAAATATATTAATGAAACATATAAATTTTTATATTAATGAAAATCTAAAGAAAAATAAATTGATTGCAAATAGGATTGATGAACTCTAACGATGAATATTCGGAAATCAAACCAATCTCAGTTGGAAAACAGACGATAATTATTTTATTATTGCTTTTATTATTTACTTGCATTGTGTATATTAGAATATGTTGTATAAATAATAAATTTGATTACTATTGATTTAAACAAAGAAGACCTTTCGTACAATTATTAAATTTAGTGTAATTATTAATATTCTTTTAACCTTACAAGGCATAAATTTTTAATTCTTTCAAAAAATATCTGTGTGTTTTGACTAACTGAGTATTATTGAAGAAAAGTATAAATTTTTTTAATTATTTTTTTGTGGAATCAAGAAAATTAAAAGAGGCAAATGTCTGCATTAAGAACTACACAATATTTTAGTGATACAAATCGCATAATAACATTTCCTTTTTAACAATATACCTTTTATAATGCATATATATATTTATAAATATAGATACAAAGATAACATTTTTAATGGTTGACCTATTTATACAACAACCATCTTGGTATTTTCCCAAGATTTTTATTTGAATCTAATTCTTATAAAATCAAAAAGTTAAAAGAGGCGAATGGCTACATTGAGGACAACACAATATTCCAGTGACACAAATCACATTGTATCTAGTAAAAGTAATTTTTTACCTATATATATTTATTCAAATACAATAATAATAATAATTTTTTGATAGTATTTTTAATAGTCGATTATTCATGGAACAACCATATTGGTATTTTTCCACGTTTCTAATTTAAATACAATTTTAGTAAGTCTATTGTCATATATCTGTCACTATTACAAAAAGTTATCCTTTTTTTCTCAAACTTTATTGTTTCTACCGAGAAAGTCATATGGAGTTTATAAATGGAAATAAAAGAGTGTAGGTAAAGGTATTAAAGGGCTAAATATATAAAAAAATCGCTTAGTTTATGTGGTTGATCCTAATGCTAATTAAACGTTATTATTAATAATAATTTTAATAATTTAATTGTCATTTAGCGTATTTAAATTTAATGCATATTTCCAGCATTTAATCATTTCACTACTTTTTACTTACTATCTGCTTTGCTATATAATTATATCTTTGCTGAAATTTTTTTTGTACACTCTTAGGAGAGGGATATTTTTATTTTATGAGTGATTTTATTAATATTTTTTTCTAAAAAGAATTTGAAAACACTAGAAAATTTTCATGGTTAAAATAAACATATTCTAAGCCCTTGCCGTCATAATTTCATTTATTTTAAATCTTATATTTTACAATTTATGTATATAATAATTTTTTCTATAATATTACCCTCTAATCTAACCTTTCATTAAAAAAGAAACAATTCTTCTGTATCTGTTTATTGGAAGAAACTCCATTTAAAAATGGTCAAAGATATCTAAATTATATCAATTATATTAGAATCATCACAACTAATCACTATCATTAATACAGCCATCATTTTAGTCTTTAATCCTTCCAGAATAGCCTTTTGCTTTATAAGATAAAATTCCATTTTATTTACATTTCAGTCAGTTTAATTTAATGCAAAAATATTAATATTTAATGCCCGCCGATCTCTGCGTTGCTTCATTTTTTCCCCTTCCAAAAAATCTCACTCTTCAGCCATCCCGATTCTTTTTCACCTGTGGCACAAAAAAATGCCACCCACAAATCCGCAATCCCTTCTCCTATTCGTCAATTGCTTCGTCGGATCATCTGAGCCCGGGCACTCATCATCATCATCATCATCATGATGGCATTCAATTCCGTTTCCACCAATCAGAGAGTCAGGCGGTTGTTTCGAGTAAATAAAAAAACATTAGCGTCGGCAGAGGAAATTACAGGGGAGAGGGATACTGGAGGCACGAAAGTGGTTTCTGTGAGGGCGGTATTTGTCTCTAAAAGTGACAGCAACCCCTCTACCAAACTCTTGCTCTTCTTTTCAATTATTGTAATTCCCGCCATTCTCTTCCTTTCGAATAAAAAAAAAAAGACCAGCTTTTTTATATCTCTTTCGCCTTTCTCTCGCATGCCGGGATGAGCTTTTATATCTTTTTCTTCCTTCGTGGCACGTTTTGGTGGAAAGTTTACAATAATTTTGCCTTGAGGTTGATATAGAATATGCATCATTTGGTGGAATCTTGGTCATTGGTGGAATATTCATTCTTATAACATACTGCCATGATAAACATTACTTTTTGAATATTTAAAATACCTTTTTTTAAAAAAAAGTAGTTTAAGCATTGTTGATATAATTTCCCCATGGAGGTCAACATAATTGATTTTATATAAAAGGATGAGAATATATATGAAGCATTTTTATATAAAAGGATGCGAATTCTGCAATTAAGTGAATTGTAGAATTTGCTTAATTTATTTCGATTTTTTAAGAAATTTTGTAAAATGAAATTTTTTACTTATTGGGATCTGATATTCTTCATTTAGTTCTTGAAATTGTGTAAAGAACACTTTATCTCAATCCGTCTCAAAAAGCGGTTTAACAAGTATGAATTGCGTTCTATCATCAATCGTCAAAGATGAAGTATGTTTTTTTTCTTCAAATTAACCATTATGTATTGTGGTTACTAGTACACGTGCAGTAATTTTATACGCGTTTTTATTTGATTTTGTATAAAGGAATGCGAAAATATATAAAACATTTTTATATAAAAGGATACGAATTCTACAATTAAGCGAATTGTAGAATTCGCTTAATTTATTTCTATTTTTAAGAAATTTCGTAAAAGGGTTTTTTTTTACTTATTGGAATCTTATATTCTTCATTTAGTTCTTGAAATTGTATGAAGAACACTTTATCTCAATCCGTCGCGAAAAGTGATTTAGCCAATATGAATCGCATTCTATCATCAATCGTCAAAGATGAAATATGTTTTTTTTAAATTAATCATTATGTATTGTGGTAACTAGTACATGTGCAGTAATTTTATACGCATTTTTTATTTGATTTTATATAAAGGGAGGTGAAAATATATAAAGCATGTTTATACAAAAGGATGCGAATTCTACAATTAGGCAAATTGTGGAATTCGCTTAGTTTGTTTCGATTTTTTAAAAAAATTTCGTAAAATGAATTTTTTTTTACTTATTGGAATCTGATATTCTTCATTTAGTTCTTGGAATTGTGTAAAGAAGAATTTATCTCAATCCGTCGCAAAAAGCGATTTAGCAAGTATGAATCGCATTCTACTACCGATCGTCAAAGATGAAATTTTTTTCTTCAAATTAATCATTATGTATTGGGGTTACTAGTACATGCGCAGTAATTTTATACGTATTTTTTATTTGATTTTATATAAAGGGAGGCGAAAATATATAAAGCATGTTTATATAAAAGGATGCAAATTCTGCAATTAAGCGAATTGTAGAATTCGCTTAATTTATTTCGATTTTTTAAGAAATTTCGTAAAATGATTTTTTTTACTTATTGGGATCTGATATTCTTCCTTTAGTTCTTAAAATTGCATAAAGAATACTTTATCTCAAAAAGCGATTTAGCAAGTATGAATCGCATTCTATCATCAATCGTCAAAGATGAAATATGTTTTTTTTTTCAAATTAATCATTATGTATTTTGTTTACCAGTACATGTGCAGTAATTTTATACCCATTTTTTATATCCTTTTAAATTTATTTTTTTTTAAAAAAATTCTTTACTTTTGATACTGTAGACGAAGGCATATAGCCATAATTAAATAATTAAAGGATCCTATCAAATGTTTAACATCAGTAGCATTTTGGCACGTTTGGCGAAAAGTTTAAGATAATTATACTTTAAGGTTAGTAGAGAATATACATCCTTTGGAGGAATCGTGATCATTCACTGATTATCCATTCTCGAAACATGCAGCCATAATAAATATTATTTTTTTAAACTTTAAAACAGATTTTAAAAATATTTTAAGCATAGCTGATGTAATTTCATTGCCCCAGTCAAACGGTTTTGATTTTATATGAAGGATGATAATTTGTAGAAAATTCGTTTAATTAATTCCGATTTTTAATCATTTTTTGAAAAAATGGCGTTGTTTTTTTTTCCTTACTAGAATTTGATATTTTTTTCCTTTTCAGGAAATTATATCAAGAGTATTTTAACTCTGTCTGTCGCCAAAAAAGCCATTTAATCTTAAATTACATTCTGCCAATCTTCAAAGAATGATTCATATCTCTTCAAAACTTTATATTATGTTAGATGGTTGCCAATATATATACAGTAATTTTATACACATTTATTCTTTTATAACTCTTTAAATCAACTTTTTTCATTTTTTTAACGTTTGATGTAGTACAAATATACCGATAATTAAAAAATGTTTAAAAATATTAACAAATTTATAAAATTGGTAACATTTTGATCGGATAGTATTAATTGCAAGAAAATCCCAATTAACTTTGCTTTTAATGATTTAGAGTCATAAACTTTAAAAAAGAGTTTTTCTATATCGTTCTTTATTCAGATCGAACGATTGTTAAAATTCATTTAAAAAATTGTGATTTTCCTGTAATTATGTTATGACACGTTAATAAATTTATTTAAGTCATTATTTTTTATATATTTAATTAAATTTGCTTAAATTATAGTGACATTTATGGATTTTGAATAATACATAATCAAAGGCAAAAAAAACAACAACCCTTGAAATTGATGTCATTGATTTCAATTCTCGTCTGTTGTATTCATAATTACGACGAAATAACTGCATTTTTACGGAATAAGAAAATTTTTTCATTTCCAAAACGTATGACATACTTAATACTGATGCCGATTAAATACGTATTGATATAAGTGACAGCTAAACCCTTTTTTGGCCTCCTTTTTTATTTTTAAATAAACGTTGTACATGTAAAAATTAGTTTATATTTTTAATCTTATTTTTTTCACTTTTTAATTGCATTATATTATACATATTTATATAAGAAAATCAAAAAGAGAGCATTTTAGATTTATTTTTAAATAAGAAAATGTATATAAAAGGCATCTTTAGAATTTTTACATTCTTAATGAAAACATTGGTTTATTCAACCCATGGAATATTTAATAAATTTAACTTTAGAAATATTAATTTATTAACTATCCAATATTTCTTGTTATTTACTTGTTTGCATAAAAATAAGATACAAAAAACTGAATTTAAATAAATGAAAACAGGTTTACTTAATTTACTCTTATTAAAAATTACCGATTTTGATATCATTTAATACATTATAAAATGGAAAATTTCTTAGAAATTTTTTGATTAAAAATGTATTTAAGCACGTAATTTTTTTCAGTTTAAAAATAAATTTATGTAAACAAAATTCTTATAGTATTAAGAAATTTAGTTTTTAAAATTAGCTATTGTTTAGCTTGTTACTTTTTCTTTAAAATATGTAATTGTTCTAATAAATGTTTCTGAAGTTTTTTTTTAAATATTTCTTTAACTAATTAACATTTTCATTGATTTCAAAAACAATTAAAATTTTCATTAGCCACATTTTACTCTATGGATCTTGGGAAATCAAATTAAACCCACTTACACAATCTATATTGAACTATATTTATTTTCATTTACTTATAATATTTCCCTTAAAGCGTATAATAAATTACTTGTAGAGTAATAGTTTAAATATAATTGTAGTTATTGAGCATATAAAAATGCACTTTTCTTATTAAAAATTTAATATTAATTTATACAAATTTTAATATTTGATGATCTCTCAAAATTAATGTTAAATAGGATTCTTTTTATCATGTCAGAATATGATATTGTTTTAGGAATGAGGTTTTGGGGTGTCAGCAAAAAGCCGTAGGCGAAAAACAAAAAGAAATCCGTAGGCGAAAAATTTAAATTTTATTATCTGTAAGAAGCAAAACAAAAAATCAGCTTTTAATAACATGATGCCCTCCCATTTACAAAAACTCTGATTTAAAAAATTAAGTTAATGACTACCGCAAAACCAAGAAAAATGTCCTTTTGAGAGTGATTATATGAAATGAAATAAACTGGAAATGTGATATTTTTAAAAAATATATAAATGCAAGACAAATTATTTTTTGGACCGTTGGCAATATTAAAGTGATTGATTCATTGAAACAATTAAAATGAATAAAAATATAATTTAATTTGCACGAGCACGTGGTGCTTGGCCGTTCAAGTAATTATGTTCTGACATGATACATTGAAATCTGCATACAGATTTTATTTTAATATTTATTTTTATTATATTCAGGTAATCTTTTTATTTAATTTTAAAAATTATAATTTCTGGGAATACCATAGTGTAAAAATAAATTTTACATCGACTTAGAGTTCAGAAAAAAAAATTATCTTTTCAATTATAATAATTTTTGATGTAAAATTATTTTTCCATGATTAATCCAATGTAAAATCAAAACTCAGCGCATTTTCTGACAAAAATCATATGAATTTTGAGAAAATAATTATTATTTAAATAATAACGGAATTCGGTGGAAAACCAAAGTTGTTGTTAAAAGCTACAATTAAAGTTGCAGATATTTTTTCGTTTTTGTATTAAAATTTTACAGAAATCATTATCAGTCAAGTAGGTATCATGAAAGCCGGCTTGGCCGTTCAAGTAATTATGTTCTGACATGATACATTGAAATATACATACAGATTTTATTTTAATATTTATTTTTATTATATTCAGGTAATC
>JAOUZG010026641.1:12059117-12083773 GCA_026289955.1 Argiope argentata | reverse complement strand
TATATATATATATATATATATATATATATATATATATATATTCTTTTTCGCTAAACAAGGAGAAATTTTTATAGCTACTACATTATTTTGTCTAGGAATAACCTCTAAATACCAACAAATCTTAAATATTTTGGCAACGAAAGTGTCAAAAACCAGATACTGCCAAGAAACTTTCACTGATAAAAACGACGTCAAAACTAAACAAAGTAGAACTATTGCCGCTCATATTTTTTTTCTATTTGTCGATTCACCTGCTTTTGTTTTCTAGATGAGGCAGCACTCGGGTACTCACATCAGTCTCAGACCTTCTTTCATCGCAGGTTTAAACATAATATAAAGTAGGCGATTTATTTTTGGAGTTATCATTCTCGGCGCTTGAAAGGCCGTTTAAAGCGATGGTAAGGAGTGATTAACAATCGCAGTACATCCACTGATCACAGACTCATTTTGTGGACACCCTTCAGCAAATTCCAGCTGACACGAGGCACGGCATTTACACTGTTGACTAAGTACTTCTAATTTTATTTTCATGCTGTTTCAGGGTTGAGAAGAGTTAATTTAAGGTTTCACAGAAGGAGACTACGGCAGCATGGCCCTTCCCGAAACAAGACCCTTCCTTTTTTTTTTGGCGAACAGTGCTTCGGCGATGAGTCTTACCTGCACAAAAGGCTCTTTTAGAGACTTATCAAAAAGGTAGTTTGTCTTCAGAATTTCGCCAGTTGTCAACGATTGGGCGAAGCGACTTGGAAGCTTTGAGGACTGTCAAGCACAGCCGAAGATTGATGAGAGGGCTCGCACCTGAAAGGTGTAAGAGGCACACTTTCCGACGCGCAGTCATTAAAATGCCGTTGTTAACGCTCGATGCGTGGGTTTTTGTTAAATGTGCATATAAATAGATGACACGATGATTTAGCGCTTAAATAGAAACGCAAGATTGGGAAGGATGGTATGTGGATGCTGCTGGTTGGAATTTATTTTCCATGTAGAAAAGATTGCTGAAAATGCTGAAACCCTCTTCGCTTTTGGGCAGAAACTCGAAAGGTTACATTTTTTTTAACCCTCGGAATAATTTTGGAAGTTTTTATTTTTTTAGGTATAGTTCAGCTGTTCATTTACGAACAAGTTCAAAATAAAGGGCCGTTAGTCGAAGCAAACAATGAGGCACTTGTTTGCTGGAATTTGTTTTCCCATTAATAGCAATGCGATTCAACACCAACAAATTAATCTCTAGCTAACCGCAGACACCAAGGCTTCATGACTAGAGTCATTAATCTTTTGACCTACGAATTCACCTAATCTTCCTATTACCATGTTTTTTAAACTCTATATAAAAGGAACAACTGCAATTAGATGCAAGTATTTTTACTTATAATGTTCTGAGAGCGTAGAATATTTTTACTTTTTTAATATTGAATCGCTATATATTATGAAATAAAAACAGTAACCCTTGAAAAATCTAGGATGCATCAGAAAATGCACGTATTTCAAATGTGAGTAAATCCCGAGATGTTCAAAAGGGGAAGATTAATTTCTTAAGTAAATACTTCTTAATTGGGATATTTATTATTACTACCTGAAACTATTTTAATTAATTTGAAGAATGCCTGAGATACTTCAAATTATTTTCATGTTTAGACATAAGATTAAATAGTTGAAATTCTTAGGATTCAGAACACGAGACTATAGAATTATTATAGACCTGGAGCTAGTATCTTCAAAATAGATAAGTCGCTATTAACTATAAAATACAGTCAGATATGTAAAAAAAATGTATCAAATTTTGCGTCGCTTTATGGTTGCTAAGCATTTCTGTTGTCTCCTCAAAAAAATGTTTTTTTTTTTTAAATTTTGATGGACATATAACGCACGATATTTTAAACGTCATAAATAATTCTATTTGCTTTAATCTTGCTAATTTTCTGTCTATAACATTAATTAATCGATAATATAACAGAGTGGCAAAGTTTACAAGAAAAAGCATATTTTAAAACATTTTAATCATTGCTTATATTTTTCGATTAAATCTTAATTTTAAGTACATGAAATATTTTTAAAAACTTATTAAAAGCCTAAACAAATCAAGCAGATAAAATAAGCAGAATTTTTATGCCTTGATTTCAACAATGGAAAAAAATTCAGTAGGAAATATTATTAGCAACAATGCAAATGAGCTTCAATTCAATAATGGAAAACATTTAATTTTTTTCTTGAAGATTGAAATAATACATAAATGTAAAAATCAACATCTTAAAGAAATGTTGTTAAATATTAATATTTAATAACTGAATGTCATTTGACTAAATATAAACGAAAAAGATGGTGCAGTATTTTATTGATAAATTTTGAATGTGTGTTCAAATAATTGAAGCTATTATATATATATAGTCTAGATATTTGTTCTCAACTGAAGAAAGTAAAATATTTTTTTATAAATTAATATAACTAAAGCAAATTTTAAAAATGCCATTAAATATTTTCAAGAATTATAGTTATATATAGAAATTTTAATTCTTAATAAAAAACTTTCTATTTTTAAAACAAGTGTTGCTTTAATTTTGCTTCAATTGAGATTTCTTTTTTAAAAAAAATCTGAAACAATCTTCGACTGAAAATATCTTGGTGGTTATCTTTATTTTTATGCTTTTTTCTAAGCAGTTAAGTTGCATGAAAGACGCATAAAATGTCATTACCGATTTAGATAATGTAGCGAAATCTATTTCTGATCTAACTCAAAACCTGGAAAGGAATTTTTTTTATTAATGAAGCCAATTCACCTGATATCGCTGGCACGTGACAAAATTAACGGCCATGCCATCTGATATTTAACTATAAAGATGATGCTAGCTCAGTAGATTAGAAAATAGATTCAAGATAGATCCGAGAATTAAATCTTCGAGGAAACTTGATATGCATCACGTTAATGTGAATTGACTTGATTTCAAAGTGCCATCTATTGACATTTTTACTAACTATTCCTCTTCCGATCGAGAGAGTTGATCTTGGCAATAGTTCTTACAGAAGAATAAAAAATAAAAGATTTTGGCTTGATATCCACTTTAAAGCGAAATGGTGTTAAAACGCTCTGGTTCTTGTGGTGAAAGATCTGTAAGAGAAAAAAAGAAGAAGAAGAAAAAACTTGCGGAATAAAAAGAAGCATAAAATGAAATAAAATACCTGTAATGAGTAAAATAGAATTGTATTTCTTTCTTTTTTATGTGCATATTAAGAATACCAAGGGGAAATATTTTAATCATCATAAAATCAGAGAGAACAGAGTCACAAAAACTTGCTTTTATATTCTCTGATAAAAATATCATTTCTTCTTTTCTCCTCACACATAATTACGAGCCTTTGGAAAAGTTATAAATGCTCAGATTTTCATTTTGAGTCCCATTTGTTCGAATTTTGAGCTTCGTAGAAAAGGAAACAGACGTGAGTGTTTTAGTGATAATATTTGATATAATATTAATAATGGCGATGACATTTCCGCTTTACAACGGAAGGATTGGTTCAGTACCTGTATATTTTATTTTCGTATTTTTCATGTAAAAGATACAATTCATTTCAATATTAAAAGATTTATTTTATATATATCTTAGAAAGACGTCAGATAGAATAATAGCAGAGTTAAAATATGCATTAAAGAAATTTAAAAAAGAAGAATTAAAAACTTTAACATATTTATGTATCGATCACAATTTTAGAAACTTTTGTAAAACTGTCATGAAAATCGATAAAATAAATTAAGAAAGAGAGATGCATTGGAACATTGTCAAAGAACATGAAAAAATAATAATAAAAGTATCGTTTTATAACTTTCAACACTGGAGGAGAAATATACAATTAAATGCAAACATTTCATATACAATTTACCCCAATGCAACAATTGGAAATATTTTTTCAAATATCCTTTAAAAATATTAAGACAATGCTGACAAAATCGAGAAAATTTCACATTTCTGTTGGCAGTAAAATTTATTTTTGTGAGATAATATTTCCAAAAATAAACGACTCAAAACTTCAAAATTTTGTTTCATTTTTGTGTTTTCAAAAATTAGCTCAATCAATCTCCTAAACTTTATGGCCAAATCTAACATTCCCACCTTCTAAACTTTATTATGAAATCTGACATTCCCAACTTCGTAACTTTATTTCCAAACCTGAATTCCCAACTTTATTTCCAAACCTGAAATTCCCAACTTCATAACTTTATTTCCAAATTTAATAACTCTCAAATGAAAGGATCCGCAATAAGGAGCTCCATGAAACACATTGACGCATGTGCACTCATAAATATACACCCATAGATTTAGTAGAAATTAAAACATATTTTAAATTAAAATAAAGTTGCTTTTCGAAGTACAGATACACATTGAAAAAGTTTGTTACTAATGCTATAAAACTTTAACTCTTTCATATTGACATGCTTTATTTATGTTATCATGGAACTTTTACACAATATTTAAGACAATCAAAATAATAACTAATTCAGAAACAAAAAAAAACCCACTTGCTTTTATTTACAAGAGTATCTCAGTTGTCTTTTAAATTGTTGTTATTTATGACACTTGCCGTGGACAATCCCCCTCCTGATACAGCAACAGATTTAAGCCGAAAGGAGCGTCTCTTGTTTTTGAAGTAGCAACTAAGACCAAGAGTACGACTTAGCTACACACTCACTACATTTGCTTGCACAGCCCCTTTTTACAGGGGGGCGCAGTCAAACATCTCACAGATAGCACAGAGAACAACAATGCCCGAACCGGGACTCGAACCCAGGACATCCAGAACACGAGGAAGACGCGCTACCTCTGTGCCAAAAAGCCAGCTTAAATTCTTGTACAGATTCTAATAAAAAAAATTGAAAATAGTTTATGTTAACTAATTAAGGGAATAAGTATTTTTTTTGGAAATGTGTTGATTTCATTTATTTTATTATATTAATGCAAACAGAGCTGCAGCTTTCATAGATCAAATTTTCATAATTCATTATTCATTACAAAGAATATCAGTTATTTATATTACCAGCATGTAATTGAATGAAATTAGCTTGAATATTATTACATCAACCAAAAAAAAACAACTTTGAATCACCAGAAACACTTCAGACGGAGCCGCATCTATTGAGAATTATATAGACTTCAAAAACCAGGCTTGAAAAAAAAGATGGACTGCAGAAAATGCGAAGAAGTTTAATCACTTGCTCTTGATAAATTTCCACCCCTAAAAGACTCCCAACGAGTCTTTTGTAAGCAACGAACGCTCTTGTGATTCATAGCCCAACAATGGATCCTCTACGTGAGGGTTAACAAAAATACATAAAATTTAAATAATAAAAAAATCGTGCCCATGAATCATAATACAACACTCGACTTGCAGAGCACTTTCAACCTCTCCCTTCCTTTACCTCCCTTTTTTATTCTTTTTTCTAGACACCCCTTTCGTAACATTCCACTCTGCCACAAAGACTTTTCAGTCGCTCGCAAAATTTTCATCCCCGGGTGTAAATTTCTGCGGACAAAACCCGACCACCGTACTTGCTAAGCAGTTTGCTAGAATAATGAGCTTTAAATCAGAGTTTGTGTTGGTTGTTTTTTTCGTTAGTTGAAAAAGCGGCAGACGTGAAAGTTGGTGGTTTATTTATTTATTTGCTTTTTCTTTGGTCTTCTCTGCTTCCTTTTCTGCGCCGCTTTTCCAGAAGAGAATGTACTGGTTTTTATACGTCTGGAGCTTCTTCATTTATTTTTTATTTTTTACTAAAACTCGCGCGTGCGCTGTCACTGGATGATCTTCTTTGGAGTGTTATCTTTCTTACAGGATTGAGAGGACGGGGGGGGGGGATCATATATTTTACATCCCTTTTCTTCCTGTGGTCTCTATTGTTAAAGGTGCAAATGAGAAATAGGTTTTTTTATTTATTTATTTCTTAGATTTTTAAAGTTCCGCCGGTAATTTATTAAAATAAATCATAGAATACAGAAGAACTTGTAAAGGAGATATTATTCATCAGTTTAGTGTTAATTTTGTGTTAAATTGCTCTTTAAAGACGGCTTTTGGCTTTGAAACAAATATAATGGAGTGTTTTAATAAATAGGTTTGAAAGTAAATCTGATATCTTAATTCTTTCTCGTAATTTTTGTCTTCTAATCACAGTAAAAAACTTCTTCATATATTTTTTATATTTTTGTATATATATATTTATTAGAAATTAAAGAATAATAACGAAAAATCTTGCCTTAAAGTTTAAATTTATCCTTTTGATCATTTGACTACAGTTTATTTCTTCAAATTTTTTTCTTATTTCTTATTTAAAAAAAGTAGATATCATTATTTTATTGATCAGCTATTAAATTAATCAAATTCATTGAAAAGTCCATGAATATATATTATATAAATGTCTATCCTACGTAATGCTTTATTAACTTACATTTTCATTGACTATTATGCCATGAATAGTGAAATACGAAAACTTTATTTAAAAAGCCCTGGGGCATATTTTATCATTATAAAACCCAAATCATAATTTAGTTACTAATAGGATACGAATTTTGAAATTAAATTAAGTCAAATTCTTTTTTTAGATGACTTGGAATAAATAATTCGTACGAATTCATTGTTTAACATCATTATAAGACCTATTTTTTTTAGCAAACATTATAGTTTTCGCTTTCAACATTTAAGTGAAACAGGCAGGAGAAAGAGTCAGAGTGAATGAATAGCGAAATTTCAAGTAATCAAAGAAAAAAATTCAAATAACTATTGACATGATATCAATAGGTTTTTTACTTTTAAAACGTTGAACCGAATATAACGAATGTATGTTTTTATTATTTGAAGGTTAAATATCCAAAACAAATTTATTATGAATCATACTATTCATACTAATCATTCTGAATCATACTAATGATCATTCTGAGTTTCAATTCAATGCCATGTAGAGTTCAATCTTTTTATATATTTGACCTAATACCTTCTTTTTATTAAATTTTCTATAAAAAGTCGATAGGTGAAATAAGTAAATATGTATTTTAGAATTTTTCCTACATTTTAGTGAGTCAATTGCATTAAATTAAATGCTTAATCATGAGTAAATTTAACAGCAAAATATAAACATAAGTTTCAAAATATTTAAGTAATAACTTGTTATTGGTACAAAATGATGCGATTCTTTGTGAAATAGTGGGAAATAATCTGGAAGTTTTATAAAATTTATAAAAATGCAATAAAAACATATTGTATATCACATTATTTATACCAAATTTTTAAATTCATGAAAAAATATTCTTTATTCTTCTAAAAGTTAAAAAAACTGTATAGTTAATGACACGGATTTTTTAATAAAGAAGTTATTACTTCAAAAACTAAAATTTTGTTAAATTTAACCCTTGTAAATGAACAACAATTTTTCCCCCCTTCAGAGTTCTTTTTTTTTGTGCGAAATTTGATTAACGAATAAATGTGATATAATTCCATTTTGAATACTTTTTTTAAATTTATAATAATTTACCATTTTTATTTTAATGAATTAGTTTTTATTTATTTTGCTGCTAGTAAGTTTTAATTTCCTGTATGCAGCCAGAAAATCAAAATATGCGTAACTGATATAAAAAATGAAATAAATTTAAGGAGCTTCGAACCTCTCATTCGAAAAATTGTGGGATGATATTATTTCAGGTTTGATTTGCTTGTTTTTAAAATTTTTAATTATTTGCTCTTGTTTAAAGTATTTGAAAATAAAATTTAAAAATGCATCGTTATGTTTTCGCATTTCGAGAGTATATAAATGTAGTAACTAAAACAATGAAAAGCATCAATATAAAATCTTGTTAAAAATAATTTTTAAAAATGAATAAATTTGTAGAAGCTGTTCTGAAAGAAAAGTGGAATCATTTTAAAGCTAATTTTTATTTAATATGATGAATTAAATTAAAAGAAATTTTGAGCAAGAATTTGTTTTGAAGATTAGTAAAGAAAATCTTAGTGGATTTCGACCGACATTTGATTCAAATTATGAATGAAACAAAATATATATATATATATATACTGACAGCATTTAGTAGTCAAAGATTTCAAATGTTTCAATTTTTGTAGCTTTTTCAATGGTTTGTTGAAATAGGTATATTCTATTTATTTATTTGGTCTTGTTAAAAAGTTATTCGATAATATTTGTGAATTTATGCCCATATATACTAGCAAACAATTTTTTTAAAGATTTGTCGAAAAAATAAAAAAGTCATGATTTGATTTAGTTTTTACTTACAATTTTCGATAATCTAAAGTAATTACTATTCCAATCCGTTCAGTTAATCCATGTTCTACTACAAACTATTTAACGTATCGAATGATGTTGCGATAGCATTTGAGCTATTTTTCACAACAGGTTTGGGAACAATGTTTGAAACGTTTCTCTTACTTACAATAGGAATAAAAAGCAATGATTTTTTTGTACTTGTAGGAAGAGAGCTATTCTTTAACAGCAATTTTATCTAACTGCTGGAAGGCACAGCACAATTTTTGAATTACAATATGTAAGAGAATTTGCCATCTTATTTTCATAATTTCTAATTTAAAAAAATTACCGAAAGAGAGAGAGAGAGAGAGAGAAAATTGTTATCTTAGTTTGCTCGGATGATTCAGGTATAACAGTACATCTTTAATGTACCGCTTACTGTTGCTCTAGTACTGAACCTTTTTCCTTTGAAAACTAAGAAAAATTGTTTTGCAATATTTCTTGATTCTTACAATAACAAAGAGAGTTATTCTTTAGTAGCGATTGTGCCTAAATGCAGGAAAGCATACAGTTTTTGAATCGCACTATCTGAGCAAACGTGTCTTTCTTGTTTTAAAATTGCTTAACAATTTTTAAGTGTTTTACCGAAAGAGAGAGAAAGAAAGAGTTTACAATCCAGTAAACTCGGATGATTCAAGTATAACCGCACATCCTTGTACGTAACGTTTACTGTTGCTATTGTCCGGAACTTTTGTTCGTGTTATTATTGTTACTAATGGAACTTGCCATTGGACAAGCACACTGACGACCGACAGCGATTTTAAGCTGAATGAGTGTATCTGGTTTTTGAAGTAGAGCCAACTAGGGTTAAGAGTACGACTTAGCTACATACTCATCACACTCGCTTGCACAGCCCTTTTATACAGGAGGTACATTCACACACTTCACAGAGAGTAAAAAGAAGAATAATTATGCCCTAATCGGGAATCGAACCCGGGATGCCCAGAATACGAGAAAGACCTGCTACCTCTGTGCCAGCCCCTTTTCCCTTTGAAAACCAAGAAGCATTGTTTCTCAATATTTCTTGATTCTTACAGTAAGATAGTGAGCCATTCTTAAACAGCGATTTTGTCTAAATGCAGCAAAGTAAAGTTTTTGAATTACGCTATGTGAGCAAACTTGTTCGTATTTTCATAATTACTATTTCATAATTTTTAAGAGTTTTGCAGAAAGGGAGGGGAAAAAGTTTGAAATCCAGTCAACTCGGATGGCCCAGATTTTACTACACATCATGTACTGTTGCTATAGTACAGAGCCTTTTTCCTTTGTAAGCTAAGAAACATTGTTTTGAAATATTTCTTGGTTCTTACAATAAGATAGTGGGTCATACTTTAGGAGCGATTGTGCCTAAATGCTGGAGAGTATGCAGTTTTTGAATTACACTATGTGATCAAACTTGTTCGTATTTTTATAATTACTATTTCACAGTATTTAAGAGTTCTGCCAAAGAGAGATGACTGTTTGAAATCCAGTCAACTTGGATGCCTCAGTTTTTACAGCACTTCATCTAATGTTGCTATAGTACAGAGCCTTTTTCCTTCGTAAGCGAAGAAAAACGTTGGTTTGAAATATTTCTTGGTTCTTCCAATAAGATAGTGGGCCATACTTTAGAAGTGATTGTGCCTAAATGCTGGAAAGTATACAGTTTTTGAATCACATTATGTTAGGAAACTTGTTCGTATTTTCATAATTACTATTTCACAATTTTTAAGAGCTTTCCCAAGGAGAGAGGGAGAAAAGTTTGAAATCCAGTCAACTCGGATGGCCCAGGTTTTACAACACATCATCTACTGTTGCTATAGTACAGAGCCTTTTTCCTTTGTAAGCTAAGAAACATTGTTTCGCAATGTTTCTAGGCTCTTAGAGAGAGAGAGAGAGAGTCATTCTTTAACAGAGCTTTGCGTAAATGAAGGGCTGCACAGTTGTGCGTCCATTAAGCGTGAGATAATATTGCGTAGGGAAAGGGGCGATGCGACCACCATTCAAGCCACGGTTAATTATGGTGTAATTAAATGATATGCCCGGTAAATTGAGAGAGAGTTCAGAGAGCAGAGCTCGCTGATTCAGCCCACATTTAGGGGAAATGCACCAAATGCAAATTGCACCATTGTGTTCCGATTTGAATATTTAAATGCCACTCGTCATTTTATTGATTTCTATAAGCAGAAAAGCAAATTAATTGTTAAATATAACAAAGTTAAATAACAATTAGAATTCTTAAATCCTGTCTAATTCTGTCTTCTGTTGAATTCTGCCTTTCGACAACAAGACCTTATTTATTTCCAGTAAATGTTATAAGAATGAGATTGAAATTCTAATGACTGTTTTTGTCTATAGGATTCACATTAAGGAAGTCATAAAATCAATTTACGAGATAGCGTTAGAGCTGATGGAAAATTAATACTTTTCATTTGTGATTCATCGTGATTTCATTGTTTTCGTTTAATTTTTTTCGATTGAGAATACATGTTTTATCTAGCAATGAATTAAAATTTCAACACGGAAAGAAAAGTACTTAAGTTATTCATTACTTTTCCTTTTACTCAGGCAAATGTATTTTTGTTGTAAGCAGTGCTTAAGTCACACGTCATAAAACGAAATACGATTTTTAAAGCATTTTTGAAGCATGTAAACTAAAAAATGTCCAACTAAAAATCTCTATAAAGTTTTTTTTAATGAAGAAAAATCTTTTAAGTGTAATAATCTTTCTGAAAATTATTTGTAAATATTTTAAAATTTTGAATCTTTGCTAAATAATTATAAATTTAATTAAAATTTTTAAAAAATTCCATAAAACATCAGATTTTTGTTATCTAAAGTTTACTGATCTGGATTTGATTTTATAATTTAGTATGAAACAAAATTCCCCTGAGATTATCCGGCTTTAGGACAGAACAAAACAGATGAACAAACATGCATAAACAAAAAGATGCAAACAGGGAATTTTTTATTAGAAAAAGTTCAATAATTAAAGACACTGCACTTAATATGAATAAAATTTCTTGCAAAATTATTGGCTGCTAAGTAATAAATAAAACTAAATATTATCAAATATGTTAGTTGCTTTAAACTGAAAGAAAATTTATTTGGTAGAGGTAACAACTTATTTACTTTGAGTAACTAATCTAAAATATTTACTTTAAAAAATATATATAATATTTTAATGTTAAAAATATTTTATATCAATTATTATATAATAAAAAGCTCTCCCATCAACCTACAACGTTATTTTTAGCTAAAATGACAAAATCTACACCCTTAAGATTTTTAAAAATTGCCAAAGATATTTTTTATAGTTACTAAAAATTAAAAAAAGATATGTAGTGTATTTAAACATTTGAAGAGATAACTTAAGGAAAAGCAAATAAAATAATTTAAAACATATATAAAATTCAAACATATGTAAAGAATGATAAAAAAAAAATGTAAGAAATATTTTGTAAGTATAGAAACTTATATCTATGGTATTTGCAAGTGAAATAAGGAAAAATTATGATAAATTATCTTCAATATCTGTATTATTTTTAAGTATTTACACATTTTGTGTGGTCTCGTCGTAGTATTTTTTATCAACCAGAATTCACAATTGAAAAACTGCTAAAATGTTCCTTTATTTGCTAGAGAAAATAAAGAAAAGCATCTTAAAGATCTTCCGTTCTAAGAAAAGCTACTTTAAACTTTCTTTTACAAATAAAATAATAGTATCGTCAATCAAATTAGGGACCTAAGAATATTAATAAAAATAGTATTCTTAATGCATTCGATAAATTTCATTAATTTATTATCAATATTAAAATACTGTATTAATGTGAATTGCTGATATTTCTTATTGTTGAATAATTTGTTATATTAATGATAGCTTTTTTTAGTGAGTAATAATGAAATTTTAAAATTGATTATAAGAACATTATCAAAAAATGCATGAATAGATTTTGTATATAAATCATTTAATAGTAATCCTAAAAAGATAATTTAAGAACATTGATGCAAAAATCAAATTTCAGTGCCTAAGGAGGTAAAAGAAAACACTTTTAAAAGAAACTCAACTTGCAACGATTTTTTTAATGAATTTATTTCCAGGAAATGAGCCCCATCCCTAAAATAAACTTCCTACCTCTGGAAACATTCTTGAAACCTTTGTTACCGAGACAACTGTTTTTGTTCCATAAAAAACAAGAGGCTCTTTCCGGCTGTTAGTACATTTGAAAACAGTGAAATTGTAAAGAATCCATTGTCCTTCTTTATCCGGAAGGCTTAAAGAAAAATAAAGGAATTAAATAATTAAAACAAAGCTAGGATGCCTCATGTGTCATCCATTCTAAACTTCACAACTTGTCTAGTTACGAGAACGACGAATAGTTTTGGCATGACTGTAAACTCACTTTGTTCCATTTCAAGCATAATTAACTACTACAGCTTACTTTCACTGTTATAACCTAATTTGTGTAATGTCATCAAACGATAATGTTACTTTTGGGATTATATATTTGATTAATTGCTATAAAACAAATAAATGCTCACCAGTGTGCAGTATGAATGTAGGCTTTCTGAGTGCTCAGCGGAAGTTTCATTCTGCACTGATATATAAGTAAATACTGTAATACTGAAATAAGTAAATACTGTAATAATGAAATAAGTAAATACTGTAATAATTAAGTAAGTAAATAAAGTGAAAAGATAAGTAAATACTGCAATACTGAAATATAAGTAAATGCCGCAATACTAAAAGATAAGTAAATACTGTAATACTGAAAGATAAGTAAATACTGTAATACTTCAATAATACTGAAAGATAAGTAAATACAGTAATACTGAAGGTTAAGTAAATACTGTAATACTGAAATAATACTGAAAGATAAGTAAATACTGCAATAATGAAATAAGTAAATAATGCGAAAAGATAAGTAAATACTGTAATACTGAAAGATAAGTAACTATTGTAATACTGAAAGATGAGTAAATACTGTAGTACCGAAATAAGTAAATAATGCGAAAAGATAAGCAAATACTGTAATACTGGAAGGTAAGCAAATACTGTAATACTGAAAAATAAGTAAATACTGCAATACTGAAAGATAAGTAATTACTGCAATACTGAAAGATAAGTAAATACTGTTGAACTGAAATTCGTAAATAATACAAAAAGATAAATAAATACTGTAATACTGAAATAATACTGAAAGATAAGTAAATACTGTAGTACTGAAATAAGTAAATAATACAAAAAGATAAGTAAATACTGTAATACTGAAAGATAAGTAAATACTGTAATACTGAAAGATAAATAAATACTGTAATACTAAAAGATACTAAATATGATTCAGATAGTGTTCGTTGATTTGTGCTAATAATTAAAAAGCAAAAAACGATTTTTTTTTCATTTTCCAAAACTTTATATTGTTAGGGGACTATGTTATTTTTAGTGTATAACATATCAAAATAACTCTAAATATGTATGATTAGAATTGTGATTTTACAGGGTGCGTAAAAAAATGTATGCACACTTTGAACCATCATAGAGACAGCATTCCATGTGCTGCAAAATTCCATTTCTTAAGACATAAGCCGGGATTTATGGACATCATAATTTAGTCGGATGAAGCCTAATTCAAAATGAATTCAACTCTCAATAGGCACAATCATGTGTAGTGGGCGAAAGAGAATACTCACATTACTGTTGTAAAGGCTGTGAATGTGCCTGACGTAAATGTGTGGTGTTGTTTGCTTGCAAGAATACTTGCAAACCAATTTGCAAGGAGGCATTGGGCCTTCTTTCCGCCTGTAATGTAACAGGCGGAAAGAAGCTAACAATTCTTCAAGAGGTGTGCGCAGAAATTCCATTAGACACTTTGGTACGATATGCGGAATCAGAGATGACTTATACTCAGCAATGTATTGGTGCTGAAGGCCGCCATTTTGAACAGTAATCACATTTGCATCAGAAAATACATTCATGTTTCAAATTGGGCTTTAAGCTTTTCATTTCCAGTAACTGAACCTTTCAGAACGGAATATAAATCGGAACATAAATTTTCTATGACGGTTCAAAGTTTGTATACATTTTTTATGCACCTGGTGCTTAGTAAACACATTTATATTCGCTATCTCATTTAGTTTACTTTCGGTAAAGAATTATATACTAGATATACTTTCATAATTTTCACTGAAAGTCTCATTATCGGTTGAAAGATAAGAAACCCTCTAAATACTGTTCCGGCAATGTCTGGAGATAAGTACCAATATTTATATAGAGGAATTTATTTTTTTTAATTTTATTTTTTGGTGTTAAAGTAAAAAGAAAAACAATGCAACTATTCTCAGTGAGTAGTGAATAGTTCAAAAAATTATGTACCGCCATGATACATTGAAATATGCATAGTATATTTCATTTTAATCTTTAATTTGACATTATAATGCAAAAAAAGAATGTTTAAATTTATTTTCCCTTTATATAGATCCCCTTTTTTGCCACTTTGTAATAATTACAATAAATTCACTAAGTTTCTCATATGCAATTTATACGAAACCAATATGAATGGATGCTTGAAAACTGCTTTCCAAGCAGTTTACAATATATGACGAATTTAATTTTTGAGATCTTTAAAAATTTTAAATAATCGCTAAGCTGAAATATCAAAAATAATCCTTTTAAAATAATTAGTTGCCAGTCGATTAAAGCATATGCCCATGTGCCTTAATCGAGTGGCAACTAAATGCAAAGTTCTCTCTTCACTTCATTTTGGTGCTCTTCCCCCAACTGTGTGCGCATCCTTGCAGCCCGAAAAGCGAAGCCATTAACATTCCATACATCGTCATCCGAGCCTCACAGTAATAGAGGACGTTTGGTGAATTACGTATCTCAAAAAGTCTACGTTCTTTGCTAATTAGTGTTTAATCTGCAGATAAACAAGGGGCGTACGCATACCTCTCACAAAATCTACGGCGCAGCTATTAAATATGTTGTTAAGTGGTAGAGGACAAAGTCGCCCTTTAATGAAGTAATAACCGTAAATGAAAAATGCAACTCTCCCCTCAAAGTCATAGAAGACGTGAATTCGTAGAAATTAGTTAGCATTAAGGACTGGAACATGTAACGAGCATTTATTCAATGCAGTATCTGTTGGTAATAGGTTTAATACACTGCGAAATTTAAAATCGCATTTCTTCTCGAGGCAATCACTTGGAATGGTGTGGATTTTAAGTATGATGAACAGATGCAAAGGTTTTGAGACTTTTATAAAGAATGGAAGCGGGTTTGACGCGTTTGTTGTAGTTTTACTCAGGTTATTTTAATAATTCGAGTCAAACAGGAATTATCAAAATAATTTTTTGGGGAGAGTCAAAAACTCATATGATTAAACTTAAGTGCAGGCGGGTATAGTTAACCCCATTTAAACTAGTTTAATCATATACTATATACTGGAATCGAGTATTTTTAATAATAATAATAATAATAATAATAATACCGGTGTCCTGGCACGGATGTAATGCATCTTCCTCCCGGGTTCGAGTTTCTGTTAGTGCATGGTTGTCTTTCTGTGTTCTATCTGTGAGGCATTGAATGTACCCCCCTCCACTGTAAAAAGGGGTTGTGCAAATGAGCGTGTTGAGTGTGTATATTTTAGTCGTGCTCTTGGCCTTAGTTGGCTCTACTTTAAAACAAGAGACATTTATTTCGGCTTAAATCCTCTGACGCATCAGCGGGGTTGTCCATAGCAAGTGCCGTTAGTAATAACAACAACATAATAATAAAGAATTTTTTCGTAGTCAAAACTATTTTGAAGCACCTAAGTGGTATGTTGCATTTGACTTGGTTCTTGATAAAAGTTTGTTTCTTCTTGATAAATCAATGGTAAGGGTTTACAGAAAATAATAGTTCCTTTTTCTATTGATTAAAGCTTCTTTGAAACATACGTCACATATGAGATCTATATGTGACCCGATTCCCGATAAATTTAATTTTACTCTGTGGATAGTTGATAAAGTTTATTAGTGAGGACCCACAATGATACCTAGGCAAAAGTAAAATAGAATAAAATCGTACAATAAAACGATCTGGTAAATTTCAAAGTTTAAAAGGTTCTTTTTTTTTTCTAAAGGCTGTAAAAAATGACGATAAAATAAATACATTTATTTTATACAAGGTTATTTATTACATGGTTTGCGCTTAATGCTGTCTATCTTTATGTTCAATTAAAGCGACTAAGGAATAAGTTTATTTACACGAAATTAGAATTGATTATTTGATCGAAGTTGAATTTTTTAAATTTTCAGTAGATTTCATAGTTTTAGGTAGTAATTTTATTTAATTATAATTGGAAATCTTGTGTAAAATTCTGTTGTTTGCTTTTTAAAATTCTAAACATACTGTTACAGATTCAATAGAAATTAAATAATGAATTCGCAATATACAAGGTGTCTAATCTTAAGTAACAGAGTATCTTCGGGGTATCAGGTGTAGTTTATACATTAACTTTAGAGATTGGCATATAGAAATGGATTGATGTATTTCTAGTCTCTAAATGATAAAAAAAAATATTTAATAACATTTTCAGAAAAAAAGTATTTCAAGTATTTTTTCCAAGTATTTCAGAAAAAAAAGTAAAGATTTTAAAAATACTCTATTGTTGTTTCTTATGACACTTACCGTGGACAAGCTTGCTGAGGAAGTCAGAGATTTAAACCTAATCAACATCTCTTCTTTTGTAGCAACTCCAGCTAGGGCTAAGAGTATGATTTTTGCTACACACTCATCACATTCACCTGCACAGACCCTTTTTGGAAGGGGGTACATCCACGCACTTTACCAATAGAACACGGAAGAACAACCATGCCCAAACTGGGATTCGAACCCTGAACACCCAGGTCTCGGGGAAGAGGCACGACCCCTTATGCCAGGATGCCGGCTTATAATGCTCTAACATCATATACAGAACAAAAAATCCACTCAAATGCGATTAAATTTCATTGAATTATGATAAATTAATGATTTAGACCAAATAATAATTAGCCTAATTTAATTAATCTAGGCCAATTAAGGGCGTTTGAGAAAGTGCATTGTGTTTACTCGAAGGTACTTCTTTAGACATCTTTGGAAAATAATTTAAAATCATCAAAAATAATTATGTCTAAAGTTTTATAACTCTGCTAGTGTAAATTACGGAACAGAGGAATTTCTTTTTTGAAGATATTAATACGTCAAAAAGTATTTAATTATGTAAGACTATTCAGACAAATAGACTGAATAAAATATTTTTCTGCAGTAAAAACATTGACTTTAATCGTATTAAATATAATCTTTTATACAGTTTTATAGTATTTAAAATCGTTTATACCGTTTAAATATTCCATTTTAAACATTTTTTCAACTGGTGTCATTACTTGTCATCAACTATTTAGAAATTAGTTACTTGATTGAGCATGATTACGGCGAATTTTTGTATTTACAATTGAATTTTGAAACATGAAAAAACGAACTTATTGAAATATCATTCTCAATTATGAGTACAACATAAAAAGAAATTGAATCAACAATATTCAAATGAAACTCTATAATTCTACATATCAGAAAAGAAAATTTACTTCCAAAAATCGTGAGAAGTTTCTAATTCTTTTTTGACCGAAGTCTGAAATATTTCTCAAATAATAAAATATTTTCATTTGCTTTTTATATAAAAGAATTATTTCGTTTTTTAAATTATGCTTTTATGCAAAAAAATAACAACATTAACAATTTTAACTGCTTTCATGCAAAAAGGTTTTAATTTTCTTTAAACTGTGTATCAAAATATCTGAAATTCAATTGAGCAAACAGCTTTTAGTACGCTTCTTCATAGTTTTAGATGAATAAAGTAAATTTTTTTTTTGAATTTCATCCTTTTAGAGAATAGAATTAGCATGTTTTATATAGGCTGAAGAATTTAATTCGAATCGCCAGTAAATAGAAACCTAATTCATAAAATTAAGTCTCTATGATTCTCTTCAGTATGACTCTAGACATAAATCTTTAAAATCCAAATAATTTTCTTTATTGGGAAAGAGATAGGATATCAATTATTCGTACTTTTCCATTAGCCAAATAATAATAATCGCCAAATAATGTAGAAATCCGCAAAATTTCTTTGGCGATTTTTCATTTGCTCCTGGCTAACTGTAAAGTACCATATCATTATCTTATATACGGTTTTTTCTTTTTTCTGAAGGCGATTTTCTATTTGATAAAGCGTCTTTCTTCTCAGATAGATTAAACGAAAAATAACTGTTTACTAAACTCTGAAATGGTTTTTTAACTATGAATGGTATTTCACTACGAATAACAATCGAATATATAAATATGTCTAATTGTCATAATAAAAAGAGCAAATATATAGAATTAAAAAGCAACTAAAAATATAAAAAGAAATAGATTAATGGTTACCATTTAAAAGTTTATTGTTCACTTTTTAAATTTGTTATTGTCATTACAAAAGTACAATGTAATTTTGAAAATCTGTATAAATAATAAAGAAAATTGGGTATTTATTTTGACGTTCAACAGTTCAGCCGGTTTGAGTTACTAATCTTGGTACATTAAGTCCATATATTTAAAAAAAATATGGACCTTGAACCAATTTTTTAGAAATTTTAATTAATTAAAAATGAAATAAAATTTTAAAAGCAATATTTTCTGTAAATATTACTTTATAGAACTGATTTATAGATCATAATTTAAATTTTAAAAAAACATCTTTTTCAAATTTACTTTTTGCGTTATAATTTTTTTCTATTTTTAAAAATTCTTTAAATGTTTTAAAAAATATTTTACAATTCACATTATAAAAAAATTCCATTTATTTTCGGTTTTGCTACTATTGTTTCACATTAGCTATTATTATAATCATTGTAAGAAGATACGGCTTATTTTTCCGAGTCCAGTAGATTTCAGTAGTAAGATGTGCTTTTGAGGAAATTTAGAATTTACAATATCAAAATTAAATAAATTAGAATTTAAGTTCAAAATTAAATAAATTCGTTTGAAATTTTTTAATGGGCCCATTTTGAAAACTATTTTTATAGAAAAAAAACCTTTTTTTACTGTGACAAAAACTAAAACTTTTTTATGACAAAAACCATTAAACTTTTTTTACTGTGACTACTAAACTTTTTTTACTGTGACAAAACTAGATGTATAAATATATTAATGTCAAACACAAAAATGCATATTAAAGGATTTTGTAGTAACTAAATTTACATAAATAAAAATGTAATTTTTTGGTCTTCAAAATATGTTTCTTTAATTATTTTTGTAAAGGAATATTTTGGAAAGTTATTGTGGAAAAAACCCCATAAAAATTTAACCTCTACTTAATAAATTAAATTCTTTTTAAAACTGCAAAAAATTACTTTTTGTGGACATTTCAAGTTTTTCAAAGAATATCTGTGTCAAAGCAGATAAAAAGATCTGTCCTCAAGAGCACCAGCATACGCACCCATACATTTATCTTTATTATACACTATAGATTAATAATTTATTTATTATGCATTCGTTTCAGTACATATAATAAAATTAGAAAATATAATAGAAATATTGTATAACATATTTCTAAGAATGAACAATTGGTATAATTCTTAGAATCTACTCTAAGAATTGAGGATATTTTTTAAATTATTTATTTTCAGGATATACGAAATAATACAATTTCATGGATTATTTCCCAATTTCTAAAGAAGTCCAATATTTGAAAGGTATTATCTTTATTGCAAGATTTATATGGCTTTTTATTTATTAATTAATTAATTACGTTTTATTTTAGTTTGGAAATCCATTTACCAACTTTTAAGTACAAAAATATTAAGAATAGTAAGGGAATTTGTCAATCTTTTGAAATAGATTTACAATATGGAAATGTTTCTGTATGGAAATGTTTCACGAAAATTTATTCTGCTCATACACTATTGCTTGATACCTCAACCTTAGGTTAAGCTGAAAATCGCCACTGAGTAATTGTCTAACGTCTTTTTTTGCGTGACGCTTTCAATTACGTTACATATCTGTAAAGCCTACTCGGTTTAAAATTCGTAAACTGATAGGACTAAACTGATATCAAAAATCCTGTTATATATGAAATCCGCCAATAAATGTTCTTTAAGCTAGCTAAACAATAGATCAATTATTGTTTGAAAAATCGATGCCAGTAAAAATGGAGAGACCACACAGATGAAATCGTAGAATCAAATAATTCCATAATTATATGGCATTGACATATCTGTACCCAGAAACATTTATCAAAGTGCAAAATACAAGGTCATTGATTGATTGCTTTTATAGGCGTTAGATATGACTTTATTTGTTTGACTTACTTGAGTGACTGTAATTCTTTTCAAAACAAAGAACGGCGGTATAGATTTTTTTGATAATAATGATGCTGAATTTCGCCATTTCAAATTCAAATCATGATTTATTTAAATATTATTTCTGTTACTTTGATTTAAGGAGAAATGCTCCAGAAACCAAAGAAAGTGCATTTTACAAATTCGAAGATGCCGAACAAAAATCTAATTGCTAGAATTGCCAGAAAATTTTAGTTTTCAAAATTTTAAAATAAGCATTCTATATCCAAAGAAAAAACTTTTAAATTATGTTTTAATGTTTATGATGGATAAATGTCTTTAATTTTTTTTCGTCTACTCTCTGCCCAGTTAAGATATTCCTATATTAACCTATTTTACTTGGATAGTGGCCCCTAAAATTTAACAGTAATTGGAGATTGCATCCTTCTACTTTAATCTTATCAATCTTTTACGAGAAATACTATAAGTTAAAAAAATTAAGTAGACATTATAAATTTGTCTTTATAAAATGTTTAATTCGACGAGCTTATTATATTAAACATTATAACTTGTTAGACATTATTTCCATTAGATTTAGGCATTAAAAACATGTTAAAGATTTAAACTTAGTGTTTCTTTATTATATTAGTAAGTGAGTGTGTTTATTTATAAGGAATAAAAATTACTTTAATTATAAAATTATTAATCAGAATAAAGCATCAGCTTCACATATATGCTCCAACTATTACACATCACCTCTGTCTAAGCAGATGAATGTAAACGGAAAATACATCATGAGTTTAGACATTCAAAAATACTTCCCCCTCTCCTTATTTTTCCATCTGACATCGTGGTTTATTCAGAAATGTATATGGTGAAGGGTTTTGTCATATACATTGTTTTAGTTTGTTTTTTATGAATTTGTATGAGGGAATGTTACGGAGCCTGTTCCCATCAACAGACTACTCTTAGAATGCCATACGTGATTCTGACTTTAAATTTATTTACATACTTATGAATTCATATAGCAATAAAGAAATCCCATACTTTGTATTTTTCATAGTTAAAAGAATATGTTGATAGTTCTTGTGCTGTAAGCAGTTTTATATTAATCGTATGTATATTTATATAATTATTTTAATAATATTTAATATATTTGGTAAATCACGAATATTTTAATACGTTTATTATTATTTTTCAACTCAGCAAATAAAATTCAAATAGATTATAATAACTTCCTTCTCACAGTGATTAATAGTGTTGGATTATAGATGAATTTTATCGATGTTTTTTACAAGTTTTTAATAAGTTTTCTATTTCTTTAAATAGAATCGATATTCAGAAGTCATACTTGAAAGATAGGATTTAAATTTTGCTATATTTTAGAATTAATTGATTTCCTTCTTTTAATTCATATTCGCGGTCTTCATTAAAAATTTATTGTTATTGTTTTTAATGGCACTTACCATAGACAGGCTCGTTGATGCAAGAACGAATATTAGCTGAATGAGAATCTCTTGTTTTGAATTAGCGCCAACTAGGACGAAGAGTACGACTTAGCTACTCGCTCATCACATTCATTTGCATAGCCCCTTTTTACAGGGGGGGGAGGGGCACATTCATACACCTCGCAGATAGAACACAGAAGGAGAGTAACCATGCTCTAACTAGATAATAGGAAAGACACGCTAGCCCTGAGTCAGAACGCCATTTAGCAAATTTATCATTGACCGAAAAATCAATATTATAAACTATAACTGGTTTATTTCTTTATGCCTTCACGTGATATGTCCTATTATTTTGTTCCTATTACTTGATTATAAAGCCGTTAAATGATAATTATAAGTAAATGTTATTATATGTTAAAATCCATAGTGGGCTTGCCATTGCCCTAAAATGTGATGTGGTATCTTAATACAAAATCTTAGAATCATAGAATTCTTTGTCTATATCTTTGAAGGCTATTACGCAAAATACATGTACTCAGAAATATAGTTAGCATAGAACATTATATTATAAGAAACATAAATCAGCCATTGATTTAAATTATCACAGCAGAAAATATTTTAACGGGCTTTTGAAATTACTTCACGATATCTGAGTTGGTTGTTGATCATTGTTGCAAGATATGATAATTATTTTTACTATGTATTAGTTATACGTCAACTTTCAATTAGTTCCCTTTTTTCTTAATTTTTTCTATATTCTTTGTTGAAACACTAAAAAAATTATGCAGAGTTTCAAGATGTATTTGAATCTACACATTCTATGAATGCATTAATGTTAGAAGTATTGGCATCATTAAAAAAGATAAGTCAAAACTCTTCGTAACATACTTCTTATGATAGATAGTTTCGATTAGTTTCATTGTTACAAAATTTGATAATTATTTTTACTATTTATTAGTTATATGTCAATTTCCAATTAGTTTCCTTTTTTTCTTAATTTTTTTCTATATTCTCTGTTGAAACACTAAAAAAATTATGCAAAGTGAGTTGCAAGATTTGTTGGAATATATACATTCTATGAATGCATTAGTGTTTGAAGTACTAGCATCATTAAAAAAGATAAGCCAAAACTCTTCGTAACATACTGCTTATGCTCGATAGTTTCGATTACTTTCATTGTTAAAAAACATGATAATTATTTTTACTATTTATTAGTTATCCATAAATTTTCAATCAGTTCTCATTTTTTCTTAACATATTCTCTGTTGAAACGCTAAAAAATTATGTAAAGTGAGTTTCAAGATTTGTTGGAATCTACATATTCTATGAATGCATTAGTGTTTAAAGTACTGGCATCATTAAAAAAGTTAAGTCAAAACTCTTCGTAATTTAATGCTTAACCTTGATAGTTTCGACTACTTTATTCTTCTATAAGCAGATTTAGTTTGAAATACAAAATCTGATGAGTGAAGAGTGAAGAGAGTTGTTAAGAGTGGAGTTTAGTTATTCATTTAAATCCATAGATATGGATAAACCTCTCCGAGTCATCCAAACAATGTCCCAGTTATTCAAAAAATAACATACAAAATCAAAAAATCAAATAATTCTATAATAATACATCATTGAAGGATTATTGTGCCAAGCATCTGAAGCCTTCATCATTAAGTGAAACACATGGGCATTAATCGAGTCCTCTTAACAGAAGCTAAATATGCCTGTACTCGCTTAGCTTATCGGTGCGATCAGAATTCCGCTCCACAAGACCGGATAGCGTTTGAGGTTTTCGGGGAAGGCTTTGAGGTGGTGGAAATGTGATCCACCTCGACACTGAAGTGTTGCACATAAGGCAAATCATTAATCATTTTTCGCTAAATTTCATCTCCAACGTGTCAAATGAAAAGGTTATTATAAGAAATTGAAAACTGATATTTTTGCTGTTGTTTTACGAGGACCTTGTAGAGTACTTCATGTTTTCATTGACATTTAATTAATGAACTTCTAAAAAAAAGGAATATGGTTGTCTTGATTAAAACAGTGACTGAAAAAGATGCTGTAAAAATGATAACAGTTAGATGGTCCTTCAAGAAAAATAAAAGAAAGGTTGTTTTTATTTTTATGATATGAGATAGCAAGAAAACAAAAAGGTATATTTTAGTACACCGCTTACAAAATATGTACTTAAAAAGTATTGCAATGGAAAAAATTTCGAATTCAAAATTTTGAAGGGGGTATTTCTGGAGTCCCATAACAATAACAATTATTATTTGGATAAATACTGATTATAGTTTAATTATCAATATTTTAATTATGTATCAAATTTTAGACTAAATATAAGAGCGATTATTTTTCTGTCTTCACGTAAATACGATAAATAAAAATCGAAATAAATGAAATTCTGTAAATAACTCAATCATTATATTTTCACATCTACATCTTATTTTTGACTTAATTGATGAAAATTTATGTACTAATAATGTATACTTGAATTATTTAAATGAGTAAATATTTCGTAGTAGAGAAGCGTAGGGATATATTCTTCATAGTTTATATTAAAAAAATATTTTTAAAAAAGATAACCACCATATATGGAGTAATATATATATATATAT
>JAOUZG010026641.1:12027340-12058717 GCA_026289955.1 Argiope argentata | reverse complement strand
GAGAGTAGAGATTACGTAAAAGTAGAGAAGCGTAGGGATAAATTCTTCATAGTTTATATTTTTTAAAAGATAACCAGCATATATGGAGTAATATGTATTTTTTACCGAAATCATAGCACAGGAGTAGCTTGTCTTCCCCTTAGTCTGGGCGTTCTGGGTTCGAGCCCCGGTTCGGGCATGGTTGTTCTTCATCTGTTCTATCTGTGAGAAGAGTGAATGTACTTCCTATAAAAAGGGACTGTGCCAGCGAATGTGAGAGTAGCTAAGACGTACTCTCTACCCTAGTTGGCGCTACTTAAAATAAGAGAAGCACCCTCGGTTTAAAATCGCTGACTGTGTCAGCGAGCTTGTCCATGGCAAGAGTCATTGGAAACAACAATAGCATATGTATTGTTCTTTTTTCATTCTTAATTATAACGTTATTATAGCTAGTAAAATAGTTCTAAATACGTTCCCATAGTAAATAATTTTCCACGATTTTTGGTAATTTATATTTAGCGTATAAAATTTTTTATACCGTATAGGCAAAAAGTCTGTAGATATAGCAAGAAAAAGGAGAAAAGGTTAAAATGGATTGATTCAATATGCTTATTTTTTATATATATTCGCACAAAAAATTGCTAATAAGTACTGCTGTTAAAAACAAATGAATATGCAAATAAAATAAATATCGATTTTAATTTTCTATTATAAGTACTTAATGTGGTTTCCAACAAGAGATGCATTAAAATGAATTAATAATTCGTCAAACAATCATCCTAATGAGATAATAAACACCATAGTTATTGGGAGAACATATAACAATAAATTTAACTCTTATTTCCAACACAATCACTCTTTATCGGCTACAAGTGATAATATAGTAATCTTTCTTCATTAAAAATAATTATAATAAATAAAAAGTCCACGTGCATGGAATGTTCATTTTTAAACTGTCTAAAAATATTATTATTTTTTAAACTTTTTCTGTTTTTTTAAAAAATATGTTTACTTTATTTTTCGCTGATTCTGAATAAGACCTTTCTATTTAATGTGAAATTGCTAATTTTTTTAGATCTGATGCAGTTAATTACCATTAATATTATTCAAGAAAATTTAGTAGATCAAAGAAACTATTTTCTTATCTCATCTTTTTTGTGTCGTTAACTAATTCCTCTCATTATATTTCATCGAATTTCACTACATCTAATGTATATTTGGTTTTAAAATTCAATCCATTTGAATATATGCCATATCTATAAAACTAATAATGAATAAAAATAATTAAAAGACTTAAAAGAAGAAAAAAACTTTATTAAAATAAAATAATTCCCAAAAAATAAAAAATATTGACTATTGCCCCAAATTTGGAAACATAAAAAGTAACGCTATACCAAATTAAAAAACATATGAAAAAGTTTCATAGAACTATTTGTAAAATTGGTGGAGATATCTACGATTGTGACCTTTCATGTCTTGAAAAAAGTTGCAGTCTAAAATTGAAAGATGTATTCTATAGTATTATAATACAGTTTTTTTTCTCTAGTTAATCAATGCCTAAAAAAATTAACTAAGGAAATAACCAAAAATAATTTTTTAAAATCTGAAAAAATCACTTGGATGTGAGAAAACCTGTCGATACATTTCTCAATTTTAGGTTGAACTCTTTTTCAAGTCACTAAATGTTCCTAATTTTAATCGCAAATATATCTGCCAATTTTACAAATAACTTCATAAAGTTTCTTCCATATTTTCATTATTGCATAATGTACATTTTAGTAATTGAAATTTTTGGCCATTATCCTTTATTTTTTCAGTTATTCTTGTATCTTCCTTATTTCGCCGAGATGGATGCTATGATTTGCATCAATAAATTCAGTATAATTACTTTAATACCGGTACACATTGCTTCTCTAACTATATGATTCTATTCTTTGAATTTAAAAGGTTTAAAAGAACTTTACCGATCATTTAGACTTTTTATGTAAGTGTTACCGCTTAAGTACAGAATCAGTTTATCCGCAGATTAGCTAGCTAATCTGTCCATTATCTGCTAGACGTTGAATCATGTTAGTTAAGGAATACAAAGAATAAAAGAAGAAATTATTAGTAAAAACTTTTAAAAATAGCAATGAAATTACTATAAAAAACAAATAAAATAATCCATTTTGCATTGATGAAATGCATTTATTTTCCGACATTACTTCAACATTTAACGATTTTAACATAACTCCGTTTTAAGTCTTCCTCTTTCCGTACCTCAAATGGATTGTTTGTTCGAATGCGGTAAAATTTTTTTCCTTTTTTTTCCAACTATTTTCTTGTTTGCCCGAAGAAAACTTTTCAAGATCGATGTCAAATGTAACTTTAACATCAAAATCAAAAAAAAGAAAATTATTTTCCCAGAATATTCCTCACTTCCCACATTTCCAATGCAATTTAGCTTTAATTCTTCCCTCCCAGCTCTCTAGCATAACGGACCATGTGTTCGAAACCGGTAAATATTCGTTTCGTATTTCCAACCGCCTGCAAAGCCAAGTCGACGCCGTACGTCTTAAGATCTTGTCCGGCGGCTTTCTGCCTCTAATCATTGGTGAACCATAAAGAATCCCCCCCCCTTCTCTTTGGTCTCAACTTTCTTTGGTTACCTTCACCACAGAGTGGAATACTTGAATAATCAAAGAATACTTTTCTTGTTCTTAATTCGGGAGTCTTCTCCAGTATCGCACTTGGGAAATCAATTTCGAATTGGGAAGATTCGAATCATTTGAATTTGTTTTTTCTTTTAATTTCGTTCGAAAGAGTCATTATTTTCAGGCATGAATGGTACCCACCAGAGGTAATTGTATTATTCGAACAGGTGTCTTGAAGGCTCATTGTATTAAACGTACATCTGCATTAACTGAAAAATTTATCTTTATTTCCCACAATTGTAAAATTATACATATATGGCTGTGAACATGCTAAAAGAGTCCAAATTTTGTTCAAACTAATCATTACCTTTTGGTATGAGAGGTAATCGTAATTGGTAGTTGTAATGTTTGATGGCGCCATTTTAATGTGGGAAAATCGACAACAATTCAGATACTACACGTTTTTTTTTTTTTTTTAGTTTCTCTTTTTGTTTCTGAATACTAAAAATAAAATAAAGTGACTGTGAACTTGGCGTGACCTTTGCTTCATTATTCTTTACCCATTAAAATATCATTTGTGTAGCACCAAGACGGCAAAGTTTAAAATTAAGATTAAAATGAAATCTGCTTTGCATATTTCAATGTATCATGTCAGAACAGGATTTCTTGAACGGCCAAGCATCATGTGCTCGTGCAAGTTCAATTGTATTTTTATTCATTTTAATTGTTTCATTGAATGAGTCCCTGTAGTATTGCAAACAACCCGAAAATTTCGTCTCGCATTTATTGTTCTTAAAAAATTTGCATTTCCTTTTTATTTAGTTTCATATAATCACATGCTCCAAATGAAATTTTTCTATAGTTTATTTTTTGTAGTAATTAACTTTTTTTTTAATCAGAGCTTTTGTAAATGCGATGATACCGCATTATTAAAAGCTGATTTTTCGAAATGATCGTGCAGGCAATAAAATTTCAATTTTTCGCATACTTTTCCCCCTACGGATTTTTGTCTACCTCTTTCACAAAATAACATCATGAAATGAATTGCGAATGAATTGCGAAAATTTGGATTTAATCACTATCTCTGAAAATAATTCATGTTAAAAAATTCGATAAACATACAATACTACTGGTTTTAATTCGGAAAATTCTTAATATAGTTAAAAAATCCATCGGAATCTTTTTTGTATAGTTTCCAGATAATCAGGAAATAAATAAAAAAAAGAAGCATGTTTGAAAAACCTTTCATTTGTGATAAAATGATACATTTTATAAGATTAAATGTGATGGAATTAATTTTTAAAGATGCCAGATCTTTGATTAAAAAGTAATATTTTTTTTTATTTTCTTTGAAACACAATCAAAAGAAATTCTCTTTTGTTGATTTTCTCAATATAATGTGTTGTCTTTAATTTCGTTATTTATTGAAAATAATAGAGTTGATTGCTTTTTTTTGAGTATTTTACAAGAAAAGGACAGTCTCAAAATCACTTATTTCATCTAAAATTGTGTACAGATTTGCCATTTTGATGAGTAGATGATAAATCAGATCTCGTTTTGATAAATTTTTGATTTCACGGATCACTATGATCATATAAATAAAGACAGACAAATTCCTTTAGATGTATTTCACAACAATACAAATATATAGTTGTATTGTTTTTGAGTTGATTCTTATGACACTTGCCATAGACAAGCTCGCTGAGGTAGTCAGCGATTTAAACCTAATCAGCGTCTCTTGTTTTGTAGCAGCGCCAACGAGGGTCAAGAATACGACTTTTGCTACACGCTCATCACATACTTGCACACCCTCTTTTTACAGGGGAGGGGGGCAAAGTTATAAACCTTAAAGATATAACACAGAAAAACCACACCCGAACTTTGACTCGAACCCAGGAAGCCCAGATTATGGGGAAGACGCGCTACCCCTGTGTCAGGACGCCGGCATAGTCTTACTGTAAGCACAATATATATATTTAATTTCACTTGTATTATAGTTTTTTGAGTAGAAATTTTGTAATTGAATTTTAATCCGTTTCTTAATATATGCTAGTGTTTCTTAATATGCTAGTGTTCTAAAATTTTCTTTATTAAAATGTACTCAATAGCAATGTATTATTTTGATATTTTTCAGAAACTTACTTTCATTACATTTTTTTTCCATTCAAAAGGCAACAATAAGGAATGAATTTGTCAGAAATATTTATCTCGAAATTTTGAAATTTTTATGAAAATTAACTATAATTTATAATAGAATCTATAAAATAATTGAAAGAAAATTGTTTTAATTGACTAATCTACTGTATTATATATCTATATCAATCTATCTATCTATCTATATCTATATCTATATCTATATATATATATATCTATATCTATATCTATATCTATATCTATATCTATATCTATCTATCTATCTATCTATCTATCTATATATATATATATATATATATATATATATATATATATATATATATATATATATATATATATATAAAGAGAGTTGAAAATTTGAAACTATTTTCAAAATCATTCAATATCCCAAAATTGAAGTCTTTTCTAATATCTAAAATGTAGTAATTCTCGAAAAAGTTTAAAGAACAATTTTTTTGATCATTACAATATTTTCTCGTTTTCAACATTGTATATGATGCAATAAAAAAGACTGCATGAAAACAAAAACAAAAAAACTTATTATCATAAATTTACAAACTCCTGCAAGATTTCCACAGTTATTTAAATCAGGTTAAAAAAAATCCTTTCCCTCCCCTCAAGTTTTAAATAATGAGCCAGTTGAAAAACGCGTTTCAGAACAACTCCACTTATCAAAACTTACTTAATCAAAACATATTCACGTAATAGCCATTTACAAATTAAGAAGTGAAGGAATATAAATCAGTGTGAATTAGATCATGAATATTTATTTCAAGAGAATTTACATACACAAACGATCAATAACTGATTTCCTTTTGAAGGTTTATACAAAAGGCGAAAATTAACGATTTACAATCGCCGTTGGAAATTAGTAATAACCAATTTCAAACATATTTTCCGGATTTGTATGCCTTGTTTTTTAAAGATATTAATTTCATCATTATTGTCACTGTCCCTTTGATCCATCTTATCATCAGAAAGATTTATTTTATTTAATTTCTTTCTCTGCCAATACTACTGCAAAATGAGGTAAAGGTCGACTATTGCTTTATTTTATAACAATAAAGAACAAGACGCAGAATTGAATCTGCACAATTGAAGAATAACTTGAGTGTTATTCAAAATAAACTTTTTTGCTATAAATTCAATAACATAATTTTTATTCCACCATTAAATCAACAAAATTCAAATGAGAATGGGGTAGATGAAATCAAGTAACGATTTTAAAGGCCACACATTCTTAAATTAGAAGAACATATTTGAATCTTCCAGTCTCTGCTAATATTAAAAATAAATGAGCATGATTGAATTTTGGTCCTTTAGAGGACAGATCTTTTGACCTAAAGCCAAGAAATTTAGCAAGTTATGTAATGGGAAGTGAAAATGCACATCTCGGAGTGACATTTTTTCAAAGATTTAATTAGAATCTTAAAAAATTTATTGTTTTCTAGACAATTTTCAAGTACAACAAATTAAAAATTTATCAGATAATTTTTATATATAAATTAATCTGTGCAGAAGTTGTGGCCTGTAAACAATTACAGCAAAGAAAATAAATAAATAAAGATTTAAATGAAATCTGTTATGCATATTTCAATCTATCATGTACGAACATCATTTCTTGAACGGACAAGGACCACGTGCTCATGCAAGTTGAATTATATTTTTATTCATTTCAATGGTTTCACTGAATTCGTCACTTTAATATTGCAAACGATCCAAAAAACTTTGTCTCACATTTATTGTTTAAAAAAATATCACATTTCCCATCTATTTAATTTCATATAATCACGTGCTCAAAATGACATTTTTCTAGGTTTTATTTTGCTGTAGTCATTAACTTGTTTTTTTTTTAATCAGAGCTTTTGTAAATGCAATGGCAACACGTTATTAAAAGCCGATTTTTTTTTTTTTGAGATGGCAGTGTAGAATAATAAAATTTTTAATTTTCGCCTACTGATTTTTGTTAACGCCAAAAACATCATCCCAAAAACAACATCATGTTATGAAATGATAATAAACTTAATTTCTACTGAAATTTAGTTTGTTAAATAGCTACAGAAAAAAAATATAGATACCATATTAATTTTTAATATACATATCATTTCAGGATACTGAGATGCTATTCATGGTAATTAACTTTGCAAAGGTGTGATATACAGTAAAAATAATGCATTTCTGAAATTATTTGCTATGCTTTGATGTTGGCATTTATCCGTTCGATGCATTTTCTGTTATCTCACTCCTGTTTTGATGAAATAAATATTTCCTGAAAAGTATGAACGGAAAATATTTCCATGTCTAAGACTCGACAGTGGGATTAATTTATAGCAATTTTCTTTAAATAGGCAAGCAAACAAACTATGAAATCGCATCAAAGTGGAAACTCTAAGAAAGAAAATTTTCCATTAAGACATAATTAGTCTGTTCGAAATAATTGCTTCCTAATATTGTCATCGTCGTGTCAATTCTGAAAAGATATGTACGATGCGTACTATTGCATTATTCATTTCAGGTCATCAAGAATTTGAGTTACCTTTTTAAATAATTTAATAGGCTTTAAACTAACTGACTAAATAAAAAGAAAAATATTTCGCACTATATGTTAAGAGTCTTATAAATTATTTTCTCCTGCTATGATAATATTTAATAATTCTAAAAATTTTATTGGGTGACTTCTTCAATTTTATACTTCTAATTTCAAAATTGTGAAGAAAATTCTTATTTCAAATTACTTAAACTCAAAGAATGCTTTTTAGCAGAAGTTTTTTGAAAGAAATTGGTTTTCTCATATATCTTAAATTCCTATCTATTTTATATAATTCACTTTCTTACTAAAATTAATACTTATCGTGTATTTATAAATGAATAATAAGTTTCAATGTTTTAAAAAAGATAAAATTTGGCTTATTACTTTTATGATGCTTGACTGTTTATAGAAACCGAGAATTACAATAATATTTAGGTAATTTGCAGTATCTAACCCATGCTTCTAATTACAGAAAGTATTGCAATATCCAATCCATGCTTTCAATTACAAAAAGTATTGGAATATACAATCCATGCTTCCAATTATAGAAAGTATCGCAGAATCCAATCCAAGCTTTCAATTACTGAAAGCATTGTAGTATCCAATCCGTGCTTCCAATTACAGAAAGCATTGCAGTATCCAATCCATACTTCCAATTACAGAAAGTATTGCAGTATCCAATTCACGCTTTCAATTACAGCAAGTATTTGATAATTATTTCTGTGCATACAATGAATATTGATAGGTAAAAACTTATTTATAAAGGGAATTGTATTCTCACTTTGATAAATTATATCTGATTGATTTATGAATTAATATACGTGACGCATTTTGCAAGCTTTATTTTAAATATAAGCGAATGAAATGTTAGTTATTTGACGTTTAATACTTGCTTCGCTTATTGTTAGTGATTCAACTAATTTTAATTTAATCATTCTAGCTCTTACAAAACTACAGTTTACTGTCTTAATATAATCCTATTAAAATTTGAAGATCATTCTGTACAAAAAAACTACATATAAATTATTAAATCTCTTTTAATCCAGTAAATATTGTGTTAAACAAGATTATATTCACTTGGTAGCCACATAGATAATACTCATAAATTTGTGAAAATTTATATGATATATTTTTTATTATCATTTTATTTATTTGTTCTTTAAAAGATTATATTTTCTTACTGTTTTGGATGTAATCATCAAATGATACATTATAGGCTTTGAAAAATTCCTTATGAATCAAATGAAATATATAAAACTAGACAATAACACTTCTATCACTTAAGTTATGTTTGTTCGTTATTATCTTTGCTTACATTTTACCATATTTTTATTTTATTTATTAGCTCTCCAAAGGATTATATTTTCTTACGGTTGCAAATTCCTTTGGATGTAATCATCAAATGATATATTATACACTTTAAAAAATTCCTTATGAACGAAATGAAATATGTAAAATGAGCCAATTACACTCCTATCACTTAAAGCTATGTTCGTTCGTTGTTATGTTTTATTTTCCATATGTAATTTCATTCAAGTGATACTTCTGTGTTTACGATGAAGCGAACTCTTTTCATCATTCATCATCAAGTTTACTTTAAGGACTTTTCTTTTTCCCCTCATCTTCTTTTTGTTGACCTGAAAGCCAGCACCATTTCCTGTGTGTTGAAGGCGAACAACGAAGCAATAAGCCAAGAAGCCAGCGAAGAAGAAGATAACAACCACTTCATCATCGGAACAATTTACTTCGCTTTTCAGAGCTTTCTCTTCATTCCCATTTCATCCACTTCATCCCCAGGCGTGTTTCCTTTCGTTTCTTCGCCAAGCGGAACCAACGCGAGGACTGAGTATGATGTCGGTTGACGGAGTCATCCACAAATCTATTTCCCCAAGCGCGTCAAGAGCTGGTAACACAACACTTCCCCCCAAATAAGATTGAAATTTATCTGGCCGTCTGTCTGCAATTTCATTATACTAAAGCGGCTCCCGAAAAAAACATTCCCTCATCAGCCAGAAGTAACCGCAACCAACAAGAGGTTAGCAGTGCTAATTAGTACCGCCTCGTTGCACATCTACCTCCCACACCCCACCGTGCCTGCCTTGGTCTTTTATCTCTGGAGCAGATGATCGCTACAGAGGTTCCCTTTTGCTATTTCCAGCGGCTTTTGGACTGCTGTCAGCAATCAATCAGATTTGTGTCGCCCCAGACGAGACGCTTTTATCGTGACTTGACATCGGCCAGCACTTGTAGCATGAAGGGTTGTCGCTGGTGATTTTCTTTGGAGGCTTCAAGTGTGTGGCCAAGTGAAAAAATAAAGCACTTTTTCAGATGGGGTTAATTTGCTGGAGTCCATTAAGATTGCTGCCTTTGGCGAAGAATAGACAATGTAGATGGCGGAATACGATTGCAAGAGCCATTTGGCTTCCTAATCACTACCAAGAAATTCGTGACTTCACAGGGTATTTTTGGTGATTACTTAAATCTTGATGGTCTGTGAAAATCTGTGTATAAATGCCTCTTTTTTTCTTCTTGGGATTCTCATACTCTAACACCGATAAAAGTATTAAATATTTATTTAGGAATCATTGATTTGTTGGTGGATGCTACGGTAATTAATTTCTTGGAATTCTGCTTACTTGCCGCCATTGTGAGTTTGAAACAACATATCGGTTTTTGCAAGTGTTCACAAACATGGACCATTGATTGTTGGAATCTTAAGTGTTTTAGTTATTGCCATTAATTTGTAAACTAGCATAGTTTTTGAGATTAGTCAATTGGTAGGAATGAACTGTTACGTCAACACAATTGTATTTCAACAAAATGAACTAAACTTTTCAAATGAACAAACTTTTAAATTTTTTCCTTTACAATGAATTTCAAAAAAGATGAATTTCTTGAATTTCCTATCAATGTTGAGGAAGAAAATTCATATTAACTGTATGCCTTTTGTGTTTCACTATTTCAAAGATTAAATAATTGAAAAAATGAAAAATTTATGTTATCAAACATTGGAATTGGTTCCACAAATCCTAATTATAAATCAATCCTTAACAATCACTATTCCCTGTCTCTGAATGTACTTATTGAAGATGGCCATGAAATATTTTTTACAATTTGGAGGCCTTTGTAAATGTCTCCAAACATGACATAACTGTTCAATACTTTGCCAAGAAATAAACTATACAATCGAAATTGAACTCAATTCTCAACATGGAAAGAGTAAACGAGGCGAATGTTTGTTGCAAAGAAGCAATAAATCTTAGCGCTGGCTGATTTTGTAGAATCACTTTTATCATGGTCGAAATTGCATTTTTAGAAAATGATATGGTCATTGTTTCTCAGTTGTGGACCTGTTTCTATTTCCATCAATGTTCGATGGAATAATCTATAAGAAAAAAAGATGTAGAAAGAATCTACTAAAAGAAAGCAATAACTCAAAACTAGCAAAAAAGTTGAAAATCATTTCTTTTTCTATTCTTTTAGACCTCATGTTTGATATGCTGAATATCCTCATTGGCAATACCATATCCTAATATTTTTAAATTTTAATTATCAGTGTGGCCTCGTTAAGGGATTCAATAAAATAAGAGTTAATGTTACAGCTATTTATTTACAGAATTACATTACTCACAGACAATTTACATATAAAAGGGGGAATGAATTAAGATATACAAATAAGAGCATATATAAGAGCTGATCACATGATCCGTACAGAGTCAAAGCCTCCAGGCATCAGAGGACGCCGTCTCTGCGGTTAGTGTTACAAGAGCAGCTACATCAGTTAATAAATTAATTCTTATTATCATGTCAGAACATATTGTTTTGGGAATGAGGTTTGTGGCGTCAACAAAAATCCGTAGACGAAAAATAAACATTTTAATCCGTAGGAGAAAAATAAAAATATTATTATCTGCACAAGCATTTCAAAAAATCAGCTTTTAATAATGTGATGCCATTGCGTTTACAAAAGCTCTGATTTAAAAAAAACTTGTTAATGACTACAGCAAATAAAACCTAGAAAAATGACATTTTGAGCATGTGATTATATGAAATGAAATAAATAGGAATGTGTTGTCTTTTTAAACAATAAATGCGAGACAAATTTTTTGGGGATATTTTGCAATACTAAAGTGACTCATTCAATGAAACAATTAAATTGAATAAAACCATAATTTAACTTCCTCTCAATAGTGGTGCTTGGCCGTTCAAGAAATAATGTTCTGACATGATATATTGAAATATGCATAGCAGATTTCATTTTAATCTTTTTATTCAATGTTGTCTTCACAAAAAGAAACATCATCTGATGATTAAATTTAGATAATATTTATAAATACAAAAGAAACAGTAAATATTGAAGTTAAAAAATTAAAAATTAAATAAATACCTTCATTATTAAAAATATGTTTTTAATAAAAATTATGGAAGCCAAAAAATTCTTAATAGCGTGATTTACTCAAAACTATGCTATTGGAAAATTAAATTATATAAAATATAAAAAATATCAGAATAAGTATCAAAAAATTTTTAATCATAATAATTAAAACTGAAATATATCATTGCCTAAAATATTAAACGATCTTTGAAAATTTAAAAACTATATAATAGACATATTTAAATATTTGTAAATATGATTAAAAAACACAGTTTGTTTAGAATAAGTCTTTCAATTTTTCCACTTTTAGGATTTTATACCCACATTCATATTTTTGATAAAAAGAAATAAGTTTTCTACTTTTTATTGCACTGATAAAAATGAGTTTTTAAATACTTTTAAATTATAATATTAAAGTTTATTTCATGAAACTATAAAAACTAGGTTTATCCATTATTCATTCGAATGATTAAATGCTTTAGATATACATATTTGATAATCATAGAGTTTTAATTAAAAAAACTAATTTTTTTAGAAAATTATATTAAATAAACATTAACTTGGTCATTCTTTATTATTAAATAGATTTACTCAAAAATATACCATTGAAAAATTAAATCATAATAAATACCATAAAAAAGATCAGAATAAGTATTAAAAAATCATAATAATTAAAATTAAAATGTATCATTGCATAAAATATTAAACGATCTTTGAATATTTTCAAACTGTCTAATAAACATATTTAAATATTCCTAAATATGATTTAAAAAGTCAGTTTATTTAGAAAAAATCTCTCAGTCCTTTAAATTTTAACAATTTAATTCACGCCTTCTTTTTATTATAATGATAAGTTTTCTACTTTTTATTAAACTAATAAAAATACGTTTTTGAATACTTTCAAATAGTTATATTAAAAGTATCCATTATTCATTAATTCATTATTTATTTGGACGATTAAAAGCTTTGGATTTACATATTAGATAATTAATTTTTAATTAATAATTCTAATTTTTTAGCAAGTTCTAATAAATAAATACTAAGCAGAAAGCTTATTCATTCATTATTCTTAAATAGACAAGATTTATTTTTTATTTTTTGACTCAGTATTTTTAATTAACGCTAATTGCTCCGTCTAATTAATACAATTAGCACAAATGCTAAAAAATTTAACTTCTTTTTTTTTTAATATGCCAGCAGTTTTTAATTTACGGTGTACTTAGAGATAGAATAATGTGAACAGTTTTTTTCCTTCAACTATACAAACGAGGCACATCATCAGTATGACGCATTATGTCAAGTAACAAAATCCCCAGTATAAAGAACAGGACACCAGTGAACTTTAACAAGCCGTCCCTTGTTAAGTGAAAAACTGTCCTGAAAAAACTCGCCACAATGCTTCAGGATATCGCTATATGATCGTGGGGAGCTTTTTGTTCGGTGAAACATAGGGTTCTCATATTCATCATCATTAGGAGCACGGTAGAGGTAAAGGCGAATCAAATATTATGTATAAATAATGTCAAAATAATCGAAAGAAAAAAATGTGATGAAAAAGGGGTTGATACTTTTTTTCGAATATTAGAAATCGGTCTTAATTTCTCTATTTATGTTTTAGCTCTTTATTCTCTTATCATTATTTCGAAAATTAGAAAATTCAATAAATTAAAATTTCATTTAGTTAAATACATATAAAGCGATAATGTACATGACACAGAAGTAGTTCTTATGATTCACTGTCAAATAGCAACGGTTAAATGTAAACAAAGAGTGGTATTAATTTTTCTTATCATTTTAAAATAATGTTTGTTAAGCTTAATTCAATATTTTGTTTTGCTATTAAATGGAACTGCAAACTTTTATTAGAAATGATATGAAAAAGACTCTACATGTCACCGAAATTTCAGATCAGACACAAGTAATTAGATATAAAAGAATTGAAGATGTTAAAAATGGGCGTCAAATAGAAAGTTTGTCTTTCCCGTGATCTGGGTGTCCTGAGTTCGAGTCCCGGTTCGGGCATGGTTGTTCTTTATCTGTTCTATCTATAGTATGTTTTAATGTGCCTCCCTGTAAAAAGGGGCTGTGCAAGCGAATGTGAGTAGATGTTCCGTATGTGATGTCTTTATAAAATGTGTTGTCTAATAATATAAATCGCGTGTTATACTTAGTGATGAACGGAGATTTTTGAATGTTCAATTTTAAAAAAAGAAGAAAGTTTTGTTCAATTGAACACGAAAATAAAACTAATCGGCGCTAGATACGCAATTCTTGATATATTCTCTACAAAGAGCAGATTTTTATTTTTTTGCATTTTTTTAATTTAAAAAATTTAGCATTTCTAATGCTACTAAAATAATTGAGAATTTAAAAAAAAACCTTTCGAATGCTACCAAAATCCTTTCCATACCATAATTTTCATTATTTTTAATAATTATTTTATAATTTAATTTAATGTACAAACTATCACAATGCTTTTAGTGTTATATTAGGAACTCAAAACATTCATTCGTTATTTTTATTTACCAATTTTAAACTTAAGATTAAAAAAAAAAAAACGCTTTCTTTGAATACCAATTATGAAGTAAAGTTTTCATGTACTATATTCATAGCGCCTTTATTTCGTAGAATGCATATATATATATTTGATATGAACATGTAATAATTTTTTGGACCAATAAAATACAATTCCTTTTCAAGAAATATGAAATAACAAAGTCAATTTTAAAAGAATGCTATCAATATTAGAAGTTCAAATTTTTTTAAAAAAATAAAACTTTTGAAGGAAAAAAAAGTTGGTTGGTTTATTATTAATTGGTAGATGAATTTTTAAAAAATCTAGCAGCACACATCCATGCGCGCGCGCGCGCGCGCGTGTGTGTGTGTGATAAAAATTTGACTTGCTGTTTTAAGTAGCAAGAAATAACTAATATATATATAAATTGAAACAAAGTAAACAGTCACCAAGAATCATTATAAAGAATGGTTGAGAAGAAATAAATCCATATACAATTAGAATTCCCCAAGTGAATTTTATTAAAAAAGGAAATGTCTAGACATTTCAGAATTTACATTTTATCGAGCTCTTTAATGACGTCTCATTTTTCATTCCAAACCATTTAAGCACAAACAGATAAAGTCAATAGAATACAAATAACCTATTTTTCAAAAAAATTAAATTTTTGATAAAATAAATTGGTCGAATGAAACGAAGCGTGCTCTTCATTTGCAACTTTGTATCATAAAATTTTCTTCATGGTATATGAAACGCTTCGAATTCCAGTAAACAAAGTAAATCTGGCATGAAGATCGTATTTCCAAAATTGGTTGCTAACCTCATTCATAGTAAAGGTTTAAAAAAAGAAAGAAAAGAAACAATTTAATTCTAGTAAATTACATTATTTTATCAAAACTATTGAAAAAAGCAGTTTATTTTTCTTTCTAAAACAGCATTTGTATATATTAAAGATTTTTTTCATCTTTTTGTTCAAAACTATTTATAAAGAATGCCAAGCAATGTCAAGATTTTTATGTATCTAAGACATGTTTGTAATTTACATAAAACCACCATTAGCAGAAAACTTTGCAGCAAATAAACTCTTTTCATAAAACAAATACAAAGGATCTTTAATATAAATAGTCTCTGCATGATCGAAAAAAATGATTATTTCCTGCTCAATATATCAAAATAAACGGACCTTTTCCTTCATTTTCCCAAATTTGTTTGAAATGATAAAAGTATTATTGATGCAACAATAGCATGTGACATTAGTAATGACTTATTTTCTAAAAAAATGCATTTATTTAAGTTTTTCCTTATATACTAATGGTATATGGAGAATATGCACATGTGTATATGCAGTCATTTTTGTATTTAAAAAAAGATAGGTAAAAATAATATTCCTTGTTGTAGAATTTCGTTGTAAATGCTGTTTTTGTGTCTGGAGGAGAATTACTAGATCATTGTTATTGTTTATATTAGCATAAGATTTTGTTAGACCATTTACAAGATTTTTGAATAAGTATAGAAACATAACAGATTGATAGTAAATAAAATTTATTTATAAAATAGCTGCTAAACTCTCCGAATGTTTCAACTTATTTCAAGAAACAAAACAACAACAAAAATATACATGATTTTCTGGTTTTATGTCAGTAATTTTTTTTTTGCTGTGTAAGATCCATTTTTATCCGTATGTCACTGTGAACAGCTCGTATAGTTAAATAAATGAATAGTTAAAAGCGTAACTAATAAGGTATAAATTATCACATGAAAAATCCAGAAATATTTATTCTTTGAAAGTAAAAATTAAAACTTCATCACATACATTTACTTTGATTTTACTTAAAAAATTATTACGCTTAACGCTTATAAAAAATCATTTTTTAATATAAGCTATTTAATTTTAGATGTGGCATATTAAATGACATTAAAATAATATACTTTGCTTATACTAACAAACAAATAAACATATCGAAAAAATTACAAAGAAAAAGAATATTCTTTTTTAGATCCTTTCTGATAATCAACTCGTTAGTAAAACAATAAACTAAAAAAAGGTTAAAATGAAATCTGCTATGCATATCTCAATGTATCTTGTCAGAACCTAATTTCTTGAATGGTCAATCACCACGTGCTCGTACAAGTTAAATTATATTTTTATTCATTTCAATTGCTTAATTGAATTGGTAACTTTAGTATTGCCAACGATCCAAAAAACTTTGTATCGCATTTATTTTTTCAAAAAAATATAACGTTTCCTATTTATTTCATTTCACATAGTCAGGGGCTCAAAATGATATTTTTCTAGGTTTTATTTGCTGTAGTCATTAACTCTTTTTTTAATCGGAGCTTTTGTAAATGCGACGGCAACGCGAAGATAATAAAATTTAAATTTTTCGCCTACGGGATTTTTATTTTTTGTCTACCTCGGTCCCAAAATAACATCATGTTCTGACATGATAAAAAATCTGTAATGTTTATAAAATTTTCTTAATTTAAGTCACTCGCTCTTTTAATTTTACTTTAGATTCGTTGACAAAATATATTTTGTAAAATAAAAGGAAAGGTTGACATTTTTTTCTGTTATAATTGGAGATACTATACCTGTTTTTCCTTATTTAAGTTTTATAATTGTGATTTTCTTCTTTCAAACGATACATTGTTAAATTCAATAATAATATAAAAAAATAGAATATATCAATGAGGCTGCAATATTCTCAAAAAGATAACACTTCGACGTTGATCCGAAGCCCATTTTACTCAGATTTCAAAGGATTAATTTACATCAAGAAATGTTATAAACAAATAACCTTCAATCTTATTTTTCTTGTCTTCCAACCATTTATGACTATGAATTTTAAATGATGACCATGCTCGAGAATAATTTTCAAAAAACATCCCCTGTTCCAAGCATTTTCATCCAATAATGAAGTGAATATTGTGAATAACCTTCCACTACACCCGGGATCCGATCAGATTGTAGATCACCCCCCTCCAGTGGCCCTTGCCCTGATCATTAGCTTCGAGTAATTGGAGAACATTGGATCCACGCGCCCTCGCATAACTGTGACCACATCGTTAGTTTCAGATTCTGTTCTGTTGTACCCACATCTATTAGTAAGCCGAACTTGCACTGAACCGGGATTTTAATGGCCTGCGTTAGTCCTTTAACGAAAGAAGTGTCCTGTTTTGCCAACTGATTGCATGATAGGGTGTTGCGAAGCTTCCTTTTTGTTAACGGGGAACATCGTGGGGTGTGCTTGTTGTGTAAAATGAATCGGAGAAATTCTAATGCGGTGTTGTTTGGATTCAGCATATTTTTGGAAAATTAATTACAACCTTCGAATCTTTTTTCTTGCTAAAGGTTGCTTCATTTAATACACAAGGTTGCTTCATATGGTGCACAAATAGATATTTATATTATTTGTATTATAAAATATTATTTCAATTTAAATTAGATTGTTAATATTATTTTCTAAATGAAATTTAGAAACTCATGAGTGAAAATTTACTCATGATCTTGTTAGATTTGAAATATTTAATAATAGTATATATAATTTCTTACGTTTGTAAGGTGTTGATAAAGGATAAATTATTAAGAAACGTAATACAACCTCGTCTCTTTTTTTTTGTTGGGTGTTATTATTGATGAATGTTTTACATAAACATTCTCTTTTAAAATAAAATCATAGAGATCTGGAATTTAAAACTTCAAATAGTGAATCAACTTTTTTTCGTTATTTATATTCGGAACAAAACGGAAAAACCACACACACACATATATATATATATGTGTGTGTGTGTGTGTGTGTGTGTGTGTGTGTGTGTGTGTGTGTGTGTGTGTGTGTGTGTGTGTGTGTGTGTGTGTGTGTGTGTGTGTGTGTGTGTGTGTGTGTGTGTGTGTGTGTGTGTGTGTGTGTGTGTGTCATCTAATTCCCCTGTAAGTTCAAACCATAGTCACCATTTATTTCAGTATTCTTGTCCCCTCTATCCAATTATAATTTCAGCAAAAAAAAAAAATTGAACAGGTTCGTATAGGATTTGATACCGATGGCATTCTCTCTGCAGATCTCTGAATGCCGTATCTCCTTTTTTTTCTTTTAACAAATATTTACTTCTCTCTCTCTCTCTCTCTCTCTCTCTCTCTCTCTCTCTCTCTCTCTCTCTCTCTCTCTCTCTCTCTCTTTCCCGTCTTGTGCTCATCCAACTGGTTAGATAGCATTATAGGCACCGGATGCACAGGATGGCGTTATGTTGTTTGCGTGTGTATGAAAGTGTGTCATAAAATCAACGCAAGATTTGAATTTATCACCATTCTGGCAATAAAGTATGGGAAACTCTATTAAAAAAATCATTTGACAGCTGATAGTTTAGGATTAGTAAAAATGAAACTTTATACGATAGAACAATATACGATAGCGCAACGCAAGATTTGATTTAAAAGCAATTCTTTGTTTATTATATTTTTAATGAATTGTAAAGTGTGCCTAATTGGTTTATATATGTAATACACATAAGACAAATAGTCCTCATGACTTTGCTCGTACTTATGCACTCTGTTGGGGAAATTTTCCATGATCATTGCGCATAAATGTGGCTAAATATCATAAAAAGAAATTCAATGGTATTAAATCACAAGATTTGGGGGGAGGGGGAACAATTCTCAAATTTCTGAATTGCGGGCTCCAGACTTTCATTATTTTTAAAATATTGTTCAACAAAGAAAACACCTTGTTCCATCGTGTTAACGCTCCATTTTTTTAATAATTCTGATCTATCAGCTGATAAATAGTTTTTTAATTGGGTTGCCAACATTTCATTGCAGAAATGGGGACGAATTCAAATCGTGCATTAACTTTGGAACACACCTTAATATTAGCCGCCTTCGGCAACCACCTTATTCGCCTGGAATATAAATTTTCTTCGATGCTAAACTATTAATAAGAAATGCATTTATTTAATTTTTCATCTTTTTTCTCATAAGATAGGAATTAATTATCTGAAAATCTCTTTTTCTGTACGTTAAAAGATACAAACACTATGAAATGGAAATTTTATATCGGAATTAACTGTCCAATGAAGCAATTCTTTTTATCTTAATTTTAACATTGGCAAAAGAAAAATACCACTAAATAGTTGGGTTGAACAATGAAATTCGTTAGCGGTAAAAAGTTAAAAACGTTATTTCAGATCATTCATCAAATTGATTTAAAAAGTTAAAAAGAAATTTGGCTGGGTTTTATTATAAGTGTAACTTTCAGATTTTTCGGTGGCTCCAATTCTTTAAAGCGTAATTGAAGACTTGCTAGAAAGAAGCTGGCAAATATGAAATTAGTCGTAATTTTGATTAAAATGTAATTCAATTTTTAAAAAATAATCCATATTAAATTAAATTTAAGTTGAACAGTAATTTGCTGGGGAATATTAGATTTACACTTCATAAACTTTTATTTGTCTTTAGAAAATTCATAAGCATATTACAAGATATTTTATTTGACATCAAAGTTGCGATTTCGAGAGAAGACAAAACAACCTTATCTCTTATGTTTCTCCTATTGAATAAGAAATTTTAATTTTATCCTTTACCCTTAAGCAAAAGTCCGATTGTGTTTATTTTATTCTTAGCTTCATTTTAATTACTTTTGGCTTGCCTATTCAACTTTGTTTGTTCTAACAAAAGGTGAATCCTCCTACATACATATTGTTTAAGTGTAACGCCCGTTTTTTAAAGTGAAATGCATCATATCGCATTTTCCTTCAGACTTTAAGTCATTAATATCCAGTTTTAACACTTTATTCAAACTAATCAGTATTCTTTCAGGTGTTGCAATGTTTTTTTCTTTCCTTTACTTTATTAAATTTACTCATTTTAACTCTGAAAATTCATGAAAACTTGAAGTAATATGTAATAGTAAATATACTTTTACTGGTGCTAAGATATTGGACATTAAAGTGCTTTTGAGGTAAAGTGTTTTGAGACTTTTGGAATCAGATATGTGGTTATTCTTTACGAATGCTTATGATTGTTTTGCTGATTAATTTTCCTAATATGAATTAAAATATACCGTTGAAAAGGGATTCCATATAAAATTTATCTTTATTATAAAATCAGAAAAGTTTCATAACCTGAATATTTATTTTACTATTTTTATCATGTCAGAACATGATATTGTTTTGGGAATGAGGTTTTCTGGCGTCAACAAATATCCGTAGGTGAAAAATAAACATTTTAATAATTTTTAAACATTTTAATTTAAAAATAACATTTAAAAATGAACATTTAGGCTAAAAAATAAAACTTTTATTATCTGCTCGAGCATCTCATAAAATAATTTTTTAATAACGTGATGCCATCCCCTTTACAAAAGATTTGATCAAAAAAATAATAAGTTAATGACTACTGCAAACAAATCCTAAAAGAATGTCATTTTGATCACGTGATTATATGAAATGAAATAAATAGGAAACGGGATATCTTTTTAAGCAATGAATGCGAGACAAAGTTTTTTTTTATCGTTGGCAATACTAAAGTCACTGATTCAATGGAACAATTAAAATGAATAAATATATAATTCAACTTGCACGCGCAAGTGGTGCTTGGGCGTTCAAAAGATGATGCTCTGACAAGATACTTGAAATATGCATAGCAGATTCCGTTTTAATCTTTTTAAAATTTATTTTCAATTTAATATTTTTTCAACTGAATATTTTAAATATTATTTCCAGTTGAAGAATTTTCAATTGAAATGGTTTTAATTCAAAAAATATTTGTAAATAATGTAAATTAAAGAAATATTGTTATTTAATTCATTCATTTACTATGTGAGCTTTGAACTTCAGAAATGCCGAACGAAAGAAAAATGCATTGATAAGAACTGTTTTCTATAATTCTGAATAAAAATGCTTGAATAAAAAAGAACATAAAAATAGAACCTTCTTATTAAAAAAAATTATTGTAAAAGCATTGGTAACGGTAAGAAGAAACATTTCTTTAAAAATCTATTTTCATGCATTTACAGAATAACGAACAAAAAAAAAGCTTATAAATTCACTATTTTTATTATTTTCTGTTGTGTTTCCAGATTATTTTTATTTATACTTTTGATAATTCATAATGCTTTCTTTATAAAAATGCACTAATATTTCTAAATACTACAAAATTTTCTGAATACATTGATTATATTTTTATTTTGACTTTATTTTAAAATTTAATAGTGGTATAATATTTTAACTTAGCTTTAGAAACTTATTGTTATTTTTATCAACTTGAAAATAACTAAAATAAATACTCAGAATTTTATTCACTATCCAGCCCTTTGAAAAATAATTGAAATACAAATTAAATAAATCATATTAAAAAATTTAAATTTTTAATACGTTAACTTTCGAATTATAAGAAACCTTAAAATATCAATCTGAAATTGCAAACGATTGTTATAGATTTGTTTGATGAACTGTAATATTCTCTTAGATAAAATTATAATATTTCCAGTAAGTAAACAAAATTGATAAATGTATTAATAAGATAAATCTATTCAGAATTTTCCAATATTCCTTGACAGTCTTATCAACAGAGCAAGGAAAAGGAAATTTCAGTCCTCTGAGCCTTTTCAAATAATATATATATGGCTCCGTTATTTTTATTTATAAAAAAAATTTACTTCAAAATATTTATATAAAATTCTAAATTTGAATTTATTTACTAAAAAGTTATTTTTGTTCTTTATCCGCTATAAAGAAATGAAAATTTTTTCTTTCATAATTTTAAAATGGAGATCTGTTTCTTATTTTAATCCTCTTCTTAAAAAGCTATTTAAGAATTCTTATAATAAATGTATCGGACTTTTCTAGTGGTTATTTTTTTTTTACTTTTGGTACCAATGAATTTATTTCATATATTGCAAAATTCTAACTGTAACGATAATGACTTAACATGAAATAAATGAAATAATAATAAATAAATAAATTAAAATTAAAAAAACTGCATAGTGGATAGTCTGATTTTGCTATAATGTATCCTTTTTAATCCCTGTATGAGTCTATACAAAACGAAACATGCAATTAAAATTAATTGCTTTTGAAAGTAGGATAACGGTTTTCTAAATCAAAAATCTAAAATTTAAATAAAAAAAGACCAATTTTCTCAGCTCAGAAGCATAATTAATTGTTTCTTTAACTCCATTTCCTTTTATGAAATTAACATATTCCGATTCATTACGCTTTTTACGTAGACGGAAGCTTACGGCTAGTGGTCACACCCATCTTCTGTAATTATTGGTAAAAAGCATGTTTCAAAGGCTTAGAAGTATTACTGAACGGCGCGGCATTCTAATTCTGCTGAGCGAAAAGCATCTCCTAAAACAATTATCAGAGTAATCAAACTCCGCATATAAGATGCTGATGCTCTTTTTCTAAACACCTGCCACATACACACCCTTTTAATCCGCAGAAAGTGGAAACCATATGGGAACAAATTATCGACTTTTTTCTCTGTGATCTGTTAGGTTACCAATCTGGCTACTAGCTAGACGTAATTTTTAAGCTAAACAGATGATAAAATGTTTTTACAGTCAAATACGTACAAATAGGAACGCTCTGTGTACCATTTCAGTTAGTATGGGAAGCCATGCCCCGGATGTAATAGCAAGTAATAAAGATTGATTTATGTACGCGAGCAATTACGAGGTCAAAACTTGACGTTCAGACGCTTCTCTGCAATTCTAAAACGTAATTTCAGTTAATAGGACCTTATTAAGGCCACACCCGGCAGGTAGGTAACGTGTAGAACCATACAAATCAGAGAGATGCTACCTGTCAGGCGCGGTTACAGACCAAGTCGGCCATCTTTTTATTATCTAATCTTTTTCGTATTAAGACGGCCAGGCGGTTTTCTTTTGAAGAATGGGTGGATTGGCGAAGTTGCTTGGTGGTGGATTATTATTTTATCAAAAGGTTGTTATAAATCTTTACAATCTAATTGTTACTATCCACACTTCTTGGTCTTGGGCATCTTCAAAAGATGCCAATTTTTATCACGTAGGAAAACAAGGCAATTTGCGAGGAATAGAGACGTAGGGTAACCTCACGTTGTTTCAATTACTTTGACTTAAAAGAAAGAGTTTTTGAATGATAATGCTTTCTCGGCAATAAGACAAAATAGGTTAAGGGCGAGCAATTTTTGTTTCGGATTAAGAGTTATAATTACGATAAGGGATTTACAAAGTGATAAATGATGTATTTCTTAAAACAAATTCTATTTTATTTATCATTGTAAATAAATTAAACTGATTTTCTTTCTCTGATTAAATTTAATTCTGAAATAAATTTTATTGTAAGTATAAAGAGTTTTAACAAAAAATGCATATTTGATATTTGTTATTCACCATAAATGCTGGGATTTTTAATAAAGTATTTTAATAATATTTTTTTCCATATAAGTCGATAGAGTTTTGTCGTCGATTTTATGATAAAATTTATAACGAAACTACCTAATTCGAACATTTTTTTTAAATTCTGACTTGTTTTATTTTTTAAAATATGATGGATTTTACCATTAATATAAAAAATATCATTAAGTTCTATATATTTTTATAACTTTTGTGATATTATATTTTTGGGTTTCAAATCCATAGATTTTTAATTGCATTACTACTTTTCCCAAGTAGATTTTTTTACCCTTAAAAATAATAGCTTGATAAAAATAGCTTGATCATTGACTTTTCCGTTAAAAGTAACAATGTTAATTTTATTTCTAATAAAGTTGTCTAATTCAAATATTTTTAATTCTTATTCTTCGATATTTAGATTTTTTTTCCTCTCGATTTAACAGAATTTTTAGTTAACATTACGTTAAACTTCTCTCTATAATTTGAATTTATTTTGATTAGTTGTTAAGTTAAGAGTAAAAATTTTAAAGCATTGAACTGGTTTCTTAATATCGATTTAATAACTAACTACTTGCTTGTTTTTTTTTATTCTTAAGAATCGTCAAGTAATAATATTTTTAAAAATGCTTAATTCACTCTAAAGCTACATTACAAGGCATTTAATAAAATGTTTAAAAAAATGAGATTTTTTTTAATCAACATAAAAGATTAAAATTAAGTTTCATTGCAAAATTTTTATATTTAAAGAGATTTATAATATTTATTTTTTTAACTATTCTTCTTATTAAAATATATTTTAAAACAATAAAACATTTCAAATTATCATTATTTCCATTTTATTTATTATACTTACTTACTATTTAGTTTTTAAATATATATATTTCATTAAAACTTCGCAATACTAAAAATTAAACGTCAAGGATATTTTTGTTTTAAAAGTATTTTTTTGATTGTTGTTTTCATTTGCAGAAATTTTTTTCCCCTTAATTCAGATTTCTCAATAAATATCCTTTTTGTTTACGAACACGTTCAAGCAAGACAAATTCAAGTGTATATTTTACCATCATTCAATTTATATTTTTGTATCTGAAATAATCTTTAAAAATCACCGATTCACCTTTAAATAATCACCGATTCATTTTTTGCCTATATTTCTAAATTGTAATTGTTATACCAAAAAGAATTTGGCAATTCGATGAACTGAGGCAATTTTCGAATAAAAATATCTTATGTGAAGCTTTAAAATATTTTTTAATATTAAGTAATTTAAACAATAAAGGCATTTATTCTAACATAATTCAATTTTTTATTGTAAAGCATTTGTAAACTTGTAAGGATTTTGGAAGCGCTAACTAATAGAAGCAGGGAAACATATTCTTCAAAATAGTTCAATTTTTTAGGAAAATATTACTTCTGAAGTTTCAAAGCCCTTTTAAATGCTAATTAATAGGAATATTGAACGCATATTTTTAAATAAAATTGAGTTTTCTGCTCTCTTTTGTGAATTCTTTTCATTGCTTGGTGAAAAAAATTATTGGAAGCACCTTTTCAATACTAGAAAGAGTATTTTATCAGGATATGGATTCTAGTTAACATTTCATTAAAAATACGAATATTCTTACAAAAGATTTTAAATTGTATTGAAATATGCTTAAAAGTTCTACATGAGTATGTGACAGTCAGCTTGATACTAATGAAAATAAGGGAAAAGAATCACTGCCAGAGTTTTCAAAATATTAAAATTGGAAATAATAAAAATAAGCATTGAATCAAAAAGGAATATATATTTATAAATGAACAAGTGCATCTGTATCAGTTAAAAGCAATCCTTAACAACATAACAAACTATTTATTATATCAAATAAAAATATTTTTCATAATTTATAATTTTATTGCTTCTGGCTTTTTAAAAAAAATTTAATTCATTTTACTTACTTTAATTCCATTTACATCTTGCAAATTTTTAATTTCCATAATTACATCTTTAATTTTTAAATTTTACGAAACAAAAGGAATTTAAAAAATTTCTTGAGAATGAATGAGAGTAGAAAATTTAAAATTTCTTGAATGAAAGTAGGAAATCTAGAATTTCTTGAATGAGAGTAGAAAATTTGGAATTTCTTGAATGAGAGTAGAACATTTAGAATTTCTTGAATGAAAGTAGAAAATTTAGAATTTCTTGAATGATAGAAGAAAATTTAGAATTTCTTGAATGAGAGTAGAAAATTATTTAGAATTTCTTGAAAGAGAGTAGAAAATCTAGAATTTCTCGAATGAGAGTAGAAAATTTAGAATTTCTTGAATGAGAGTAGAAAATTAAGAATCTCTTGAATGAGATTAGAAAATTTAGAATCTCTTTAATGAGAGTAGAAAATTTAGAATTTCTTGAATGAGAGTAAAAAATTTATTGATGCTACAGAGTTTTCAAAAGCACGTTTTCTTTATTGAATTTTTGTCTACAAGTTTCATTATTATTTTCAGATTTCAACACTTCGACCTTAAAAAGCGGAACTTTGGGTATTCTTTAATGTTAAATTTATGAAATGTTTCTATTATTGGGAAATATTCACTTGAATCATGTTATCAAGGTAATTTGACATATTTTATTGTTTTATTTCAATTTTGTCAGCCATTTTCATTGTGTTACTTCCTTATTATTTTCAATACAGAAGCTACCTTCCGTTGTACTAAATACCTCAATTGTTAAAAAATATTTTTCTTTTCCAAAATATTTCTTTAGATGTCAAACAATAAGACGAACTGCCGTTAACGAGAATTTTGACCTCGTTTAGCAGTTAATGTATTTTTCTCCATTGAAAACCTTACCAGGTTTAAGACTCCTTCTTTAAAAATATCATTCATAGAAACTCATTTGGTCTGCGAAATTTGAGACCAAATGTAATCCTATTGTCAGACTTATTTGAAGTCGTTGATTAAGATACCATTTCACTCCAAATTAACGATGCGTTCAAAAGAAAAGTCGAAAAGAAAAGAAAAGAAAAACACAGAAATAGTCGCCAGCTCGACATAAAAACAACTTATCTTGGCGACAATCTCGTGATAAGCATCGTTGACTTGCAGAATAGCAGGACAAGCCATTTGCTTTTGCCTTGTTCCTATCACATGTGCTGAGAAATAGCAAGTAGTAGCTCAGCAAGTATTTTCCTTTATTATTTATGTTGCCTCCGCTTAAGATGCTCGCAGTAGCGCTGGTCATTGCTTTGTGGTCATTTGGACAAGATAATACCGGTGCCTGGTGACAGATTAATAGCTGATAAATCTATATTAAATGACCGGAGATGGATCTGATCTAAATGTTCGTGCAATAAATTTTCCAGTAATTTTGTACTCATGGATTTCCACGTTAGTATTACGTCTGTGAATAGAACAAATTAATGAGTTTATTAACCTTTTTATATTGATTTAATTCGCTCATTAATTTAATGCAATTTCGAATATATCATTTAGCACGTCTCGGAGGGTTATTACGGTCGACTCAAATTATTTTATTTGATGTGTTTTCCCTTAACGTCTCATGATAAATAATTTTATCTTCAGATAAATGTCGAATTATTCAAATTTTTGATTAAACATTAACTTTGAACTTAATGGGTGTTATCTTCAATTCTTGAATAAACGGAAATAATGAAATTCTTAATATTTATCCCTTATTAATCAACTCTCGTCATTTCAATGGAAGAAATGGTTTTTCCCATCGATATTTTCCTACTAAAAATGCCATTAAGAAGAATTAATGGTATTGTTTTAGAGGAAAATGTCATGAAAAGGTCTTACGTGCTGCTATTTATAATGATTTATTATTAAACATAAAAATCTCTCAAATCAATTTCATTAAAACAACTACTTAAAAATCACAAATAAATATATTTTAAATCCCTAAATTGGTTTTAAATAAGGAACTCAAAAGTAAGCATTTCATTTCTTTCAGTAGCGTTTGAAGCTTATAAAAAATATATGCACTGAAAATTAAAATTTCAAAAATCTTAGGATTTGTATATTTAAAACAGAAAGAAATGATGAAAATTTCACTCTTAATAAATCACTTCTCTATATTCTAATGACCCAATCATGTTTTTATTCTTAAAGTATCAATTAAATTAATTAATCTTTTTATTTTTTCATTAAATGATTTTAAGTATATCAATTAATATTGTTTACTCTTCATTAGTTATAAGAAACCCACAAAAATATCTGTTTCAACAAAGCAAGAATAAAGGTAAAAAATAATCAAATATGTTTTAAATTTTATATATTTTTTAAAAAAATAACAGTTTGTATTATTCAGACAATAATGAATCTTATAAAAATGTACGTCTAGAAAATTTCAAATTTGTAATTGGTGGATTAGAGGTGGATTCTTTTATTTTTGTTGAACGTACTAGATTTAATTAAAAATATGTTATAAAAATCATCTAAAATAGCTTACAATAAAACTTTGCTTCGGAAAATTTAAAATTCCTATATGAAATTTTGTATCTTAATCTAAATATATTTCTTTGATTATATATAGTATTACCTTATTAAAAGAGAGACTTTAAACATTATGCGTCATTTCAAATTTTAATGATCATTGAATTTATTTATATGCTATCTATTAATAATAAATTTTAACGAAGAAATGTAATTAGCTATAATTAGAGGAGGAATTTCGATTAAGAAAAATTATAAGCTCTTTAGGATTATTGGATTAAGAAAAGAAGGTGTGCAGTCAAATGGGTTGAAAGGTTTATGCGTTTAGACACCTAAATTCGTAAAAGAATACGAATTTCTATATTATACAATATTGAGAGTAACAATGTGGCCATTAAAATTGGTTAATACTTAACTGTTTCATTATTTTTACCTATTAGAGTATAACACCGAGCGCCTCTTTCTGTGAAATATGGATAATGCGTATTTATGGATTGAGGTAAATAAAGGAATAAATGCATATTCATTTTATTGAAAAAACTAAATAAAAACATAATATAAAATAAAACAATAAGTGTTAGAAAAAGAGAAAAATTTAAAAGGAAATAGACTTGTTTATAGAAAAGGAATTTTAAAGTATGTTCTGCATAAAGTCGCATAATCTTGAAATTCATAACTGTAAATAGCTTTAAGATACATAAAAATTACGACTTACATCCGTAATGAGGGATGTAAGCGACTTATAGACCAATTTATTGTAGAATTGCAATTATATGTCACTGATATGCACGTTGGAACTGAATCTGATATCTAATTCATCGATTGCCGTTAAGTAGTGAGCCCTGTTAACATTATATAATGCATTTTCATAAGTCTAACTGGACCGGGATACCCTGGTTGGTAGAGCATTGGACACGCATTCCTTAAGTTGCGAGTTCGAACTTCGGCAACAGAAGACTTTTCGAGTGACTGTGGCTGACAGTCGTTAAATCTGCCGTGGTCACAAAGTCCTCCATGTAGAGAGTAATACCATTGAGGGTACTGGGTTAGAAGTGATCGTTCTCTGTTCCAGATCTAAATTATGTTCTGGGGATGAATGAATGGAATGCATGTCCGCCCCTTGTGATTAAAAGTCAGACTTCTGTCCTTGGGTCTTCAAGGGGCAGACTTCTTTCACGAGGGAACCCATACATCCGTTATAAAGCGGAACACAACAACATAAGTTCAACTAAAGTTGAAAATGACTAACTAAAGTTAAAATAAAAATATATAAAACCAAATTGGCTTGTTTATTAAAAGTCGAAGCATACAGTATGCACTACTTAAGGTCGCAAAATGTCGAAATTCGTCACTGTACATAGCTAAACGACATTTAGAAATTATAAATTATATCCGTAATCAGCGAGGTGTCACTCCTAGCGACCTATGTATGCATTGTAGAATTGTTGTAATGTGTAGCTGCGATGTCTGTTAGAAATTAATCAGATATCTAATGCATTGATAGTCGTTGAAGATTGAACCTTGAAGGCATTTTATGCCTTTTAATGATTATAAGAAGAGTATAAATATACATGATATTCTTCTTTAGAATTGTTGTTTATAGCTATCTGTGTTTTTCAAGTTGTCATTGATTACAATTACAATATTTATCAGACAATATGACTGATCATTCATTAAAAAGAAAGGTGCTAGGGAATGAATATATGCATGATGCACATATGTAGTAAAATTGCTTATAGCTAACTATTTGTGTATTTCCGAGTTGTCATTGACTACAATTACAATATTAATCATATTTATCAGACAATTTGACTGATCATTCATTAAAAAGGCAGGTGCTAGAGAATGAATATATGCATGATGCTCATATGTAGTAAAATTGCTTATAGCTAACTATTTGTGTATTTCCGAGTTGTCATTGACTACAATTACAATATTAATCATTTATTTGATAATTTGACTGATCATTCATTATAACGGAAGGTGCTAGGGAATGAATGTATGCATGATGCTCTTATGTAGTAACGTTGTTTGTAGCTAACTATTTGCGTATTTCCGAGTTCTCATTGACCACAATTACAATTTTAACCAGATTTATCAAACAATTTGACTGATCATTCATTATAACGGAAGGTGTTAGGGAATGAATATATGAATGATGCTCTTATGTATTAACGTTTCTTTTTGCTATTTGTGTGTTTCCGAGTTGTCATTGACTACAATTACAATATTAATCAGATTAATCAAACAGTTTGACTAATCATTAGTTTTAACGGAAGTCGCTAGGTATCGAATATATGCTCGATTCTCTTATGTAGTAACGCTGCTTGTAGCTTATTTGTGTATTTCCGAGTTTTCATTGACTACAATTACAATATGTATGATGTTCTTATTTAGTAACGATGCTTGTAGTTATCTGTGTGTTTCTGAGTTCCTATTGCTTACAACTACAATATTTATCAGATGTATCAGACAATTTGACTGAGCATTCATTATAAAGGAAAGTGCTAGGGAATGAGTATATGCATAAGGTCCGTATTTAGTAACGTTGCTGGTATCTATATCGGAGTTATTTCCGAGTTGTCCTTGAATACAATTACAATATGCAAGATGTTCTTATTTGTTAATTATCCTTGTAGCTATCTGTGTATTTTTGAGCTGCTATTGATTACAACTACAATATTAATCAGATGCATTAGACAATTTGACTGAGCATTCATTATAACGGAAGGCTCAAGGGAATGAATGTATGCATGATGCTCTCATGTAGTAACGTTGCTTGTAGCTAAATATCTGTGTATTTACGAGTTGTTATTGACTGCAATTACAATATGCGAGATGCCCTTATTTAGAAGTGATGGTTGTAATTATTTGTGTATTTTTGAGTTGTCGTTGACTACAACTACTAATTAGTAATCAGATGTATTTGAGAATTTCACTGAGCATGCATTATAATGGCAGGTTCTAGGAAATGAGTCCTACATGCAGCGCAATCTCTTTTTTTTTGTATCTCTAATAGGCGTAGAAATACGCATAATGTCCTTTTTAGTAGTGTTGCTTGGGGTCATCTCCGTGCTATCGCATTGTCATTGACTACAGCTATGATGTCCGTCAGATGACCGAGCAATCATTACAGCGAAAGGCACTCCGGAATGAGCCCTGGATGCGGCACAACTAATCCTCGTGTTCGAATCCTGGTTCGGGCATGATTGTTCTTCTGTGTGCTATCTGTGAAATACATGACTGTGCCTCCCTGTAAAAAAGGGGCTGAGCAAGCAAATGTGGTGAGTGTGTAACTAAGTCGTACTCTTGGCCCTAGTTGGCGCTACTTCAAAAACAAGAAACGCTCCTTTCGGCTTAAATCTGCTGCTGTATCAGCAGGGGGG
>JAOUZG010026641.1:12017291-12027330 GCA_026289955.1 Argiope argentata | reverse complement strand
GTAGTGTTGCTTGGGGTCATCTCCGTGCTATCGCATTGTCATTGACTACAGCTATGATGTCCGTCAGATGACCGAGCACTCATTGCAGCGAAAGGCACTCCGGAATGAGCCCTGGATGCGGCACAATTTGTAGAGTATCCCCTGCATGGGTCAGCGGTGATTGATACAGATAAGGATAGCACTTAACACGATCATTATCCTCGCGGGAAGAGCGAAAGAAACGCCACTATTCGGTTTAAAACAATTTCCTCCGCTACAGCTGTATTCCACTATTCAATATCTCCTATCAGGTAATAATTCAATTCTGCCTCTTAATAATTTAACGATGAATAATGGATGCCGAGTGAATTATTTATTCTTTATCTATAGAGAGATAATTCGACGCTCGAAGTGACTTTGATTTATAAAGCTTGTGGCCAAGCGCTGGCTTTGATTGCTGGGAATTAATGTGGATTTGATGTTAATAAGAGCCAATACGGGACTGGAGTTTTTTTTATTGAGATATTCAATTCCATTTGTCAGTTCCGTTCTCAATTTCATTTGGAAAGCGATAAGTACAAACTTTGTAATTAATGGAGGTAAGAAAAAATTCAGTAATAAAAGCATAATGTGTTTAGCTGTGTAGATACATCGAATATTAAATGCACTAGTTGCTTGGTGATGAATCGAGAAGGAAAAAATGAGCAAAGTTTTGTTTGCCAGCAATTATTTAACAATAGTTATTTTTTACATCATGCTATATAAATAATTTATTTTTTAGGCGTATTTGATTTATAACGTACTAAATGAACTTAGAAATAATAGTCATTTGAGGAATTACATTTATATATAATCTTTCCATATTTTTTTATAGCCTGATGTGTATTATTCTCTTTTTTTAATATACAAGAAGATGACCATTATTTCCTGTACCAAGCGATTTTTAAACATTAGCATTTAAATGCTGTCCAATTTCATTTATGTTTTACTGGAACGCTGATAGAGTTATTGTATTGCATTCTTACAAAATATAGAGAATTTTGAAAGAAAAACGGATAGCGATTTTCTTTAAATCATCAAAATGGAATATTTTTAGTCTAACATGCATCTCTAGATGCCATATATTGTAATATAATAATACATTTTAGTTAAAGTAAATTCACATTCACAAAGAATATCTAATATATTTCCTTGGAGGTTTAAAACGTAATCAATAAAGTGGGACAACGTGAGATTAGGAACAAAGGATTCAATATTTAAACAAAAAAAACCACCTTTTAAACGCTAAAATTAATGAAAGCCTATATAATGCCTACTTCAGTTTCAAGATTACATGGTTAACTAATTCAATTATTTTCGGATCAAAGCTGAAAACCATATTTAAAAGATTTCAACCTCTATTCGAGAATAGAAATAAAGTCCTGTTTAGATTTAGAAAGAAAAATAATGCCATAACATCAATTGTTGACATAAGAACAAACTTTTCACTCTAGAAAAAGAAAAAAAGGCTATAAATCGAGTACATTTTAAGATTTAAACTGAAAAACCAGCGGGGTCTTTCTACCGATTTTTTTTCTTTATTAAAAGTACCTGTGTACCACAACCGCATGCCAATGGTTAGAAATTGTAACGAACGACTAATAGACAGAGAATATTAGAAACAATTAATCACAGGAGTGTTGTTAATACACAGGCATCAGAAAATCTAAGATGTATTTTGGATGCTTTTTTTCCTGCTGATTGAAATTCAAATTTGACACAGAATTAAATTGTAATTACAAAATCCCTTAATAAATTTAATGTTTCTAAATCTTTTCGTTTTTGAATTTTCGCATTTACATGCATATGAAAATACAGACCAACAGCAGCGAATCCCTTGATGGATTTTTTTTTTCAAATTTAGCCTTTAAATATCCTTTATATATTCTTTAAATATTAAATCTGTGTCTTAAATTAATTAAGCTCTCAAAATTTCTTACTTACCTTGTCATTTGTACTCTGATAGCTGGGCACAGGCATACTTTATTTAAATTGATTTAAAAAAATTACAGATATGTACAGTCTATATAACAAATCTTAATCGTCTAGCTGAAAGGCTTTTTGAAATCTCACGTTCACGGACAGATAAAAGACATAATTCCAAAATTATTTTTTATCGGACTCACGAATACAAATAGAAATTCGTCAGAATTTGAAATTCGAATTTTTTGACAGTATATTCACTTATTATATTTCGTATGCGAGAAAGTAAAAACTGACAAAATAAAAATGTCAGATTTGGGGAAATTCAAAGGCCATTTAATTCCCATTTCAGTGCCTAACTTTGTGCAAATTGCTACCTTTTTTGAATTAAGCAGAAAACCTAATCATCTTTCATTTTCACCTTTCCTTGCACTCATTCGAAATCTGATTCATAAGGCTAGTCATTAAGTGCCAAGTGAGAAATATTTAATAATTTTCTTCACATATTAAATCTTAATATAATTTAGCATATCTCTTGCGTTTCCCATATAAAAACCGTTGAAATATGCCCATTATCATCCATGATGCATGTGTCTTCCAAAACGTGTTAATAGCGCCATCGTGGTAATAAAACGCTCTTCCCAAGAAACAATCGAGGTTCCAAGAATATACGAACTCTCACGTCCTCTCCATTGTTACAGAACAATTTCTTTTCGTAGCTGTCTTAGCCAGAGCTGGTACGTGAGTAATGTGTCTAATGAAAAAGTCGTGATTGAATTTGACCACACGTACGGAGCCATCCCTTGCGATTAAGGGGGAACCCCATTACATGAAACTAAAAATATATTTTAAGTACCCTCTTCCGGTACGAAGACGGCGTTCGGGGCACCGGCAGAAGGCATTGAGGCGGTACCTTCAATGGTCTTTTTAGTCTTAGTTTTCAATAACTCTATCACATCAGTGGATGAGTTTTAAATGATAGGCTCCACTATTGCCGTCTTCTCAATTGCAGTTCGGTCGTGGGATTGCATTTGTTCGTCCTACTCCTTAATGGGATTTGCTGTGCTTCGACCATAATCGACGAATTGTCGTCCATCTGCTACTGTCGCAGTCCAATCGTTTTGTGCCGATATAGATAATTGGGTAATTGTTTTTCAAAAACAGATTTGTTGTCGGTAGTTAGTATTCTTGTATTCCTGTCCTCATTGTGCCCGTATCCTGATCTTAAAAAGTTATTTTAAAAGAAAGAATGCAAAGAAAAGGTGTCTTTTGTATCGAGTCCAATGAAGATCGTTCCTTTATCTACTGGATACATCATTTCGAGCACAATTATGTTGCTAAGAGAATAAGTAGATTCAATAATAAGTAGTAATTTTATTCATCATTCAAACTTGCCAATGTTATGTATCACGTAAAAAGTTTTTTCATTGTTATATATATCATACAAACATTTTGATTTCTTTCAAATAATGCATAAATTTATATATTAGAAGGCCAAAATATTTGGTCAATGTTATTTAAATCTTTAAAACGATATGTAACTTCTATTGACGTCATCACCTTATTGCCGACCCTCAAATTTTAGAAATGAGGTCGTAAAATTTATAGTTTTTAAATACTATTTCTTCCAATACTATAAAAATGACTTACATAGTTTCATTTAACTCTTTTAAAATGAATAATTTTAATTTTTACAATTTTATTAGTTGATATTTATAGCGTAAAAAAATACTTTACATGCTGTAATCTTTTTTTAATACTTGCAATTTATTTTTTACCGTATGTTTGGCGCAGTATGGCCAAACCTGGCTCTTGTGCCTTCAATTTCAAACTCAAACTCAAACCTGAAAAAGAACTTCTTAGCATAGGTCATTCAATTTATTATTATGGAGTGGCTATAGAATGACTTTCCTCGTCTAAAGGCATCTGAAACTAGGAATAGAATGAAATCAACTTTCATTTGCAGCTTGTCGATAACATAAGATGATAAATTCCGAAAGAAAAAAATTCAATATTTTATTCACAAAGTAAGCCAATATAATATTTTATATATATAATTATCAGTGCATTATTTTATACACAAAAGTAAGACAGTATATCGAATATATAGCACTAGCCTGTCATTCATTTTTGCCTCAACATTTTTAAGTTGTTAATATTATTACTAATGACACTTGCCATGGACAAGCCCGCTGACGCATCAGCGGATTTAAACCGATAAGCGTCGCTTGTTTGAAGTAGTGCCAACTAGGGCCAAGAGTATGAATTTAGTAACACACTCATCACATTCGCTTGCACAACCCCTTTTTATGGGGGACACATTCACATGCACCACAGATAGAACACAGAGGAACAACCATGCCTGAAACGGGACTCGAACCCGAAACGCCCAAATCGCGAGGAAGACGCACTACCTTGGTGCCAGGAGGAAGGCGCATTTTTTAGTATTTGGACAATATTGTAATCTTTCTTGATCTCTTTTCTGTGTCTGTTTAATTGATGATTTCAATGTTTTCCCTTTGATAGCCATCAAAATTTTTCCTACCAATAGATTTTGCTGTTATATTCTGCAAGTTTTTCTTTTGTCCAGTTTTCTTTATTCATCGATAGTCTTTTTAATGAGTTTAATTTCATTCCGTTCATTAACATTAGATGCAGATGCTTCCCGATAAGGAAAATTATTTCTTGGCTACTGGTATTATTTAGAATTATTAAAGGTCTAAAAGCAATTGCAGAAACTAAACTTCAGAAAGCAAAACATATTGATAAGATAAAGTAAAAAAAAATATTGATTTAGTATTTGAATGCTTTTATCTTAATAGAATTATTATCAGCAGTTGAGAGTTAAAATACGTTTTGGAAGAAAGAACTAATTCTATTTGAAAGCTACCAAATAGAAATGTTATAATTTTTTATTTTAAGTTTGTAAAAATTTCATTTCAAAATTTCAATAGAAAAAAAACTTTAAAAGATTAGAATTTCAGTAAATATGTAAGTAAATTAAGTAGGGCATAATATTCGCCCAATTAAAACTGGATAATCCATTTATTTTTTCCGACATTGTTGCGTGCAGAGAGTTAACAAAATGTAGAAACCAAAACAAAACAAAAAAATTCTTTTTTTATAGTCTTTGTTGAGGAATAATTATACAAATTTTAAAAACATCAAATTTTCATTATTTTAGGCTTATACATAAAATTTTTCAATTTATAAGTAAAGAAAAAATTATTACACTATATCGTTTTTTATTTGTTTCTATAATCTTTTTTTAACAGTGACGAAAGAGATTGATTCTTCTTCTTTAGAGTACCGAATTTTAAATCTGGTTCTGAAATTAATCTTTGTGCTTTTGTATTATCTGCACTATTAATTTAAAAACATGATTGGTATTTTTTGTCTCTCTGCAAGGTGGTGTTTTTCAGAGCTACAAAATTTGGTGCAAAAACATTTTGGCAGATAAAAATGTGCATTTAAAAAAACTTTTATTTTTTAAAATTGAAATTGAAATTTGAAGTTTCATTATTAAAAAAATATGCAAGATTTTAGCAGCTCTCCGAAAATATAACTGAACAGAACTTAGTCTTATACCATTTTAAAATTCAAAAATCTTTACGTTTAATGATACCAGTTTTGTCGTCTTGCTCTTTACTCTTAAATTCCATACTTTTATTTAAAATAATTATATAATATTTAATGATATATTTAATTATTACAGTAAAATTCAATCCGTTCTTTTTGTTTCATTAAATATTTATTATTATAAAATATCAATAAATAATTGTTAATCAAATATTTAATTTCATTACATCAAATTTTTATATTATATTATATAAGAAGTAAGGGATTTTTTCTTACATTATTGAAAGCTAAAGTAGAAAAATGCCTAGGCATTTGCAGAAACAGTGAATTACATTACCGCAAAAGGAAATCTTTAATTCGAGTGCAAATTATTCTGATAGTTACGTTTTCACTGACTTTATTATGTCATGGAACTTAATTCTACCAGAAAGCTCCACCGCTTGTTCCTCCGGAAAATTTATTTAAATAGAAATTGAGTAATTCTTTTAACATGGTTTGCGGGTATACTACAATTTGATTTAAAAAAAAACACTATCTTCAAAAGATTTTTATCATATTAGAACAAGATGTAGTTTTTTAGGAAAAGGTTTCGTGGCGTCAACAAAAATCCGCAGGCGAAATATTGAAATTTTATTATCTGTACGAGCATCTCAAAAAAAATCAGCTTTTAATAAAGCTTTGCCATTACATTTACAAAGACTCTGCTTTTTAAAAAAATAAGTTAATGACTACAGCAAATAAAACCTACAAAAATGTCAATTTGAAACGTGTTTATATGAAATGAAATAAATAGGAAATGTGATGTTTTTTTAAACGATAAATACGAGACAAAGTTTTTTGGATCGTTGGCAATATTAAAGTGTTTCATTCAATGAAACAATTAAAATGAATAAAAATATAATTTAACTTTCACGAGCACGTGGTGCTTGGCCGTTCAAGAAATTATGTTCTGACAAGATACATTGAAATATGCATAGCAGATTTCATTTTAATCTTTATTTTTTTTCTTTGAGAAAGAGTAAAAATTCATGACCATAAGAGATTTAATTTAAAACATAGCCAAAAATAACAATTAAGATTTATGATATATTTGATTTGCTTTTCTGAATATAAATACTGTAGCGGACATAGTTTACTAAATATGCAGAGATACAAACAACTATTAATTCATCATTATGCTCTTTCTTCTTCTTTTGGTTAGTCAACTACCCATAAATTACATCAATATCCATCAATTTCCTTCAACTGCTGTCAGATCCAACAGGAAATATTATCAAAGCAATTTATTTGCGCTAACTACCCCACAAATGCTTCTAAATGATTGGAACAACAACAACAACAACAACAAAATTTTAATAAATGAGCTATTGAAACGAAGGATAAAAATCCATCACGGAAATGAAATTTCAAATAATTGTAATTAGCATACACAGACATCCGGACTGTATTGAAATCAGCTGTACGCCGAACAATTAAAGAATGGGAAAGACGAGATAGCTGATCCAATTGAATTAAAACCACCCGAGGCTTCATCTTAGCCAATGTTGAACACACCTCCTAACAGCCAAGCCTCCATCATCCGTGATATTAAACTAATTATGAAACCATAATTATACCTCCATCCTTAATCTTCCCCGTATAATTACATCGCATTATTTTTCAAAAAATGCGACCTTTGCTTAACCCCCACATGACCTTCAGCGGCATAATCACACAAACCCGCGACCTTATATGGCGCGGCGGTATTAATTTCTTCGCCGGTCCGTGATAACCGACGCTGACAAATTGAGCCGTCAACGCCTGATATGACGTCATGTCGATGTTTACATGTGCGCCTATCACAACGTGTAAGTGATTAATTACTTAGCGTTGGAATTATGGAAGCGTTAAAAGGCCGAGATTAGTCGAAGCCGATGATGTCTTCACTGTTCCCAATAGGCGAGATTGCGTGGGGTTAATGCTTAAGAGCTTCCCTCGATCACTTTTCAACGGAGTTTATCCGAAATTGATAAGGGCTTTCTTTTATCTCTTCAATGGTTGGTGTGTCCGTGGAAATACAAACGATTAAGTGAATTAGATGTTTGACGTTCTGATAGCTAGAGACATCACTCACTCTTAGTGTTGGAACAGAATAAAGTAGTATTAAATCCTGGGAAAAGTTACAGTACAGACGAGATATTATTAAGCTGAGGATCGTGACCCTTAATGGGGTCTAAAAAAACTTCCGCTGAGTTTTATTTTCTTCCGATTTCACTAATTTCTATAAGCAAAAGTTATAAGAATATTTTTTATAACTTACAGAATAGCTATTGAATTTTCTATTTTTTTATTTAAATACCTTTGAATATTAACTAATCATAGATAATCATTATTGGGTTTGACTTCAATTTAAGTATTTTAAAGGTCATGATACTCTAAACACCATTTTAAGCATTAGATTTGAATTGATATTAAATATGCGTAATTTTGACATCTGTTCATTGCCGGTTCATTGTCTGTTCATTGCCGATGTCCTGGCATAGAGGTATCGCGTCTTGTTCGAGAGCTCGGTATCCCTGGTTCGATTCCCGATTTAGTCATGGTTGTTCTTCCGTGTTCTATCTGTAAGGCGTATGAATGTACTCCTCTGTAAAGAAGGGACTGTGCAAGCGACTGTGATGAGTGTGTAGCTAAGTCATATTACTTCAAAAAACTAGCGACGCTCATTCGACTTAAAATCGCTGGCTGCGATCAGTACGCTTGTCCGTGGCAAGTGCCATTAGTAACAACAACAACATTAACAGTTATGTTCATTAAATTCATGGGCCTTTGTAACGTGATCATGCCCCATGACATCATAATGAGTTATGAGTGTAATTGTTTGGATAATTTATCTTCAAATAATACCTGATGTTTCTGTGTAATGTAATTTCAAAATCCAGTTTCTTCTGCAAACTTCTGTCTAAGAAATAGAATCTTTTATCTTTAGCTTTCAATAATAGAAAAATATTGCGTGAAGAAAAGTGTGAAATATAATGAAAGAGGAAATTTTACCACAATAACGTAATTGTGTAAAAGAAATATTTCGATTTGATTTTATTAAAAAGATAATTTTATTCAATTAAAAAAAGAAATCAGTTTGTAAAATCATATTTTAAAAGAATTAAACCTGAAAATTTTGTTTCATTTTTAAATAATTAAAACTTTTTTTTTAAAAAAATCCAATTTTAACTCTTTTGTTTCGTCCTCCAAAATATATTTATGCAAAATTCGGTTAACTTTAGCTATCTGTTTTGTAGAGGAGAATTAAAAACACGTATACATTAATATATTCTTCTTTATTATAAGTAGAAATTTAACGGGAAAGAGAATTCAATCTTAAGAAAAGTTGCAGTTTTCATCAAAAAGCTTTAAACAATGGGATAAAGCTCTTATAGAAGCAAAAAAAATTATATTTTTCATCTCTTAATTAATTTATATTTTTCATATCTTATTTAATTCTTTGATTACGAGATTTTTAAAGACGTTTGTACTCATACGATATTTTGAAAGACGTTTTTCTTTTATTTATTAATAATTGACATAATATTTTATTTCCAAAATGTATATGAATACGAAATCAACAATTTAAAAAATGCGATGCAATGCTTAATTTTTCTCTTCTATGATGAAATTTTAATTTTTAACGAATGTTTATTTACATATGCAAATTCTGATTTCAATAAACGGATTAATGATGATCCTTGCTTTTTTTCATTATACGACGAACGTATTTTGCCTAATAATTATTATTGAGCTCGTTATGAATCATTTCAACAAATAGCAGATAAGAAAGATTCAATTGAATTAGGCTTTATAATGCAGAGCTATGAATAAATTTCATGATAAATTTTACCTAATAACCGCTATATTTTATTATAATGCGTATATAAATTTAACTACCTACGTAATACATGTAAACGTACCTACAACAAAATAATCAGATGGTACCATCTGGCAATCTCATTTACATCAATTATATTAATTATGTTATATATCTTATGATGTCGCTATGGAGATAATAACATTATAAAATATAAAATCTTTCATAAATTTAGTTTTAAATGCCTAAATTATACATTTCAAGCAAAATATGCTATTTCAGCCATAGCAAAATGATTTGTATTGTTGAAGTGGTTGGTATAAGCAAGTTAAAATCAATAGAAATGTTTCAATTTTGGTTTTCTTGAATACTTGCAAAGTATGAGTTTGCATTTTGACCCCCTGCTTCTAAACAATTGAGACCAGAATTACATATCTATCACAATTTTTTTAATAAAAAATATTAAATTTGCACGAATAAGTGAAGAATATTATTTGAATATTTAAATAACTTTTGACTCAAAAAAATTAGATTTACCAGATTGATGAGTGAAAAATAGAATAAAGATTTATTAACCAAAAACTTTATTGTTAAAAATGATTATCGACACGTATTTTGAATTCAGCTTTAAAAAGTGCATACAAGTTTATCTCTCTCTCTCTCTCTCTCTCTCTCTCT
>JAOUZG010026641.1:11992763-12004657 GCA_026289955.1 Argiope argentata | reverse complement strand
TATATAAGTCATTCATTAAAAAAATGTTTAAGTGTTTCAGTGTTTCAGCGTTGTTTAAAAGTTCTTTTACAATGAATGTTGTGTTTGTATTTATAACACTATTTTCCGAATACAAAATCAGAAAAAGTCAATATTTCAAACAGTTTATTTACAGAAAAATTTATATCTTATATACATATAACTACCGTACCAATATGACACAAATATCGTTGATATGATTCGAAATATTTTATAAGTATACTTCCAACTTTACAAAAGTCAATATCATAATAAAAAATTCTTTTTTTTTTCATACAAGCTTTCATTATTAAATCAAATTCATGTGCTATAAATATATTTCTGCTTCGATATTTCACAATTACTTGAAGTGGAAATGAGCATTAATGTTGAATTATAATTAATGAAATCATATCTAACCATTGATGCTCAGATAGACAATATAAAACATTTAAAATACATTGAATAAAATTTCAAAAAATAAATCAATGCAAAGCCTCAAAAAAACTAGATTTGACTCAAAATTTTACGAATTTATTTCATTCAACAGCATATGAAGGGAGTAAATTTATATAATGTTCGTTAAATACCCACACAAATTTAATTTTGGAATCCACTGCAAATTTTCTAAAAGTAAGACAAATCGAAGTGTAAGACAATGTAGAACTAGATATTAAATTATATGATCGGAATAAAGCATTTATTTACTCCATAAAAAAATTTTAAAAACATTCTTATATTTAAAATTATTTCTATATCTGAAGCTTAAAATAATTCAAGCAGATGCAGAATAATCGTAATTTTAGAAAAATGTTTCCAACAATACAAGATAAATTATTTTAATGAAATATTTATCAAACATCTAAAGATAAGATAAAGCTCTAATAATCACTTAAATGAAATTATATTTCAAATCAACATTTTCAATTTATTTGTCTTTTTAAATAATGAATCAATATTGAATAATATATCAAATTGATTTTTTAATTATTTCATTCATTCAATATTTTTATTTCAAAACTTTGCACTTCTAAAAATAATTAGATGCAAGATTATTCACCTAATACTCAGATTTGTTTATTGCTATAAAAAATAAATATACACAATTCTTTTCAGTCGAATTTCTTTGAAAAATTAATCTACATCTCTTAACCATTATGTAGGCGTTTTTAACAATTAAATTTAAAAAATAAATGAACAAAGCATCAGAATGATTCACAATATTAAATGATGAGTCGGAGACATCATCGGAGGGCAAAGGATTAAAATATCGGACCATTGCAATTGCTGATGTTGAATTAATTAATTGAACAAATTGTTATAATTACTTTACTTTTTCACTTTTTTATTTCCTAATGAATCGTTACGCATTGTTTTTCTGTATCCAATCGAAATTATTCATCTTCAGTTTGAAAAGGTAATGTACTTCATTCAAATTGAAATCGCAGAAATAAATTGTAAATTTATAAAGACAAACTTATACTAAGTCCATATATTTTTCAATAACATTTCATTACGACTTATTTATTCAGTATTTTCTAATAGTAAATCGTAAATGGTATAAGACATCAAATAAATTTTGTACTTACAAAAATACTTTGCACTTAAAAGTGATAACGTACTGAAATTTTGCAGAAAAATTATCAACTACGATGTCAAGTGACGCACTTGATAAATAAATAATTTCGCCGTCAGTAAACGACATTTTAATAGTTTACCTTACCATCACATACATAAATATATATACAACAAAATACAAGAGCTGGAACTATATACTGTTGAGATCTGTCAGTAAAAGTACTGTAAAGACACTAGCATCGGAGTAAATATAATTAATGAAGATCATATAAAATTTCATAGACATTTTGACTCATAAATATCATGCAGAATTTATTTATTTTTTAGTTTGTATTGTCTTTGAACTTGACTTATATGAGAATAATTCACAATATCATATCAATTCCACACTTTATAAATAAGAGAATTTTAAATTTGTTAATCAATTAATTAACATTTATAATAAATTTCAGTAACTATTACAATATTAGTTGTCAAATGTTGCGTCTTCTTCACTATATCGTTATATTTCTGCAGCGAGGGAACATTTTTTTAAAAAAATTTCCATGAAATATGTTGATTTCATAATTAACATTTATTTATTAAAAGCAAGAATACTGGAACTCAGAAGAAAACGAGAAAACACGAACATTAAATTTGTTTTTGACAGTTTGGAATAATATATAAAGCTATTTAAACTAACATCGCTTTTAAAATTGATTTAATTTAGATGAATATATTATCTTACAGCACTCTAATTTTACATTTAATCAGAAATCATAATACTTTTTTTACTGAGTTCCTGAATTATTGCTTTATATTATTTTTCAAAAAAATATAAAACCGTTTCACTATCCTCCATGCCAACGTTATGTTTCTTCCTACTACTGACAGCAAGTTTTGGCTCAAAGCGAATTATTAGTTCTTTACCGGTGAAAGCAGGCGAGCTGTGTTCATCGTGAGCCATAGTTTAAGTCACCGTCAGGGCATCATCGTGCACAATATCTTGCCATCCTTCGATTTCTTCAGCAGTCTGAGATCGTGGATGTTGTCAATGATGTGTTTGGATGCGCTGGTCACTTTGGAATGCTCTACGTCTTTCTTCAGCTCCTCCATGTCCCGCTTAAGCTTCGCCCTCCTGTTTTGGAACCATGTGATGACCTGGGCATTGGTGAGACCCAGAGACTGAGCGATCTCATCTCTGTCGGCGGGGGAGAGGTATTTTTGGTACAGGAATCTCTTTTCCAATTCAAATATTTGGTGGTTTGTGAAAGCAGTGCGAGATTTTCGCTTCTTCTTTGGTTGTTGGCGGTTGTTGAACATGCTTAGGTGGTCACGAGACGAATCTGCAGAAGAAAGAAATGAGTGTTAGTTATCTTTTGAGTGAAGAAATGAATGTGTAAATGTTATAGAATAATAATCATTTTAAAATATAATTGGATCTACTATCTTTAAAAATGAATTCTATCTAGCTACGGCATAACTGTTGATTATCTACGGAATATGATTCATTACTATGTATATTTTTGTATTATTGTATTCCTTGTACTATTACATGCATTGTACTATGTATATATGTAATATTTTAACATAAAAAAAGAGAAATGATAAAAACGATACTTATATGTCACGTTTGCAAACAGGTCCAAATATAAGATTAAATTTCTATTAAAAAAAGCAAATTAATCATATGCATCTTTATAATAATAAATAGTAAGTCCACTAATTCCAGGAAATTGGTAGACTTCCAATTCGCGTTAATCATAGGATGTGCTATTCTGGGCCTAAATGATGCAATGGAGGTACTATTCACAAGGATAATGTGTCTCTACGTCAGTTGAAGATAAAATGCATGCGTGCAAGCATTTTCTTTGTGTTTATGTGTGTGCGCGCGCGTGCATGCGTGCGTGCGCATTTTTTTGCATTCGCATGTTGGCGCTCAGCAAGACAAACTACGACTATTTTGGAATATTTTGGAGGCTGTTCATATAACCAACTTCAAGAATTCGAAATATACAGCTGAAAGTGATTTTTTTTTTTGAAATTTAATTAAATGATAATTAGGCAACATGTTAAATTTTTTTTAAAAATAATGTTGCACAAAATTTATTCTTAAATCATTTAAAATTTCTAAAGCTCTCTCTTTATTGATACAATTTAATATTCAAATATTTTTTATCTCGAAATTTTGACTTTAAAAATTTATTTTGCCTAATTATCAATAATTGATTATATTTTTAGACTTAAATTCAAATCGTTTTCATTATCTCATCAAATATTAATTGTGTAATTTTCAATCATTTTCAAACATAAAGAAAAAAATTCTTATTAATACTTAACATGACGAACAAGAAAGTAAAGTTTCAATACCTCGAAAGTTAGCATATAGATTTAAAAGACAATTACGTATTTAATAGTTCTATGATGTCATAAACTTGATTTTATTAAGAGGATTCAGAAATCTAATAAAAAGAACTGTATATTTCCTACTTCAGTATATTTCCTACAAAGTGTCTAGTATATTAAGTTAAATGTAAGTAGTTTAATAGTAAGTAAACACTGCAAATATTCGGAGGAAAGTATCTGCTTGGTAAAGACGGCGATATATATACATTCATATACACTTACACTTATACAAAGATATATATATATATATAAAGAAGAAAAATTAAGAAAATAAATAGAACACAAGAGGTAAAAACAGATTTGTTTCCCTTCTAAAATGCGTTAACAGAAGGAGAAAAAATAAAAACTAAAAATTGAACCAGGGAAATGGAATACAAAAACAGAAGAAGAAAAAAAAATTTATTAGTAGTCAAGATGAGAAATTTTATATTGATAGTCAAATTGATGTGTACTTTCATTTTGCAGTTTAATTTTATTTTTTGTAACTGAATAACAGTTAACGTTAAAACGTTGATCTTTACGGCAATAAGAAGCAGCACCGTATAAAGAAATGAATAATTCTATTATAAAAATTTCATAAAAACTTACGTTAATACAAATTTTATTAAATATTTATGTTTTTGGATATATATGCGAAATAAAATAAAATAACAAAAGTCCACATTACTGTTTATTTCTGAGTTGAGAAGATATTTCCTTCTTTGCACAAAATGTATTATTTTACTGGCAAAATAAAAAGTAAGAAATGAAACGAAGTTGCAAGAAAAACTTTTAGTATTGTTTGTTCGAAATTTGACAAATTTTTTTTTAAAAAAATGAATTCCTTGTAAAAAAGTGTTGCAAATAATTTCCACTAGCTATTTCCATATATGTAATAAATAGAAAGTTTTAATTCCTTCAAATTTAAAACTTTTTTTTAAAAAAAAACTATTGAAATAACGAATATCTATAGCAACTAACTTATAGATAATTCAAGTATTATAAATTGATCAAGAGAAAATTCACAACAAGAATGCAATAATAAATTTACAAAAGATACCATCAAATTATAATAATTAGTTATTATCACAGAAGTTAATTATTTATCACAAAAATATTGATTTCTGTTTGTTTTACATTATTTCATTTGTCAAAATGATAATTAGCTTTTTATTATCTTTAATTTATGTTTTAAAACTGATAAAAAATATTTTTTTAATTCATTGTTTTATGCATGCAAAAAATAATTTTAAAAAAATGGTGGTCCGAAATATTTTTATGAGCAAGTGTTATTTCTATGCATGAAGCTGTCATGCATTTTTAATCAAACTACTCCGATTTTTGACTGACACAACTCATTTTCTAAATCTTTATTTATTATTTTAGGATCTGATTGATACTCGCTTCACTATTTCATGCGATATCTCTTCTATCTATGTTTTATCATAAAATTTTCCAGTAAATATGTTTCTTTTTCAAGAGCAACAAATGCAGATAAAGGAAACAAAAATAAGCATTCTGAATATTTCAGGGCTTATATAAACACACAGACAATTACAGATAAGAAGATATCCTGTTTTAAAGTGCAAATAATTTATACGAGACATAAATAGTTATCAAAAGAAAACGAATGAAAATATCTGAAAGGAAAACAAAGCATGATGACCTTCTTAAAAGGACCCAGGGAAACAACTGTGGAGAATTTTATAAACACAGAGCAAGAATGGAAGTTTGTTTTTCGGCGGCAATATACCTGAATAAACACAACTGTCTACCCCCTGCACTATCTTTTTAATGAATGCAACCTTTTGAAAAGCTTGCGTCTTTCCTTTTATTTACTTTCGTTTTTAAAAAATCGAAGTGACACCGTACGCGACCTTCTGTTGCAGCCAATAATGTTTATGTGACACGATGGCGAAACTTGACGAAAATGTCACTTTATTTCAAAAGAGCGGAGTGTTTACACATAAAAAACTTGCTCCTTCTAACCAAAGATAAACTGGTTTCTTATAGACGGATAAAGAACCTCTGTTTCGGCAACTGATGCGACAAATAAGATCTTGAAGAAGGGGAAAAAAGTGAAAATGTATTCGTTTTAAACGACGCGACAGTGTTCATGCTAAAATTAAACTTTTAGTTTGCGTTTGGTAGCTTTTTGGTTTTAATGACATTCATTTATTATCTGCTACAAATACTAATAAATATCACAATTGGGGGAAAAATTACTTGTTCTCAACGTTTTTAGTTTTAATATTTGCGTATATTTCTATGAAAGATTGATGAAATATTTTTTATTGCAGTAAATGAAATTACTTTTAATGTATATTGTTTTCGAAACATTTGATTTCATAAGTTAAATTATATCAAAAAAAATTTCAAAAAAATTGTAAATTTATTTGGGATTTCTTTTGTTAATAACTATTATAATTGAGAAAATATTAATAACTTTAAGTGCTTTTAATTTCTAGATTAGCGAAGTTTACTTTGACAGATATTTAAATTTATGGCTTAAATATTTTTGTATAACAATAATTGAAATTTTATTTAATTAAATGGTTTTCGAAACATTTGATTTCATAAGTTAACTTATATTAGAATTTTATAAAATTCTCAAATTAAATTGTAGCTTCTTAATAATTGGTTGGGGAAAAAGAAATCCGTTAATTTTTTACAGCCATCTACCGAGAAAATAAAGGATTTCTTTTTCCATTATTTTCAAAAATTCCATATGGAAAGAAAATAATTGAAAGAAATCATTTTCTCAATCGATGGCTGTAAAATGATAATGAATTTCTTTTTCCCCAACATAATATGTATCTAAATAAAAAATTTAGTGTATTTTTTAATTCTATGCGTGATTTTTTAAATTAAGCGTGAAATCTCATTAAAAAAATATTTTCAAAACCTGGCATTCGCATATTTGTCAATTTAAGACAATTTCATGTTCTTTTCTTATGATTTCCAGTATTTTACCAATTCAAAATTTATAGCTCCATACGTAATAAATGTGTTTATATGATAAATGGAAAGATTTATTCAGCAAATTTAATATTATAAAAACAAAGATACAATGACAGCACATTCAATTACAACTGTTTTGAAAGAGTACAAAAATATTTTCGCGAAAAAAATTGGAAAAAAGATACCTATTTTTAAGAAAAATAAATATATTTTCTATTATTTTCTGCAAATATAAAATGTGTTTAAATCCTCGTTTCGTCTTTAATCCAATTTCAGATTTTCTACATTCGAGGTTTTAACTATCTCATTTATATCATCCTACTTACTAAAAAAATAATTTGTCATTATAATTTCAAATAAATCTTAGTCATCAGCTGAGATAGATAATTTGCCACTTCTTTCCTACAGATAATCAATTACAAGAACCTAAGTTTGACTCTACGCTGTCGTTCCGAAGATTTTTAATCTTCTCTGTCTCAAAAAGCATCTGCCAGTGTGTAGAATACTGAGTCCTCGTTCAGTTTCTGACCGGCAATCTTTCAAGAACCGACGTTTCGACGGGATGATTGCCTCAGATATTTGTCACCGATTCCATCACCTGAGCAGCGTCTAATGGGCCAGGTGTGAGCAGTAATAACAGGGAATGCGCCACAAGGATTTAAACCGCATTAAACTCAGCATTGGTCTCCCAGAAGATGATGATTCAAACAGTCCCGTGTGTAGTTTTTCATGCATCCTACCATAATTAGAGGTGTAAGTCGTGCGCTTCAAGCTTAATGGCATAAAAGTCACCCTCAGCAGTTAGAGGTGTCAAAGTAATAGCTTTAGTTGCAGCCCCATCGCTTTGCCGGTCGGTAATAAGAGGTTTTGATTGAAGTTGCGACTCGCTCATCGCCGAGGACGGCACTAAGTATCTTTGCGAAGGTCTTCCTTGGTGGGGCTTAGGATTTTCGTACTTGGAGGTGCCTGTGGTTAATTTAGAATGTTTAATGGAGCTCCAGGGTGGAGTACCGAGAGTCCAAACCAGGATGTTCTTTGTGACGAGGAGAGAATGTGGGTTTAGACTCGTTACCACTGATTACAATGGATTTCTTTTTTTTTTTAATTTCGGGTATTCTGGTTAGAGATTTGTTCCATTGTTGATGTTCGGGGAATTTTTAAGACAGGTGACATTGAGGAGAAGCCATTAAAAGTCAAATATAAAAATTATTTAATGCAATTATCAGTTTTATATCATATTGTATAATAGAATAAGAAAACAGAACTGCAGTCAACATTTGAAAAAGATGTTGAATGAGAATTGAAATTGAAATGTGATGCTCAAGACAAAGGCAATTGGAGAGAATTAAATATTTTATAAATTAATTTACTAGAGTAACAATGTAAAGCTCTTATTTTGATAAAATATTTATATCTGAAATATTAAAGTTAAAAGTAAAAGTTTAAATACAGTAATAGGCAAAAAAAAAAAGAATTATTGACTTTTTTGAAGAAGTGTATTTAACTGTGATTTCTCCTTAGTTTAATTAGTTTATTTCTTTAATAAATTATGAAACTACACCTGAATTATGAGTCAAGACTGGTTACCAAGGATTACTATAGTAATTTAAGATATTCTAGTTAACTTTGTTGCATTTTTGAATTTTTTAAAAAAATATCTATAGAATAACATGTAAATATTATAAATAATTCATTATTAAAAAATATTTGCTGTGGCAAAAAAAAATGCCAGTTTTTTTCTACAATGCTTCTAAAATTATTTTTCTTTTTCTCAAAACGAATAAACTTGATAAAAGAAATCAAGAGACTTTGTAATAAAAAAAATCCTTAAATTCTGATAATTTTCTTAAAATTGACTCACCGCTGGCCTAAAAATGAAAAACCGCTGGCCAAATTGTGGAGGAAAAAAGCATAATCTGAATTGAATATGAAAAAAGGAAGTTATTTTGACCTCAAACTTTCATTTTCTACGAACTTTCGCTTATAAATAAATCTATTTTGACAAATAAAATGCGATCTAAATAATTCAGCCTGCAATTTTACAGCTTCCGTTTTATAAGGGAGTTTATACAAGGTTTAAATAATACTCCGTTGCTTCCAGGATATAGACGAGTCAATTATAAAAATATGATCATCGTTTTGAAGAACTAATTACGCATTAAAATAAGGAAAAATAGAAGCGTAGAGATATTTTAATTTATGATAATATTTCTTCCATATAAAATTTCCAACTTTTTCTGAAAATTTTTTATACATTAAATTTAATATTCATACACGATATTTTAATTTAAAGGGAACTTATTAAAGGTTTTTTATTACATTTTACTTATTTTCTTCGGGCTTTTTAATAGAAAAAATGCGTTTAGTTTTGAATAAAAATCCATTAGTATTTATGAAAGCATTTTTTTAAAACATATTACTTGAAATCAAGAAAAAAAATTGTGTAGCTTCACAAAATTTTTAATGGCAATTTCCAATGTTTTTTTCCCCTTTTATGATTTGTAAATCCACAACAAAAACTATCAATCATTTACTTCTTTTAAAATCTATCATTATGAATGAAATTAATTCATAATGTAACTATGAAGTATCTTCTTAATAAAATTATACAGAAATTAAAAATGATCCATTCATTCTTTTTAATATTGCTGCATTTTTATTTTTTTTTTCACTTTTCACTATGTAAACATGGTTTTTTTAAATTTCATATTTATATACAACTCTATAAAAACATTTCACACAAAATTTTATGGGTAAATAATGGAAATATTATTTAAACGTTATGCGAAATTATTAAAACTATCTCTTAATAATTCAAGGAAAAAATCCAGTTTCACGAAGTCCTTTTGAAAAAGAAGAGGTGAGCTTCTTCGTAAAATAAGAAAGTATAGATTTTCATAAATCAAAAAAATATATATAATGCGGTTTTCGTATCCATACATTAGGGCAACAAAGCAAAATAAGAATGGATTCTTTTAAAAATTGAAATGGAATAAAGCATAAATTCTTTAACGTATTAAAATAGAACAATTTGTAATGGAAATACAAAATTAGTTTCGGATTAAGTAATTTGTACTTTACATTTTGCCGGCTAGCGACAAATAAATTAACATTATGAAATAAATAAAAAATGTGATTTAATTAATTTAAGAATTTTAATGAAGTATTTTTGTTATAAAAAATGAGTTAGTAATCAAAGACCAATAAATTTTTACATTTTACAGCAAAACGGGAAAAAAATTACGCTGATATTTTCTCTCTAACGAGTATTCAAATAATTTGCATTTCAGATTATAAAATTTCTCAGCAGTAAAATATTCACTAAAATTCGATTATTTTATTGTTTTTTTCTAGACTTGCATTTGCAATTGGACTGATATTTTTTTATAACATCGATTCGTTTGCAGATGCAAGATAATTTATTACATGATCACTCTAATTATAGATAATCTTTCTGTTTTAAGAAAATCACATACTAACATTAATAAAATTATAGCATTTTCAGTTTTATGCACTAAACCAAATGTCAACATTACTTTTTAACTATAAACAAGTTTTAACTAAATTTGAATGATCATGCAATGCAGTTAATGTTTGCAGTTAAACTAAAACTATATTATTGTTTATTTCTAAGGAAATTGGAGATTTATTTAAAGTTTACTTTTGCTGGTCAACTAATAGATACGCCCATTTTTGTTCCAAATGAAAATATTTTTATGATTTTTTTCTATTTATATATTTAATAACTTAATGTAAAAATATTTGCTTAGATATTAAGATATCCATGCAATTAACAGTCTCAAATTAATTAAATAGATATGGACAACATCTATTTAATTAATTTGAGACTGTTAATTGCATGGAAGGTTTTTAACTCTAAAAGCTGTTCTAGAACTTAGATAATGTTAAAATAATCAAATGTATTTTTTTTTCTATTAATAATAAATAGGTCTTTTTAAGCAGGCTTGAAAGTGCTTATTGTTTTACTATTTAATTAGTTCTGTTTGACGAGGGCTATGTCTTGATATAAGCATGAAATAATATAATAATATACATATATAAATAGATTGACAATATTATAAGTGCAAGGTATTTTCAAATAATGTAGTTTTGCATTAGAATCCAAACAGTTCTTTTGAGTTATTTTAATTTGTTTAATATTTTACTTCAAGGAAATCAATTTCTCCAAATTATTGAAGAACCTGGATTTGCAAAAAAATGGAATAATTTTCGGAATACCATTGCGGGAATTTTTTCGCAAAGAAAATTGAAGAATACCATAAGCACATAGAATGTATAATCGTTTCCATTTTTTTAGGGATTTGTGTGTGTGCTGCTGTTCTTTTAAAAGGTGTGAGAGGAAGAGGGGTATCATCTACATGAATTTTTTTCTAACTCACATATCATAATGAATCTACCAATGTATTTAATCTACCAAGTTCTTATTCGGTAGCAAATCTAACAATCAAAAATTTCTGTAGCGATATGAGAACGATTGTAATAGCAATCAATCAAAAGAAGAAGAAGAAAATTCGAAATATCATTTCGAATTTCTGTAGAACATATTTTATTATTGAAAGTGTACAAGTGCTTTTGATACCCCTCATCAATTACAAACGGATACGTATTTTTTGCCTCTTCATACATTCTAATTTATTTGTTAAAATGGATTGAAAGAAACTCCTTTTCTATGAATGAGGACAATTGTCAGCTGTCAATAAAAATGCTGTTTTATCTGCATTTCATTCTTGCCTAACATGACGAATGTAGTTTATGACAATAAACATCAATTTCCACTTACTGGATAGGAACATAAGATAATATCAATTTTTCTGTCTAAGCTTTAATACGTTCTCTTGAAGCTTACTCTAGATGTTTGAGTGGCACTTCCGAAGGATAATCATTGAAAAGGAAGTCTTATTTTTCCATTTTTAAAGATTAAAAGAAAAGTAAGAAAGCCAAATTAATATCAATTTACGTTTGAAAATAAAAAT
>JAOUZG010026641.1:11954769-11981965 GCA_026289955.1 Argiope argentata | reverse complement strand
ACATACATACATACATACATACATACATACATACATACATACGTATATATATCCCGGTTTGAGAACGATGTTCATAAATATGTAATAACAAGGAATAAATGCAATAATATAATTGGAACATGAAAACATCTGAAAATAACCAATTCCTCTTAATTCACATCCTGAGGCAATCCTGAATAAAGCGAGTGTGCTCTTGGAAAACGCAAACGTATTCATGCGGGCATCTTTCCAAGATTGCCTCTTTAGCCTGGGCGCAGACTGGAAGACGGGTTGTCTAGGAATGTCACATCTTACGGAGTAAATTAGAAAGCTGATCCGCCGACCTCTCGGAAAACTGGCAAATCGTGAAGAATTTTAATGAAAATCTGGACTGGCTTCGTCGTCCACCTTCCTCCGAATAGCTCAGATGCCTGTTGTTACATTATTCGTTAATCCCATGACCGCGACTCATTAACTTGAGTTATAAATTCTCTTGATTTTTCTCTGCTTCCTTGATATTGACATCATTCGAGGATAAGTGACAGGATAAGTAAGTAATACCTGCAAGAGCATCGCTTTGTTTCGGTAATGACTTAAGAGGGTGTGTGTTAAGATTCCTTTGCTTGTAACAAGGACCAACCCATAGTGATATGACGTCACACCAAAGGGGGAAGGAAAATTGGAGTAAAAATACTTTAACCCTTTAAAAGGTCGGGGTTTTTTTCTAGTCCTGATATAATAAAATATGTTTTCTTATTGATATAGGCTTATAGTAAGTGAATTATTTAACTTATTAGATGTATTTAATTTGATTACTTAAACAATTTTTGTTAATCAATAACTAAGAAACAAATCAAGACAACACCCTTTTGTGCGCTATAAATAACTGAAAAATCTAAGTTTATGTCTTATTGAAAAATACTTGTAGAACTTATGCCGATCTGCATAACTTTATTGAAAGAACGATGTTTTTTTTCGGGGGGGGGTATATTTCTCATGGCTTAAATATACCTTGTTTCCTTCCATTGATGCAAGAAGTGAGTTAAAGAACATAAAATAATACCAAGATACTTATTCAGTCAAAAGGGACAGTTTTTATTGTAATTTTTGATCACTTAGCATTTCCAGTAAAAAAAATCGCTTCACTCATCTCAAGATGAAAATTTGCCAACAATTGTAATTAAATATTGGCAAATTAAATAATATAGAAAATCATTATAATCCTGAAGGGAAGACTTAAAATTACCTGTTCCTATTGATATAATCATTTTCTCTGTAATTTGATGAAGTACGATTGCAAAAATATAAAATTACTGATTGCAGTTTTTACCGAGAGCATGTAAAATATATGTTTGATCTACAGTATATGAAAATAGTTTCTCAGAAAAATTATGTATGCAACTAAAGGGAAATATTTTAGAATGAATGGATAAAAAAGCTTGACAGTGTATAAATTTTTTTAAAAAACTATCCAAAATATCTTTTATATTAGTGAAAATAGTAATATTCGTTTCTTGTAAGAAATCTTTTACGATCGTTAAGCTAACAAACAAAATTATTATTTGAATAAAAAAACTACATAAAATTGTATTATATCCTCGAATCAGAATAAAGTTTGTTTATAATCTCAATAAAAGGATTTTCTGTTCTTCTTTTTTTACAAAGCACTTGTTTATGTCACAAACCTATTTAATCAGAGAAATCTTAAAATATCTTTTGATACGAATGAGTAGTTACTTACAGATAGTGTGCGTGCAGTCAACTATGGCTTGTACATAAATATAACAACTTATTTTAACGCTTTTCTCTAAAAATAGTAGTTGGATTTTAAATAATACTTGAGAAGACGCCAAGAAAACGAACTAAATGAATATACCTGTGAGTTGTTTTCTCTTTAAAAATTAATTTATTTTTTGACATGTAATAGTACAAAAAAAATTAACAGAACAATAAAATATATATATTCTTATTATTATCATGTTAACATTGCAAATGACATTTAAAAATGATTATTGTGTCAAAGAAATAATGACACTCTTGGTATATATACATTTAATATGTATATAATATGTATATAATGTGTATAATAATATTAAATTCAGTCATTAATTTTGCAAGTAATGATTAAAGTAAATATAAAGACAGAACCTTTTGAAATTTTTCTATCTTTATCTCCTTTAAGGTGGAAAAAATTTTCTAACAACAAATTTTAAAAAGACATCAATGTTAGAAAATAATACAGTGCAGTACTAACGAATGATAAAATTCTAAAAGAATAATAATTTTGAGGGAAATTCCAATATCTTTATTCAGGTTTTTAAATTAGTATTTAAAATTCCCTTCTGTAAGCAAATTATATTATGCTTATTTAATTATATACAAAAAGCTTTTATTTAGATAAAATTTTTATTCTTCGCAATAATCTAGTTGCGATCAGATAAAGAGGGCGTTTTACTCACGAAGATTTAACAGCTAATCTGCCATGGGGTTGTTTTTATTCTTGCATGAAACTGAGACTCTACCAACCATTAATAATGAAACGTCTAAGGAGTTAATCTTTACAAAATCCCGTGTATGTGATTGTGTGTATTTACTTCAAAAGTTCTATTCATAATGAATCGTTTAATGAGGAAATATAAATGAATTGTAAAATATGTTCATGTAAAGTGAAGGGATTGCTCATTATCCGTCAATTTTCTTTCCAAGTTTAAGACAAAAAGAAATCTTGCTTTGCAACATCGCTCTCAGTAAAAAAAAAACTCACTGGTGTTATCCCATTTTTTTTTTGCTAAATCTTCATTTTTATTTGTATATTTCACGTTTTTTTCCCTCGTATATATCATTGAAATGAAGTCAACCACATACAGTCAATACTAGAAAGTTCACTAAGGTTATTCCTCTTTTTTTGTTGTTGTTGTTGCTAATTCTCCATTTTTATTTGTATATTTCACTTTTTTTTTGTATATAGCATTGAAATGAAGTAACCCCATACTGTCAATACTAGAAACATTCGCCCATATTCTCACATTTTTTACCTGTCTTCTGGTTTTAGGAGCTTTTTTGCATGGTCAGTTCCTTATGATCTGACATTCATATTGCTAAGATTTAACTTTCTTCGTTCTCTATTATATTCAAATTTCTTATGGTCTGACATTCATATTATGAAAATTTAACTTTCTTTGTTCTCTATTACTCTATTCCTTATGGAATAACATTCATGTTATTAAGATTTAGCTTTCTTTGCTCTCTGTTAAAATCAAATTCCTTACGATCTGATATTCATTCATATTATTAAGATTTAACTTTCTTGTTCTAGTTATGCTATTGTTCTGTTGCTGTTGTTCTCTGTTATGCTATTCCTTATAGTATGACATTCATATTACTAAAATTTAGCTTTCTTTAATCTCTGTTATATTCAAATTCCTTATAGTCTGACATTCATATTATTACGATTTAGCTTTCTATTCCTTATAGTATGACATTCATATTACAAAGATTTAGCTTTCACTGTTATGCTCCAATTCTTTATGGTCTGATATTCATATTATTAAGATTTAAGTTTCTTTGTTATACTATTCCTTATGGTATGGCATTCACATTACTAATATTTAGCTTTCTTTGCTACCTGTTATATTCAAATTCTTTATGGTCTGACATTCATATTATTAAGATTTAAGTTTCTTTGTTATACTATTCCTTATGGTATGGCATTCCTATTACTAAGATTTAGCTTTCTTTGCTCTCTGCTATATTCAAATTCTTTATGATCTGGCATCCATATTATTAAGATTTAACTTTCTTTACTCTCTGTTATATTCAAAATAACAACACAATAGTCCTACACTTCTAATTCATTAAGAAAGTACTGAATATCATACACAAATTCTCTTTTACTAAGGAGCAACATATAAAACAAGCACAGAATGAAGGCTTCAGCACTGCTTTCATCAAAGTCATTCCTTCACTACCATCCTTCCCCAGTTGATTCAGAAGAAAGAGTGCATTCCCTATCTTTTCTCCAGGCAGAGCACTCCCCAACGAGCCGATGTCCAACTTTTAAAGTCCTGCAGATAAAATGCCGCGGGCGTCACGATTCCACGTCAGAGACTCTTTAAACCGTCTAGGAATTTTAATGAAAACTTCCGGACCGGCATCTGCAGCAACTGACTGCTGAATAGTTAAAATGTCAGGGGAGCATTTAACCGCCTGACCGCCTCTTTTGCGAGGCAATTAATTCTCTTAATATTGTCGCAGCCGCATTTTAAATGTCGCCTTAATATTTACTTCTCTCGGAAGCGAGCCCGGCATTTTACGAGGCGCTCTCATTCTTCCGAAGGTTTTGCAGAAAGGGTTATTGCATTTAATTAGAATCATTCAACGCGCTGAAGGAAGCCATTCTTTAATGTTTTCAACGATGCTCTGGGTTGTATGTTATTTGAATATATCTTCTACGGTAATTGCGTGTAAAAAAGTTAAAACAACTTGAGAGCCAGAATTTGAATTTTTATTTAGCACACTGTTTTGAATTCACAAATCACTTGAACTGTGTCATTTATCTGCCAAAATCTATCCCTTTCTTTCTATGTGTGCGCTTGTGAGTGTTCATGCATGTGTGTTGTGTGTTCGTGCGTTTGCGTGTGTTCGTGGGTGTACGCATATGCAATGTGCGTGTGTTCGTGGATGTACGTATATGCAATGTGCGTGTGTTCGTGGATGTACATATAAGCAATGTGCATGTGTTCGTGGATGTACATATATGCAATGTACGTGTGTTCATGGATGTACGTATATGTAATGTGCGTGTGCGTGTGCGTGTGTTCGTGGATGTACGTATATATAATGTGCGTGTGTGTGTGTTTGTGGACGTACTTATATGTAATGTGCGCGTGCACGTGTGTGTATGTCTGCTTCAAACATACTTCGAAGAAGCAGTGATGGTGCTTTTTAATGATTATCAGATTTCAATTTTATGGAAATATCCCATTTTACCTTTTATTAAGTTTTATATATGAAAATCATGATGAGAGCAAGGCAATTAATCTACTAACAAAGCAAAAAGTGAAAATATTAGTGCATGAGAAAGCATTATGAACTTACATATTTTCAGAAAAGTATTTGCCGATAGATTGTTTTAATTCTGTGTTACAAGTAACAATCCTCCGAAATTGAAGTTAAAGTTATAATAAAATTGGAGTTCGAGTACTTAGAAAAACTACGTTCGAGTGGATTTCTTGATTGAATTATTGTCTTGGGAAATGAGAGCAGACATTGTTAAGGGAAAATCACATTTTTATCCCTTTCTTCACGATTCTGAAAAAACTTTAAATATTAAGATGCATAATTGAAAATTTTTTATGTTTGAACCATAATTAAAAGCTTAGTACAATCTGAATAAGAAAGCAAAAAGCAGGAAAAAGAGACAAGGTGAAAGTATTTTGAACTTATATAACTCTAGAAGGGAATATTTGATGATGTGGCATTGTGGTTGCAGCAATTATAGGACACAAAATCGAAAAAAAGAATCCATGCAATTCAGAAGGTAATGTAAAGTCCGAGTTCCGGTTATTAGCCATTTTTTTTTAAATCGCGTTCCAAATTATAATTATTATAAATGTATAAAGATTAAATATAATTATCATAAATAATAATTTTATCGAAGTGTATAATTTTTTTTTTTTTCGATTTTGATAAAATCCAGCATATAAACTCTTAAAGACAGGAAATTTTTCTTTTTAAAATGAGTTATTGGCTTTAAAAAACTCAAAAAGAAAATAGAAAATACTGCAAAAATTATTAATAAAAAAATTTATAAATTAAAAATATTATAATAATTATTATTTATAGTTATAAAAATTAAACATAGATACATTAGATATTAGTATCGTAAATTTTCATGAAAGTTCAAAACACATTCAGCCCATTAAAAGAGAATTTAAACTCTCTCTGTAAGAAGGTGAAATACCATGACCTTGGTAGTATAATTTCTACTTCATGAACAAAAGCCATTTTATCAATAAAATATATTCATTAGCAATTTAGACGAATTTACAAAGCGTTACTGCTTATGCAAAATTTGCAAAATTATTTAAAATACTTGCATAAATTGCCTACATTTTCTCCTTCATAAATGTACAAAATAAGTGAGTTTTATCTTTTGATGCAAAATGTCATATGTTGTTAGTAATACCAGATGTTATAGAGGTACTTACGTATTAGATCGTCCAACTTTATCGCCAAATTTGAAGTCGTCGCCCAAGAGTTGTTAAACCGCCAAGTATGGCAATCCGAATTACACCATCGTCAAGTATGGCAATGGTGTAATTCGTTGATCTTTACCGCCAAATTTAAATCCGTCGCCAAAAAGTTACTAAACTGTAGGCGAATCGTTGGCGAAGACGGTCTAATACGTAAGTACCGAAATCTCGCATGTTTTGTTAAATAGAATTTCTAATGTAAAACCTCTTTATATAATTGGAAGAATAATTTATGTTGTTTACAAGCAGCCCTAACTACTTTTATATTTAAATTAACTTTTAAAATAATAAAGATTTTACTACCGAATTAAAAGTCCGCTTTATCTATAAGTAGAAAAGCGATAACAAAAAAGGACAGCTTAATTTATAGATATAAAATCTTGCTTGTCAATGAAAATTAGAATTATATATTTCATTGTCAACATATCCAGTTAAGTCACCTTGAAACTGAGTGTTGCCATATATTATGTACAAGAAAGATAAATAACGAGTTTAAATTCAGTAAATAAATACCAGGTGCACGGGAAGCACAATGTTAAGGATGCAAAAAAAAAGTGGTTAGCTTTTTTAAATACAAAACACGTTCCTCTGTGTTTCGTCGATGTATTTTTGCTGACATTTCTAATAAAAACAGAATCATCTCTAATCTCAAAACTGTTTAAGAGAAACCATTCTTTCCAATTGCGGTTTCTTTTATTTTACTACCAAATCTGTATTCAAAACATATTTTGTTTACTGGTGATTGTAAGAAATACCTGTGTGCGGATATAAAAGAAAATTATAAAACATAAATATAAAGATTTGGTAGAGAATTTCGAATGATTATGTCGGCGAATATAAATACGATCTTCTCTAAACTTTGAATTCTTTTATTTTCGTCAATAATCCACCCACCACGAGAAGTTATTATTATTTGTGTTTTTCTAAACAAATTCCCAAAATTGTTCTGATATAACTAGAAAATAAGTTGCAAAATTCTAATGCAAAAAAAAGAAAAAAATATTTAAAATATTTGAATATAAAGCGAGATAAAATTCTAAGATGGATAGCTGAAATGAAATATTTTTCACAATGCATAAAAAAATATATTCTCAAATATTTAATGGAACTTCTGAGATTTTGTTAAATAAAATCGTCAGCTTTAGATTTAAATTTCATCGTTCAAACAATGAAGATTTTCAGAATTAAGGGTCAAAACGACATAGTAAGATACTGGACTCAATAAACTAAAAGACTAATCAGTGGTGTTGGTAGCTGGTATTAACCCCAATGAGAGGACTTACCCGCTTATAGAGGGAGTTGTGAAGGGTAAACAGGACGGCTTTACTTTCGTTCGATATACATACTAACCATAGTATATTTATGGAACGAAACATAACTTCCATATACATTCCATTATACATACTAACCCTACTATATTTATGGAACGAAACATAACTTCCATAAAAATTCCATTATACATACTAACCATACTATATTTATGGAACGAAACATAACTTCCATATACATTTCCATTATACATACTAACTCAAATGGGTATTAATTTCAGTATGTATCTGCGGCATTTGAATTTACTGTTGACTTAGTAGTAAGCTTGGATAATTTCTTTACAAATTAATAAAAAAAATTAAAAGAAAAAAGAAAGAAAGAAAGAAAGGAATGGAAGAAAAAGAAAGAAAGGAAAAAATAAATTTTGAAATGCTTTTTTATTCTTATTATGTTTAATTTAATTTACTAATTTAACTGCTTAATGTTTAAATGCTTAATTTATTTTACTACTTAAGAATTTACTTAAATATATAACTAAGGAAATATTCTAATGAGTTTTGAACATCAATTTAGAATTGTAACTTGAATTTTGAGCAGAATTGCGATTTCAATTATGAAAATCATGGCAATTCAAACTAAGTAAAGGATGTCGATAATATCTTTTCAATAAAAATCTTCCTGAGACAAATATTTAGTTATATTCAATTCAAAAGAATAAAAACGTGATTGGTTTTTAAATAAAAATGGGCGATCTTCAATCAAAAAGTGGAAGGTTACAGTTACCACAAATAATTTCTATTCTTCATAGATACAAACTTGCAGATCTCACATCTGATTTTTAATCAATAACGAAAACAGTGATGATTTCTTGGCATAAAAATGTCGATGTTGTATCTCAAGCGAGGATCACATTCAAAGAATAGAAACCAATTACTTTGGCATCTTGGATCTGAAATAATCTTCCCATTTTCTTCTTTTTTTGTAAAGGTTTATACTTAGAACGCTTGACAGAATCCAATTCGTCGCGAATGATATCCTTCAACAGCATCCTAAACATTTAGATGCGTCAACAAACTTAGTAACAAACATTCATTATTTACGGACTTCTAGACTCAATTAACGGAATACGACCATAGTTGCGCAACCTTTACAACTTAAAAAAAACACGGCTTGCATGGGAACAATATTACCAAGAACAGAAAAAAACTTCGATACTACATGATTCACATGACTTGTGAAAGCTGGACAAGCTTCAACTTTAATTACAGATATTTAGACGGATGTTGCGTATCAATGACCGGAAAGGAACACGGTATTTTTCGCACAAACAAAAAGAAACTGTGATTTTCGGTTGTCCTTTTTCTGGTAGCTCCTTTATTCTGCTCTGTGTTATGGGTGGTCTAGGCTTTCCGCATGGGCTGTTCGGATGTACAAGGGGTGTTTAATATCACACGGACATGCAAATGGGCGGAGAGGATTGGACTGTAGTAAACATCTGTGTGTTCTCGCAGAGCTTTCACTCCGACACAATAATCATGGTCAACAGGAAAATAAAAATACTGGACGAATTTCGGTTTCCAGGCCGCTGTAATAGCAAGAGTGTATTGTTTATTTTATAATATTACTCTTGTTTGCGATTTCACAGGCGAAAATGAGTGTAAAAGAGTTCCCACAGAATTAAAAAAAAAAGACAGAAATGTTTCTAAAGAAATTGAATTACTTTGTCTGAAAGGATGTTTAAATCAAGCGACATTTAAAATGCTGGTGATACTTTGAATGATGAATTTCCTTTTGGGAAAATAGAACATTTCAGTTTCGAATGATACTTTAAAATAAATTTGTTGTTGTTGTTACTTATAGCCCTTGCCATGGACAAGCCCCATTGATACATCAGCAGATTTTAAGCAGAAGAATAAGTGTCTCGTGTTTCAAGTAGCGCCAACTAGAACCAAGAATACGACTTAAGCTACACACTCATCACATTAGCGTTGCCCAGCCAATTTTTACAGGGGGGTACCGTCACACATCCCGCAGATATCACACAGAAGAACAATCATGCCCTAACCGGGGCTCAAACCCGGGATTTCAAGAACACGAGAAAGACGCGCTATTTCTGCGCCAGAAAGCCGGCTTAAACTAAAATTGTTACTAGAACCAATTTCGACTTCCCTAAAAAAATCACAGAATAGAATTTGGTAATCAAGGAGTCAAACAGTCTTTTTTTTATATTTTTTCAATACTGGTTAGGAAATAGAGAATTTTGATCTGTTTGTATATTATCATCCATTAATAATATGTTGTTTCATAAAAAAATACAAGACTTTTTAACAACCGCTAAGAAATGAGGAAAGAAATTTAAAACAAATTATTTAAAACGTTAAAAATGATTTGAATAGTTCTTTTTACAATAAAAAAATTTCAACACTGCAGTAAATTACTTCAAATATTAATAAAACAATGAATTATAAAATGAAATAAAATAAATCCTCGAAAGAGTTTGGACATTTGATTTGATTTAATCATATTTAGTTATTACATACTTAATCATTCAATAACGTTTCATTTGTTCACTTATAAAGACATACAATTTTTTAAACGATTATTTAGTATCTAAACAAAGAGCAAACTTTAATCAAATTACATTTAAATGTAAAAGAACTTTCGAATAATTCATTTTACCATTGAAAAACAGTTTCTTCTAAAGCTCAAAAGTTTTTTAAACTAAGACTTATAAAATTATTAACCGCAACGCAAATAGTTATGAAGAAGAGTTTGATAATCAGTGACGTTGTATCAATTGTTTGCAGAGAATATGGTTTACCATTACCTTTCTTATCTTTGGACACTATCTGAAGACAATTTAAAAAGACGTTATTGCAAAAAAAGACAGTTTAAAACAAAAATGATTAGTGCACAATTATAGTCAATGCTAATAAATACATGGTTTTATTAAGCATTTCTAAGCTGTTTATAACCACAGATTGCTTAGAAATCTTCAAAAAAAATTCCTTGCCAGATAATACTATATATTATCCTTTCCGAAAATTCATATGCCCGATATATATACATACTGTTACAAGCGGGCGTGTGGCACGAAAACTCGCCAAGGTTGGCCACGTTTGGCGAGGAGCCTCGCGCCAGCTTGATTGGTTTGGCGAAAGGAATAATCTAGTAGCCGCTAGATTGTGCGCGATGTTTTGAGAATTTTCACGAGACTCAGGTGCACGCGCTTCTCGGCTATATAAGGACGAGTAGCCGGCGCGAGTTAGTTAGTTGCTATAGTGATTTGATCGAGTTAGTTGCGAGTTTGCTCTGAAATAAAAAAGCGTCTCGCTGGACTAAAGGATTTGTGAGCTGTGTTTGCGTTTGCAGTTAACGCTGTGTTATTGAGCTCGCTGTTGCTGTACTATACTATAGCTGTTTTGTAGTGTGTTTTTATCGTGCGTAAGACTTGAATTTACGCTGTAATTGACTGTTGACTGCTGAATTGTACTTATCCAAAACTTTTACTTTATCAATTATCCTGTAAATAGCTGTAAATAGCTGTAAATAAATTTGTTTGTGCTGTCCTCAACTAAAGTCCATTCAATCCGAACCCGCTACGCTAAAAACGCAACAATACATACGAGCTCACGTATATTAAGTAATGTGATTTGAATAGATACCTTGATACTCAATTAAAGAGAAATCTAAAAATAAGTCGTTTTCCACCCAATGCCGCTCCTCCGCAAATCCAGCAAAGAAAACGAAATCTATTCTACCCAAAGATTACCTCAGCACGTGAGGGTAAGAAAGTAAAATATTCACTAAAAGAAACAAGTCATTCTCTTTAATGTTTTACGACTAGGTTTATCGAATTGGGGAATAAATCAAGGAACGTTCGTTGACGTTTAATACCATACTTATCGCCGATTCAATTGCACATGTGGATGTTATGATTTATGAAACTTTTACCGCAAATGGTTTTCTTAAATGTGGTAATCTGAAATTATCACTCTTCTCTGTTTTGTTTTTGTCCTTCTTTCTCATTTTCTGGACACTCTAAACTCGATAAAGTTGCCTTGTTATGCCTTCAATGATGAATAGATTTTTATGATAACAATGGGATTTGCAATGAGAAACTTAATGTCACTAATGTTTGATGGATTGAAATGAATAAAAATTAACTTTGTTGATGAATAAAATTAATGTTTTTCCAGGTTTCATTAAATTGCCAAGTTTCTTGTTTCTGACTGACGGCGTTATTTTAATTTAATTCTAACTGTTAGTCTTCATTTCAATTAGTACTTTGCTACTTAATTTTGAATAATATGATAGTTTGTTTAACCAATAATTATGTTATTAGTGCAAATTGAAGTGCCCCGTAGGCTATTTTTTTTTTTTTTTTGGCCTCGAAATTCGGAAACGTGATCAGAAAAGAAAGTTTGTCGACACCTTATCCAGTCATACAATTGATTATGATCGCATAAGGCGAATTTTAGGTACACCCGAATCTTGACCCTTCAACTATTCAACCCCAAAGCCAAAACTCTGCACTAGTCTATTGTAGTTGTAACTAAGTTTTAAAAAAAGCAGTTAGAATTAAGCAATGTTAATTTAAAATTTTTTGTAGTAGAAGTAGAGTTTAAGAAACAGAAGTAGAGTTGTAATAGAAGTAGAATTGTAGTAGAAGTAGAGTTGTAATAGAAGTAGAATTGTAGTAGAAGTAGAATTGTAGTAGAAATAGAGTTGTATTAGAAGTAGAATTGTAGTAGAAGTAGAGCTTAAGAAATAGAAGTGGAGTTGTATTAGGAGTAGAGTTTAAGAAGTAGAAATAGAGAGTAGTGTTTCGACATAAATCATAAATATTTCCTTTAAAAATAATGTATGTAACAGGACAACTTTTCCAGCTCGCCCCCTAGCGGTCACTTCCCAAAACTTCAGTCTGTGTTCTGGAGTCATGGAGTAAACATGATGTTTTCCCCCGATTACTATATTTTTAACTAATTGTTTGTATTAATCGTATGTCAGTGTATTGTGATTTTTGTGTTATGTCCTTTAATGTTTATTAAAAAGATTTATGTAAATTTAGCTTCTTCCTTTAAGAGTTCTGTTTTTCCCTAGCAGGAATAGCTTTTGGCGCCCAATGGTAACTAGTCTTGTTTACGGCTACATGTACAAGTAATTTATTAATTATAAATATTATTTTGTAAGTAGTTGTAAATTAAAATTGACAATAGGGATATATTTTGGAACTTTTGATTTGAATGTTGTTAAAAAACTGATTATAGAATTTGAATGAAAATAAGTTAATGTAGTTTGTTATTATTTATAATGTAATAAGATTTTGTTTTATAAGTTTTTCTGCATTTCATTTTTTTTTTGACATTCGAGTTCAACAGTAGAAAGTAGAAGAAAAGCTTGATCATATAACTATATTTTGAAATGAATTCTGTCAAAACCAAAGAAATGAGAAGCTTGGAGAAGTGTCTAATCATAAAGTCAAGCATATCGCTCAAAAATAGAAACAATGAAAAAGGAAAAATTAGGATTTTTTTATATTTGGTTAGAGCTTTAACACCCTTTTTTGGTAGCTTTACGAAGGCGAATTTCAGGTGGACTTTATTATCTTGAATAGTGGTCAGGAGTGGCGAACCACATCTTATCCGGTATTCCATTGTTTAAACTCCCACTCCACACCAACGCAAGGACATTTGACTCGCACGAAGAATTTAATTTCCAACAGACCCATATACATGAAAGATTAACATTGAAGCTACTTCTAGATCATTCATTGAAACTTGCGATCAGATTATAAGCTCTATCTTGCCAATTGGTATTTCAAGGTTATATGAGTGAACTGAAACATGAATATATTCAAAGTAATAATTAATTTTTAGGAAAATCAGTTGCCTGTCGAAGTCCAACAGTGATATTAATATCTTCCAGATAAGTGTTTTCTTGTTTAATCTGCACTTGTATGCTTTTATAAATACCTGACACCATTCACACTGTTTTTAAGCTTGTATATATAAGAATTTTAGAAAACAAATCTTAGTAAAAAAACGATAAAATAATTATTCTATTATTTAAAAACTATAAAACAACTAAAATATTTGATTATTAAAATAGAATTCATAATGATACTTTCGAGTTCAGCACCATTCTTGTAATAAAAATTCTTAATAATGGTGATTTCAAGATAGTGATAACTTGATAAAACTTCGCGCGAAAATAATAAAAAATTGCTACAAAATAATTTTAATTAACTGTGCCAATTTATTTTATTGTTTTATTTATTGCTCAGTAGTTTTAATAAAATATTTTTAAACCAAAAACTTCATGCAAACTCTGCAATAACAAATAATTTTATAGATCCTTTATTACTAAACTACCATTGCAAATATCAGCTTTAAATAAGCATTTTATGATATTGGAAATTTATTAAAATTACTGTTGGTTCTTATGAATAACTGATTTATCCTTGGCAATTGAAAGTCAAATAAATAAACTATCTTTTCTAAGAAATTAATTTGTCAATTGAGATAATGTGATAAGTTTTGAAATCAGATGTGTCCTCAAGCAAATCAAAAAGAGAAATTACATTATTTTTTTATTATTTTCATATAATAAAATACTTATTTCTTACGCTTAAATCCTTTCACTTCGTTCGCATGGTGCTAGTAAAAACCACAGAAAGACGCACGCAATTTTCCCATTGAGAAAGCTGCAATATTGCGCATCAAACTACTGGGTGTGCAATGCGCATACTTATTTAATGGAGCCACAGCCATTTTATTGTTAAATGAACAAAGTAATTTGATGCTCAAGGACATGTGATAACATTTTTTTATATTTTGATTATCTTGTCTTAAGATGCCAATCAAATCGTTCTGAATGTGTTTCAGAAGCTATAGTTATATTGCATATTCTGTCCATAACTTGCTAAATTATAGTTTCTGGTGTTGAATCAGGTCTCTATTTTCTCTGATTGTAGCACTACCAGTTAATTGTAATTTGATTCTCAAGGATATAATATGACATTTTGGCCATTTTGGTTTTCTTGATCCAAAAGATAAGGATCAAGGTGAGACGTACATCAAACATATCGGATTATTCATATAGAAATCTCTTTTGATGGGCCATAAAATCAATCTGTATAGCCAATAGCATTGTTTTAGTTAACAAACTATCAAGTGTCATTTCCATTTCCTTCTTTGGACGAACATAAAGAAATGAGTTTTTTCGCCTATCGTTACAAAACTATTGTACCTAGAAAATAACATGATAAAAGATCTGATAAGAAGCGTGTTTTATTGCAATATTGTCGAACAAATATGAATGTTTCTTCTGAAGTCTTTTTAACTCACAAATATTTTATTCTCAGCATTTTTACTTAATTTTTATCTGATTTACGACTTAACGAGAATCCATTCGTGGCTTTATTCGTCTAATCTTGGTTTTACAATCTAGCAATCCATAAATGCTTTAGGAACAGGAAATAATGATAATAATAATTATAAATACTTCCTTCAGAAGGATTTAATGCTATTTTAATGTTACAGCGCAAAAATGATTGTATATTTATATTAGAACGTATAGACAACATTATAAAATTAACATATATTTAAAATATTAGCAATACATTTTTGGATAAAAATAATGAAACTTCTCTTATAGGATCGAAAATTTACTTTCCGACATTAAATGCAATACATTTAATTTTTAAAAAAATTAAGAACTCAGTTTTGTAAGATTATTTTTAATTATAACTTTTTTAAAATTTTAATTATTTTCTTTTGAATATCATAATTATTGTGACTTATTGCTTTTATCATGTGGAACATGGTGTTGTTTTAGTAAGGCGCTTTCAATAATTGAGGATAAAAAAATAATTGAAGCTCGAAATCGCATAGGCAATGAATAAAGCATAAATATCAATATTCATCAAACATCTTTTAATCGCATATACTTTTTACCTACTATACAAGTATTGCATTATTATTATGTATGCATCTTTGCGCTTTTAAAAGGTTGACCTTCTTTGAAAACGGATGCGTTTTTAAAAGGAAACCTGCTTTTACTAGTATTGCTTTTTTTAAATGGTTTAAACTACTTAATAACTTAAATTAATTAAGACAAATAATGACTTAAAAAATAATAATGTTCTCACATGATAACTTGAAATTTGCGAACGTAGATTTCATTTTTATTTTAATATTTAATTTATAATTCATTACAATGAATATTATGATCTATTGAAATCAATTGATCAAAATCGTTTTGAGTTTAAGAATTCGAAAGGATTGAAGAGCCACGAAAAAAAAATCCAAAGATGTATGGGGAAGAAATAAAAAAAAGAAGAAGGAGAGTTAAAAGTTGAAATAAGAAAATAAAGATAGAGAAAGTCTCATTAGATCATAAATACGCGTCTTATTTACTGGTACCCAATAATCTGATCAGTCAAAATTACCTGACCTCCTTAAGACAAGATATGATGCCAATTTGAGCACCTCAAACTACAGTCGCGCGCCGTGCAAATAACAGATCTCTTCCGAAGAAAAGGGAAGAGAGGGGAGGAGAGAAGAAAAAGAAGAGAGAGGAAAAGAAATACGAGAATCGTGACGATCCTTCTGGTTTGATTATATACCGGCAAAATTAGTAAGATCTCTGAAGCAGACCCAATAGCGGTCGTTTTCAATTTGTCTTCTTCAAATCCTTAGTAGCTGAAACTTGCCTTTTTTTTTTCTACTCCCGATATATTTCTTTTTTTAAATATTTTGTTCTACTGATGTGTGGGGTACTTAGGTTACAGGGACTGATAAAAAAAAGAAAATGGAAGAAGAAACAGGTTAGAGTTAAATATATATAGTTTGGTTGCAATGGAGATTTTTTAAAGAAGTTTTTTGGATCGAACATTTTGGTACTAAGGATTTTTTTCTAAAGAATTTTTTTATCTCGCCTCAAGAGCGGATTCTAACGTTCTTTATCACATACATGTCTTATATATATATATATATATGTGTGTGTGTGTGTGTGTGTGTGACATAAAGCTACATTACAGTGGTAGCATATTAAAGAATGACTTATTCAGAGCTGTTGTAAATATCACAATAAATCCTCGATTTCATTAAAAATCAGAATTAGAATTAATACTATCAAGAAATAATATCATAAAATTAACCCCTTAATCGGTTTGCCCGTACACCGTACATGCATCGATTTATCGAATTTTGACAGTTGTAAACAAAAAACAAATCATTCATGAGAATTACAATTCAATAGTAAAATGACTTCAAATACGTAGATAAGACAAGTATTCCATTTGAATCAAAATAAGAAAATATTCTCAAAATAGAAGTTGTCATCTTATTAGATAGTAAGGAAAATAAACCGGTTAAGGGGTTAAGAGAAAGCGACAGATTTCAAAATCGATAAAATTTAATTTTTTATGTTTACATTTGCACATAGTATAAAATGAAATCTCCTGAAAGCGTCTGTATGCTGAAACCCTAAAAACTCGAAAACTAGTTCACGGATGTTGGAGATATTTATACCATTTTGTAGAGCAGTTATTGGGGAAGATTTCTGTACATTAAAATTATATCAAAATAAAAAGGGTAGTTTTATAATTGTGATTTTACTTTACCCGTGCATGCGCGAAACCCGAAAACTGCGCATGTGCAGAGAGCAAGCGCTGTGGTATGCATATGCGATACATTTCTTAGTTTACGTCTGATTTTAAATAACGATTTAAATCTCAGTACGCCGAATAGAAAGAAATCCAACTTCAACATACTTTTATATTTGTTTGATGTTATATATTTGTTTGATTATGTGTGTATATTTGTTTGATGCCCATGATATATTTGTTTGATGTATTTGTGTATATTTGTTTGATGCCCATGATATATTTGTTTGATGTATTTGTGTATATTTGTTTGATGCACATGATATATTTGTTTGATGCCCATGTCATATCGGGTGGAGGCTAGACTTAAGTTTAAAGCTAATTTTCCTTCTTGGATGCTATGCCACGGGCAACGGCGTGCGGGTATTGCTAGCATTTTAATAAATAACACATGATTAGTAAATAAACAATTAGTGGTTTTTAATATTAATGTTTATAGTTTAAAATTTTTATAAATCTAACACTAATTTGGTAGATATGAAATATTAAAAATAATCTGCATAAAATAGTTATAAATAAAAAGGTAACATAAAGAAGATAATTTACATCTATCATCAAAATTTTATCAAGATAAAAAAATAAAATTCGATTATGATTATCTGTAAGGTGAAATTAGAATAAGTGACAGATGCTTTTAACTAATGAGAGCAACTCAGAAATTCTTAGAATTTCTAATAATTTTTTCCTTCTGAATACAAATTAATTGAAATAATTATATATGATATTTTAACATCATACCATCAGAGAATTCACCAATTCACAAAAGAAGTTTGATTTAACCCTTTCGCGACGGCGCGCCTATGCCACTCTTCGCTATTTTTCGCAACAGAGTGACTGACTATGCTTCGCCACGTTTTCGCCGCCGTATCTAGATGACGTCAGCCTCTGTGGACGAAAAAGTGGCTGCCGTATATATACGGCGTCAGCCTCTGTGGACCAAAAAGTGGCTGCCGTATATATACGGCGTCAGCCGCTGTGGACGAAAAAGTGGCTGCCGTATATATACGGCGTCAGCCGCTGTGATGCATCAAGTGACTGCCGTATATATACGGCAACCGTCGCGAAAGGGTTAATCAAATTCCAATTTGGAAAAATAAAGCAAGAAAAACTTACAACATTTAATATTATCTTCTTTTTGCCTTAGCTGAGTTATTTCTAAATTCGTATACTTCAAACTATTTGTTAAAACTCCAACTTAATTTTAATAGCTTGTGGACATTACCAAAAAAAAATCAAGTTCTGAAAAGTTGCCGATTTTATTACTTCTGCTGACGTAATATTCAATTAGCACCCTATTAAAAAAAAAAATAACGGTTAAACAAATGGTATTGAAAATAAATTGTTTTCCTTATCTATAAATGCGAATGTAAGTATTACATTTTAAGGATACTTGAATATGCTGCTTTATTTTTCAAGAAACTCAATTAAATATACACCTTCTGAAAGAAAACTTGGAAAACTGTAATAATTGTTCAGAACAAGATTTAAATAAAATATAAACAGAAAATGAAATACAAATAACTAAATATATATAATATTGTAATGAATGCAAAATTGAATTCAATTTTGTGAGATGTTTTGAAAATCAGCTAGCTTTTATTATAGTTTCCTTTACTGAATACGGGAATATATATATATATTTTATTTTGCTTTTACATGTTAAATTACCTTGAACAAAAATATTAATTATAATTATATTTATTGAAATTTTACTTTTATATTTAAACAGTGATTTTTTCCAGCAGTCGCTTTTATATTATAAGATCTAAATTAGTTTTTAAAATAAGTAATTTATAGAAAAATAATGCAGATTTTTATTTCTTAAAATTTTTGTTATAGAAGAGATTTAAAAATATCTATACGCACAAATTTTGTACAAAGTTTAAAAAAATATATTGAAAGATAATGCATGAAACAACAACGGTAAGTCTTAAAAATAGATTTCAGTTAGAGTTCATACATTTAGAATCTGGTATCATCATCAGTAGTATTTATTACGCAATGAGATAACCGCCGTCTAGATGTGTAATAAATATTACATTTACTATAATTCTATGGATGTTTATCTCTGATGAATGCATTTTTATCTAGTTTAGTATGACAGCTTAAATTAATAAATTATTTTTATTAATTTTTGTAAAAGTATTTTTCATTGAGGTAATATAAATATGTAATCATATAATTCTGAAGCAGAGTCGTGGCTAAAGACAGAAAAAAAGTATTTCAATTTAACTTCGTTTTATTTTCAACTGCGAGATTTGGAAAACCTGTTAATAACAGGAAAGGGAATTATAGGAATCTTTGGATGGACAGTTTTCATCCCTTCGCTCTGATTGAGGGAACTTGTCGACTTTTAGCCAATTCAGCAATTTAAGAACTCGTATGGAATTGATTAAATAGAAAAAGTGGAATGGGATCAGGAAATAAGACTATATTTAAGAATGAAATTACTATGGGTTAAATTATGATAAAACTTTGGAAATTAACTGGAATTGAAATTAGAGTTTAAAATATCATCACACACACACACACACACACACGCATGCACGTATGTATGTGTGTGTGTGTGTTATCACATTATTTCTACTTTTTGTCGGAAACTGTATCAAGGTCTTAAAAAATAGTTAACTCTATATTTCGCCTTTTTATGTATTTTTTTTTATTTTAAAGACAATTTATTTATCTTTCTCCAGAATAACTCGCAATTCAAACATGTTATCATTGACATTATTATTGTCAAGATATCATGACCAAACACAAAATAATAATATCTGACTTCTAAGCCCAAACATGTTATTTAAAGTGGATCAATAAAAAGGCGTTCGAAACGAACACGCAATAGCTGAATCAAGCACAAACCTTCAATTCATTTTCCATAAAAAGCGTCCATTTAAAATATTTTTTTACATTGTTTTATGAAAGATGTGACAATGAATTACCATAATGAGTAAGCAAGAAAATGTGGTTAAGGATATAGATTTGAAAAAATAATTTCATTTTTCAGCACATTGTAGGAGATGATCAGGAAAATTATTTAATCACTAAGCGTTTAGTAGAAAATATAAATCTAAAGGGATAAATACTAAACAAATAATAAAAAGATACTTATTTCACTTACTTTCTTTATTCCTGAGTAAATAAGAAGAATTCAATATAAACTATTGAATTTATTATTTTAAAAGCAGTTCATACACAGTTTATGGAAACATTTTTTTTAATCTTATTTAGAGGAAATTACCCCGGCGTTCTGGAAGAGGGATAGCGCGTCTTCCCCGTGATCTGGACGTCCCGGGTTCGAATCCCGGTTAGAATATGCTGTTTCTTCTGAGTTCTATCTGTGAGGCGTGTGAATGCCCCCCCGTAAAAATGAGCTGTATAGCTGAAGTCGTACTCTTGGCGCTAGTTGGCGCTACTTCAAACAATAGACGCTTATTTCGGCTTATATCTGCTGATGCATCAGCGGGTTAGTCCATGACAAGTGCCATAAGTAATAACAATAGAGAAAATAACGTTTTCTCGATTATCTTGATATTTCAATGTATGAAATTTCATATAAAAAGTTTTATTAAACTTAAAAGACTTATAGGAGGTCATGAAATTGTATCCTGGATGTTAATAAGAATTTCAATCGTCATTACAATTTCTTAAAATCTATATCATGGACGTGGGTTAATTCAAAATAAATTTAACCCTGACCTTCAGATTTTATCCCACTAACATGTTTTGGAAATTTAGAAAATGATTGTGTCATTTCTAAGTCATCCTCGTCACAAGCAAGAAATTACATAATAAATTTCAGGAAGCTCGAAAATAGCAGCATTACTTAAGTTAGATTAGCTTTTCACTCGTTGGCGAAGTATGGAAGTTAATAGAAGCATAGTCTTGTCATCAGGGTTATCCCTCTGTAAGCTGGTGTAATTTGGAAGATGATGATTATGTAAGAATCTTACTAGTCACCACTTGTAAATTACTTATAGGCTTTCGTATCGTTTGGAAATTGATAGTATTCAAATTAAACCAAACTCTTTAAGATAGTGATGTCGAATTTCAAATAGCCGCCAACAATTTTACCTGTATTAGTTGCGAAAACTCGCCAATTCATGCTGGGAGAAAGACATCTCCGACAAAATGAAAGGAAAGCCTGCAGAAAAATGCCTGTTATTCGTTTCATTATGCATTCCATTTCCCCTTCCTATTAACCAACCATCCTCCGCCTCTGCTGACCTGCTAATCAAAAGTCCGATTGCTCCAGCGACGATCATCCATCACTGCAACCATCAAGCGCGACACTGCTCCACTGAAAACAGAAAAAGAAACGAGGCAAACGCCTTTGGCCCATTAGCATAAAAAGCCTCTTAGACCGACTGCGTTAGGATCTTAAACAGAACGCTATAATCACGCGCATTCGAAAGGCAGCTCATGTCGTGTGAAAATGACGACTCCTACTTTCGAATGACGGCCCGTCGGAGCTATTAATCTTGAGACAATGTTCCCGCCTCCCTTGTTCGACAAAGCTAAGCGGCGGAAGTTAAGGAACTTGTAATTGAGGGGCCCTCGATAATGAAATGGGAATATATTTAGTAGAAGCTCGCCTTTACGTCGTCGAAACGCAATGGTTAAACTCTGCTATTGCGTTGGAGCAGAACGCAAATTACCACTCGAGTAATCGGTTTGAATCAGCATTTTCATTTTTTGTGAATTTTCTGTTTGGGGTTGAAATTTTTTTTGGTTTGAAGGGGAAAAAGTCATCATACATCGATTTGGTTTAACGAGCATTTAAACAAAAGAATTTCATAAAATTAATCTGGAAATATTAATTAGTATTAATAAAACAGAATTTTATATTATACTTCTTCATTTTCACTGCTTTTATTGTTAACAAAATTTTTGAAAAAATTAAATTTCTACAGCTTCAATATAAACATATATAATACATACAAATATATATGTGTGTGTTTGTGTTTGTATGTGTACATAAATTGACGTATTCATTGGTTTAAATTGTGTACAATATTTTTGAAGAATAACTTTTATAACTTTATGCTAATTATAATTACAATAGCGATATCCTAACCAGATAATATTTAAAGTAGAGTTTTATTCAAAATATAAAAATCACAAACACGAAACAGATGTTATATTCCAAAGGACCACATAACTAGATTATTATTACTTTGCGTACCAAATGATTGATTTCTATAAATCTTAACACTTTGCAGTCCGAAAAATAATTAGATGCAAAATTATTCACCTAATACAAAGATTTGTTTATTGCTATGAAAAATAAATATACATAATTCTTTTAGGCCGAATTTCTTTGAAAAATTCATCTGCATCTCTTAACCATTAAATTTGAAAAATAAATAAATAAAACGTCAACATGATGCACAGTCTTGAATGTCGAGTCACACTCGACATCGGACCGCAAAGGGTTAATGGAAGCAATTATTCAGAAACTATCATCTAATTTAAATATTTAATAGGATTATAAAATTTAATATTTACATAATGACAAATTAATGGACGTAGCCTTTTTAATTACGTAGTTAATATGGTAATCGTCTCATATTAAAGATTTTCATGGTAATAATCAGGCTTAGAAAAATTACCAGGGCATAATCTTTTCCTATTCATATGTGATAATGAATTTAGTAATTACAAATTACTAAAATCAGCCATTAGTGACAAAATATTTAATTTATTTATTTAGTAAATGTTTGATTTACTCTTCCATATTTCAAATTCCAAAATGACATGCCCTGTATGACGTTCATCAATATAGTGCTTAGTCAGATTTTGTTATGCAGACTAAGTACTATTAGTTTCAATTCTAATCAGAAGATAAATTAGCTAGATATAACAAAAAAGGGAAAATAACTTTCAAAAAATGACTGAGTTTGCATGATTTCGTTAGGTTAATCCAGTTAGAAGCTGAGGCATCTTCTTTATTATAGGCATATTAAATTCCTCGTGACATATTTAACATGACTCATGTGTATGATGGATTCGATGGAATCAGAACTCAAGCTTAAGACCTTTAAATACCAACTCAAGACGCTACCAGCCAGCTGTCATGGCTTTAACCTTTTCACTACTGACCTGGCTCAAATGAAAGAACACATTTTATCCTGTATTGTAGCTTTCTGTTTCAAAGGAAAGGTGAGTAAAGCGAGAATATCCTTGTTTATAATTCGTTTTACATCCTGCTCTCATCGTTTAAAACAGATATTGGCCTACCAGAATAGAATTTACACGGCAGGTTGAGCCGTATCAGTAGTCAAGGGGTAAATAGCTCAATGATTTAGTGAAAAGGTGAACATAATTACAATTGGATTCATTTTAGAACTAGTAATTATTTTTTACGTTGCAAAGCAAAATATGATTAAGTAGAGAAAAAGTAATGTGAATTTCAGATGCTATTTATCCTACGATTGACTATTGGAATCGAATAATTCTTAATGTTTCCCCGGGAAATAGTTATCCTCTTTATGTCACTAAAGGACTGATCTTGGTACTTTGTAAATGCATCTGACTTGGGAAAAAGAGAGCATGCATAAACTTCCACTTCATTAAAAAAAACTGTTCCTCAATAACTACATTACCGTAAAGCAATCTAATTTGTATCGTTTTTAAGTCGAAGCGAGATTACATCTTCTCGCAATAAACGCGAAACGAATGACAAATAACCATGTCATCCTGACTCAAAATGCTAAACTCCTGAGGATCTCCACACGGTCTTAAAGAATTCGCTGAAAAGGAAACATTATCCAAGCGGATGTCCTGACACAAAAGAAAACCTCACGGAATGATGAAGTAAGTCTTCGGCAGAGAAATGTCTCGTTGCAGAGGAGGGAGTTCATAAAAATCATCGAGCCTTGTCGACTCTTGCTGCGCGTTAACAGATTAGTCCGGTGTCTCTTCTGTTAGCCAGATGATCAATCTTAGTAACCTGAAATGAAAGTGGTTGGGCACAAAAACGAAGGTGATGCAGTCAGTGTCTTGACATCGACCTTCATCGGCTCGTTGTTCCTCCTCACGCTTCAGTGGAAACCGGAGGTAGGAGTACGCTGGGTGGGAGGGTTCTGCTAGAATCGGAAAGGATGCTCGTATGGGAAGATAAGACGGTATTGCGCAATTGAGTTAATATTGGGATTAATCATGTGTTTTAGCAGGACAGTTTAACCACCAATTAGTTAAAATAACACTGAGCATGCGCTAGTATTGAATAATATTTTAGGTGCCTTTTTCATAGCTTTAATAAGGGTGAATAAAGGATAACATATGTCTTATTGCCTGCGTCCTGGCCCAGAGGAAGCCCGTCTTCCTCTTGATCTGGGTGTCCCGGGCTCGAGTCCCTGTTAGGTCATGGTTGTTCTTCTGTTTACTATCTGTGAGGAGTGAGAATATGCCCATCCCTTGTAAAAAGGATCTGTGCAAGTGAATGTGATAAGTGTGTGTTACCCTCATATGAGCTAGAAGTCAGACTTTTGCCTAAGGTGCTCATAAGTCGATACCCTCAGAAGCTACTGCACCTCCCCCCCTTTCCGTTGTAAAGTGGACACGAGATCTTCATCATACGTTTTATTTATGTGGGTGGGATGGAGTTTAATTCATCAGTCCATTTGGATTAGCTTGATCATTTTATTTCTTAATTAATAAGGGAAGATTATGATGATTTTACAAGTGAGAATTCAATGATGAAGAAGGTAGTTATATAACATGAAGAGGGACAGTTGATGTTATTCAAAGGATCTTTCCCATCTAAGCATGGTACATTGGACATTTTCAGATGAATGTTTTAACTGAAGAATTACAGTTTAGGCCTTTTTCAGAGGATCCTGTCTTTTCGATTTCCAGTCGCACCCTTCTCGGCCAACGTCCATCTCTCCCTCTTTCTCTCTCTCTCTCTAGTGGTGTTAATTTTTAACATAATTATTCTTATACTTTGCACCATAATTTATTTTTGTTTTACACTAATGCCATTTCTTGACTTCTGGTTTTAAAACGCGAAGCACATACAAAAAGACATTGATTTCATTTTAAAAAAATGTCTTGGACGCTGACTTTCTGGGTATTAATGCCCTCTGCCTCCAAATGAAAAAAAAATTTCTTTTAATTTTTTGTAAAATTAAAAAAAAATTAAGTTTTGTTTAATATTTAATCAAGCAAATTATATTTTTATATACACGTTATCATTTTAATTAAAAAAGTATCATCTAAAAGAATATGAAGATATTTGTGGATGAATTTTTATTATTAAAAAGTTCAAAATGACTAAATCTTACTGCATATTATCTAAAAATTACATTTGCTAACTGTTTTTACCTTTTTGTCCCTCACGTGGATTCAAATCTTAAGCAAAGCTTACATGTTTTAAAAGTTCATTATAAAATTATTTAACTTTATAAGGTTCATTGTACCAAAAACAAAATAAGACTAATTAGAAAAAATTTTGCATACAGATGAAGATAATCTCATTTTTTCCCCTCTAATTTCCCGAGAAAGTTGTATTCAAATAAATTTTAATATATAACGCATATATTTTTAAAGAAAAATTTGTACATAGTAAACAGCTTTTAGAAATTTTAAAAATCAAAATATCTACATCTTTAACCTTATTAAAATAGGGGTTTCTTTTTCACTTCAGGACAACGCCATAGAGTGTATAATGATCAAGATTCGTTTTTGTTTTATTCTTAACATCACACGTTACAAATATCATAAGATGAAACATCAGGTCACAGATTTGGGATGCATGTGTTATTTCAATCTATGTATTGAAATAAATTACATAGATGATACAAAGTGTTTTCAAGCCCTCAAAATTATAAGGTACTTGCTTTCTTTACAAAATTACAAAAAGCATTCTTTACAAAATATCCAAAATTTGGTGATTCGATACAAAGTGTGAAAAGGTTAAATTCGTTGTGAAATTGTTGGCTTATTCATGATTCCAGAAATTACATGAGCCATAGAGAGCTCAATGCTGTAAGCACTATTATAATTAACTGTTTTCTGAATTCATAACTTTTTTCCATTGTTAAAACATTGTTATGATTTTTCTTTTAAGACAAGCAGATGAATTTTCCCAACATCCATTCTGTATCACTTGAGGAAGTCGAAATAATTTGACGTGGTGAGGAGTACAATGGCTATTTACTACCCCATTGAACTTAGCTGATGATATACATATCCTTTCTCTTACATAGTCCAAAAAATAAAGCCAAAAAAAAAGAAACTTCTGCATAGACAGGAGGGAATCCAGTCAGCAGGAGGGCGGGGTGACCAGTTGCGATCAGCAACTACTGGTTTAGCAATCACTTTGGTCTTAAAGGCAGATTTTGAAGAGGAGGGGGGGACTGCAGTAGGATACGGTTTCGGTGAAAGATTTGTGGGGTGGGCTGATGTCAGGAGGCCCACATATCTCAAGAAAAAGAGCAGGATCTGTCACTGTCGATACTTCATCACTCGAGATAATTTCCTTCTCAGCTTGTTGGGGGAAATCCTCAGTTTATCATGAGAGTGTATGCGGGGAGAGTTTTGTGTGGATACTTACTCACCCATTTCGGGGATTGATTTCTGTTTTTCAGAGCTCAGATTGGCTCTAAATTGATGTGGAGGATACAGTTTGCAGCTGAGGGAGAAGAAACATTGCCATGATCTTAGAAAATTGATAAATCTGCTTTGTGTGTTTCTGAGCTTTAAAAATAGACGAAAACTGAAGTGGCTTGATTTGTAGAATACAGAGCTTCTTAAACTAAGAATTTCAATCCGCAAAATATATACGCAATATATTGAAATATATATACGCGATATATTTGAATACGAAAATATTCGTAATGTTGAGAAATGTTCGGAAAGGATGCCTCTTCCAGTTTCTTTAATAAGTAAATAATTAGAAATTCAAAAATGTCTCTAGTAAATTATTTATCAAGAACTTGGTTCAGTTTCCGACAAAAAGTAGAAATAATGTGAACACACACACACACACACACACACACACACACACACACACACACACACA
>JAOUZG010026641.1:11923485-11947165 GCA_026289955.1 Argiope argentata | reverse complement strand
CAAGAAATAATAGTATTCGATAGTATAGAATAATTCTTTTTTAAGGCAATATAATTTCAACTATCTATCATTTGTTTCAATAAATATCTTAATAATAAGAGATACTTTTACTGTTGGCATACTTGTTTTTCTTTAGCAAACTATTTAAAACAATATTTTGACAATTTTTTGCAGATCAATAATGTAAATGGATTTATTTTTAAGCATCACATTCATTGCCCATTCCTTGAAGTTTGCATGATAGGAGAATTTAAATAAAAATACTAAATACTGTGCTTGTTTACATGAGAAATCAATTAAAATTGTTTTTCGTATTAAATATAAATTGCTAAAACTAGAAATAAATTTATAAAAAAAACTATGAAAATATCAGAATCAATGCCATAAAACTAGCTATAAATTTATATCATATTAATAAAAGAAAAATTATCTCTTTAATTTAAGGATAAGATAAAAATTATTGTAAGGAGAAAATGAAATCGGAAAAATTAAAATTTGAGATATATCTGAAGACTTTATGACCGAAGAAACTCTTGAAATAACTTTTAAATAAGAAAAATACGTTGTGAAAAAGATCTGCTTCACAACCAAATAAGTTCAATAAAATTGTTTAGTAATTTTAATAAAATTTAATGAAAAGCACGTGTATTTATTAATAATTACTGAAAATTAGAAGTGTTTTTAAATAAACTATCAATTTTTAGACTTTCATTTATATTCCATCATTATAAATAATATGAAACCTTAAAATAGTTTTTTCTCAAACCTTCAAATGGGTATTAATATGTGCAGAATGCAATAAAAAGGAGTATTTTCAATATAAACACACAACAAGAGAACTAGTAAACTCTATTATGTAAAGAAATAAAAAAATCAATTACAAATTTCCATCTCAATGAACAATAAAACAGATAATACTAAAATAAATTATGTAAAAATTGATTTAGCAATGACTATAGAAATTTTTACTATAAGTTGCACAAAATTATAATAGCTATCAAGTTGAAAACAAAACAACTTTTTTTGAAGAACTTTAAGAATAAAATATAATTAAACATTAAAAAAACTCATAATTAATATCTAACACAGTTAAATTTAAAATGGATAAGAGAAATGGTAACATTTATTTTATTTATATAAATCAATTTTATATTTATCAATTTATACTTAATAAATTTACAATTATTATAAATTTTAATTGATAAAATAAATGATAATAAGACGATTTGTATGATTTACAAATTGATTTTAAGAAAGAAAAAAAAGACAGTTCTAATTATATTTGACAGATAATTGGAACATTATAATTAACTAAGGCAATAAGCTATTTTAAAAACTCAGATTTCGCTTGATAAAACTCTAATGTGATGAGCATTTTAAAAAGAAGTATCGAATTAGCTAACTTTATTTTTCATTTGAAATCAATAATCCAGAAATTTGATTTCATAGCTTTTTTAAGATAAATTTTTTTAGCTAAATTATTTCACATATAAAAATGCATACTTTCCGTCAAATTAAATAGTTAAATTAACTTACATCTTATCAATGCTCAGTGATTTTCCGAAAATTAATTGTTTCCATCTGAAAGAATTATTTCTTTTCCAACACAAGAATCACGATGAATTAAAAATTCCTAACAATTTTCCGTTAAATGTTTGTATTTTTATCAGTTTCCCCATTATTAGCACGAGCAAAAATTTAAATAATTATATCTTCAATTAAATGCCTTCGCTGAAAAAAAAAATGCTCTGCTCCTTGCACTATTATTTTTGCATAGAGGCGAGAAATAAATCAGTTAATGAGATACGACTAAGTCAGGAAGAAAACGTTTTTAATGACGTTACGACCTAAAAGCGTAAATGAACGCAATCTGATGCATTTTTAATACGACAAGTCTTTGATGCTTCTTCTGATTTATTATTCGCAATAAAACAATAAATGCGAACAGGTATAGAGAAGAAGAAAAAACTTTACGTTGTTAAGTAGCAAATTGTAAATTCAAATAGCCTCTTAACTAGTATTATAACTTTTTTTATTTGATATTTATTATCATTATATTTTAGAGGTGAAGGGAGGGGGTAGGAAGGGGGGTAATTTGGCAGGCGGCCAGAAACTTCGCAATTGTGCGTGACAGATCGTAGACTTCATGCTAATGAGATGAATTCGTACTAAAAAAAAAGTAAAGAATTTACGACTTTCTCGTTTCTGGACACGTATCGAAGTTTCCACGTGTTTGTACCTTTGGGATTTCTATTACATGTAAAGAATGCATGATGTACAGTCGGAGTACAATTGCGTACATAATTTATCTGTGTGCACTTATCATAGGAATGGAAGTAAGCTATCAATTAATATCTAAAACAGATGGATGATAAAAGTCAACTCAGTCAAACTGTTTCGGTAATTTAGTGCTTCGGGCTTCTGGTTGGGAAAATCCATTTCTGCTTATTTGGCAGAAAAAAGGGGTGTCGCATGTTCTGTAGGATGGCATGTTCTGGCAGTGTTCAGGATAGTCACGCGATTCTAATCAGCGCCAATCATGGGTAATTTAATGATTCTTCGTTGTCACGCTACCGGCTGGTTGATATACGATTCTTGTCGATAGTTTGTTAGAAACTTGATTAGGTATATTGTAATTTGTAAGGAGCGGTACAATTTTTTTTATATATATAAAGAAGAAAATTAAGTTTAGTAATTTTCCTTAAAATATTTCTATAAAAAATTTTATAGAAAAAGGCAACTTTTTTTGTCTTAATATACATATAATCCACTAAAATAATTTAAATAAAGGATTAAAATGAATTCTGCTATGCCTGTTTCAATGTATCATGTCAGAATATAATATACTGAACGGCCAAGTACTTCATGCTTGTGCAAGTTTAATTATATTTTTATTCATTTTAATTGTTCCATTGAATGAGTCACTTTAGTATTGCAAACGATCAAAAAATTTTGCCTCGCATTTACTGTCTAAAAAAATATCACATTTCCTACTTATTTCCTTTTTTATAATCATGTGCTCAAAAATTCATTGTTATTCATTATATTGTTGTTGTTATTTCAATCATTTACAAGCATTTGTGGAGTAGTTAGTGCAAATAAATTGCTTTGATAATATTTCCTATTGGATCTGACAGCAGTTGAATGAAATTGATGGATATTGATGTAATGTATGGGTAGTTAACTAACCAAAAGAAAAAGAAAGAGCATAATGATGAATTAATAGTTGCTTGTAACTCTGCATATTTAGTAAACTATGTCCATTTATATTCAGGGAAACAAATAAAATATATCATATATTTTAATTGTTGTTTTTGACTGTAATTTAATTAAATCTCTTGCTGCCTTTAATTAAAACTTTTATAGTGGCCATGAATTTTTATTCTCTTTCTCAAAGAAAAAAAAATAAAGATTTAAATGAAATCTGCAATGCATATTTTAATGTATCATATCAAAACATCATTTCTTGAGAGTCCAACGCACACATGAAAGTTAAATTGTATTTTTATTCATTTTAATTGTTCTTGAATTGGTAATTTTAGTATTGCAAACGATCAAAAAATCCTTTTTTATAATCATGCGCTCGAAAATTCATTTTTCTATGTTTTATTTGCAGTAGTAATTAACTTATTTTATTAATCAGAGCTTTTTTAAATGCAATGGTAACACGCTGTTAAAAGCTGATTTTTTTTTGAGATGCTTGTGCAGATATTAAAAAAAAAAAAATTCGCCTATGGATTTTTGTTGACTCCAGAAGACCTCATTTCCAAAACAACATCATGTCCTGACTTAATAAAAAGGATTTATTATTACAAATGTTTATAAAATGTAAATAAGCAAAAGAAACTTTTTTTTACTGCTTCCATAAATTTCTCAAGGTTCATTTCGAGCTAAAATGGATAAAGTTTTTTATTCATTTTATTGAGGGGAATAAATCAATTTATAAACATTATTTTAAGTTATCGAGAATAATGAAATTTAATTTTTATATCATCTCATAACGGCCATATTATTTTTTAAAAAAAAAGACGGCATTTGAATCTCAGAAGCAATTTAAGAAACATTTGAAGTTAGACTTTATTGTTTTAAAAGAAATGTAAGAAAAAAGGAAATTTTTAAATAAACACTTCAGAAAAAAGAATTTAAAGATACAATTAAATATTTCTTATTAAATCAAATACATCTAATTTTTTCCAAGATGAAAAAGCTAATATATTCATTAAATTTGTCAGATATAAAAAAAATTAAATTTCGTTATTTTGCAAATATATATATATATATATATATATATATATATATATATATATATATAATACATTTTTTTGAAATATATTTTGTGTGAAAATTATTGAAATTACATGCGCATTTTTTACACAAATAAGTTTTGCTACATAAAACTCATAAATCAAAGGAAATATATTATAAATAATTAATAAACTGAAAAATAATAATCAGTTATTTTGATATAAATAAATTTCCTTATATTTTACTTCACTGAAATCATTTTTTTCTTCATCTCTCTTCCTTATTGAAACATTAAAAAACATTTAAAAAATCACATTAAAGTAGCTCGTAACGTAGGATTATAACTTATTCGTTTAAAAAAAAGGAACATTTTTTACTCTTGTTTATAACATTACGTCGATGAATTTTGATATTTGCATTCTCCAAATGGCACGAACTTGCACAAATATCAAGTTGCGTTATATAGAAGTCTATTTGTGTTAAGGTGGGACTTCTTTGAAGTATTTTTATCTCGAAAATCCAACTAACACTTTGTTTTGCAGCTCGCATGACTTTTAAAACAGCCCATGGTATTTAAGTTGAATTTATTGTCAATAGCTTTACTTTCATTCGCAAACCTTTATCTACAATATTATAATCAATCAAATATATTTATCTCACCTGAAATCATATCGAGACTTAATTTATATGAAAAAAGGATTACTTTCCTCCAATACTTAATCAAAATATCTCATATCTCGCCAAAAGATTGATCTTCAGACTTTCTTGTCTCCCCTTGAGGATATCTATTTCATTTAGAAGTGATGCTATATCGAGGTTTATTTGTGTGGTAGAACAAAAATTTTCCAGAAGTTGTTATTCGATAGGGTTTGCATTCTCTTAAAAACGGGGGTGTTACCTTTAATTTAATTTATATGAAATTTTTAATTTATATGAAAGAAGGATTACTTTCCTTCAATATTTAATCACAATATCTCATATCCCGCCAAAAGATTGAGCTTCAGGCTTTCTTGTCTCCTCTTGGGGATATCTATTTCATTTACAAGTTATGCTATGTAGAGATTTATTTGTGTGGTAAAACAAATATTTTCCAGAAGTTGTTATTCGATAGGGTTCACATTCAACAGCAGATTTATCTATAGACACCCCCGTTTCTCTTAAAAAACGACACGATTAACTGACCACTCTTTAATTGTCATAAGCCATAACAGGAATTTCAATATCCATAACTCCACCAAAAAGCCAGTTTCCTCTTTCCCGGTGGCCCAAGAGCACACCAAGATCAATCTACCTCTGAAGAGAAGAAAAAAAAAGTGAAAAAGAACATAGCTAGGAAAAAAAAGAAAAGAAAAATCACGCAAACGGTGTGAAGGAGGAGGGGTCTGTGACAGAGGGTAGACTTGTAATGAAGTCTTTCTTTCCTTCTTGGAAGGGAGGGTCGAAGGCTCACCTGTTTTCTTGTAGTGTTCCCCTCCACTTGAGTGAGAGCGAGAGAAAAAAAGAGAGAACCCCAGTGATTACCTGCACACCTACTGGGATTAATGGAGCCGACTTCTTGAGGTGGGATGTGATACTGGGGGTCGGCAGTCGACTTTAAGGGGGGTGGCCACTGGTCGCACGTGCGGCCGGTCGCTTCTATCGATTCTGCGTTCTCTACCTTCTTTTCTTGTATTGCCGTCACCTTCTGTTTTCGAAAAAGGTTGGAAAGCGAAAGGGACTGTATATACATTGCGCGATTCGAAAATATTTTTAAAAATAGACCTATGTCATTGAGGGTTGAAACAATTTGAAGCAACAAGCAACAGAAGCACAGATAAATCATAAAAAAATTGCGAAAGTCAAATTTATGATATTGATTCTGATTTCTTTCTAAAATGTGAATGAGAGCATTGTTGTTCGGATTATGTATATTAATCTATTTAAATTTTATTCATTATTTGAAGATACGAACACAAATTTATTAATTATTTCACCTCTTCTGCTTTCTAGAAACAGAAAAAAGAATTTGACCACTTAACTGTTTTATTTTCTTTACTATCTAATAAGATGACACCTTCTATTTTGGGAATATTTTCTTTTTTTTTTTATTCCAATGGAAATCCATGGAATACTTGACTTATACACATATTCGAAGTCGTTTTACCATTGAATTGTAATTGTTATGAATGGTTTATTTTTCTTTTGCAACTATCAAAATTCGATAAATCGATGCACGTAAGGCATACGGGCAAAACAGTTAAGTGGTTAATCAAAATTCTGGAAAAAAATCACTCAGGATAAATTATAAAATAAAAAGGAAATTATGTCTATTAATAAAGATAAAAAATCTTTATTATTGTTTTATTTAACAACTCATTTTAGAGCAGCCTATAAAGCATATCTTCATCTATAAAATTCTTTATTTTTTTCTAACATTCATTATAGCATTGTAACTTTTATATAACATTCTTCCTTTTTTTTTGTAACATGGATATGTTGTAACCTTTTGTTTTCCTCAAATCTAGATTTTTAAAAAATAATGGAAAATTTTTTTATCATCTACTTTAAACTCATTCAGTACCTTTAAAGGTTTTTTTTTTCTATATATTTTTATCCCTTTAAAATATTTTTCGCATAAAATTTAACCTTGAACATCTAATTTCATAAGTCATTAGCATATACGCTCTGCTTAGTAATAACATTTAAATCCGAAGAATTTTTTAACTACCGAAATTCTATGGAAATAGATTCGTCATGAAAAATTTACTGCATAAAATTATGTTAAGCAGCGCTTTTAGAATTAAAATTACGGAACTATTAAATTTGATATCTGATTAAATTTCTGAAATCACGACTGTTGTCTGAAATGGAAATAAAAATTTTTAGAGTTTCATTTTACTACAAAATTGCCGCTATATATTTGGTTGTTTGAAGATTCTTTAAAATTAAAATATTTTAACAAAAATATTCCCAAAAGCTCTTTTTAAACAGTTAATAGCCTTATTTTATTGCACAACAAGACTTTTTAAGAATCACGATCGATAATTTGTTTTGCGATGTAAACAACAACGATTACAAATTATTCTCATGCATGTATTACATTCTAACCTTTCATATTTTTCTCATCTATTATTATGTTTGGAAGCTATTTTATCATTTTGTAGCTATTGATAATCATTGACAGCTTTTTTTTTAAAATAAACTAATATAAAATTTGTGATTTTCTTTAAACGCATCAATGAAAAGAAGAAGAAAAAAAATCTGTAATATAATGGCTTGTCAATAACAAGCCAAACTTCTCTTTAAAGTAATCATTGGTGAAAAAAAATATTGTCAATAACCATTTTAATAACAAAATAAATGATAAAATTCATTTATACAAAAGAAAGAATAGTTCAATAAAAAGACACTTTAATTAATTATATCAATCAAGTCTTCATTATCGCTTGACACAATGCTGACGTAATCTAAACCACATTATAATAAAAAGAATGCAAAACTGTCTCAACTTCCTCTAAACAGAAAGTGTGGTTTCGGCGATTTTTTTATTTTTTTATATTTGAGGCTTTAAAAGAACGCTAATTAGACGGCAACTAGCCAGAATAAAAGTCACCGAACAAAATGGTTACACCTTTCTTTCCCTTTACTTCGACAAAGATTGATCTGTTCAGTGTTGACGCATTCATAAAGAGAGAACAAAATTATTGCGAACAGCGCCGATGAATTAAAATTAGTTAGATGATGAAAAAAAATATTAATAAATATCTTGTTAAAAGAGATATAGGCATGAATTGATTAATAGAATAAAAAATTCGCAAAGCATCGAGTAACATGTTAACATTTCTAATCTTCACGTTTTCATTAGATGATATTTTGATTTATAAATAAGAAATTTTATTAATAAAAAATAATTCTCTTAAGCCTACATTTTCCAAAGTTTTTTTTTAATTATCATCTGCTTTTTATTCTTGAATAATTTCTTAAAATAAGTAATAAAGATTCTGATGATAAAGTTATTTGTTAATCTGGTAATAAAGAAACTTAATTTCATTACTAGATGACTTCCTTTATATGGAATCAAAATTTAATTATATAAATGGATTAACAGATAATTATTAAAGTCATTTTGATTTTTTTTAAATGACCTGCAATAAGAAATTTGAAAACACAACTACATCAAGAAATTAGAGATCCGGTTTTCTGGCATAGAGATAGCGCGTCTTCTTCGTGTTCTGGGTGTCCCGGTTCGGGCAGGGTTGTTCTTCTGTGTGCTATGTGTGAGATGTGCAACTGTACCCCCTCCCCCGTATAAAGTGACTGAGCAAGCGACTGTAATGAGTGTGTAGCGCTAAAGTCGTACACTTGGTCCTAGTTGGCGCTACTTGAAACAAGTGACGAATTTCTTCTTCGGTCTAAAATTTACTGATGTATCAGCAGGGCTTGTCCAGGGCAAGTGCCATAAGTAACAACTACAACAGGAATTAGAGAAAATCGTTAACAGAATTTAAACTTTGCAGACATGAAGCGAGGAAAACTTATTTAAAATGTGAAAAAACTTCCGAAAACAAAGTTGGTACGAAACATATAAGCGAATTTAAAAGTTAATCATTTGGATTTATTTGATCAAGGAAGTCATCGTCTTTATTGAAATCTTTAATTAATTTGATAGATACAACAATGTTTATATTCAAGTTAAAATTCAGTAGCTGCAATTGGTTTATAAATATATTTTGTTCTTACATGAGGAAATTTGTAAACATAGAATAAAAAAATTATTTAATAAAAAGAAAGAGACTCAAAAGCTGCCGTATTAATTAATTAAATCAAACAAATCTTCATTAATATGTTACTTTTTACTAAATAGGAAACATTTTAATTAAAATTAAAATAAGAGCGTAGGAATTGGAAACTGTTGAAATAATTAATTATTTAAAAAAACATCAAATAAAATGTTGATGATCGTTATTAAAAATAAAATTATAACTTAATTCTGGTTACATTTTTCTTTTATGCAAGAATTTTGTAAAACTAGAAATAAAAAATAAAATAGAAATATAAAAAGAAGGGGGGACATCACTACAACAGTGTTTAAATTAAATCAATCAGTCTAATTTTTATTTTTATTTCATTTTGAAAGAAGTTTAACAGAATTTGTATAAATGTTGAGGGAATGTAGGTTTATTATTAAATCAAACAAATCTTTATTAATATGTTACTTTTTACTAAATATGAAACCTTTTAAATAAAAATTAAAAGAAGAGTGAATGGATTGGAAACTGTTGAAAGAATTAATTATTTTTAAAAATAAAATGTTGATGATCGTTATTAAAAATCAAATTTCTGACTTAATTCTAGTTACATTTTTCTTTTATGCAAGAATTTCGTAAAACTAGAATAATGAATAGGATAATAAAGAATGAAATAGGATTGTAAAAAGAAGGGGGGAACATCACAACAACAGTATTTAAATTAAATCAATCGCTCAAATTTTTATTTTTAAAGTAGTTTAACACGATTTGTATAAATGTTGAGGGAATGTAGGCTTATTATAAAATGTTGAAAGAATAAAATGTTAAAAATTATCCATGTTGGTTAAAAAAAATATTTATATATAGTTTATTCAACACATGCTTTGAACTATTTATGATCCAAAGAGGAACAAAAGAGTAATAAACCTTCTTTGATCCTTCAAGGATAAAAGGGAATAATGAATATTTTTCAATGATTTGACATTTTAATTAATTAAATCAATCAAATCTCCATTCTAACGTCGTACTTAAAGTAGTTTGACATGCTTTATATAAAAAATAAAAGGTAAGCAAAAGACTAAAATGTGTTGAAAGAAAGAATGAATTGTTTTAAAAAAAGGAGGGGGATACCTTCATATTATTTAGTAAAAGGGGAATGCATGATTTTTTTTTAATTCAATGTTTCAAGTCGAAAACAATTGCATTTCGGACTTTCTTAAGGAAATTTGTTGAAATGAAAAAGAATGGAAGAAAGAAAACATCTCAGTTGTTAGACATTTTAATTAATTGAATCAATCAAATCTCCATTAGCATCTTGCCCGCAATGCAGTTAGAAATGCATTGTACAAAGGAAAGGGATGCAGAATCGTTTCAATTTCCTTTAAGCGGAAAGTATGATTGCAAGAGTCCTTTTTGCGATTGTTCTGCTAAAAGAAGGCTAATTAGTGGCGCAACCTGTTAGAATAAAAGTCACCCAACACCTTTCAAGTCGACAAAGATTGATCTCCCCCAGCGATGACGCGTTCACCAGACGAGAACAAAATTAGCGATCACAAGAATGAATGAAAAGCAGTTAGATCATGAAAAGAACAACAACAAATAAATAAATTACACGTTAAAGCGTACGGGAAAACGTGCTGAAAGAATAAAACGTCTGAAAAACCACCTTACAAAAACGTACACAGAGCTCAAGATTTCAACTTGAATGCGATTACACTTTCCGCCTTCATAAAGCCACGCTGTTCTTCAATCTGTGAAGAATGAAGAAAACACAGCAAAAAACTCAAGAATGAAAGATAAAAGTGTGCGTAAGGAATGAAAAAGGAAAGAAGAAATGGAAAAGGAACCTGTTTGGACCCTCTTTTTTCGCGCCCTCAGTGATTCGCACCTCTCGCTTTTTTAATTATATGCCGGTTTCTTTTAGCCAGCGTCACGCCACAAAGGCACCGGCTTCAGTCGGCACCTTTGATGCTCGACGACTCTGGTATCATCTCGAGCCCCACTTTCATTCTCGTCCCCCCCCTCTGAGAAAAGCCTTTAGCGTCCCCCAAGACATCCCCTCCCCCGTTTGCTGTCTTCTAACTATCGATACATCTCGTATATAACGATGGGTAGCCTATTGTTCAGGCTTAAGCTGCGTTGTCATTTGGATTTTCGAACATGCTATTAAAAATATATGTAAAAAAAAAAGAAGAAGAAGAAAAAAAAGAATGAGGAGAAAGGTTACGTAAAAAAAAATTTAAGATTTTCCAGGTATGCTGTCGTCAACTGCTAAGGAGAATGCGAAAATACTTTTTTTTTTGAGAGTTGATCTTTTTAATGGATTTTTTTTGTTTACTGCTGGCAGTCCAGAGTGGCTTTTACCAGGTGCCTCTTTCGGAAAAAAGGCAAATTTGACGCGTTATGTAGTCCGCCAATTAGACTCTCATTTATCCCATCATTTTATTTTTCAGCTTCAATGTCGCTAGGCATACTCGTTTTTGTTTTATTTTTCTCCCCTTTTTACATTCCAGTAGTTTTATTTCCTGGAGTGTAGATTTCAGCAGCTTCGCTCACCAAACCGAAGAAAACGCTCATAGACGTGAAGGGCATTAAGCTACAATTAGTGTCGATTGGCATCACCTGCCTGCTTAGCGTCGCAAAAGGATATCCCTGAGTGTCCAAAGGCGTGAAAGTACTAATCAGAAAGCTGAGTTTGTCGCAGGTGAAGTTGGCTGCAAGAATATTAATGCTTTTTTTGGGGAGAAAATAGATATTTATCATCAAATCGGATTGTCGTTAATTGACTTATGGGCATATTCACAGTCAGACAAATTGTGATATTAATGAAGGTTTGAATTGAAACAACTTGTTAAAACATTGCTAATGGGTTTAGTTATTGTTAAGTGATAATCAAGGAAAGACAACAGACATTTGTTGTATTTAGACAAGGCATACATTTTCGTATTTCAGCTGTATGCGATAGTTTTCTACAAAAGATAAAAATGAAGTTTTCCCAATGTGTTTGGAGCAGAATGTAATAAATGTAAACTCTTGATTAAGTTCATCTTTTAATTAAGTTTACTAACTTAAGTTACTTTTAATAAAGTTTACTACTTCTCACTAAGTTTAATAACTAATGAGAAGCAAAATTTAAATTTCTTCATTTAATGCACCGTTTTCTGTTAATGAAAAGAGATTTTAAGATTTTTTTGTAAAGTAATAAAGTGTGAAATATTTAATAATTTAATAATGAATATTAACAAATCAAAACAAAATTGAGAGTTTTCCTTCAATTGAAACAATTAAATTTAAAAAAAAATGTATATTGGAATAAAAAATGTGCCCATATTATATTTGAAGATATCTTCTTTATTTATAATATAAAGGTAGATATTATTAATTCGAGAATGTCTATAGTCTATAATTGTTAAAATTTCAGATATAATATAAATCTAAAAGTTATTTCTCGAAGTATATAAAGCCTAGGTTGATAAATTATTTCAAGAATGCAACTTTAGGTAAAATTTTCAAACTAAGTAATTTGATAAATACAGGACCTAACTTAGTCAAACTGGGGCCCAGGGCACTACCTTGGGGCCCTTTTCTGTCTTTTTTGCCTTTGAAAAGCAATGTTAAAAAAGTTCATTAAAGAAGGATAAGTAAAACCAGCTTTCTATACGATTTGGGGGGGGGGCTCTGATGTGGGGTACCTGGGGTAATTGCCCAGTTGGTCCCTGTTTTAGTCAGGCTCTGAATAAATAAGAAAGAAAGTCTTTCCATAATAATATCTTGCATATTTTGAAAGTTTGAATCCTCCCCATTTGTTCTTCTACTTCTTTTCGAAAGTTATACGCATTTTAAAATATATTACATAAGAAATATTACGATATTTCTATTAAAATTATTAAATGAAAAAAAAATATTGCTCATCGTCAAATTAAAAATGTTTAAGGTTCCGGTAAATAAATAAACACGTATTACTAACGATAGATTTCATGACTTCCTGAAGGCATAGTTTCTCATGAAAGATGAACTCTTCTTGCAGTTCGTGACTGTTTCTGTCTAGTAGCAAATTTTATATCTGCATGCTAATACTGCTGTAAGCAAGACTCGTGTTGCTTAATATCAATGACAAGAAGGGAAAATTCATCAAAATTGTATGTCATAATCGTCGCCGGAAAGATAGTATATTAAAATCTTCTGGCATAATTTTTCTCTATAATATATATAATACAACAAATAATTTGTTTAAAGTAATACTATTATCTGAAGGGCTTTTATAAATTGCTTCTTTTATTGTTTCCCGAATATCAATGTTATAAATTCATTGATTGTTGTTTTAATCAACATTTCATTAACTTCAATACTTTTTGCAATCAGTATAGTAATACAGTGGGGATGGTCTTTCTTAAACATTTTTGAATACTTTCTAATAAATGTCTCTTGTATAACTAGTCAATTGTGATTATAATTGCGAAAGAGATCAATTAGTACGGTTTTGGCGATTAATAGCCGGAATGCGATTCATTTCATTCCCTGATTTGGCTCACAAATAACCGGAAACAAATTTGTAATTTGGGCACATTTTTTTCAACAAAACGAAAATGAAATTTAGCTCAGAATTACAGCTGTAGTCGCATGAATACATACATATTTCATTAATTTGTGTTTGCATTTTTTAGTTAACGTGTTTACATGCTTGTGAAATCAGAAATTGACAGATATCAATTCCTTGACGGATTAGATTTCAGATTTAATTGTAACCTAAATTACGGATGGTAAATCTGTGAATCAAATTTTATTCATATAGTTCTCTTCATTGTGTAGTTACAGGGTGAGTGTTTTATTCGGACACCAACATAGAGAGACTTTCTTTGAAAAAATTTCATCCATCTAGTTCAATGCGTTTATAATGTTCACTGACATACATATTCCAAAAGTGTATTATTCGTGTACATAGAAATATGAAGAGTTGAGATTCGTCAAAATCTCCAGTTCATGTATTTTGATGATTTTCAAAGCTACGAAAAGTAAAAATTATTATAAAAATTAATTTACGTGTTAAAGTAACATAGTTATGTTTCGTGTAAACTTAGCATAAATTTCTCGAAAAGCAGAAATATAGTTTAAATTAAAATTTACTGATAAAAAAATGTATATGACTGCTTTTCACAAAAAATTGCTTATATATATATTTTAAATTTCTTATATTTTTTATCATTTAAATATAGACCTCTAAACAATTCAGATAAATCTGTTTGAGAGGAAACTTTATGGAATATGTTGTACTTTAATGTCATCATCCCCCTTTAACGACAACAAAGTGAACAAGGGAATATGAATATTACCACACATACAAACCAAAATAAACATTAAAGCATTTGCCAACAGAGGACAATAATAGATAATAGATATTATAAATTTAGTAAATATGCAATTTTTTCATTAATAAGTTACAACACTCAGTATAATAACATAGTATCAGTATCAATAATGTTATAACAATAGTATCTCTAGTAGCACACAAATATTGTACGATTTTGAGCAATATTTGCAATATTGTTTAATATTGTTTAATATCGTATGTTATCTCACAATATTGTACAATATTATGCTACAGGATGTTACCTGGGATAGCATAATACGCAGCAAACCATACTAAACAAATAGAGCAGACAACAAATTATTGCTTGTTTCTGCTGTGGTGTGTTTCTAAATGAAAAATTAAAATTAAGTTGAACTTCTATAAAAATAATAAGCATATGAAAGACGATTTATTGCTGTAATGCATTGCTTTACGCTGTAAAAAATGTGTCTAATATGAATTATATTGAATTAAAATTTCCAAATTTTCACAAAAACATAAAATAATTAGATATAAAAATTCTAAATAATTTTGCAATATTTCTCAAAATATTTGCATTTATAGCATGGTGCATTGCGTTATTTTAGCAATCCAATGATTCTGAAGCTTTTAATCTAGCAAATGAATAAGAAGAATGTGAATATTACTTTTAAACGATTTGAAAAACAATTTAAAAACTAATAAAATAATTTAAATGGAATAATCCATACAAACAGTAATCAAACAGAACACTTAAATCGTAAGTGCATGTATGTTTACTCGGTTTACTCTGTTGTATTAAGAAAATGTAGCACTATAAGCCTGTGAAAAAAAGATTATTAGTTTTAACTCAAAATAAAATGGTTTTAACAAATCAAGCGGACATTTGTTATAACTAGTCCAAATAAATAATATGAAATGTAATTTACTAACATTAAATAACTTTTGGAATTATGGGAAAAGAACAATCCAATTAAAAGAGAATAATGAAAGCCACTGATATGTAGTCTCTTAAATGAAAATCAAAATTGTTGATACATACATTAAATTTTAATAATTTTTCTGCACAAAATGACCCGAAACGTCATGAGTATGAAATAAAATAATGTCACCTGTTTGTAAAAGATTTTTCGAAACAAAAATAATAGCATTGTCATTGATATAATATAAAATATAAAAATGTATTCTGTATTATAAATTACCTACGGCGTAAAGACAGAAGATGCCAAATAATTCATCCGAGCCCGAAAAATGTAGAATGGGGGAAAAATTGAAAAATTAATTTTACATTTACACTTAATAAACGAGAAATAGCTTCAAGCATTCGATGAATTCCCAACAGAAGCAATGATGACGAACAGCATCCTCAAAAATCGTATAAGACTGAAAAATTCGCCAAAGCAAAGGAACTGAAAAATCAATTTTACATCTGCGTTTAATAAACGGGGAATCGCCTTCCTTCAAACGCATTCCAATGAATCCGTGACAAAAGCGGCGATGATAAACAACATCGCCAAAAATCTCTTTCAGGAGCCAGCAAATAACGATCTAGAAAATCGTTTATTTGAAGGCAGGTAATTCACAAGAAAGGGGGAAGGGGAGCAATCCTTTTTAGAGAGAAGGGAACAGCAAACGACGGAGACGGGACATGTATAAATGTGTCCACTTTCTCTTCTTGTACGCCAAGTGACGTGAGGTGCCATAAATATAAAACCAAGTGATGGCGCACGTACAAGGCCTGCATAAAGCAAATTGTTGGAATGAGAACGTGGCAATCGATAAGATCTCAAATGTCGTGGAAAAGTTATTTCCATCTTTACAAAAGCCATTTGTTTAAGGAGGAAGCTATCGTTTTGTAAACATCGTGCCTTTTCCCCACATTGCCATATTCAGTGACAAATGGTGACAGGAAGTGTCCCCTTATTTCAACTTACCTTTTTTTTCTCTCTCTCACTCTCACTCGAGTTACCCTCTCTTCAAAACGTCGCGAGGTATAAAATGCCATCAAAGGATGACGCTCTTTTGTAGATCCTGGATTGCACGTAAATTATCAGGACTTTAATTTTATGAGGGTGTCACCATGTTAGAAAAAAAAAATTTTTTTTTTTAACTCTTGGTTTAGAAGTACAATCGTGGAAAATGGATGGGTTGGTAAGGTAGCGAGCATTAAAAGTTGGGAATGTGAGTTACATTCTTGTAATGAGTGAAATGCGATAGCGTTTTATTATTTATGCGGATGTCAAATGTCCCAGCTTAACATAAATGATTTAAATAATCTTAAAGGAAGATGTTTTGATAAATAGAAATGTAATGGATGACTTTTAGGGGAATGGAGAAATATTTGAAGGAAATGAAGAACGATTATTTTAGTTTTCCAAGTGTGCAAAGAATATAAGGAAGGCTATTAATTACGATTTTTCTTCGCATTTGACTGCTTAATTTATTCTAAAACGGGGGTATTAATATGAGAAATGCCTTTAAATCAAAACGCAAAATCTTATGGAAGGAAGTAAATATTTGTTCAGAAATGTCAAGTAGAATATCACCTTTTATTGGGATTTTTAAAATAACTTTTTATCACAATGATAATTTAATTTCTGAAGGATTTGCTTTTACGTAAATATATAATTTGTTTACGTCTTAAAATTCTTAAGATCGATCTATTGGGAATATTATTACGAATGAAAGTATTTTCAAAATATTTTTCAACAATACTGAAAATATAAAATTTCGAAATTTTAAGTTCGTTTAAGTCACATATATCACTTAATAGTACTGTTTCCATAACCTAACTTTTAAATTAATTAATTAAAATTAATTTGGTTAATTAATTAAGTTAATAAGCATAATTTTTAAGTTAATTTTTTATTATACATAGTGAAGAGTAAATGTTTATATTAAATAATAAAAAATAAAAATAAAATTTACATTAAATAATTTAATAAATTAAATAACTATAAAACAAGATTAAATTTCTATTAAATAATTAATAATTGCTCAAAGAAAAATTAGATATATTATTTTCCTTTCATAGCAAGTTTAAATGTAATTTTTATATATATGAATGTTTTTTTTTAAAATTCTTTCTGCTTATTTTTTTAACGTTCTTATTAGTGTTAAGAAAATTCTTTTAGATTTAGTACGTTAGAATAGCAGAAACATTTTGGTATTATTCTCATTAATTGATCGAATTTTTATTTTTGGATTGGAAAGAAATTAATACATTATGTTTATTATTCAAAGTCAGATAAATGATAATGAATTATTTATTTTTCTAATTGTTCACAGATAAAATGAATACTTATTCAGCTTAATGATTCCCCTTAGGGAATAAATGTTGATGTACAAGAAAATCATCAAGTATGTTGATGCATTAAAATACATTGTTACCATTTGACGCTGCTTAGTACCGGGTGTCCAAAAAAGTTCCCGTACTCCAAATTTTAAAAAAATCCCTGTCCATGATTTTTTTTCAAGTATATTAAATTTTGCAATACGAGTAATGAAACCATGGACATGCTTGAAGCTTTTTTCGGTGATCGATTTATCTCAAAAAATCTGTGGCCACCTCGATCCCCTGATCTGACCATCCCGGATTTTTTTCTTTGGTGATATTTAATGGACAAAATTTATGAAGGTGATCCTCAAACAATAGATGATTTGAAAATCGCAATTACCCAAAGAATACAAGAAATCACTCCTAGCTTGTTAAAACGCGTTTCAAAAAACATGCGCAAACGAGTTCAATTTTGTCTCCAAGAAAAGGGTGTACATTTTGAACATTTATTATAAATGTAAGTTCAGTATTTTTTTCCTTAGTTACGTTAAAAGTGCTTTTTATCATTGGCATAAAAATAATTCTTTTAAACCTATTGTTTTTGTAAAATAAATTCACAAATCATCAGTACGGGAACTTTTTGGACACCCTGTATTTATTCATTGACAATTTTAAATGAAATTAATTTTTTTATTCAAATTCCGATTTCTTATTTAGTAAAGAATATTTTCATACGTGATTTAATCTGAGGAAAGAGTATTAAAAATGTTACAAAGTTAAAATGCCACAAAATTGATAGTTGTCAATTCTCAGTAAATTACATGCCGCCACTAAAGAAGAGCCCACAGGGACATCTTATCTGCTAAAGCAGATGTAGCCTATATGTCTCTGTCATTTTACTCATTATTCAGGATTTATTTCCAAATAAATTTGAGAAAATTTATAATTCAAATGTCATCTTAGCAGAAATTTCCCCTGTTTTTGGACTTTTATTTTGCAGATTATTGTACTTCTTTTTTCTGAAATTTCATGGTTTGTGAATCTTCAACTAAGCGCACCTTTTTCTGAAGCTTACATTTTGGCGCCATCGTCAAAGATACTTACTTACCAGAATAATTTTCCTCATGAGTTGGTTTTTTCAAAAGCGTTGCACGCAACAAATTGATCTTTAAACAGAGCTGTCTTGAAAAATAGAGTTGATGTAAAAATGTGTACTTAATTTGTCGGCATTGTTCTTATTTAACACCTTATTGACTGAAGTAGGTCTTTTTTAGAATTACTCAATACTTATAATTCATTTCAAGAAATAAAGTCAAAAAGAAATTAGAAGAAAAAATTATTTGATCTCAACCAAATAATTCTAAGCTTTACTTTTAAAATAAATCATTTCTATATTAAAATCATAGTTACTTTTTTTTCAGCTTGCATTTGGCCCATAAAATATGCCTAATGTGGAGGTTTATTCTAGTTTTTAAAATTTTATATAGTTGTTGTCTGAGAACTGAAAGTTTCATTATAAAAATGTCTAATTAATTTTAAAAATCTAATTTTTTTTAATTATCTTCAAAGTATACAATATCATCTATTTTTAATAATTTTTAATACATTTATTTTCAGACATTTTAGATCTTTGGTGGTGTATTTAATTTATTGTAAAAAAAACTTGACATTAAGCAATGGCATTTTTTAGAGATTTTCATTGAAGATATTTTTATTCCGATTTTTAAATAGTTTATATAGTTGTTGTCTGAGAATTAAAAATTTCATTGTAAAAATGTCCAATTAATTAAACAAATTTATTTTTTCAATTCTCTTCAAAGTATAAAATATCATCTATTTTTAATAATTTTTAATACATTTATTTTCAGCGTTTTAGATCTTTGGTGGCGTATTTAATACAATATTAAAAACCTGACACTAAGCAATGACATTTATTACAGCTTTTCATTGAAAATATTTTTACGGAGGAACTTGAACGAAACAAATAGGCATCACCCAAATTTTCACCAAAATCATAGGTATTACATAATTCATTTATCTCTTATTAATGTAATGTACAGTTGTTCAGTAATGCATAATTGTTAAATAGTGTAGAATTTAGAAGTGCCATACTCTTATTTCAAACAGATTCTTATAATTAAAGAATAATTTAAATTTGTATATATATATCTAATTTTGAGATATTTACTAAGATTATGCTGATTAATTTCTAAAATTTTATTTAATTATGGGTTTTGAAACGCATTTTTCTGAGTAAATTGATCAGAAATTTATATTTAAATTTTGTATTGAAACATACAATAATAATAATCAAAAAAGCATCAATGATTAGCAAATCAAAGCACGATTATAAAATTTCATAACAATTTATTAAATATTTTAGGAAAATGGTTTATAGAATTCCATTGAATTTCAACTTTTAAAAGTAAATATCTAAAATTATATTTAATGAGCTTCAATTGTATTTGCTTACCAAAGAAACATCTCTCTGTATGGTTTATATTTTTTTAAGAATTTTATTACAGTCTCAACAAAAGAAAGAATGTTTTTAAAAATAACTTCTCTTTCCCTCGCCTCTTAAAAATTGTTGAGCTTATCTTCAAATTTGAGAAATTGAAAAGTTGATGCAATAAATAAATGTCCTCCTTGTCATTTTTACAAAAAAAACGTATCTGCACACCCGAAAGCTATAATTTATCCCTGTGGCAACACAATCCAGTCACGTCGGTATCAAATATTCCGTTTTCATTTTTTGATGCGTATCAAATTGCAGGAGGATGAGTTATTGATACCTTTTCAATATTTCTCTCTTTAAACTTTGAAGATAAATGGATACGAATGAAGGTTTGTCGTATCATATCTCTAAACTGATGACATGTCATTTCAAATGCCAATATTTTGGCATGTGGTTTATATTCTTGTGATTCTCGAATTTTACTAAAATGTGTTGCATATTTATACGATTTATGTCAGTAATATTTAATAGATAATAATAAGAGAAGAGAATGCTTATATATTAAATATATCATTAGAACTTAAATGAATAGTTCTAATTAGAAATCACACACACGAAAAAGTAAAATGCTTAAATGTAATAAAATATACATGCATTAAGATATTTTAAAATAACATATAAAGGTATTTTAACATCATTTATTTAGAATTAAAAATAAAATCTTTAATTACATTAAGCAGTGGGCGAGGTTAAAATATGTTGCAAATTTATATATTTAATGCCACAACTTTTAACTGATAACAGTAGTATTGACTTTGTAAAAAAATGAAAGGATGGAAACGAATGCTAAGATAATACAACTATTATTAGAGATGAAATGAGTAGTTATAACTAGAAATGCACACACTAAAAAAGGATCACGCTTAAATATGAGAAAATATACATGACACACAAAAAATATTTTAACATCAGTTATTTAAAACTAAAAAAATTCTTAAATTATGTTAAGATGCTGAATGGAGGGTGTTTAGAAAAAATGTATATTTCTTTACCTCTAATTTCGTCCGTCAAGTTCTGTTTTTTATAAAAGTAAAAGAAAAATTATTGCCTTTCTTAAATCCTTTAACTAGACTAACGTTCATCCACTGGATTCTACATTCAATTAAACTTTATTAAAAAACGTATCTGTAATGTAAAAGTTAAGCCAAACTGGGCCATAAATGTTTAGCTCAATTTTTAATTTTCTCTTTTAGTTGTAGCGTATTAGGATGCGTAATGCTACTAATGCATGAAAATTATACAACTTAAAGATTAAAAGTAGAACTGATACTTTGATGATTAATGAGGAGTTTGTGCGGAAAAAAGGTTGAATTTTTAAAATCATAATTTAAATATTCAATTCCTTTAGTTAAAGATATTATTTTTTAAATAACTGAAGCAGAATATAAAGACAAACAAAAGGCATTAATAAAAAAAGAATACATGAAATAAATGCAACAAGAAGATTTGAAATAATAAAAATATTAATAAAATAAAGAATCACAAATTTCAAGTTATCATAAAGTCAATAACCAGTTGATACCGGTTTGAAACAACCACAAAATTTCTCTATCCCTCTATTATATATATATATATATATATATATATATATATATATATATATATATATATAACTTTAATTTTTAATTTTTTTAGCTGGCAAACGAAGTTTTGGTGCTCGACCGATTTCGAGATGAAATAGCAATTATGATGTCATAGTTTTATTATTAGCATATGACGTCAACCTTTTAAAAACGAATCTGTTGCAAAGAAGCGTAGGTAATAATAAAGCAATGCTGGTAAAAGCAGGTCAAATTTTCGAAAACGCATCTACTTTCAAAGAAGCATACATAAGTATAATGCTATACTGGTAAAGGGAAGTTAAAAAAATTCTTCAAGCGATATTTTTCGGCGGATCATAGTCTTTATTTTTTTGGCAGTAAATTTCGGAGAACAAAAAACTTTCTAACCAAAATAACATGCTTTCACATGATAAAAATACATAATTCTTTTTTTTAGTATTTTATAATTTAGCTACTAGAAAATTTCAAAATATATTACTAGAAATTTGAGGCTAACTTTTAAACGTAATCTAAATTCATCCGAAATAAGATTGTGAAAGGCATTGATATTATAACATATACTTATATCTGAACAAAGCATTATTTTACATACTATAATATTTTTTAAAAAAATACTTGACGATTATGAAAGAAGTCAGTTTGAGTTTCAAACATGGTGTATTTTGATTATAAATTTCGTAATTTACTTCTCGGATTTTTCGCAATATTTTTCGAAAAAAAATAAAAAAGTATCAAGCTGACTTTTTGAGTTAGAACAGCTATTTATGCTCCTGATCGGAAAGAATGAAAATTTTCTTTTACGTGAATCCAAGACAATTCAAACAAGCCAGAACACTCCCCACAAAAAACAGGCGTGTGACTCTGGAAACTGAGGAAGGGACAAACACAAAAGCATTTGACAATAAACACAAAAGCACTGATGATAAAGGCCCGAGTGAAAACAAAAGACCTCAACTATCCTCCAATTGTATTTACTTCCCCGCCTTTTCTTTGCTCTTTTTTTTCTATCATGGCCCGTGTGAATGCGACATTGTGCGGTTTGAGAAAACACTGCTAGTAAAGGCGTACACTGAGCGAAAATGAAAGAAAGAAAAAAACAAAGAAAAGAAAGAAAACCCATCGGTCGCCAAATGCAACAACCGGCGCACACCAACCACAACAACCGGCAAGAAACCGCTTCACAAAAAGACTAAAAAAACCACCAACAACAAAAAACAGAACCGAAAACAAAAAAGCAGCAACAGCAGCAGCGCACAATAAACAAATAACAAGAAGATAGCATCACGCGAATGAGATTATTCCTGCTGCTCCTGTTCAAAATCCACCTACACATGCCGACGGTCGTCATCATTACCACTTGAATGTGTGAAGTGGAACGACAGACACACACACGGAACAAACAGTGGAGATCCAGTGTGCGCTCCATTTTCTCTCCTTGTCTGTCTATGCATCCATCCACACACATGCGCTCCGCACAACCTCCCTTTTGTTGGGGGTAACCTGACTCACGAGCGGAATTCCTGAGATTCTCCGGGAAATTGAGTTTCCGTCCTCGACAACAAATATTGCGAATTTCTCCTTTTGCTCCGATTATAACCGCGGAGCTCCGGTCTTTTTGAGCAATTTCTCTTTTCAATGGGGCCTCCCGGCTCGCCCGCCCTAGTTCCCCCCCCCCCCGCGACATAAATTTATATTTTATCCGAAGCGAAGGTGGGAAATGTGGCTTCTTCCACACCGCTAAACACCACTTTTATTCAGTCTTTAGGAAAGCTATCCCCCTTTCCCTTTTCTTTCTGTACGTCGGCGGAGTTTAATGTACTGGGAAAGCAGGGGGGAGGTCTGCTAATTGAGATGAGACATTGTTTTGAGGTACCCGATGAAAATATTCGCATCTTCATTCAGACGCACAGTAGTATAAATTTGCTGAAATGCATAGCTAAAGAGAATTGGGGAAAAGGGTACTTTGTTTGTGAAATTTTAAATGCCTGATACGCCATTAAGAGGATATTTCATCATGTAAAGAAATCA
>JAOUZG010026641.1:11907314-11917780 GCA_026289955.1 Argiope argentata | reverse complement strand
ATTCCACAAAATATTGATTCATTATTAAAATTAAAAGATTCCACAAATTATTGATTGATGATTAAAAAAACTCCCAATAGACATTCCCAATTCAATAGACATTCATATATACATTCCCAATTTAGAGATGCTGAACACAGTAAACATGGCACATCAAATCCTAAGAAGATTCAATAGCAATCACTTGCTGATATATAGAACAGGTGATGCATTAACATTTAAACTGCCGAACCAGAAAAACAGTTTTTATGTAGGTGATATTCACACACTTCACGAGACGCTGTTTACAAAAGTAGCGCATTTTAAATACAGCTGACGAGGTAATAAAATTGTTGATGCTATGGCTTCATAATTAAAAGCTGTTAAAAATAATTTTCAATGTAAAAATGCTGTGAATACTAAATCTTCGCATGCATTAAAAGAACATTCATTAGTAGTCAATCGCTGATTTGCAAAACAGGTTATTAATATCAATTTCCAAATCATCCACATCTGCTCTTTTATTTCCAGCTGTAAATCATTACATTCGAAATCAAGGACAGTAAATAATTTCTGTCATTTAGTTATGTACTAAATGTTTCAGTTGCAATCTGAAATTTTGAAATGTATCTTAGTGTATAGAAGTCAAGCATGTAATGTTAATAAATAAGGCGTTTTTAATTAAAATATATAATTACGTTATGGCTTGAAATTTTTAGTATTAATATAAGATTCCTCTATACTATTTTATAAAAAAGAAAATAAGTAAAGAAAATTTTAAATCAGTTAAAAATTGTAATACAACATAAAGGCAATTAAAAATATGTGCATGTAACAAATTTCCTTAGGTTTTTTTGTTTTTTGTAATTTAAAATAATTAATCGATTAAAAAGTATATATCGGAAAGAATTTATGGCTCAGATACAGTTTTAAATTACTGAAGTTGATATAGAAAGTATACTAAATTAGTTTTTGTCAGTAGATGATGAATAAGTGCACAAAAGATGATTATCATGAACAACTGCACAGGATGATAGCAACCCAAATGACTTCATCCTTTTCAACTTCATAATTTTCTTTGTAATTTAAAATAATTATTCGCTAAAAAATGCATATATCGGAAAGAATTTATAGCTCAGATACAATTTTTGATTACTGAAATTGATATAGATAGTCTATTAAGATAGTTTTTGTCAATAGATGATGAATAAGGGCCCAAAAGAGGCTAATCATGAACAACTGCACAGGATGATAGCAATCCAAATGACTTCATCATTTTCTTTGTAATTTAAAATAATTATTCGATAAAAAAAGTAAACATAGGAAAGAATTTATAGCTGAGATATTATTTTTGATTACTGGAATTGATGTAGAAAGTCTGCTAAGTTAGTTTTGGTCAGTAGATGATGGATCCCTAAAGATGATTATCATGAATAATTGCACAGGATGATACCAATCCAAATGACTTCATAATTTTCTTTGTAATTTAAAATAATTATTCGATAAAAAAAGTATATATCGGTAAGAATTCACAGCTCAGATACAGTTTTTAATTACTGAAATTGATATAGAAAGTCTACTAAGTTAGCTTTTGTCAGTAGATGATGAATAAGTGCACAAAAGGCGATTAATATGAACGACTGCACAGGATGATAGCAATCCAAAGGACTTCATCATTTTCAACTTCATAATTTTTGTTGTAATTTAAAATAATTATTCGATAAAAAAGTATATATCGGAAAGAATGTACATCTCAGATACAATTTTTGATTGCTAAAATTGATATAGAAAGTCTATCAAGTTAGTTTTTATCAGTAGATGTTGAATAAGTGCACAAGCAATCCAAATGACTTTATCATAGAAACATACTGTTTAACTCTCTTTTCTACTTCCAAATACAGCACTTATCAGCAAATTTTGTTTATTTATCGAAAAGCAATCTTAATGATACTCCGGAGCTAAATTTCGAGTCATTAACAAAGCTTTATTTCTTCTTTTTCCTCTGGCAGATTATCTCGCTGGCAAAGGATCAAGCATTCCATGTGTGCTGCCAAAAGATTTCGACGAAATGCTCAGTCTTTCAGAAGCGCAACAAGATCTTTCAAGGGTATCAATCTTCGAATGTTAGAGAGGTTTCGCATTAAAATAACACTAAAAAAATAGAGCGGCATCGCTTGGAAATCAGTCATTGATAACGAAATGCGTTTAAAGATTAAGTGATGCTCGGGTTCTTCGGATTTACGACTGGCTATTTCTTGATGTAAAGCCCTTCGCTCACAATGGAACGCTTTGTTCTGAACAGAACAGTCGTCGATATGGAAATTTCAGAAGACCTCTAGATCTTTTCAGAGATGAATTCTATCATTGAGTAATTAATTTAAAAACTTAAATTGATGTGTTCTCAAAGCAGTGCTTCTATAATCATGGATCCGGTTCCTAAGTGAGGTCGCATCATGCATCAGTTTTGATTTCAAGAACACTGATACTGATTGTTGATGTCAGATTATTAAACAATAGAACGGCAATTATCCTGATTAATTGGAGATAAATCCAATCTGGATATTCAAATATACGGATAAATGGATAATTGGTAGAGGAAAGCTTATTTATATTTGTAGCTTTAAATCGGCAATTATTAGTTGTTTTGCATACTTAATTACAGTACTAAAAGATCATTGCTTCAATACATCAATCAATATCAGCCTTTTGATCATTTTTTACTCCTTTTTATTATGAAATTTTTTTTAACATGTTAGAACATAATGTTGTTTGTTGTCTCTGAAATTTGAAGGCAAAAAATATTCGTATTTTCATGGGTAGATAGCGAGTCACCTGACCCATGACATTTGAGGTTTGTTTTGCCAGTATTGTTTGAGATATTTAACTAAATTTATTATCAACTGCTTTTTGTTTATCATTTCTATGAAATGACGTCACCTTCCAGTTTGTTTACGATTTTTTACTTTTAAATAATTAATCTCGTGCTCAGAAGATTTTTTTTTAAATTCTTTTTTAGTAAAAGTTTAACTATCGCAGTTTTGTAAAACGAGGCTTATATTTATTCTTTAATGATATTATAAACGCATTCTTACTGATTGTATTTGTCAAAATACTGTAAATATTAGATTATAATTTTAATATTAATCTACATTATGTTAACTGGATTTTACCACATATACAATAGCTTCCAATAATAGTGAACTTTTCATAGAAATTGCTGGTCTTTTTAAAATCTTAAAATTGGTAGAGTTCCCAAACTTTGTTTGCCAGCGAGAAAAATTGAGAAGGGAAGTTTAAAAAAATTATCAATAAAGAGAGAGAGAAAAAAATGTTTTGTAATTTTTTCAAACCTGTTTAAACTGATTGACATAATTTAATCAAGAAAAATAATCACTTAAAAAATAATAATGATCTCACATGACAACTTGAAATTTGCAACCGTGGATTTCATTTTAAAATTTCATTTTTTAGGCTTCAACGATGAGGGATAAAAATTTCCTTTTGTCCACAATAAGTAAACTAATATAAAAAATAAAAATTCATTTAAAAGACATTTTAATTTCTAACGTTTTATTAAAAATGTATGATTAATAGTTTTAAATATTTTTTATTTATTATAAATTAATGAGTCTTTTCTTTTTAAAATAAGTACTTGGAAGGCTCATAAATGTTATTTAATCGTACAGAAATAACGTTGAATATTTCTGCAACTGTAATAAAGAGTCGAATAGACAAAGTTTTAGAATCTTTATGCTTCAAAATAATAATTTAAAAAAAAACTTATAATTTTCTTTAATTTGAATTTTTTAATGTTAATTTATTTCCAAATTTATATTTTGTTTGAAAAAACGGAGAAATAAATTTTATCATCGTTGATTTTTACAATTTAATTTTTTAATTCATTAACCTATTATTAAAATGGATAACAAGACTTGGCACTCTTATTGAATATTAATTGTCTTCTACAATGAATGCTTTGAATAGGAATATTTTAATTTTTTTCACCTCTGCATTAAAAAAATCAGACAAAAATTTAGAAGAAAAAAATTAATATGTTTCGACTTCTTTCATGATCATCGATCTTCTTTTCGAAAATATACTCTCTCCCAAAAAAAGTCAATGCTATTTGTAAAGAACCGCTATAACAGAAGATACCGCTGAAACCGTTAAAAACAAAATCAACTGAATTTTCTGTCAGTTCTAATTCTATGTGCGGAATAAAGCGAACTATCAAACCAAAAGCTACGCTGGAAAAAAAAAGTCTGAGACTTTCTTTTGATTCTAATTTGGTTCCGATTTTTTTTCTCTCTCTTGCTTGAGAAAACGAATAAACAGAATATAAGAAAACACTTCAGCGGCAATGAAGACTGTTTTTACAACTAAATTCAATGAAGCGTGAAATATCAACTTAGGAGAGAATTTCCACTAAAATTTATATAAAAAAAGAGAGTAGAAAAAGAACAAATGCGAAGAAATTCGACACATCATCCCATATTTGAAGCTTGCCGCTATGTCCTTTAAAAGTTAGAAGTGCAGGGTGGGAAATAAAAACAAATTACCGCGGCGTTCACTGTGTTTTTATTATTACGTTAAGGTACAGGAGGAAGCTTCAGATTTCACACGAAAAAACAGGATTTTTCTTTAATTTTTAGTGCTTTTAAGTTAACGTAACTTGCTTAATTTGGAAGCACTTGAATAAAAAATAAACATAGAACAAACTGAAATTTTTAAGTCGCTCTTTTTTCTGAAAAATGTTATAATTATTTGTTTCAATTATTAGATTTGGATTAAAAGAAAATAGTTTCTTTTAGAATAATTGTGTATTTTTCATCAGATAAAGGGGGAAAAGTAAGAAAATAACGCTTCAGAGTTTGTATTAAATATAAAAATTTTAGATGATCAAGCTATGGAAAAAATTATTTTCTTATTTTAAAAATGATAATTTTCTTTTAAAAATTACTAATGTTTACTTCATATTGTTTTTCAAGACAACAATAATTATATTGATAGAATAATAAATTTAAATGTCGATATGGTTCAATTAAAAAAAATTTAAGGGAAATTTTAATAGAAAAACTTCTTTTATGTCAAATGATAGTTTTAATTCAAAAATTATTTATAAAATAGCACATAGAAAATGATAAAAGTAAGTTTTCATTTTGACTTTTGATTGCTCTTTGAGGCCATTTTTTTAAAAAAAATTCTGTGTTTTTCTTGCTTTGAATGATTTTTACAGAAATAATTCCCTATAAGATGATGATATAATGATTCCCTACCATGTCTGTTGTCGAACATTGCTTCGACTTAAATATTCAAGCTTCATAGAACTTCGCTTTCACATATGAGCTGAATAGGAATTTTATTACTTACATTGATTATAGCAAAAATTCATTCTTTATCAACCGTGAAATTAATAAAAAAAATTTCTTCGAAGATTTAAAATCTTCAAATATAGCTGCAAATTTAATTTAATATCACAATCTTTTGATGCGATGTAGTTTCCCTTAAAATTGTTATGAGAGAATGTAGTACTTTGTTATTAATTTCTACGTAGAATCAAAAATTTTAAAAACCTAGCTGCAAAATTTATATTAAAATTTTTTATTAGACACTGTTATGTTTTGGCGTATCACAAAAGTAATTATTATAAGCCCCATGCGTGTTTGACAACCTTGAGGTAATGCTTAGAGAAATAAATTTTTATATATTAAATGCAATGATATTACATTCTCTGTCACATCAAATTATTAACATTAATAAACACTATTAATAAAAACATTTTCTTTAATCACGAGGTATAGATAGAGTAGGACACCCCCGACCAGCCAAGAACTAGGTGAACTCATAACCGAAAGGCTGTTCACGAGGTACAAGTGGTAAAACTCATTCTCCGGTTCTTTAGAAGTTTCAAGTATTGATAAAATAGGAGATTCTTTCCTTGATATGCATACATTAATACATCAGTTAATTAAGTGATCAATTAATTAATGATACAGATAAATGTTTTGATCCTAAATAATTAAGGAAATTAACAAAGGATATATTGACTTTCGCTTCTTCATTTAAGGCTTTGGAATCATTTTTATACTTTGTTAACGATTAATTTTTGATTTTAGCTAATAATTAATTTCTCACTCTAAAGTAAGATTTTATCATTTTTGAAGAACTGTATAAAGCAAAACCAAAATAAGCATATAAAATTGACAAATCTTTAAATAGGTAAATGATCATTTGTGATGTGATGGGACATAGCATTTATTAGTTTGACAGTGCTTTAAGATTCATATTTGGGATCTTCCACTTCAAAAAAAAATAACTCCAATAAAAAGGGAGGTGGGGGGGACTATTTTAAGTTTTTTTAATTCAATAGATTAAATAATTCTCATTTTTGTTGAAATTAATGGAATGTGACTTGTAAATAAATAAGTTGATTTAAAAAATAATATTGTATCAAATAGTGTCCAATATACCGATATTTTAAGATGGCTTACCTATTTACTTTAAATTTGAAAGTAAGAAAGTTTTAATAATCCTAATTTATATATAAATTGTAACAAGACTATAATTTCTTGTTCTTTTTTTACAATATAATTGTAGCAATATTTAAAGTTATTATTTTTTTCATTATTTTTGTCTACAAGATCTCATAGAGGAGTTGTTTTAAAATTCAATTTATATGTATAAAATTCAATACCATAAAATGTCTATTGTTTACTTATTAACAAGAATTTAGAAATCACTGTGAATAATGAGGGTTAAAAATATTTCATTAAACTCCTAACTTACAGGATTTCCTATTATTTACTTTAAAATAAAAAAAATTAAAAAAAAGGAAATCAGTATTAGATGCAGTTTTAATTACCTTTTTGTTGATAAGAATTTATGAACAAAATCAGCAAGATATGTATTTATTTTAAGATAAGGCTTCAGACATAAATAAAGAAAAAATAAATAATGCTTAGACAAATTTTACTTGATCAAGTCTCCTTCTTGTAAATTAGAAATATGGTAAATTTCGTAAAAAATTATGTTCATTTTTCTTGAGTAGGGAGTAATTAGTTGAAACTGATACGAACTGAACATGATTATAAATCAGATTCTAAAAATGTTTCTAAAAAGTTTGTTCTACCTTCTGTATCCAAAACAAATACCCAATGTGAAATTGACACAATTAATCAGTTTATAATAACAAGCCAGATAGAAAAAGAATTAGTTCCATCCACAAAATCAAATTAGACTGTATGTCTAGTGAAAAACGACGGAGGAGATTCGGAGCTGAATAAGTATTAATTACGCGCGTTAGAAAAATAGGGGGATTTGTCTTTACATAAAAAAAGGAATCTTGCGATTAATTAATGATCCAATTAACCAAGCCGAACAGAGACGCAAACAAACGAGGCAGAAGAAAAACAATTACTATCAATTTAAAAAAAAAGAAGAAAAGAACAACGCAACGCAGCATGAACGTTCTTAAAACAGCGCACCTGACAGCGAAGCCGGTGACATTCTGTGTAAGTGATCACCTTCTTTTCTTACCTCCAGGGAAACGAAAAAAATAAAATCTTGCATAATAATATTCTCTCTCGTTTCAATGCATTTGCACAGCTTTATGAGCTAAACGACAAGTAATGGATAAAAAAAATAATAATAGATAAACGTGTGTGTGTGAAATAAAAAAGATTTCCTTACTAAATGTGTGTTGTCAAACATTAATTAAACTTGGTGACAGCATTGATCGCTTAAGTTCTTGTTCTATTGTAGCGAAAACATTTTCAGAGCTGTTGGTGAAAGACACGCGTAGTATGATTAGTACTGTTTTTCCATAATGGATCGATCACTTATATATGATGAGATTGTTTGTGCCCGGGCAAATCAATGTTTTATGTCACCTCTTTATTCATTTTGCCGTAATAAATCAGCAAACAACGAATCAAATTTTGCGCCAACTTTTTGACGCCTTCAACTAGATTAGAATAAGGTTCTTTATTTTTTTTGCATCCGTTGGCGTGTCAAAAACGAATTTGGGAGCCAAATTAGGATTTTCTAAATGAGCTATGAGATGTGGGCGAGTGAATTATATATAAATGAACTCGGAAAAACAGCGTTTAGGTTGCCCTTTGTTGTATCAGGTGATTATTTCCAGCTCACGAATAGCGCCAGAAAGAATCACGCAATTCCTAGGAAATGCAGTGAAAGAAATTGAATAGAAAGAAGGATTTAATGCGAAAATGCAATGAATGTGATATAATAATATAATTAAGAGCAGTAATTCATCAATAATGGGTAAATAGCCCCAAGTTATTTTAAAACTTATTTATAGTGTTTCTTTTTTCAACTTTCGAAATTGGTAGATTACACACAACAATAACACTGGCAGTAGTAAATATTCGACAAAAAGTTTTTATTCATCTCTCGTAGAAGTTAATTAATTTATTATATGATTTAAGTATTTAAATTAAGGAAAAACCCTTAATTTCAAATAATAATATGGTACTTATCCGTTATTTGGGCGCCAGCGAAAAATCACCCAAGAAATTTGGCGTAATTCTATATTATTTGGCGATTTTTCGCTTTAAAATCATTGCAAGAAATTAGGTGGAATTTTACAATATTTGGCAATTTTTCGCTGGCGCCCGGATAACGGAAAAGTACCAATTATATATTTCTCGGTTAAAAGAAAATAAAGGCAGTTAAACATTCAACTTCAAATTAAAAAAGTGTTGCAATGCTTTTTATTTTTTATTTTTGCATTAAAATAAATTAGCCATCTAAGCAAATCCGCTGAAATAACTTTTCTGGTATTGTCGGATAAATTACAGAAAATCCAATACATAAAATGCAATTAATTTACAATTAACGCTTTGCTATGAACTAAAAGATTAATAAAGAAATAAAAATAGTTGTCTTTTTTAACTAAATTTAATTTTTTAAGAGAAATAATTTCAGAAACCGCCTTCCAAAATAAAAAAAAATAGCTCATAGTTGTATGACAAATGAAAGATATCAATGCCTAATAATGTTTTATGTATATTACTGGTATGTTCAAATATCTGGGATATGATCTCTAGATATCTGGAATTTAGATTTTTACTTAAGACAGGGTAAAATTTTATAATCGCACTTCCTTGAAGAATTTAATGAAAATGTGAAATTATTCTCATTAGTATCATTAGCACTAGAAGCATCATCAAAAATTAGATTAATTTTTTCAAGAATTAAAATTCGTCAATGGATGGATCAAAATTGTGTATTATTCGCTGGAATTTGCATAACTGCAGACGAAAGTATAAGATAATAATTAAAGTTTTAATTCATACTAAATAACTGTTTGAAACCTATATCTGTTTGTGAATATGTCTCTGGATCTGTGAAATAGCATTTAACCTTTCCAAGGTCAAATAAGATGAATATGCGATCCCTATTCTATAAGGAATTTAAAGCAGATATGTTGATTTTTTCCTTGTAAATATCATTGTCATCTGAATCATCAACAACCACAGGCCTAATAAACTTATTTTTAATAGATGAGCACTAGAATCCTCATCTATAATTTAATTGCAAAAATGTCTGTTATTGTCAGTTATTTTCAAGGAATTGTTCCTTTAATATTGATCATTGAATTCATGTTAAATACTTGTTTAAAACATATTTTTGGTTTAGATTGGTCTCTGGACCTTCTGAATGTTAGTTATTCATTCCAAGGATAATTAAGATGATATACAATGTAAGTCTCCTTCTCCTATAAGTAATTTGTAGGGTATACATTGATTTTATTCTTATAAATCTCATTTTTGTCTGAATCATCGACAATCACAGGGTTAATAATGTTATTCTTAATAGCGAAACACTAGAATCGCCATTTATATATTGCTAAAACATCTTTAATTGTAAATTATTTTCAAGGAATAGTTTCTTCAATAGTGTTTACTGAATGTGTCAAAATAATAATAATAAATATCTATGTGAAAATAATAATAATAATCAATGTTATAATAATAATGTCTATGTCAAAATAATAATAATAAATATCTATGTGAAAATAATAATAATAATAATCAATGGCAAAATAATAATAATCAATATCTATGTGAAAATAATAGAAATAATCAATGGCAAAATAGTAATAATAATCAATGTCAAAATAAAAATGTCTACGCCAAAATAATAATAATAAATATCTATCTATCTATATATATATATAATTATAAAACATCTTGAGATGTTGTCAAAAAATGTGAAAGATACGAACATGAAGTTTTTATGGGAAACAATTATTATATGTATACATGCGTGTTCATGGAATAAGCCATATTAGTTATGAAGACGGTCAAGATTTTTCTTCCATTAGATATCTGAAGGATATATATATTGATACTATCCTCAGAATTATCAACGAAAAATTTCCATCCATATCAACATACGATTTTTTTCTAAGAATGATTATATAACAAGAGAAGAGAGAATTTTATCAGAAGAAAGTATATATA
>JAOUZG010026641.1:11875087-11902314 GCA_026289955.1 Argiope argentata | reverse complement strand
GATAGATATATAGATATAGATATAGATATAGATAGATAGATAGATAGATAGATAGATAGATAGATAGATAGATAATGTGGATTCGACAACTGCCTGGTGTCATAGAGATAATTTTTGTCCCAAATGAATAAATTTATGCCAAACTATGAATTATAAAATATTAGGATGATATTACAATTGTTGTATTTCCATTGTAGTACATTTGTTCATATAGATTCATTGCGTTCATTTCGTTATTAAAATATTGATAAGCTCAAAGAGTTTATTTTTAAAAGGTTGCTTACATTCACGAATGCCACGCAATCATAAGTATTAATAATTTAACCCTTTCACGAAGGTTGCGAAAGTACAAAAAAGGGGTAATCATCACATGCTAATTAAATTAATAATGGTCTAAATACTGAAATTTAATTAATCAGTTTATTAAGAAATAGACTCATAATGCTCTGTGCCTATGGCCGCAAAACGCTTAAACCTGTTTGAGTTTGAGGTTAAAGATTTTTTTTCAACAAGATTTTGAAATTAACAATCGCAGATAAATAATTCAAAATTCGTTGTATTATGCATGAATTTACTGTAATGTATGGCATATTTAATGATGTAAATACTGTACAACTAATGCTCATAATAGACTGAAATAAATCAAAAAATGTTATTTAGATAAATTAATAACTGTAGCTGTTATATAACTTTATTAACTTCTCTTTTGGTACAACTGATGACATCATCTTATAAGCATCAAGGTATGTTGTTGTTGTTTCTTTTGGCACTTGTCATGGACTAGCTCGCTAAGGTAGAGAGTGATTTGTTTAATCCTAATCAGCGCCTCTTGCTTTTGTAGTAGCGCCAACTAAAACCAAGAATACGACTTTTGCTACTCAATTACCAAATCCACGTGCACAACCCCTTTTTACAGGGGGACACATTCACACACCTCACAAATAGAACACAGAAACCCAATCATGTTAGAACAAGGACTCGAACCGGAGACGTCGAGATCATGGAGAAGCCCTATGCACTACCCCTATGCCAGGATACCAACGTAACAACGTATATTTCCCATGATCTTTCTGAGAGGGGGTAGTCATTAATAGACTGTATTCGGGTGAATACCGTACATTTTCACATTCTTGTTTGTTTTGCCTGAAGAATTGTGGAATTTTAAAAATAACTAAATTACTTTCAGAAATCGTCTATTATTTTTATCTACCTCATAATGAAGTTATGGAGTCTCCTCTATCTACATATCTACTTTTTATGCAACTTTAAATTGTAATCACTTGATTCTTCTGTTAGTAAAATATGTGAAAAAATGAATTGAAACTAGGCTTAACTACCTATCCAACATCATGATTAAAATTTAAAATGCTATTTTAAAAATTCACCTCATTTTTATATTCCTTCTTTGTGTCTGTGTGTGTAAATCGTTGATGACAAGCATTTGTAAAAAAACTAACAATTTGCTATCAGTCTTATTAAATCACTCTCATTATCAGAGAAAATTCAATGTGTATAAATGATACGATTTAAACCTTGATTGTCATCTAAAGCACGTATTTGCGCTTCGAAATGGAAGATTAGCTAAAATGAAATGCATGTTATAAAATACATGCTGTGAATGAAATTCGGAAATTTGAAATTCAGATTTATCTCAAAATATCACAAAACAAGGCAACAAAAGGAGCCTTCAGATAAAACAGAAATTTATTTGAAAATTAGATTTTTTTCTGATTGAAATTTAGAATCACCCTTCATCTATATATCAACTTCCCTCTATTTTTTTCAAAACCTAGATATACATGTATATAAATGAAAAACTATAAAACTGTCGTCAGAGATTGTACATGTACTCCTGCTTTCAATTTTAATGTGTGTGTGGTTTTTTTTATAAGAGCTTATTTTCGAATATTTAAAGAAATTGAGTGAAAGCCGAAAAATGAAAGCACATTTAGCTCGAAATTGAAAAAGACTTTCTAGTTTATGAAAAAAAATCACAAAAATAGTTAAAATACCTTTAAAAAATTATAACCATACTTAAATTAACAAAAAACTTTAAAATCTTCATATTTTTCTTTTATTATAGAAACTAAAAAATTACAATCTAATTAATTATTATTATTTTTATTTTTTTTGTCAAATTTTCTTCTTAATTATAAGTTATCATAAAAAATATTCAACAGAATCCAAAAATGTATTATCTACTACTTGAATTTGATTTGTGGTTTCTTTCTTGACGCGTATTTTTTTTCTTCTTCTTTTTCTTTCTTTCTTTCTCAAACAAAGAAGAAAAATTTCAGAGAATTTGAAATCAGCGAAAATACTCTGCATGCGGATAAAATGCATTCATAAACTTCTAAAAAGACAAAAATTGGAATAAAAAAAGTTCTGGTGCTTAACGTACAATTTCAATTTATCTTATTTTACGCTAATTAATGAAGTTGTCATCCCAACGACAAGCGAAACAACAATGGTTGTAAAAATGGAAACATTATCAGAGTTAATTAATTTGCAAAACTGTAAGAAGAGGAGTTCAATTAAGTAATGTAATTAATAACGGCAAGAATCAGGTCACCCCTTATTAACGTGAGATAATTAATAATTCCGATAATATATTTAAGTGGAAACAGATGACACAGGAATTAGTTGATGCTTCGCTAATGATGCGAGAATATCTTCACATTCGATGCTGAATTTTCAAAAGTCAGCAAAAGTGTGGTATTTTTTATTCCTCATTGCGGTTTCTTTTAATAGTATCGAAAATAGCTTAGAATATGGGATTGCTTTGTTAAGTACATTAACGATTTCTTTGAGAAAAATAATGCTTTCTAAAATTAAGCTTGCTTTGCTGAATATTCAGCTTTGATGATTATGTGGTATCTGTATGAATAAAATAATAAATGTATTTATAATAATTATGCAATTTTTATTAAAAAAATTGTAAAGAATTTTCAGTTTTCTTTTATAGAATATCATAAATGAAATTTCAAAAACAGCACAGATTCTATTTGGAAGCTTTAAAGGAGGGAAAAAAACTCACGACACTTTTATAATTAATAAAACTTGATATAAGCAGAAATAAAATTCAATTAAAAATAAATCCATTTTTATTTTAGATTGTTTTTATTAAACCTCTTTACATATAAGAAAGTTTTCAAGGAAGCTATTTTGTTACGTTGAAATGTAAAAACATTAGCATGATTATTTTTTAAATGAATGAGTAACTTGAGTCATTTAATGAGTAACTTAGTAATTTTGTCTCGCAGAATGATTTTTTAAAATCTTATTTTGACTTTTATCAAGGAAATTTTCTAACAGTATATTATCTAGTGATCTAATTTAATAGTATGCTTTATATATTTAAACACTTTTGCACTTGAAGACGCACCGTTAGCAATTTATGTTCCATGAGAATCAAAACAAATATGAATCTTGCTGTATTATTATATAAATTGATATAAGAATATTTGATAGCGCAACTGAATTGCCTAATAATAATTTATATCAGCAATGACATTAAATATAATTTAACATAAATAATTGTATATAAATATAATTTAATATAAAAATTGATTTTCCATTTTCATTCATTTTTATTGGAAGATTTTATTCTAGCTTGGTGTAATTAACTATAATTCCTAAGCTATATTTCAATTAAAAAAATAGTATAATTTTGATGAAAAATTATTAAATGTTATTAAAGATTTGGATTAACTTTTTAAACGATTTTACTTAATTTAAATTCATTTTTCAAAACATTTATGAGAGTATCGATTCATATAAATATTTCTTAAATAATGTGAGTGATTACGTCAAACCGGGTTAACATTATGAAAAAATCATGTAATTACTTTATTACATATTCTCAATATTTTAAAAAATAGTCGAATTTAAATTTTAAGGAATAAAGTGTTTTTATATTATTGAATTCAATCTGTTTTATTTTTGTTTAGTAAACAAACGGTAAATTGAAATTTAAAAACTGAGAAAAGTAATAAAAAAACTTGCTGCTGCAAAAATTATGTCATAGTTTCTGAAAATGACTTGGTTCAAAGAATTCTATTGCTTTTTGTCGTATAAATAGATAATATGCCCTTTCACCTTCTAAAACGAATCATCTTCACTCCATTCACTTTTTGGTAACCAATATATTTCTGAATATGAAATAAAAATACGGTTGTTTTTATTTATTTGATGTAAAATGTCAATAGAATATTTTTGACAATGAAAGTTTCTGGAAATTTTCAGATTCATTGAGAAATTCCTAAAATGAAAGAAAATTTAAACTATGAAAAATAAACCTACAAGGGTGAAAATTTTTTAATTGATTGAATTTAGTGTTAGTTAGGAAAAAAGAAAATCTGTTGGGTTTTTTTTCGCATTCTTTTTATTAATTAAGTGAAAAAAAACTTTGCTATCAAGAGCTAATTTTAATAAAAGTAGCGTGCAATTTTTGTTTTTTATTGACTGAAGTGGATGGAAAAAGTTTAGATTATTACAAAATTTTCTTTTAAGACAGCAAGGAAAATAAATATCATCAGAAAGAGAAAAATGTTTACTATTTAATAAAATATCTCTCTCCTATTGATCTTTTAATCTTTATTTTTTTATCTTCATTATTCTTTTTTCCTGACCTTTCGTCAAGGCATATTCGGTTCTAATGGTTCGAATTATTTACTAACTTTCTACCTTTGACATCAGTTAGTTCACTCACAGTATAGACTTTCCTGGCCGATAAAATTTTAATACGGAATATATTTATTTTAAATTTCACTTTGTTGTTGGATAAGATAGAAAAATATGAATTTAATGGATTACTAATTACTTTGCCTACAAAGGGAGTTAAGGTTTAAGATGTCACTTCTTTATTTAATTCTAATATTGGTAAAAGCATGTTAATGAATAGATTGATGGAACAATAAAAATTTTTTTTAGTTTTATCATAATATTAGAAATGTTTCTGTGAATGCATAGACTTGCATTTAAAAAAATATTGAAAAAATAAAAATTGTAAAGAAATGAAACTGGTATAATTAAAAAGATCATTTTTTTTTAATTTTAAGAGAATAGGAAAACTATGTTTGAGAGATTAAAAAAATTTAAGTTATAATTTAAAGTCATGAATTTCCTTAAATTTTAATTTTTGATTTAAAATTTAATTTTTAATTTAAACTTTGGTCTTTGAAAAGTTGACAGTTTACTTTGGAAAATTTGCATCGTATACATTTATATTTATGCATGCAGTTGATGGTTCGATTTTTTGTAATTAATTTTTTTTTTGTATTATTATAAGTTTTGCAAGAACTGCCTTTAAAAAAAATCATCATTTCATTTATTTAGTTTCTCCGAAAAAAGATGATTTTTCAAAAAAAAAAAAAAAAACGAATTATGATTTTAAATTTGTTATTTGTATTTATTATTTATCACTTGTATTTCATCTTCATCATTTGTATTTAATCGTTATCACTTGTATTTTATATTCATAATTTGTATTCATATTTGTATGTAATCTTTCTAATTTGTATTTAATCATTTCTTTTACTACATAAAATGTCTGCACCTTATTTTATTATATTTTTCACAAAGTTTGCGAAATGAATTTTGTGAGGGGATTAATTTACTGTTAGTACGAACATCTGATTATATGTGTACATGTGGAAGTCTCTTGGAATTTGGAAACAAACCACCCCATATTTCTAACAAATTGGAAAAAGGAGTTTTCTTCAATTTTGAAGATTCGCAAAAATTACAAATTCTTCATCTCTTTCCGCACTGATTGCCTTTATATAAATTTATTTAATATCTGACAATTAACGACTTTTTAAATTTCATCTTACTACAAATTTAAAAATATATATAAGATGGTCTGTATAGTAGTTCCAATGTACTAAAATTTTCACTCAAATATTTCTAAATTCTGCTTGAAAAGATTTTTAAAAAATTCTTCTTACGATAATCTAACAAATGTATCAAATTTTAATAGTATATAACATATAGATTCGTAAGCATTCATCACTTAGATGATAGGATATAAAAAATTCTTTTGAAAAAACAGGCACAGCATTATTATTCATATCCCTTAATGTCTTTCAAAAAATTGCATATTTTTTCAGAATTTCAATCTTTTAGAAATTTATTTATTGTTTTCTTGTCGTGCAATTCATTTTTAAATATCATTTATGACATATTGTTATAAAAAAAGTGATTTGATATAATGCATTCATTCCAAAAGTTTTATATTTATGAAAAGTACGAAACAAAAGTATATTGAAGTAATTTTAGTGTAATTAATTGTTTTTAGTTTCGCAACTATCCCTTTAAGATTTTCAGCAAAGGAAAGGCCTTCAATTAAAAATTGTGTGATATTTCACATTAAGACTAAGTTTTGTAAACGCAGCAGAAATTCTGAAGGAAAAAGTTACATGTGAATTTTTGAGAGAAAGAACAAATACTTAAGAAAAATAGTTTCTCTTATGTCATAACTAATCTCATAACGATGTTCAGCAAAAAATATTAAAATTTTCTTATAATATTAAAATTTACTTTAACAACAAAAAGAAACATTACACTTTTTTCAGTAAAATTCGGTTTCGTATTCAAATATATTCAGTTATTAAAACTAACGAAAGTAAAAAAGTATTGATTTTAAAGAATATAATTATTGCCAAATTAAAATTTGAAATTTCAAAAATATATACTTTTAATAAAGAGTAGAAAGAGAAGTGAAAATATTTTGTCCAAATATATCAAATTAAAACCTCATAGAAGCACAAAAAATAACAAGATTTTTATTGAATAAAACTTATTGTCATGATATCCTCTTTCTGGTTAGCTAATTGTTATAAGTAAGAAAAACTAGAGGCAAAAAATTAACATAATATTGGAAATAGTTATTTTAATTCAGATAATCCAGCTATAAAAATAGGTAAGATTCTTAAATATTTATCAATACTTTTTATTTAAATTGATATCTTAATATAACTGAAATAAAAGAAAAATGCATGCTTTTGTTTTCAATAGACAGTAATTTGAATTCTAAATATTTAATGTGGAAATTTTATAAAGAGATTAAAAAATAACTCTTTATCTAGGAAACTAATTAACTAAATTTTCGAAACAACATCAATTTGATAAAGTTATATATTAGTAGAAAAAGAATGCAATCAAAGTGGAAGGTTTGATTTTTCTTCTTTGGAAATGAAAATGAAAATAACTTCAAAGTGAGAAAAGGTTTGGTATTTAACAACTCATTTCCTCAAAAAGCAATATAACATTTACAAAATGAGTGACAAATGAATACTGATGATTTTCAGTTAGGCTCATTTTGTTTTCGTGAATCGCTAACTTATATTTTTTTGTTAAATGATACGTAGGTTGGAGTCAAATAACAGCCGATTTTGTTTCATTTTCAACCTCTATTTGTTTATTATGAAGGCAGTTTAGCTCTCTTACTTTGAGAAAAGATGATGTAAAACTAGCACGAGGTAGCAAGATAATCTAAATCAGATTTAATACCGTGGGAATAATTCTCTGAGAGAAAGAACTCCTTCCGTGAATATATTTGTTTTTATTTCGGATAAAATTTTCTGTTTCGGCAATAAATGAAGATTTTTCTAACAAAATTGAGCTCAGCGGACTTCATTGAATATTAACTATTGCACATTTTTAGGATATTTAAACGCTTTCATAAGTTTTACAACTAATAGACCAACCAATATATTCGGTTCTCAATTACTTCTTCTTATAGTTACTCGTCTTAGTATTTTGTGTTTAGTTTTGTGCTGTATTGTGGAGAATTAAGTATGGATTGTTTTATTAGAAATTTAGAACAAATTTGATATTAATACATTTTTTTATTATTTTATTTTTGGTTTTTTAAGTCAACAAATTCAAATGTACGCGAATACGTGACCAGAATATATGTGTTAAAATTTTGTATATATCTACGTTTCTGGTGATATTCTATCTTCTAGATTTCATCTTTTTAGTTCATTGAATTTTTTAGTTTTAATACAGGGTGATTATAGTTAATCTTCCTCTATAAACATCATGCAACGCAAACGGATGGACAGATTGCAACTAAATTTGGTATACACTATTCATGAGATGTGCTCATAGAATTTTGAAAAAAAAAATCTAAAATGTCTACCAGAGGATGCTTTCTCCGGGAAAACATTAAATTCAACACATTTATTTAGATTTATTTAACTCTCCTTTTTTTTTTTTACAGCGTCAATGATAACATGATTTGAATTGTCTATAAATTACGTTTTTGCAAATATTTCAAAGGAAGAAAGTAAAGATATTCCACATTGCTGCTGTATTTCTAATTAAACTGCGAATAATTTGATTCAAAGAAGCTTTTTAGCCGATTTTCATCCAAATGCGATTCCGGGGAATCAATACATTGAGTTCAGATAATCCCTTTTTAACTTCGATACAAATTAACATTTATATCATCCAAAATGACAAAACAAGGAGAAAAGCAATTGGTAGTGGAATCATAACTAACTTCGATATTTATATTGATTCAAATATGAATCATTATAAGGAGAATGACAAATTCTATTGCAATTAAAGCTAACTGAATCATTTGTATGGATTTAAATGTGAATCAAGGAGTAAAGCAAATGCTGATGCAATTGAGGTATTTGCATTGATTCAAATTTGAACCAATACAAATTCAAATAATTCAATGAAAAGATTTTAGATTATCGTTTTTTGAGTCATTATTTCAGTTTTTCACAAAAGTCACCCTAATAAAGAGTGTAGCAAGTGTTCATGCATTATAAATTATACTGGGATTCATTTTCGGGTAAAAAGACTTTTTTTTTAAAAAAAAATCTATTTCCACAAATATCCGATTCAGTAAACGTTCCAACGATTCAACAATAAGTGAATCAATACAATATATTTAAACAGTCACTTTTTTTAGTTTTGAAACCAATGATGTTTTGCCAAATCTACCAAATCAGCGAAAAAGAGTGTAAAGCAAAAGGAGAATAATTTGATTTTCATCAAAATGCGATTCAGGGGAATCAATACATTGAGTTTACATAATCTCTTTTTAATTTCGATACAAATTAGCATTTAGATTACCCAAAAGGACAAAACAAGGAGAATGGCAAATGGTAGTGGAATTATAACTAAGTTCGATATTTGTATTTATTCAAATACGAATCATTATAAGGAGAATGGCTAATACTATCGCGATTAAAACTAACTGAGACATTTGTATTGATTTAAGTTGAATCATTACAAGGATTAAGGCAAATACTGTTGAAATTGAAACCAACTCGGGTATTTATTATTCAAATGTGAATCATTACAAGGAGAATGGCAAATGCAATTAAAATTGAACTAACTCAAGAAAACTAACTGGAGTATTTGTATTGATTCAAATGTGAATTATTACAAGGAGAATGACAAATACTATTGCAATTGAAACTAACTGTGGTATTTGTATTGATTCAAATGGGAATCATTACTGGACGTAAGTCAAATGCTGTTACAATTGAGACTAACTGGGGTATTTGCAGTGATTAAAATTTGAACCAATACAAATTTAAATAACTCAGTGAAAATATTTTAGATTATCGTTTTTTCAGTTAATATTTCAGTTTTTCACAAAAATCACCCTAAAAAAGAGTAAAGCAAGAGTTTATGCATTATAAATTACACTGGGATTTATTTGTGGATAAAAAGACTTTTTTAAAAAAAATCTATTTCCACACGAATCCAATTCAGTGAATGTTCCAACGATTCAACAAGAAGTGAATCAATGCAATATATTTAAACAGTCACTTTTTTTTTAGTTTTGAAACCAATGATGTTTTGCCAAATCTATCAAATCAGCGAAAAAAGAGTGTCACAAATATCGCTGAGACCGATGACTACCAAATCACGCAAAAACATAATTCTCTTAATATGCCGAGACAGAAATGAAAAGCGGCCTGACAGCAAACAATCAGCAGCTGTTTAACTCCATTAAAAGAGCCGATGAGGAGAAGTGTGGGATCAAACAATAAACTTAATGACTGGAAACGAGCGAACACTGTCATAGACGGAGGAGTATCTCAACTTCAATCTCAGATGTCACGACATATTTGCCCACGCTGGCACGCTTTCCTGATTTGCATATATTTTGGAGAGAAAAAAAGAATAAAGGAAAGCGTCTTTGTTGTTTTTAGTCCACCTTCAAAGAATATCTTTCACAAAGTAAACATAGGTAATAGGGAAAAACCGTTTGATCTTTTGACCCTATTGTTTTGTTCAAGCATTGAGCTTGGAAAAGACATTTCGACTTGTTATTTTAGTGTCATTTTCTTTATTTTAGAAGCTCGACTCATTAATTTTATTAAAAATGGCTCATTTCAAAAGTTATTGGTTTTATATGTTGACTCAATTTCTTCTATGCTCAGATTATAACACCTTAAAAGTTCGAGCAATCTACTCAATTTTATCGACATGATGCTTAATTGTAAGTCAACACCCAAAAAGCAGATAATCGCACTTTTTGACAACAAACAATATTACAAATAATGTTAACCCTTTAGAAACTTTAAGAAATAACTATTTCACATTTATCTGCATAATATATACCAAAAAAACACTGACTCAGGTTAATAACTTTATTCTTTATACTTAGCTAAGAAATTCAAAAATAAGACATTAAAAATATCTTAAAATTCAAAATTTATAATTTTTTAGCAGTTTTTTATTATCAATAAGCTTTATAACTAAACAAAAAAAACTAAAATTATCTCTTTATTTAATGATTATTTTTATCTTATTATTATTTATTTTATTTCATTATTATTTTTTTCATATATGAATAATGTAAAATTTGTTATTTAATAATAGCAAAATATGAACTTTTCTGTTTGGAAATAGTAAATTGTTTTTAAATATGAAGTAAATAAAAATTTAACTTCAAATGATGTTATCAAATGCGGCTTGAAGAGTTGGAGTTTGCAATAAATAAATTAAATATTGATTTCTTTATATTAAAATTTTACTTCAATAATTTAAAAAAAATTAAAAAATCCCCTCGGCCTTTTAACAATAGAATAGTATAAAATTATTCATATAACAAGGTAGTGAAATTTAAATAAAGGGAGAACAAACTAAAAATTAATCAGAAAATTCTAATAGAAATTAATTCCTAATAGTTTTGATATTATAGGTATTTTAAAATGACGCAACTGTTTGTTTAAAATAAACGTAAAAAAAGCGTTACAAAACATTTTTGTCAATTACTCTTTAATTAAAAAACATAATTCTCCTTTACATCAGGCTGTTTTATGTTTACTGTTTTGCTGTGTCTCTGTCATTCTGATTGATAGCTTTTTTCGGATTTTTAATTTAAATATATGATGTCAAATTCGGGACAGCTATATTCAGAGCAACTAGTAATCAATAACGATATGTAACAAAGCTTTTAATAAAAATTTGTTTAATTTTCAGTATTCCTAATTTTATGTAATTATTTAAAAAGTACAACAACTTTAGATGATCGATTACATGTCATAAGATATCATTGTATCATCGTCCTCCACAATTATGAAAAGATTTAAAAATTTAAAAAAATTTTGGAGATTTATTTTTTGACTTTTCTCCAAAGATATTTTGTAAGAATTTGAAAACAAAATTTAATGAAATTGCTGTGCCTAAATTTTGTAAATGTCAACTAATTTTATTATTTAGAAACTCTTAATAATTATATGTTCTCTAATATATAACCATTAACATTGAACAAATGGTTTAATTTTCTTATAAAATTCAGAACGGCTCACATTCTTCATGGAACAGTTTTGAGATTCATCAAAGTGGACAAGATATGCTGCAAGTTTGGACAGATAGTTCTATAAAAAAATGTGCCAAATGTCTTGAAGAGCCAAAAGCTAGCCTTTGTTTTTCTTTGTTTATTTTGTATTTTCGAAATAAACTAATGTTTTAATAAAAAATGAAGGTTTATTCAGACCAAAATAAGTATATAAATTATTTATTGCACTCAAGGGAAAGCTTGAATTTAGCATTAAGTGTTTGGAAAGAAAATGAAATCATGGAAGCACATAGTCAAGTATAATCTAATAATTTTTTTTAAAAATATTTGTCCATACGTATATGTGCATACAAGCAGGATTGCAAATGTTCCTTTCTTAAAAAATTGTACTTAATGTCATGAACTTGAACAATCACATATATTATAAGAACTTCATATATCGGAGTGTTTTTTTTTATTTTTATATTAAAAAAAAACTATTTAACTTTTTTGAACAACCTGTCAAGAGCTTGAACCATTAAAGATGTAACAAGAATTTTATATATCGGTGTTTTATGTTTTTTATATATTAAACCATTTTTAATTAAAATTTTATTTAATTTTTGCAGATCTTTCAAGAATTTTCAAGAGAAATAAAAAAATTCGTATCAAAATAGGGCACCACGTTATTAATGACTCGCCAGAAATTATGTGACTAACAACAATTTTCAAATGCTAATATCCAATGAGAAATTTATTGAACCAGTAGTTAACTCATATGTCTTGTTCAATTTTCATCCTTAAAATTTATAGTATTAAAAAAAAATGAGAACAAATTATACATCAGTAATCAGAAGTGTCTAATAATAACGACCATTAACTGTACAAATACTATACGAATGCTACTCTCTCCTTTTTCGTTTCTTACTATTAATATAAACATGTTATTATGGTCATAAGAAAATTCTTATGATTAAAAGATAATTTTTATTAAAAAATTACTTCGATTGAAAAAACACACACGACAATTTTATTAGACTAAAATTATTTTTTCTTATAATAGCAAATGATATTTTAATGACAATTAAATTTCTTTTCACATACAATAATTAATTTTAAAAGTTTCACGAGAGATATACTCACATTTTGAATAAAGAATATTTATCACTTATAGTAGAAAAAGGAATCATCTTTCAGGAATTAACCCTTTGCACTCCGAAAAATAATTAGATGCAAAATTACCCACCTAATGCAAAGATTTGTTTATTACTACGGAAAATAAATACACTTTAAAGTCGAATTTCTTTGAAAAAACAATCTACATCACTTAATCATTATGTAGGCGTTTTTAACAATAAAATTTGAAAAATAAATAAATAAAAGGTCAAAATGATGCACCTTCTTGAATGTCGAGTCAGAGGCGCCATCAGAATGCAAAGGGTTAATATGTACGCATATATCAGAAATTTAGATCGACATAAACTCAATCGATGAACAATCGATATGCAATAACAAGTATGAAAAATCGATTTAAACAATAATAAAGTTGATTTTTTAAAAAATATTCTTTCACTTTTATCTATGACCCCCCCCCCTCTAAATGATTCTTTTGAAAATTTCAGTTTTTAAATTTTATTTTGCATAAATTTTATAGTTTTTAAATTGCAAAATAACGGGTATTATCATTTTTAGAATTATAACCACAAAATCAAATGTGCTTGTCATAATGGATTGTTTTTTTCAAATACAAATTTTCTTATAGAATCTCAATTTTCAAAAGCATAAATAACAATCACTCTTGTTTAGAAAATCTTCAATTATTTTTTAGAAATAGACAAGGAAAATGCATCTTTTAAATATGTTTAATTTGACTCCTATTCCTTAACATTCCGCTTGTTCAATTACTTGCAAAAATGATGTTCCGAGAAGTTAAATACAGGCATCATTTTTAAATTTGTCTTCCTTGTTTTCTGGAAAAGACAAGGAAGATAGTAAAATTTTGATATACTAGAAAATTTGTATTAAATACACCAATCAGGAAAAAGAACTCGTCCGTCATTCTCGAACGCTTCAATGATATGATGTATTTTAAGTTTGAAATTGTCTTATCGTGAAGAAAATCAAGATTGAAGTTTGAATTTTTTCAACTAATCGATTAAGTCTAAATATTAAGACACTAAACACATTTTATGTAGAATCAAGCAAAAAAAAATGTGTAAATTAATTCATTGGTTCAAGTGAATAGATTCCAATTTCAATTTCAACTCTCCCGTATACTTGAATAGACAAATGAATAGACAGTTTACCGATTCAAGAATTTGATCTAAACTTAAATATAAATATGCTATTATGTAAACATAAACCACATTTCCTTCATTTAGCTCATTGTTAATAATAAATATAACACTTGAGGATAAATAATAATTCCAAAACAATAAAAAAAACTAAACTTCATTTTACTGTAATGCTTTTCTATAAAATCTGCACAAGATTGGCTCTATAATTTTTTTTCTGTGGGAACGAAGTTTAAAAAGTTAAATTCTTAATCTTAATAAATCGCATTTAATTTTTCTGTCCGATGTATTTGTAAAATATTAATATTTTTAAAGTTGTTCAACCGTTTAAAAGTAATTTAAGAATACAACATGAAATAACAACAATTTTCTAAAATTTCAATTTTCTGACGTGTAAAAAAAGGTCAATCCCCACAAATTTTTCAAACACAGCTTTAAATATTTCGTGAACTGTTTTAGAAACATACTCTTTTTTACAGTGAATTTTGTGATTTATTAGTCTGAATATTTAAAAAGGCTAATAATACATTCTTAGTTGTTGTTACTAATGGTACTTGATATGGACAAGCCTGCCGCTGATACAGCCACAGATTTAAGCCGAAAGAAGCGTCTCTTGTTTTGGAAGTAGCGCCAACTAGGGCCAAGAGTACGACTTAGCTACACACTCACCACATTTGCTTGCACATACTCTTTTTACAGGGGGGGGGGGCACATTCATACAAGTCACAGATAGAACACAAAAAAACAACCATGCCCGAACCAGGACTCGCAGAACACGAGGAAGGCGCGCTTTCTCTGTGCCAGAAGGTCAGCAATACATTCTTTAAATTTGGAATTGATTAAAAACTTTAAAAGAGTGAATGTTATTCATAATAAATTATAGATAGAAGTAAAAAAATATTGTTTTTATCTTTTGTATTAATTAATAAATTTTTTAATAATTGAATTTATTTCTTCAGAAATAAAATAGCTTTTGATTGGATTTTGTGTGTTCCATTTCATATATTTTTTAAAATTGTAAGCACGTAAAATAGTTCTTCAATCGCTCATAATATGACAAAAAGAATCTTCTTACAGTTGCAATACAATTTGTAAGAAAGAAATATACGTAATTATTGTTGAATTTCAAAAATCGTTTCATTGAGATTTTGAAAGGGCATGTCGAAAACCCTTATTTGTGGATCAATTCCATTTGTTCTTGGTCCGAAACTGTTATTTATTACATGACTCATTCTTACAAACTTATTTTCTACTTATTATTCTTTTCATGTCTTTGAAATAATCAATACAGATGTTGTATTCTAATCCGAGCTACAGCTGTTATGATTAGAATTACCGAATAGGAAAACACACAAACAAGCATTGTTCCGAGCTTACTATTTTCGAATTCTCCGAAAGGAATATGCACGCAAACAAACATGTCATTACCCTTATGTTTGAAATCTGAAAATAGCAGACGATAGTTAATCCTTTCTCTAACGATCTTTTGATTCGTAGGCAATAAAGTATAGAACCAATCGTTCGTGAAAATAGCCCGAAAAGTTGTCACAATTTCATCAGAAAAAAATAAATAATGTGTCTAAACTGACAAGGATGGGCGATTCAGGTTTGTCGTTTTATTTATTTTGCTAAGTTCAGGTAAACAGAAACGGAAAAAAAAAGAATCAGTTCAAGAAAATCATCAGTTACAGTCGGGATTTCATTTGATGCATGACATCACAAGACTATTAAGTTAATAAATTGAATTCATTCTATAAGTGAGTTTTAGATAAATACAAGCTTTTATTAGAATCGCTACCTTCTATAAGCAATTTAGCGTTTTTTAAACTAACGTAAACTAGCGCTACCTTCTATAAGCAATTTAGCGTTTTTTAAACTAACGTAAAGCCGTCCGAAATTCTAAATAATAATTACAACAAAAATAAAATAGACTTTAACTGCTTTTTTTTTGTTTAACAAAAATTATTTATTTATTTTTAGACTAATAACTATGACTTTTATATTTCCCATTCCCAATTCCGTTTGATGTTAAAAAACACCTTTGAATTTAATTTTTATCTAGCATTTTATTGTATGTCTTTAATATTAGTTTTGGATAAAGCATTCTTCTTTGAAACGTAAAATAATTTTGAACAAGAAATACCCATTTAACCCAGTTACTTCGATTTTTTACATGGTGTCTAGTTTTAGACGACTTTTTAAATTACTTTATCTTTTTGTACTGTAAGAGAGTAACAAAACTTTTGTCGCCAATATTTCCAATACCTAACTTGAAGTTAGAAACCATTGTTGTAAAGATTTTATATATAACCTTATAGTAAAATTAAGAAAATATTTTTTTATTATTTACAATTAATTAATATAAACTGCGGAAACTCTTATTTTATAATACACTAGATGAAGTAAGATTTTCTCGGGGATAAAATTCTTTTATTATATATATATTTCAACATAAAAAAAATATTTTTTCCTTTAAAAATGCATAAAGTACAAAAGTTCATTGTCTCCACCAACTTTCAAAAAATTAAATTGGCAATATCAGTTTCACCGTACTATCTTCGAATGTCTGCACATTTTTTCCCGTATGTGATGAATAACTTTTGGATAATATTACAAATTCGATGGAAAAAATTCAGTATCACAACTCGAAAATTTTATGTACGATTTTATGATTTAAATTATATAAAATATTACACTTGATTTAATTTTATTACTTGTTATTAAAAGTGTTTTAATTTAACAAGAATGGCAACCGTAATATTTTCCTTAAATGGAAGCAAATATTTTTAGATAGAATTAACAGATTTATTAATTATCTCTAATCCAACACACAAATAATTCAGGCACTTCTCAGTACTTGAGAGAAAAGTTTTTCCCATATATCTGATAAATAACTTTTGGGGAATATTACAAATTCGATGGAAAAATTCAATATCACAACTCGAAGATTTTATGTATGATTTTATGATTTAAATTATATAAAATATTACACTTGATTTAAATTTATTACTTGTTATTAAAAGTGTTTTAATTTAACAAAAATGGCAACCGTAATCTTTTCCTGAAATGGAAGCAAATATTTTTAGTTAGAATTAACAGATTTATTAATTATCTCTAATACAACACACAAATTATTCAGTTACTTCACATTACTTGTGAGAAAAATGTGAATTATCTGTTGAATAAATTTGATTGATAAATTTGACTGAATTGATTTCTGTCGCATACCAGTTTTGTGTAAATTTTCGTTAGTATTTATACAGCCTACCTTGAGCTGCAAGTATTCAGCTAAATTCTGAAATCCTAATAAAAACAATTTAATTTTTTTATAAATTTTATTATACATGATATGTTTCATGAGGGCATTAGAACATAAAAGTAGAAATGTGTTTTGAATGAATTTTTAAAATGAGGATGAATGAATTTTTTAAATTTTATTTCCTAAAAATTAAACACAACATATAATAATGAGAAAATAGCAACTACATAATCAGTGAAGTTTTAAAATTTAATGCCATGAAATCATTCATTATTTCTTTCTTTTAAGATAATCAAATTTGAAAAAGAATATAAAGAAAATAATATAAATATTCTCTTATAAATTTTAACAGCCTTTGTAACTGATTAATTTACAAATGAAACTATAAATCACTTTCTACTGGAGATATGATTTGCTGTAAACCTGACAAAGTGATTTTTAAAATGGATCTTCAAATTTTTAATAAAAAATTCGCAAATTTATTTTAAATTTTTTTTTGTTAAAGCAATAAGAACACTATGTCAAAAAAATTCTTACTATAAATATAAATGCTTGTTAAAACTAAAATTTCATTCTTGTTTTTAAAACCGAGCCTAAAGTATCATCAGTTTTGAAAAAAGGAAAAGAAAGAATCTAAATTAACCATTTTATTTTTTTAAAGAACTGAGTTAAAGTGTAAATTCCAGAATTCACTTTAAGAGCATTTATGAATCATAATAAAAAATTATTCTTAATATTTTCATCAACCTATAAAAATAATATATTAGTAGATCACATCCTAAAAAAATCAGTTACCCAAAATGAACACAGTGTTAAATATTAAGATAAGTTTTTGAAATTACCTTTCTTTTATAAAATTATTAGAATTTTTGAAAAAGAATTCGAAATTTATAGGATTTTTTAATAAATCATACATGTGATTAATATCGTTTTTGTAAAAATATTGTGTAGACATAAAAGAAAAGAAAAATTTAGGAAGAAAAATCATCCTCAGCAAATCGCTAGTGTATTTAAAATCATTATGAAATAATAAGAGATAATTCTACATTTTAAACCAATCTTTGCATTTACATGAGAAATTTCAATTAATCTTAGTCAAATTATTTTTCGTAATTCAGTAGATATCAATACATATATACGGGCGTATTTGATGATTTTTATACTTTTTTTTTCATATTTATTTTAACTCTTTGAAAAATAACCCTAAAATTTTATTAAAAATACTGTAATTTTGCTGTGCTTGTACAATGGAGAATCTCGTAGATATTAAGATGATTGTTTGACAAAGTAAAAATATACTTAAGCTAATTTTTATTAACAATATTTCCTTCTTGGCACTTCAAAAAAATTACAGTTGCAGATCTTACGCTCTGATAAGAAGTTCCAAAATTAGATTTCAAGAAAAGGAATAATCAAAGATTTAAAAATACAGAAAAGGCTCTTGAAAATGCGAGTTTTTCTTTTCTTTTCTTTTTCATTTCTTAATCTTGAAAACTATATTCTGCAGTCTGACTGTCAGTCTAGAAATATGAAACTCCTCAAGAAATAACTAAATGATTTTATAAAATGTGCATTATAATAAATTACACTTAATTGAGCATTTTTCTTTTTGATAAAACTGTCTCTAAAATGAATGATAGGGTGAATTTGGATCTTTGGCAAAAGCAGCCAAGATTTCTGATCTTATCAGTCTTATTTTTAAACCTGATTCTAAAATGAATTCTACACTTTTCTTTCTTTAATTCTTGACATCTCTTTCATTTGAAATTAATGAATTCAAATTTCAAGATAATTCACGAGTTAAAAAACTCGTTAAAATTGAATATGTTTGAATAAAACGGGAAAAAAAGGTACTGATGTAAAAAAAATGCAATAAAATATATTTATAGAATTCATTCCTTGTTAATAAATATAAGGATCTTATTTTACATTAAAGTATGAAATTAAAATATTTTATATCAATTTTAGGCATGGAAATATAGACAAAATTCAAATTTTCGTATTCTGAAATTTTTTGTCACTTTATAATTTGATGGAATAAAACCTGAAGAATTACGTTATAGATTGCTTTTATTAGAAGAGAACATTTTTTTAATCCTCAAAGATTTGTATGCATTCAGAGAAATCTTCAAGAAAATGAAATGAAATAAAATGAAATAGTTCTCTTTAAACTTAAGAAAGATTTAAAATAAGTAAAATCAAAGAATTTCATTTCATTTCTGAAGTATAGATGCTTGTATAAGCTCGAAATTTTAGTATTCTGAATATGCATTGTCAAATTGTAATTTATAGAAATTCAATCCTATGAAAATTACAAGTGAGAAAAACCAATTTCTTCTAACAGTATCTCTTGCTATTACTAAAATTCTTGCTCATACAATTGGCATTTAAACGAGACATCGCATTTCAAATTAAAAAAAACAATGAGCAATGTGATTTTGGTGGTAAAACCTCCATACAAATATATTCTAGGAAAATCAAGCATGTAAAGATACAAATTGCTCTAATTTCTGACCGCGTTGTCGCAGTTAAATTATCTATCTTACTTGATACGTTATTTTTATATTTATTTTAAAATGAAAATAAATTAAGCTGTTAATTACATGATACATGATTTTAATGTTGTTTTTCCCCCTATAAAAATTCACTGAGTAGAGCCTTAACAAATACTTTTTGGAAATTTTAACAAATATTTTTTGGAAATTTTTCATCTTTCACTCTTTTAAGGAAAGTTTTAATGATATTACAGGAAGATGAATGTAATTGGAAAAAGTAAATGTAGTTAGAAAATGATGATTTTTAAGGTTAAACAGAGGTTATTTTATTTCAATACTTCCTTTCAAAATATAAGGAATTATTTTCTTGTGAAGACTGGGTTTCTTTTTTCCCTATATTTGTTACAGAAAATTCAATGTTTAAATATATATTACCTCTATTAATTTATTATGTAGAAACTATTTAATTATTTATTGAGTTTCGAAGAGGAATAAAAGGTCTTTCTAATAATGAAATAAAACTAATATATAATCATATTTTATAATTAACTGTGAAATATACGAAAAAAATGTTTCTATGTCCTGAGCTAATTTTGGGAAATCTGTGACTTCATAAAAAATTTTTATAAAGTTTTTTACAAAGTTACATATTATTTGGAAGAATTTATAAATTTTACCTATAAATTTGATTAAAAATTTTTAACCCCGATGTATAAAATTTTCTTACTGTAATATTTTAATCTGCTAATTAATATCATAGCAAAACGAGAATTTTGGCAGGTTTCAGGATTTTAAAGACACTGAAAGTTTTAAGAATTTGAGTCTCTTAAAGTATATAAATTATTAATGCTAATGCTTATCAGCAATTTTCTATGAAAATGTTTTAAGTTAGAGAATGTAAAACCTCCAAACATGATACAAATATCTTGATATTTACAGCCATGAGCAACTAATTCATTTATTCAGAAGAAAAAAAAAAACTTTCCCATTTGCCAATAAAAGTTTTCTGTTGCATAAATCGATCAAATGTGATTATATTTTCTTCCGATACATAAAATAAGTAATTTTTAAAAGCACAAAAGTATTATTAATATCAAATTTGTTGTTTTATCCCAATACAATATTTATCGACAATGGATTGTCAGAAAAGAACTGTACATTGAATAAAACTGATATTATTTAATATTCTCATGTTTCAGATTTCTTGAATAATATAGGACTTTTTTCAACCTTTAAGACACTTAACCAACCTAGCAAAATAATGCTATCACAAAAGCTGCATCAAAAAATTTCATGTATCCTCTTGAACATACCACGAACCACGTTTGTAAACATATAATAAAAAATGAAATGTGAAGGTTTCGCCAGAATAGTAAACGAAAAGTGATAAAAAGATTATGAATAGAAAACATATAGTAACAAGTAAATCAACTTATAAATCCTTTAACTAGATATAACTCATCGAAATCTAGATAATCGGATAATCCAATTGTAAACAAACAAAGAACGAAATCGATCGTGTAACTAACTCTTTGGGAACATATAGATTACACTGACGAACAGTTTTATCTCCTAGGGATCAAATAGTATAATCGGGATATAAAAATTATCCTACATATCTATATGTTAATAATCATAGATTTTATCGTTAACAAAATCTGCGAAAAGAGATTATTATTGGGAGTTATTCTTTCCTCAAATTTTAAAACAAAGATTCTATATCGTTAACACTAAGTTCTATGACAATGGCACAATCAATTTGCCTGTACCTTTTGTGTATAAGAAGTTAATAATTATTATATGAGAATTAGAAGGGAGGAGTGTGATTTGACTACTAAAATTATTATTGTTTTCTAATCTAGAAGAGTGTAGTTTTTTTTTATCATAAATACAAAATTCTTATTTTTTTAATCAATTAGAAGAATTATGTCTTAAATTAATAACTTACAAAAGTAAAAAATTAAAATATTGCATCTGCGTATTCATTAATTTCTTTTTTATAAGTAAGTTTGTTCATTTTTCATTTATTTTTCATTTGTTTACTTTCATTTGTTTTTACTTAATAAATATTTTTCTTAAACATTTTAAAAATAATGAATAGTTTTAATAGTTAACTTTTAAGCATGTTATATGGAAAGAGAGATGTTTAGATTTAAAATAACAAAATTTCTTTCATAAATAATGGATATGGAATGTATTGCATTCCATTTGTTTTGTTAACAAAACAGTAGCTTGTAAGTTATTTTGCGTCAGTTGACTTTTAAAAACGGACTTACACAGCATAGAGTTACTACTGCGGCATTCGCGGATAGAACAAGAAAAAAAGTGACTTACCGGCAGCTTTTTCGTTCGCTTCGAGTCCTTCGAAAGCCTTGCTGGTCATTTCGAACAGCGCATCCAGCGGCGACGCGTTAGGGTTAGCCACAGCAGGGCTTTCCGGCGAATCGCTCTCAGATCTCTCCGACCGAGAGTCGTCGTCTGCCGATCGGGGCCTTCGCCTAGACCCCGTCGAACTGTCCAGGTCCCACGGTCGGACGATCCCCCGGACATCTGTGGACAGGGTCCGCTGGATGGACGCAGGTTTGTGGCTAAGAATGTCCTTGATGAAGAAAGAGCTGAGGGGTTTGCTGCTGGGGGCTGCAACGGGTACAGGTGGAGCACTCGGCCGGGATGGGGCCATGCACAGTTTTTTGATGGGTTTGAAGTACTCGTCCTCTTCCGATCCCGCTTCGACATCGGAGGACACGAGGGGGTCGTTTTCGGAGGGGACACTGGTCACGTCAATGTCCACCTCTTCATTTTCGTCCTCCTTGTCGTCCGAGCCGGCCGGCATGGGTGAGGTCAGTTTTTCAGAAGACTGCGACTCGGAGTCTGTGTGAGTGGACATAGTTCAAAATTAGGAACTCAGGAACTACAAGAGTAGAATCAGTTCTGGAGACTTAGATGTCAATTAGGCATTTAAAGGCGAATCACCAACGCCTTTCGTTCAAAATACTTTTTTTTACATAAATTTATTACAGTAATCAGTATATCAACATTGCTTTTCAGTTTCAACTGATTTCACTTATTGAATTTTCGCTATGACCTATAGCGATCTGTCATCACATGTGACAAGACTATACCTGTAATAAACTGTCATCAGAATTTTTTTTCTGCAATTCTTTTAGAAAAATCTATGGAATGAAGTCTTTTCTGATATTTAGTTTTTATAGGATAAATATTTTAGACGGACGAAATTTTTTTTAAAAAATGCTACTGGATGCTGGTATCACAAATCAGAGTGTAATTGTCCCATCAAACCTCCATGTTGACTGAAAACTGATGAGCAGGTAAGAGGAATCAGTGCGATCATCTTGACAATAGCGCCGGAAGGCAAATCAGTATATAAACAGTCACTGCTTTCTTAGATACACGTTCCTGAATGGCACTCTTTCAAAAACTCGTTGTGATACGTCACACATTTACGGCAAGCTGATGAAATATGACGTTTAAACGCCGCTGCTGACTCGGCGAACGGCCAAGTAAGGACTTTGAGTGAGAGAACCAGTCTTCTCAAACCAGGGGGAAGAAAGCTGTTATCCTGGTTAGTCACATAATCACTCAGTCACTCAAAGAGGCTAACTGGGGTTTGACGGTTTGGATCCCGCCCTTTCCTCTCATACCAACCCATCACACGCCGAGCTCCACCCAATGAAGGTTGCTCCGAACCAATGGAAAACGAGGAGACAAATGATGGACGTCTGCATCAAACAAACCGACGGACCAAGGTGCGGTTTAATGTCTTTCGTGTGTAGCAGGGGGGATGAACTCCAAGGGGCATGCGCAGAAGAGTTGCATCACTGGTGTGATGAGGATTCTTGACGAGAAGATAGGAAAAAGGCAGTCTTTGAACTTTGAAAAATTAGAGGTTGCGTTCGTACGGAGAAACAGAGCGGTTGACATCCTGTTTACGTGTTGAGGAAAAAATGGGAGTGGTTTTCTTAATTACTTGGGATGGAGAACTTCCGTCATGGAGGGAAAATCCTAAGTGCTGAGAGCCTATGGTAGTCAATTAGCAGAATTAATTGCTCTTTTTAATTAAGATTGAGGTAAAATTATGAAAAATGATAATAAAATTCCTACAGAAAAGAAAGGAATTTATATCAGTAACTGGTGTCCTTTTCAAAAACTTATCTATTAAAAAAATTTTACTAGTATTAATCCAATTAAGACTAAGAGCTTCTCATCCCCCCCAAAGCATGCAGAGTTACACATTCCCATTCATTCCTTTTCATTTTATGAATATTTTTTTTACTATGAGTTATCTCAAATAAATATTCAAGTCAATATGTCAAGCATTTTAAATTAACCGTATCTGTCTGAAATAACTGAATTTTGTGTGTGTGTGGAGTTAAAATGTGAGATATGCATTAATTGTATTCATCAAAAAATTATAATCTTCTTTTTATCGTTTGTATTTAACAGGGGATAAATAAATAATTCAAAATCATAATCAAATCTCAAAGAGAAAAACTCCGATTTGATTTAATTTTCTCCAATCAATATCATCATAAAAAATCCGATTTAATTTAATTTTCTCTAATCAATGTCATCATAAAAAATCTATAAATAATACATTAGATCGGATATGTAATTTTGATAAATTTGATGATCATAAATTTACATGTACAAAAATAGTGTATTTACGAATTATTAGGTTATAAACGGGATGAATTATTTCACGAATATTTCTTTTCTATAAAAAAATAGGTTAATCCATAGTTGTTATTAATTCGTAATTAATACTGACCGAAACAGAATGAAAAAAGGAAAATCTTCGTTGACATTTGCGATTCGAAAATATTGAAATTATTACAAATGAACAAAATTCTCATTCATAAAAATCGTACATGTTTATGAGTAAGTACTTAAGTTAATTGGATTTTTTTTTTTTTTTGTAATTCTACTTTATTCTTGTAATTCCTTTTCCTTTCTATAAATGTATGTAATTTGCATATCCACGTATATGAAGTAATGAATAAAATACTTTGTTCTGCAAACTGTATTATAATAGTATTTAATATAATATACAGATTTAACTATCTCTAAAATGGGATCTTGTGCTTCTTTCCTTTTTATTTGTAAAAGCGAAATTAACCGCCAATCAAATTTAATCTTACTTTGTTTTAATCTTTTTCTTTATTCTTATTTGGAAATTATTTAACTCTAATAATTTCAACCAAAATTCGTTATCTCTAAAATAATAACAACTGATGGTGATGGGCTGATCTAATATGGGTGTCAAACACGCGTGAAAATTTTCCGCAAAACATAATTTTTCAATTTCTACAGTTAATATTTTCATTGCAATTTTAACTTTAATTCATGTGAATTTTAACTTAAATTTAACACTGTGTTTAAAAAAATGATGCGATTCAAGTGTAAAGGAGTTTTTTTGTAAATTATGTTTCCATTTATTATTGCGATATTTCATTTTATGTATAATATAAATCTAATTATGTACGCTAAATAATCTCTAAATCAAACAATGTTCAAATTAACGATATTCATTTATACTTTTCTGTCACTTTTTATAAATAAATTATATGAAATATAACTTTTTTTTAAATGTAAAACCATCAAATTAAGCGATTACTTGGATAGACGAAGAGCGGGAAAGACGGACGCTTAAGGAATTATCGTTTTGTATATAGTCATGTACAAGTTTTGTTATTAGAGAAAACAGTTTGTAAAGCGGATTTTGAAGAAAAATATGTAATAAAAAGGAAGTTTTCATGCATAGGTGTATAAAAAAAATAAATTACAACTGCTATATAAATGTCAATAAATTTTTATGGGAGCTCAAAAACTTTTTTTTCTTGACTTTCCATCAATTAATAATACTTTATTTCTTATCTTGAATCTCATTAGATTTTATTGTTTTCATAATTAACATTTCGGGTTTTCTTTCTTTCTTTTCTTTTTTCGCCTTTCTTTTTTCTTTCTTTCTCCTTTTTTCTTATTTTCTTATTCACTTGAGATGGAATTTTTGATAAAATTGTACTTCTCATGTGTCTTCCCGTCAACCTGTTCGGCTTCTATAGAAGCGATTTATTCATGAATGATTATTAATGTATTATTAAATGTCAATAAATTCTTAAGAGGACTCGAAGACTTTAATTCTTGAGTTAAAATTTTACACCAATTAATAAATCTAATATTTCCCTTATTCCTCATTAGATTTTATTATACCCATAAGTGTAATTTCTTTCTCGCTCGCTCTCTTTTACATTCTTGTTTAACTCAGGTGAACTTTTTGTCAAGTTTACAATTGTCACTTGCATTTCCAGATGGCTTTTAGCGCGTTTATACAGTAACGCCTTGAATAGGTGTATCTTTATAAATCTATTAATTGTTACCCTTTCTTTATATGAAAACAACTCTTCAAAAATTCGTCCACAATAGCAAATTCTAAACGTTATAGCACAGCAAGGATGACATTTTTTTTTCATTAGTGATTCAATCAGTTTTTGGCATTGTTTCCTAGTTACTTTTGTAAAGAATAGAAATTTTGTATATCTAAATGTTAGTTATGAATGTTTTTATAAAACTGGAGATATTCGAAGCGCGGAAGGAATAAATAAGGTGTGGCAAATTTTAAGCATGCGTCCTTCAGCACTTATTGTACTGAAAGTAAGTAAAAAAAGTTCTTTTTATTTTAAAAGATTAATCACGGTAATTATTCATGTTTTGTCTCAACCCCCCCCCGATAAAAATGATTATTCAAAACAACTCATATGTTTTTCTGAAAGTGAAGTAAAATTTTAATTAAATTTTTAAAAAGGTCAGTTATGGAGTTAACTTGTGTTTATTTCAGGTAAAAGCTTTTTTTTAAATTGAAAATTTTCCATTTAAAGTATATTTTACCTATGAATTTTATAAATGCTTCACAGTATATTTTATGGTTGCATGGTTGTTTTAAATTTTACTAATCATTTTCTCAAATATTCATGGTAAAAAAACAATAATCAAAACAGCTTGTATCTACCAATGATAGAGGTTTAAATTCGTGGAAGAATGCGAAAAGGACTTAGCATATCCAGTACATGTGAATTAATCAATGGTAATGAACCACACGACAACTCGAATTATTCAAAAGATGCTTATTTTGTTTCAATTGCTGTTGGTTTTCTTACCCTGTTGGTTAAAGGAATAGTAAAAGGCAGCGAAAATTCCGTGTTTCATTAGGGGTAATATTCTGGAGTGTTAAGAAATATAAATTTATTTTTAGCATATTTCCAAGCACTGTATCTCCCTTTCTCCTCAGAAAAATCTACTCGAAACTCTAATCGAAAATAATTTGGCACGAATTGTTTGAATTCCCTTTAGTTCCACACACACACACACACACACACACACACACACACACACACACACAC
>JAOUZG010026641.1:11853361-11875077 GCA_026289955.1 Argiope argentata | reverse complement strand
CACACACACACACACACACACACACACACACACACACACACACACACTTTTTGTTAGTTTTTAGACACAAAATTTGAAAATTACCGCAAATAGGTGGATGAATTAGTAAATGGTCTTACAAGTGAAATCGGAGATCAGCGTTAGTTTCAGAACAAGGTAACACTGGTTTTTAACTACTGATCGATCTGTTCATTCATGAATATGGTTATTAAAATACACAACTATTTAGATTAAATAACTTTTAAGTGTGGTAATTATATCAAAATTGTAATTATACCTCAAAACTGAATTTTGTGCAAAATCAGCCATAAAAGAAATACATTCTTACAAAAGGCTTAGTAGGCAGTTTTCTTCATTAAGAGACTTTAGGATCTATTAGATTAAACACAACTGAACGAAGCAGCATAGACAGCGAAAATTATACAAACCAGTCGGAAGAAAACAGAATTGGATTCGGCTTTTTTATATTAAAGTGAAAGAAATCAGAACAGTCTTGTTGCTATAAAGGCAAAATGTTTCTAAATGTGTACTTATTTACATACGGAGATGTGAGTATAAATAGATTAAGAAATAAGATATGAATAGATAAAATAAGAAGAATATAAAATATATGACCAATTTTAACAATATTTTTAATTATTAGCACTAAATAACCTCAGCAGAGTGCTAATGAATTTATTTTTTGAGGCTGTCACAGAATTTTATAGTAATCAAAATAAGAGAAGAGAACAATATTTTTCTCAATTCATCTAGTTTTAAAATTCATTTGCAAATGAAAGATTTTTTTTAATCATATTGTTTGACTGCTTAATATTTCACCATTTTAACATATTCTCACTCGCAATAAATAAAATCCACAATCATCATCATGAATCGAATATATTTTATGTCATTAACCTTATTTAAATACTACTATTAGCATTTTGTCTATAAAAAAAGCTTTAATTTCTGTCTCTGACTTTTATGTTCTTTTCAGCTTTAATCCTCAAACTGAAATCTATTTGGTCTTTCTATCATAAATATTTTTTGTTACAATTATTTCATATTTTGAGGGAGGGGAAGAACCCGAATAAAAATACTTTTTTTTATTTTTTTTACTACATCATCAATAAATGTTTTACATTTATTGTGCACTTTAACAGAATTTAAATTTAGATGAGTTTATAAAAAATGTACATATTCTTAGAATATAGTATAGTTTTTTTTAAAAAAATTTTTTTTATTCTTCTAGCGATTATGACAGACAGTAGTAATAGTCGATAGCTTTTGTAAACATTTACCCCTTACTGATATAGCTTTTCCACTTTTTTCATGTGTTAGGGAAATCTTAGGTCATACACTGTAAATTTCCAGGAAAATAGTTCATGTGTGAATGGTGGAAATGAGCTTTAAATCAGTGTTCGATTTTTTTCATTTTCTATAAAGCTAGTTCTCCCCCCCCCTTTTTTTTTTCTTTATATTATCTTTTTTTTTTATCATAGCCATTTTATTCTCGAAAAAAAGTGAACCTTACGCATAACTAGTTTGAGAAAATAATAGAGATATCATCTATAAATCATCATAAATTACCACATTTGGGTTCTGAAAGTAAAACAACTGTCACTAAGAAACTTATGAAGATTTTCATAGCATTCATTTAAATAAACTGAGAAAGGCATTGATGGAGGAGCGACGGGCTCCTATAGGGAGAAAAAATGATCTAATGTGGAAAAAAAAATACATGTTGTGCAAATTAGATGACGACAATGCATCAATAATCTAATTTTAACTTGCTTTCTTTGACTTTGTTGTTTGTTTGATTATACACGTTACCGGTTGAGAATAAAACACTAAATACATAATAGTCAATTCTTACAAGAGTAAATATTATATACAATAATTATTATCATTAAAGCCGGCTTGCTGGCACAGAGGTAGCGCGTCTTCCTCATGTTCTGGGACTCACGGTTCGAGCATGGTAGCTCTTCTGTGAGCTATCTGTGAGATGTGTGACTGTGCCCCCTCGTAAAAAGGGGTCGTGCAAGCGACTGTGACGAGTGTGTAGCTAAAATCGTACCCTTGGCCCTAGTTGGCGCTACTTGAAACAAGAGACGCTATACCTTCAACTTAAAATCTGCTGATGTATCAGCTCGGCTTTTCCATGGCAAGTGCCATTAGTAACAACTACAACATTATAATTAAAAAATTATAAATCTAGTTAATAAAATCACACAAACAATTGCGTATTTCTCCTAAGTATATAGAATTCGTTCACATAATTTTGTGATTGGTAATAAATTTCTAAATGCTAAAATTTAAAAAAAGCAATAATCATCATCTGAAAAGCTATAAAGACACATTATTTTCAATTTCGAATTATCAATATAAATCTGCTTGATTTGCATCATTTTGGTTTTTATTGGGGTGGCTATAGAAAATTAGTAAATAAAATCCTTAAACCGAAATAAAATAAAATATTTTACTGTAAATTACATCCTCAGTAAATAAGAAACGAAAAGCATTCCTGGATTAAAATTAATTTTGTCAGTTATTTGAGTGGCATTGATAAATACATTTAGACAAATATTTTTTTCGAAATATTATGCATATCTTATGAAATTATGGCGCAGAAAATTTCTTAGAATATTTTATATTAATTGCATAGTATTTAGCAGTATTTAAAAACTTGAAATCCTTTATTTTTATTTCAATAAATAAATTTAAAAATAAAAACTAAATTTCAAAAAAAAAAATTAAAATAATTAGTTTTAATGCTTATTACTGAAGATGTCGATTAATATTTGGATAAAATAAAAAGTAAAATGAATATTTTCCCCCATTCAACAGAATAGTCATTTATTAAAATTATGCATGAGAAACCATCAAGACAAATGTTCTGCTTAATATTGCTAGTAAAATTAAATTACCGGAAAGTACAAGCAATAAATATTTATATACTATATACATTAATCAATATTGCTATAATGTCAGATTTTACATCTTTAAACGTTATTAACTTTCCTATCTCTTTACCCTATTTAACTGAGTTAGCAAATAAAATGTGGATAATCTGTTTAACTCAAAATTACAACTATAATATTGATTAATTTTTTGAATAAAATTAAATAAAAAATTAATATTTTTTCATATACAAAATAGTTATTTATCAAAATTAAGTCATAAAAATAATACAACAAATTTTCTCTTAATATTGTTTTGTAAAAAGAAATGAGTGAAAAGTATTAGCAGTAAATATTTATATATATATATACATTAATTAATGTTGTTATAATGACAGATTTTATGTTCATAGATATTATTAAGATCCTTACTTCTTTACCTTACTTAACAGATTTATGAAATAAAATGTACAGAATCTACATAACTCAAAATTATGGCTAAAATATTGATTAATTTTAAATAAAATTAAATACGAAATTAATATTTTGTACCCTTATACAGAATAGTCATTTATCAAAATTACGTCTGAAAAAATAATACGACAAATGTATTCTTAATATGATTATTGTGTAATAAAATGAGTGAAAAGTGTAAAAGTAAATATTTATTTAGCTATACATTAATTAATGTTGCTATAATGTCAGATTTTATATTGGCTTCCTTACCTCTTTACCCTACTTAACAGAGGTAGGTAATGAAATGTAGAGAATATGCTTAAATCAAAAATATCACCAAAAATTTAAATAAAGCAAAATATTTTTTTTAAATTACTTTAATAGATAGTTACGGTATTTTTTTTTAAATATTTAGTTATTAAAAGAAATTACGCGCATAAAACCTTTTTGCAAAACTACTTTCACACTAACGACTTCGACTTTATATCTGAATATTTCATGATTTGCAAATGCTTTACAGTCATTGAAACTTTTTTTTGTCTGAATGAAAAAAAAAAAAGTTGAAAAATACTGAAAATTTAAAAAAAAAATCTTTAAAAAAAACATAGGGAAAAAATTACTTACGGCGACTGATACAACTTTTGATAGCATTGCCAATTGAGATATTTTGTGACACTGTGAAAATCAAAGTAATTTTTATCATTATTCTATTAGATATTTATGGTATTTTTTAAAAACATTCAGTAATTAGAAAATTGCATGAAGAAAACACTTTACAAACAAAACTACATTCACACTAACGAATTCGACATTAGATCTGAATATTTCATGATTTGCTAGGGCTTTACAATCGTTGACACTTTTTTTTTCGATAAAAAAAGTTGAAAAATACTGAAAAATTTTTTTAGAAACAATCTTTAAAAAACATATTTGAAAAAATACTTATGGTGACTGATAAAACTTTTGACAGCATTGCTAATTGAGATATTTTACGTGACTATGAGAAGCAAAGTAATTATTATTATTATTTTAATAGATAATTATGGTATTTTTTTAAAAACATTTAGTAATGAGAAGAAATTAAATGCAGAAAACACTTTTCAAAAACTTTACAAACAAAACTGCATTCACACTAACGACTTCAGCATTATATCGGAATGTTTCATGATTTGCAAGTGCTTTTCAATCGTTGACACTTTTTTTTTTGTTCTGATAAAAGAAAAGTTGAAAAAAAAAACTGAAAAAAATTTATTTTTCTTTGAAAAAATCTTTAAAAAACATAGGAAAAAAAATACTCATGACGATTGATAAAACTTTCGATAGCATTGCTAATTGAGATATTTTGTTAGACTGGGAAAAGGAAAGCAATTTATGTTATTATTTTAATAGATAATTATGGTATTTTTTTAATTTGTAATTAGAAGAAATTACACGCAAAAAACATTTTACAAACACTTCACGAACAAAACTACATTCATACTAATGACTTCGACATTATATCATGTCATGATTTGCAAGTGCTTTGCAATCGTTGACACTTTTTTTTTATTTCGACAAAAAAAAAGTTGAAAAATAAAGGGACCCCCCCCCACCAAAAATACTAAAAAAAAAAAGAAAAAGAGAGAGAGAGAGAGAGAAAAAAAAAGAAAATTTGTAAAATATTGGAGGGAAAAAAATACCTATGGCGATCGATAGAAGCTTTGACGGCATAGCTAATTGAGACATTTTGTGAGACTTCATAAACCCCTCTACTTTACATAAAACTTCTAGAACGGAGAAAGTAAAATTAGGCCTATTCTTAACTTCCGCCTCAACCCCAGTCCACTAAACTGCGCCTAAATAATTGCAGTGACGGTCAAGCAGCCTATTCCATTCAATATCGCCTCCGGAGGTAACGAAGATAAATGAGATTAGGGGGGACGTGGGGAATTGAACCCTGGTTTTCGGTGGTAAACAGCTGCTACTGTATAACGGGAAAGCGATACTAAACTAGGGGTGGGATGTGAATTGGAATTGAAACGTGATGCCAAAATATAGGTGATTTCGGAGTTGTTTGTGATCACTGATTTTTTTTTCTAGTCACATAAAAAGGAAGTAGAAATGTGAGAGGTTACAAGTTTCACAACTAGTTTGATGAAATACTGTGGATTTTCTAAAAATGCCATAAGACAACTTAAAATTCAATGCATTTTTTTGGTTATAAATTGTGTGTATTCAAATTTATTCGTTGTAATTGGAATGATTTAATTTGAGTAATTTTAAGCATCTAACTGTAATTTTAAGCCTTGTTTAAACAATCGAAATGCTGGAAATAGTGCACTTAGCTATTAGACCGTCCAACTTTATAGACATATTTGTATTCTTCGCTAATGAGTTGCTGAACCACCAATTATGGCAATCCGGCAATGGTGTAATCCCTTAATATTTATCGCCAAATTTAAATCAGTCACCAATCACTAAACCATTGGCGATCGTTGGCGAAGACGGTCTAATACGTAAGTACCAGAAATAGTTTCAATTTCGAGAAAAGGTGAGATTCTACCATTTCAAATAATTTTTAGTGGGGGGTTTATTTTAAACTATAAAGTCGTAGAGGTGTTTTTTTCTTTAATTAAATTATTTATTAGCTGTGAATAAATATATATTTGGAACGAAAATCAATAAATGGCAACAATATCAAAAATACCGTTAAATTTCTGTTATATTGATATTATTTAATTAATTCAAAAATTTATTTAACCAACCTTATAGAAATTCACAAATTGTGGCTTGATATTCGATTTCATTCGTTACAATTAGAAAGATATATTTTGATTAATTGTTATTGTTAATAATGGCACTTACCATGGATAAGCCCGCTGATGCATCAGCGGATTTAAACCGATATAAGCGTCTCTTGTTTGAAGTACCGCCAACTAGGGACTCTAGTTATGCATTCATCCTATTCGCTTACACATCCCCTTTTCACAGGGGGGAGCATTCGCACGCCTCACAGACAGAGCATAGAAGAACAACCATGCCCTACCCAGAATTCACGCTCAGATCATGAGGAAGATGCGCTACCTCTGTGCCAGGATGCCGGCTGAGTATTTGGGGGTAAATTGAGTAATTAGTCGTTAAAGGCAATTTTCAGCCATGTTTAAGCAGTCGAAATGTTAGAAATATTTTTTTTTAATTTTAAGAAAAGTCAAAATTTTACCATTTCAAATAATTGTTTAAGCTTTAAAAAAAAAAAAAAAATAGATTATAGTAGTGAATTTAAATATAACAGTAAACAGTATCAATCATGTTATTAAATAAAATAATTTAATTATAAGCAACATGCATTCGAAGCGATAATCTGTAAATAAAAACAATATCAAAAGTATTACTATATTCCTGTTAAGTCATACATATTGATATAAATAATCTTTTGACCTGATGGATATGGAACAGAAAACCTTGCTGGAATTTTAATCCGGTATTCGCCAAAAAATTTTGCTGTGCTGCTGAATAACTACTCAAATAACCGAGTAAAAATAGGGCAATACTTAGTCAGTCATGATTAAAAAATACTTTATATTTCACATACACTCTTTCTTTTACATTGAGTGTTTTTTACTCACTCCTATTCTGATTTAAGTCTAAACATTCCGAAAGACCGTTGTGTGAATTCACTGTCTGTCTGTCCAGAGCTTTATTCTTTGGTGGCCTGTGGTTTTCTTTGGTGTTTTCCTACCGGATGCATTGATTTAGGAAATTCCAACTTTCCCCCATTTTGCTTTTGCTTGATTGGTATTTACAGCTTGTAAAACATAACGTCGATATTTATCAAATTCTGGCCTGCTTTCATCATGCTTTAACCTTAAAAGTTATTTCGACATAGCATACCTTCAAACCCAAACTAAGGATTGTTTTAAATTTTTGTTAAATAATTTGTTTAACTTGCTGTTAATGGCTTATTAAACAAACAAAAAAATTTTCATTTTAATATACATTACTATTTTAGAATCCTTATACCGTTTGGTTTACTGCGTTATATATTTATTTAATTATCAGTTTATCTGAGTCTAATTAAACCTTAAAAAAAGCAAAGGCCGGCTTTTTGGCACAGAGGTAGCGCGTCTTCCTCGTGTTCTGTGAGCAGCGGGTTGGAGTCCCGGCTGAGGAATGGTTGTTCTTCATGAAGCGGTGTTGTGTGCCTTCTATCTGCGAGATGTGTGAATGTGCCCTCCTGTAAAAAGGGGTTGTGCAAGCGTGAGGACGTGTGTTTCATCCTCATATGAGCTTGGAGTCAGATTTCTGCCCTCGGGTGCTCAGGGATCCATACCCTCAGAAGCTACTACACCCCTCTTTCCATGGTAAAAAGCGGACACGACCTCATCATTAAAAGAGTCAAGATCAATATTGTATAAAAATTGGTGCACTTTAAGAGAATTTTCGCCGGGGTTTCATTCTTAAACTAAATCTCAATTATAATACAATATTACAGAAAATTCATTAAAAGCAAACTTTATATTAAAATTTGTTCAACAATGAAAAAAATATCCAAAATGAAATCTTAATGGCAACAATTATATCATTTCAGGTTTCACTTCAACAATGAAATCTATTGCTGTAAAAAAAATATTCCAAAAAAGAACAAATATCACTGAAAAGATAATTTTTTGAATTTTAAAATGATATAATTTTTTTTTGTTCTATGATAATTTTGGGAGTTCCCCCAGAAAAAAAAAGCCAAAACGTCTTAGTTTTTAATTATTTAAATTTTAAAAAAATCAATTTGAGACGTACATTTTTATCCACCAAAGTATATATATGGACCAAGTTTAATAGTTCTGCGTCAAATAACCAAGTCTATTAAGCATCGATGCACTCACAAACACACTCCGTTTTATCGTCAGTAGAAATCATTCATGCCATGCGTCTCCATTTAATTAGATATGCTTATGCGTAAAAGTTTTACAACAGCCAGGCCGGTTTTGCTATTAAGTAACAAGAGGTTTAGAGATTCCTTGTCTGAAATGTTTGTGATGCCGGTCACAAGAAATTGTTCTCAAATTGCTCGTACTTAATGAGACATTGAACTGAAACTTTCTTGGTGAGCTACCATTTCAGGCCCGATGCACACATCCTATTTGTAATTGAAAAGTTGTTACTTTGCGTGAAGTTCATTGATAGTTGCTAGTTGGTGTATATGTTTGCTAACGGTTATTTATTTTTCATGGTAAATCGGGCAAAACACTTCTACGTTGTTTGCCATTCATCCACTGTATGCCACCAAACCTCAATCTGACCTTCCATTCCACCCTAATTAATCCCAAAACAAATTTCTTCATTAACGTGTTTAAATAAATGGCTTTATTTTAAAACCAGACTTTAATTCAGATATTGGCGAGGAATCATGCAATATTAGACAAGTTCAAAAAAGGCGGAAAACGACGCCTCATTTATTTGAGAAGCATTTATTTGAATAACATATCGAGTTTCACTGAATTCACAACAACCGGCATCGATTCAAATTAAGCATCATTGTCAGAGTATATATGTGATTGCAATGAAGATGGTTTTTATTCTAAAATAAATGGAGCGAGAATGAATTTCGCCTTAATGGAAAAACAAATACCGGAATGAGCAATCAAGTTGAACAATAATCTTCCAGATAAGAAGAATTTTTATCTTTGCATTTCAGTTAATCATTTTAAAGTTATGTAAAAAAAAACTATTTTATATGATTTACTAGCTTTTATCCGTGACTTCGTTAGTGTGAAAATTTTAATGCGTTTATGTGAGAGCTGACGCCAATTAGCACTTCGAAAATGAGTGAATTTTCAACGTCAGTTGGGGTAACGCAGTACAGATAAGAAATTTTTAATTTCCACTATTCCGTTTTATTTTAATTCAAAAAGTACTTCAAATTGAAACCGAAAAATGGATTAATTAACAATGTTTAATTTTAAATGTAATCAACACTAAGAAAGTAAACAGAATCTTTTGAAATAATCGGTCGAAAACATGTTAAGTCTAACAGCATTAGCGTGAGACAAAATACAAAGAGGTCTTACTCATTTGGCGGTGAGGAAATGAAGATTTTTGGCTGGAAAGTTAGTTTTTAATTAATAAAAAAATAAGCACCCGATTAACTGGAATAAAAATCAAGCTGAATAAATATGTATTTTAAATTTCTCCCTATTGGTGAGCATTCAAATAAGATCTATTACTTCGATGTCAAGACAACACACTAAACTGATATTAACATGTACTGGGATTTTAATAATCATACTTGTGTACTGTAATTTCCCATATACAAAAACGTGCATAATTTTACGCATACACTAGAGGTTAACTGTTTCAACAAAGCAGAAGTGATAGAAAATGCGTATAACAAGAGGAAATTAAGGTCAAAACCTAAAAAAGAAATTTGGAAATGTGCTCCTCTTACTTCGTATAACTTCTTTGAGAAGTAAAATCCTTTAACAATACTAGTCTCTGGACACTGAAACGAAGAATACATACTTAATAGAGAGAGAGAGAGAGAGAGAGAGAGAGAGAGAGAGTGAGTGAGAGAGAGAGAGAGATTGAAGTCTATTTGTGTATTTGTGTATGGAAGGAACTCAAAATCAAATACAAATCTACAATTTTAGATAAGTAGGTTATACAGAAATGTTGCATTTTTCAATTATTTCTATTTATTTTGATTTGATGATCATATATGAAAAAAAAAGGCATCTATGTTGACTTGCCATGTGCCGGCATTATTAAATAATGTAAAGGCATCTATGTTGATTTGTTATTTTTAATGTGGCAGATAGTCAACTCCTTGAAACCGATTTTGTACACATCTACAATTTTGATGGAAAATAATAAGTCATATATTGATTTCCATTCAACACCCTTATAGTGCTTTCTGACAGAATACATTTGGACGGACAGACTTCCTAATTATGAATTTTATTTATAATTCGATTTTAAATCTCTAAGTTTGATGTAAAGGCCACTCTCTTACTCAGCAGCGGGCGCAACAGATTTGAGGATGAGAAGTTTCAGGCATGGTGGTTGATTCACGCCATTCATATAGATATAGAAGTGGTGTGATACCCACTATCTATGATGGAGAGTGCTTCTCACGGGAAGGGTTGTACCATGGCCTGTTATGTATTCAACTTTAGTTACCGCCAATCCTGTCACGGCGTGCCAGTCATTCAAACGTGTCTTAGGGACAATTCGGAGTAATCAATTTGTGATTATATTTGTCAATTGTTTGGAGTTACTACATTCAAAGTTACATTTATCCAGAGTGGTAAATCGGTCATGACAAACATAATTTTTTTAAAAAAGTTAAATTGCTGTCTCAGAGTTTAAAGTTTTTTTGCGATAACACTACTTTAATATATTTTGTAAATTTAAAATAAAACTAAGACAAACTTAATGAGAGCAAATAAGTTTATTTTGATTCCTTTTTAACAAGGCAAATGTTCTGATGATTTAGTTCAATTATTTATTAACGAATGTCATTATGTTTTGAAAAAAATTATATGAATAATAAATGCTGACCATGCATTGCTGATAGACATCACTTTTGTATCGCAAATCTGCTTGGAATTTTTCGTAAAGTCAGGTACAAGAGAAGAGCAATGATGACATACTTATTTCAAAAAAGAAGCAATAAACAGATTCAATTTTATCTTTAAAAAATGTGAAATATCATCTCTGTTATCTTAAATAGACAAGTATACGTATTTAAGATAAGAAATTAGAAAAGGAACAACATATTTCACTGACTACGTTTTATATATCGATTGTATTTTAAAAAAAATATATCGATTGTATTTTAAAAAAATACAATCGATATATTTTCTTTCTGTGCACAATATCGCACGCTTAGTATTTAGTTGATAAATAGAATTTAACACTTTAACACACACACACACACACACACACGCACACACACACGCACACACACACGCACACACACACACACACACACACACACACACACACACACACACACACACACACACACACATACACACACACACACACACACACACACAAAGAGATAGAGAAGCACATACAAACACACACGCACACAAAGCAATAACAAAGGAGAGAGATTTGTTAGATAATTGGGATTATGATATTATAAAGAATGTTTTTTCAAATCTTGATCCAAGATCTAATTAACTCGAACTATAAGTTGGATAGTTTTTGTTCTTCGATTCATGTCAAAGAGCAATTTTGTGATTATTTAAATCAATAAAAGTATTTAAGAAAATTCAGAAATCTAGACTTTTATATAGTTTCTTGATTCAGGTAATCATAAATCTAATACTTTTGATGCGTCAACAATTAAAATAGAAAAAAAATCACTTAAATGAATCAAAATTGATCAAGCTCCGAAATTTGAATTTGAATCGCCGTGCCTGGTTGTATGGCGTTGGATTCACATTCCTAAGGTTACGAGTTCAAAACCATATATAGAAAGGAGAATGGAATTGCCAGGAAATTCGCTTTCTATTATGCCGTTTAATATTGCGATTCTGTCATATTTATATTAATTGTAGTTATTTAATAAAAAGTAACTAAAATAAAAAAAAATTCTTTGTGAACCTATGCAGAAATCGATATAAAAAATGTTTTTTAAATTAATTGTTTTCATTTTATTTATTGAGTCAAACAATATATTAAAAAATTCCTCTATTTCATTTAAAACAATTTTTTAGTTGGAAATATACGTCCTTCTCTGATGATATACAAATTAAGGGATGAATTAAAGAGTAAACACTTTAAATATCTTCTTCAAATTTCAGTGTTTTCTCATTCATAACCTGTAACATTGCTCTTATCTATGTATTCAATATATGTACTATATAAGTAATTGCAAATTGTTGCCTCAAAAACTTTAGATCATGATGTTTATAACATAACAAATAACTACATAATATAAAATTTCTTTGTTTACCAAAAAGCTATATGTTATTCATTTTGTTATGATCTCACTTAGATGTTATCATCCATTTTTAAAATGCTACATCATTATGACAATAAAATAATATTGTAATTCGTATCCTTATTGACTGATTAAATCCGTTATATTCCCCTGTGTCAGAAATAATAAATAAGACTATATACACTTAGAATTTAAGTAGAAATATTTGAAATGTTTGAAGCCATTACTATAATTTCTCATTCCCTTCTACTGGAGATAAAATGAGTAGGGATTAAAGTTAAATGACTACAAAATAACATGTTTACATCTCCATCAATAATAAGAGTCAGCAAATTCATTTACAAAATTGCATGCACATATACCGATAATCAAAAGAAATGTTGTCATTTTCTGAGAAGTGACATCGAAAAAGTTATCATAAATTGCCTAGTAATCCTCTGGTTGCCTCGAATCTTGACTTCTTCTTCAGCATAGCTTTGAATAAGCGTTGAAAGGGAAAGAAGGGCCGCGCATTTATTATTTTCCACAAGCAACCAGCGATGAAAGAGAACAAGCAATGATTGTTAAGGCTATAGAGTGCGCGAAGTCTATTACCTTTCTGCGCGGTCTACCGCGTTGACAACGGTGCTCTCTTTTGCCGGTCTATTCAATGAGGCTGACATTATTAGGAAGGTAATGGGCCATGTCCTGACAAGGCTCCCGTCCATGGGCTCCCCTCTTTGGGGCTTCGTTCCAAACTATGTCCCTCCATCTCTCGATTTCATCAATCACGGTTTGCTCTTTTCCTCTGGTTGTCTGGGAAACGTTAAAAACAGATGTTGCTCCTACAATATATTGAAAAAATATATATGTTTTTGTTCCACCTCAAAACTGTGGATTGGCCTTAAATATTTTTTATATATATAAAATTTAATTTTATTCAATTTTTTAAATTTTTTTACTGTATTCTGGGAGACCATTGTGATATTAGTTGATACTAGAGATATTTATTGCTGTATTTCTGGACTATTTCCTATTTTAGAGTTAAAAAACGTATTAATGATCCTCTGTGATTTTTATTTTATGATCAAAGCTTTTTTAAAATTCAGCTTTTTTTTTTTGAAAACATGTTTTTTATTTGAAAAAGGAGAAAAAAATATGAATCCATAATGAAATGTGAACAAAAGTATTCCCTTTTTTTTTTTTTTTAGTCTGAAGAAGAATATATCATTATGTTGTTAAACTATCATTCCTCGGTCTTTTATTCCACCTCTTTTTTTACAGAAATTAACATATATGATTTAAAATTTCATTTATTACTATAAATAGCAATATAATCTAAAACAGTTAATACAAGAAGCAAGTGAGGACAGATAATCAAAAAAAAATTATAAATAATTTATTGTAAGGTTTTCAAATTTTTCAAATTATTAACTTTTCTAAATTCGTCTTAAGTAAATTAAAGACCTTTCTAAAATAGCAGAAGGAAATTAGAAAAACATTGAAAAGAAATATAACAAACACTTTCAATGATATTGATAAAATATTAATCTAAATAGATAAACAGAAATATATTCTTCATGATTACATTTAAATATGCAATTAAAAAATTAATCAAATTTCTGTAAATAAATTGATTACTTAAAAAATTAGACCACTGAGTTTCCAATAATTGTTTTTACTACTGTGCTTACTCTCCATAGCATTAATACTATTAATTCTAAGGCTTGCTTTCGAAGCTTATATTCAGCAAATTACTACTTATTTTTTGCGATTATTGGTAGCGTTTGCCTGAAAGCAAATCAAAACAAGTTAAAGCCAATAGTATAAAAAACAATTTTTTAAATCAATTCCTACTTTGGATATCATGAAAAATTTAATTTTAATTCCTTTTTATTAAATAATTATAACTGTTGTTCTCATGTTCCGCTTTACAACGGAAGGAGGGGAGCAGCTTCGGAGGATATGGACCCCTGAGCACCCGAATAACGATCAACTTTGACTCAGTACCCCTGGTATAAGCTTCGACATGAGATCAGGCTCGATCTCGCAACACAAGGGATTCGAATCTAACCCTCTACCAACCAGGCTATCCCGACCTAACTACCACAAATACTATAAAGAACTACTATAAAAAAGAAAATTGGTTTTTAAATAGTTGATAAAAATGCAATGAATTAATATTTGAAAAAAAAACATATTAACTTCAAATGCCAACTGCTATAAGTTTTAAAAAATTTACTTGAACTTTATTGAATGAATAAAAAGCTTTTTATTAACGAAAATTTTAACAAGATACATATCTATATAGGGAGAGTGTCAGCTAATAGTACGAATTAAATAGTCGAACTTATAAAATGTATATAGATTTAGAAATTATAATTTATATTAAAAAAATTAAAAATCGATCAAAAGCTTGATTGCAAAAATTTTTGTATCGTATCTTAAATAGTTTACATAATCAGAATGACATTATAAAAACCAACATGAAACATATTTCGCTTCATAACTAATAAATCACCTAGTTTCAATTCAGATCTAGAATTTGCTAGAATCTGAAGGAAAAAATCAGATATAAAGGATTCTGTGCTGCCTAATAGAAAAAGGAAAGTTAAAATCATTTGCTGTTTTAAAAATAGACAAATGAATGATTAATTTTAATTTCAATTTTTTTCTATCAAATTTTTTCATTAGATTTCTTTATTTGAATAATACTACTATCACACATTTTAGAGTGTATTTAAACTGCTTGGTCCAATAAATAAATTTCTCCTTCGGAGCTTGTAACCTCAAATGATAGGAAGACAAATAAAACTAAAATGACTGCTTATCACATATAAAAATGAGGCTAAAATTTAATCAAAAACTTGTTTTCAAATTGGTTGCTGTTAAATTTTTTATTAGTCTTCCTAATCAGATGATGACATTGCAACCACAAATTTTGCAATCCATAAATTTTAATCTATCATCTGTCAAATCCTTCCTTCAGAATGAACAGCTTCGCGCAATTTTTAAAATACATCAAACTAAACTGACTGCTTACCACAACTCTTAAAAACGAGCCTAAAAGGTAATCAAAAACTTGTTTGCAAGTTTATTGCAGTTAAATTTTTAATTAGGTTTCCTAATCAGATGATGACATTGCAACCACAAATTTTAGTGTATATTTCGAGTCTAGCGTCTCTCGAACAGTAAATTTTCCCCTCAGTATCAACAACGTCGCGCAATTCTTAAAACACATCGAACTAAAATGATTGCTTACCACAATTCATAAAAAAGTGGGAGGCAATAAATCAGTAAAATTTTTTTCCCAATTTTGTTGCTGTTAAATTTGTTATTAGTCTTAAAATAATCACAATACAATCAGAATCTTAGGAACAATTTTCGAGACAAATCAGTCACTTTTCCTTCAGAGCTAGTGACTTCATGCCAGCTTGAATACAAATGAATGCTACTAGAATTTATAAATCAGCGGATGTGGTTTCCCCCAAGCTGTCTCGAATACTATCTAATAAATTTGTCTTGCCCGAGAACCTTTACATAGCATTGACGTATTAAATTTTGATGTGAGTTTAGCGTCTTTACTGAATCTATCCTCTCACCCTTGGCGAGATATTTGGCGATTATGGCCTGGAATGCGATTAATATCATCAGAAAGTCGAATTTCAGTTTCAGACACTTTTCTGATTCAAAGCTCTTATAACAGTACAAAATTGTATATCAAAATTGATATATTTAAGTTATCGAGTTTACACATTTTAATAAAGTACAGACGGACAGATAATTAATATGTAGTTATATTCATCTCGAAGTTCAATAAGTGTCCATATTTCAGGTTTTAAATCTATGTACCAAATTTTATCTATATAGTTCTCTTCTTTTTATAAATATCGTGTTAACTTAATTCGAAAAGCAGGACAGATGGACTTCTGTTGGTTTTCTTTCAAACTCCAAAAGGTTTATACACTATATATGCTAAATATGTGTACTAAATCTTATCTATCTAGCTATTTTCGTTTTGTATTGTTGACTTATATAAAAACAGCTGATCAGACGGTTATCTTCTAAATATAGATTGCTCAAAATTTGATAGAAATCTAATAATTCAGTGCAAATTCCGTATACCTAATTGCATCAACCTTTGTCACAGATAGACAGAAGGACATTTTCCAAAATAAGGTTTCTTGGACTCTGGGAGGTCTGAAAAGTAGAGATTCCTTAAAATCTTGATTTCGAATTTTTTGATGATTGCTGCAATTTCACTACACTTCGTATATAAAAAAATTAAATGAATAAATAAAATTTTTAAAAAATCAAATCTTTGATTATAAATTTACTTCTATATTTTTTATTTCCTCTGTTTTAATCAAATTAGGATATTACCATTCACGATTACCGATGGCCATTTTTTTCGATTGTACCTAACAAATTACCAATTTTTTCTTCAGAAACCAATTACAAATTACCAATTTTTCCTTCGTATATAAAAGGATTAAATAAATAAATAAAATTGAAAAAAAAAATCAATTCTTTGATTAGAAATTTACTTCTACGACATTTTTTTTATTACATCTGTTTTAATCAAATAAGGATATTACCATTTACGATTACCAATGACCATTTTTTTCAATTGCATCTAACAAATTACCAATTTTTCCTTCAGAAACCACCGACATCACGTGAGCCTGAAGTAGACAAATCAATCCGAAACGACTCCTTACCACAACTCATAAATAAGCGCCAAAAGACGAACTCCGTTCCGGGTCCCTTACGGGGGTGCTATCATCAGTCCATTCGTCTTCTGCATTTTGCTCAGCCCCCCACTTCGGTTCCCCTCTTCGAAATCAGGCCTCTGTCGGCTTCCTCGCGTTTTATTAACCCCTGGTAAAGGGGTGTTGGCTGTGCCGCAAATTAGACAAGGTGGCGGACGCAAGAACGTCGCCGACGGCTGCGCACATCCGGTCAGGCACAGACGGATGTTCGACCTCGCGTTACGCTGTCTACGTTTCGGAAGAAGACCGTGTCTTCCACGCTTTAATTAACGATCCATTAATACATCAATTACCTCCAATTAATTACAGGATCAAATTTGTTTTCGAACTTTTTTTTCTCTTGCCGGCTTCTTTCCTCGACATGTGCAAACATGATTTTTTAATGGTTGTCTGACTTTGTCAGGGGGGGGGGGACTTAAAAGAAGATTCCTTGGAGAAGAATATCCCAATTTCTTTTTTTTTAACATTATTTTTTTAAAGAAATGTCTGACTTTCATTCAGAAGAAATGTATTGGAAAGTTTTCCCGTAGAATACTTTTAGCCGCATAATTTACTTTTATAGTATCTGTCTTTCAGCAGTGATGTCATCAAAAACGTGGAGATTAAAAAGTTTGTTTATTTTTTAACATAAATTAATGATTCGATTATAATTGCCCGTTTCAAATAAATTTATCAAGATGATTTTTTTAATGAAAAATTCATTCATAATATTTTGGGTCAAAGTTGGAAAGTTTTCCGTAGAATATTTTTAGCTGAATAATTTTCGCTTTCAGTATCTGTCTTTCAGCAGTGGTGTCATCAAAAACTTGGAGATTAAAAAGTTTGTTTATTTTTGAGCGTAAATTAATTATTCGATTATAATTTCAAGTATCAAATAAATTTATCAGGAATATTTTTTTTTTTAAAAAAAATTCATTCATAATATTTTGGGTCAAAGTTGGAAAGTTTTCGGTAGAATAATTTTAGCTGAATAATGTTCGTTTATAGTATCTGTCTTTCAGCAGTGATGTCATCAAAAACTTGGAGATTAAAAAGTTTATGTTTATTTTTTACCGTAAATTAATGATTCGATTATCATTTCACGTATCAAATAAATCTATCAAGATGTTTTTTTAAATAAAAAATCATTCATAATATTTTGGATCAGTTTAAAGTTTTGTTAATTGATAGATTTTGATTTGATTTCTTTTTAATTTCTCACTTTTATTTATTTATTTACTCGTGCTCCTTTAACTGCTTCTTTTTCTATCTAATTAGATAACTTCCGTTTCAGCAATGTGTCGTCCTACTGATTCAATTAAGAATATATATATATATATATATATATATATATATATATATATATATATATAAATTTAACATACATATGATATATATGCTTAAGAGTTAAAGGGCTATATCTCTTACTTTGGATTGTATAGAAACTGCATCTGAATTATGGCATTAAGTCAGTGGCACTGGTGTTATATTATTTTCTGTAAATATAAATGTAATTAATTCTAAAATATTTAGCCCGATTTGACAGTATTGTATAAGAATGTGATTAAAAATAATAAAGAAATCTGCCATTTTTTTAAAAAAAATCATGTGAGAACATGATGTTGATTGAGTTAGGAGGTTTTAGTGTCTCCTAAATTTACGGGTAGAAAATATTCGTTTTTCATTGGTAGATTAGTAGTCACCTGACCCATGACATTTGAGGTTTGTTTTGCCAATATGGTTTGAAATATTTAATTGGTTATTATCAATTTTTTTGTAGTTTCTATGAAGGGACATCATCTTCTAGTTTGTTTAAGATTTCTTATTTTAAATAATTGATCTCGTGCTCAGAAAATTATTGTTATTATTTTTACTACTCAGTTTTAACTATCACAATTTTGTAAAACGTGGCCTATCGATTTTTTAATGATATTATAAGAGCATTCTTATTAACTGTATTTCTCAAAATAGTGTAAATATTAGAATATAATTTTAGTATCAACCTGCATTACGTTCATTGAATTTTACCACATATACTATAGCTACCAGTAATAGTGAACTTTTCGTTGAAATTACTGGTTTTTGTTATCTTAAAATCTGTCGACCTCCAAAACTTTGTTTGCCAGCTAGAAAAAGTGAAAATAAAAGTTAAATAAATAAATAAATTATTAGAGAGAGAGAAGTATTGTAATTTTTTCAAATCGGTTTAAACTGGTTAATGACTTAAATTAATTAAGACAAGTAATCATTTAAAAATAATAAGGTTCTCACATGATAACTTGAAATTTGCTACCATAGATTTCACTCCCCTCCCCACCTTCAAACGAGAAAAGTGCTGAAGTTATTAAAGAAACTTCAATCACCAAATGCTACAATGTATTGCCTGCAAATTACATAATATTATTTACTTATATATATATTTTTTTATTTATTTTTATTATTTTAAAAACAAAATTGAGTCTCTTGGAATTAAAGTATTGATTTCCGCATCTTGTTAAGTTTTTGAATGTACCTATTATGCTTTTCCTTATCTGATATATAACAGAATGCTATCTGGAATTTTTAAATTACTTACCTTTTACTTACATAATTTTGTAGATTTCATTTATAATAAATTCTTTTTATTTTAATCTTAATTCTTTTTCTTAAATTCTTTTTGTTTTATTTAATAATCTGATTAAATAAATTTTACTTAATTTTATAATCAACAACAAATTACTGAGGACGCTTGGATGAAATTTAACGTACTTTTATAAATTTGATTACTATTAAAAGTTTAAATTTCAAGAGGATCAATTATCCAAACATGTCAATTAAAAATTTAATTAATAAGTCAATTTTTATTTATTTTTACAGAAGATTGGAGAACTATTATATTGAAAAAATTTCTAGTATTTTTTTAGATGCAAAAATTTCTAGTATTTTTTTAGATGCAATTTATACAGGAGGATTACTCAAAGTAAATTTCTAAGAAAGTGTTAGGCAATTGCCCTAAAAAGCTATGGAATAGGAATTTGGTTCCTCTAGGAAATCATTATCACAATAAGAATTTCACAGTTAAAATTGCAAAGAAATGTTGCTTTTGTGAATTTCAGTAATTCACAAAGCATGTCTAGGAATCACGAGATTGTCATGATTCCTAGACGATCTGATTTAATTTTTTTCGTCTTTTTCATAAAAAGGGAAAAAGAAATTTTAATAAAATATATCTTGATCTTTATAGTACAAAATAATTTTTTTCTATGAAATTCAAAAGCTTATTTAAGATTTGATAAGCTCTTTGTTTCAGGTATATATTCTCAAGATGAAATCCGAAATAGAAATAGACTTCTAAATCACAATAATTTTGACAGTCAGAGAAAATTTTTATTCCAGTCCGATCCGCAACATTTCTTTTTAAAAAAATGCAAGTTAGAAAAAGTGTTATAATAAGAAATAAAGATTAAAAGGAAATCTGCTAAGCATATTTCAATGTATCATGTCAGAACATCCTTTCTTGAACGGCCAAACACCACGCGCTCCTGCAAGTTAAATTATAATTTTATTCATTTTAATGGTTTCACTGAATGAGTCGCTTTAGTATTGCAAACGATACAAAAAAAACTTTGTCTCGCATTTATTGTTTAAAAAAGTATCGCATTTCCTATTTATTTAATTTCATATAATCATGTGCTCAAAATGACATTTTTCTAGGTTTTATTGGCTGTAGTCAATAACTTATGTTTTTTAATTAGAAATTTTGTAAATAGGATGGCATCACGTTATTAAAAACTGATTTTTTTTCGGCTACGGATTTTTGTTGAGGCCAAAACCCTCATCCCGAAAACAACATTATGTTCTGACATGATAAAAAAAAAACTTAAATACAAAATTATATGACCTTTTTTCATTTAAAATTTCAATTTTTCGCCTACGGATTTTTTTTTAATTTTTCGCCTAAAGATTTTTATTGAGCCACAAACCTCATTCTCAAATCAATATCATGTTCTGATATGAGAATTAAAGTAATTTCTAGAGAAATAAGGATATTAATCTATCAAAATTTCTGATCCAAACTTTGATACTTATATTGCATATTAACGAAATCTCCCCTTCATGTACCTTCCATTGTTTCTGGCTATATATCATTTACATTTTAGATCTTGTCATTCGTTCCTTTCACTGCAGCTGTCATGACATCCACTTTTCCATTTACAAGACCTTTCATCACAGATTAGAATGACTGCTGTGATTTATGGAACCTTTATCTCTTAATAGTCTGATAAGTGTGTGAGGCTTATACAATTTCCTATAGTGCTATTGCGTTTGATTTGATTTTCTTTCTTCTTATTCTTTGTCATCCCTTTTCTAATCCCTCACCTGCTCATTATTAACCGGAAAGATAAGAATAATTTTGAGGAAAATTTGATGGAACCTTAAGCAGGGACGATATATATCGAAATAAATGAGCTACTGTTTTAGTTTCGAGGTGTGGCTTTACATACCACTCTTGATGCGCTATCTTTGAGCTACTGTATGCAGCATAATCGTAAGCGGAAAATATAAATGATAAATGGCGATCGAACCATGGCTGATTGTGAATTAGGTGAAGTAAGGAAATGCTTAGAGGCACAGCTTTCGGGGACCCCGAGACGCCAAGATTTTTTCTGAATTGATTTAAGAGCTATTTAATTTTAGGTTTTAATTTAATTATAAAGGTCACTCTACAGAATTTATTCAAAC
>JAOUZG010026641.1:11820547-11840397 GCA_026289955.1 Argiope argentata | reverse complement strand
AATTGCTGAATATAAGTAAAAGTTTGCTTATATAATAAATAGTAACCAGCGGAATGAAAGATTGCAACAATGTTGTTTAAGAAAATTAAAACCAGGGTCTGACTAAGGCAGGGGCATACGAGGAAGTTGCCCTGGGCCCCAAAATAAATGAGGACCCCCAAATCGAATAGAAATTATATTTAAACGTTTCCTTTTTTAATCTATGTTCTTCATAACTAAAATAGTAAACTAAAGGGGGGCCTAATTTTTTTTTGACCCGGCCCCAACTAAGCTAAGTCGGACCCTGATTAAAACTAATTGAAAAATGAAAATGGTACGTATTCAAGAACATTTTTCAATATTCTTTTCATGGATACATTGCATTATCTTTATTCTGCATCAAAGGGCAAAATACAATTTCAGAAGAGAAATACGTATTCATGGTAAAAAACGAAACTAACATCCATCGAAACAACTTGACCTAAGCACGTACCATTTTGTCCCCCCCCCCAAACCCATGAATAATCGATGAGGGAGTCTCATAACTTACACTTCACTTGTTCACTCTCGCAAGACTCAATTTTACACGCGCCTCCAAAACCACCGCAGGTGCAATAAGGGGGGGGGTGAATACATTTGACCCATCTTTGCCTTTACTTCTTTTTTTTCCCCCTTCCTATTTTTTTAATCTTATACCGGAAAAGTTTTCGTTCCAAATGCTGGAAAAAAAAGACGTGGGGGGGGAGATCGAACTAATGTTGCGGAAAATGAACATTTATGATTGATTCGCTAATTGTTGTCCTTTCTCGCTGCATATCTTTGAGTTAACCGCGCGTGGGGAAATGAGAGGATGTATATGCATTGTGAAAAGTGCGGTTCAATTTGCGCGTTTCGCGTAACGTATGCGTCTTTTCGAAATCGTTGCGCATGCCGAATTTGAGGAAAGATTGATTGCTTGATTTTTAGATTTTATGAAATTAGGATCGAGAAGGAATAGAGCTTAAAAGTTATTTTGCGTAATCTTAATAATGAAAACATTTAAATTAATAACCATATTATAGCTCCAATATATTTAGAGCCGAAATTACATTATGAATTTTTATAATATAACCATGCCTTTCAATAAATTTTGGAATTTAGGAAATGATCATAAAATATTTATTGATATGTAAATAAGATAAAAAAAATCGGAAAAGTAAAAACGTTTGCTAACCAACATAATCTAAAAAACAGAAATTATTGTCAAAGACTCTTATTTTATAATAAAAGAGGTGAAAAATCTATTTTAAACAATACACATACACAAAAAATCTTTCAAAATAAATTATCGAAAATACTAGTTAGATCAAATATATCAAACACATATTTTTTAAAAGATTAAATTGCTCGTATGAAATGGAAATACATTTTATCAAAACAGAATTTATATTAAAAATGACATATTATTTTTTCTTGTATCAAAGGAGTTTATCAGTCCTATTCTAGTTCAATACTCTCGTTAACAGGCTATTTTATATTTTTCTATAAGAATATTTTTTAATTTACTTCACTTATGAGCCTACTTTAAAAGGAAAATTACTACCTTAATTTTTAAGAATGAAAATGAGATAGAAAACTTTCACTGTGGGAGGTCTAATGATATATTAAGAAGTTTTATACATTTTTTTATTTAGTATGCATTTTTAAAGACATAAAAATAGATGAATTATCATAAAAAATTTTTGATTTCCCAAGCTAATAGATAGCTTTCTTGATATTATTTTTGAAATATTAATTATTGGCTTAATTTCTATTATAATTAATGAAAGTTATATAAAAATAGAAATTACAGTCATTTATTTCTAACAATATAAACGAATAATTTATAATTCAATAAATTTGTTTAAGAAAATGTAATTTAATCATTCTGCTCACCGCAAAATGTGCTTAAATTATAGAAATAGTTTTTATTTACAGAATTAATTGATTACTGGTTTGATAATTAAGTCTAAATAACTTAAAGTTTTGAAATTGAAATACACGAGAAGTGATTCTACACAAGGAATCGAATGGATAGATATAAACTCGCTGAAAAATTGAATCTTTATAATTGTCAATGTGCTTTTGTTGGGAAAGTTATATAGAAAGTCTTAGTTTTGAGACTTTCTTGAATATACATGACAACTTGTATCAAAAAGTTTATCTAGAAATCTCCATGTTTTTTATATCTCGAAGTATATTTTAAGTGAATATACTTCATTTAAAGCAATTTATTGGTGGAAGCAAATCAATCATTCTACCAAAAATTGATACAAATTTTTTAAAACTCTTACGTAAGTTAATTTAGACATTTATTTAGGGATGTCTGGGGTATTTTTCCATTAGCCGGGCAACAGCGAAAAGTCGCCAAAGAAACTTGGCGGAATTCTACTTTATTTGACGATTTTTTGCTTTAAAATCAATGTAAGAAATTTGGCAAGTTTTCGCTGCTACCCGTCTGACGGAAAAGTATCATATCTGGAAGGAAAATAATTAGTTAGTAAGAGAATTGATTTATTATTCATTCATGTATTATTCATTCATTCTATCATTCAACTGCCTTAAGTTCACCCCTTTTATTCATGTATACATATACGTTTTGATATTTAAACAGATTATTTATTTGTTATAATAATAAACAAATTATTATTGTTCATAAAATGTTATTATTTTTAGCAAAGTTACTGTTGTTAATAAAATATTACTATTGTAAGTAAAAACTATTATTGTTACTAAAAGGTTATTATTGTCAGCAAAAATTATTATTGTTATTGAAAGATTGTTATTGTTAATAAAGGGGAGTTAGTAATTTATCGGTAATCTTAACTAGTTTGTGTTTATTTTCAAGCACTTGTTATATCAATGACGATTCAAGTTTTCATGTCCAAGTTATATAGGTTGTAAAAGTTTCCAATGACTCGAGGCGTACCTATGGAAATCCTCCGAAATAGGTTGAGATTAAACATGAAAGAGGAAGTATACATATTTATTTACTAAGTAATATCAATATATAACAATCAAAAACAAAAGAAAATAAAAAATCGAACAAAAATAGAGAGAGAGAGAGAAGGATTGAAATACTGCTCCGAACAAAGAATTCCGGTAAGAGCTCTTTTTGTTATAAGAGTATAATAGTATTGTTATAGTAGTATAGTCCAAAGGCTATAGGCAAGGGATTCTAAAACAAACAGTAGAATTTGGAGATAGATTCTTCCAAATAACCTCTATTAAATATTATAAAGTTAAGGCATTAACAATATAGTCAAAACAATCCATCAATTTTCTCAGAAACCAATAGCTTTTTAATGCAACAATAATAATATATAGGAACTTTATGTCTTAACAGAAAATTTCAGAAGTAATGAAAAGGATATTACACTGATTTATAAATGAGTATTAAATTACTCGGTATAAGATGATATATTTTTTATATAAATAATATATTCAAAATGCAATTTCATATATAAAAATAAAAATTAAAAATTTATACTAAACTTTTTCAAATAAATAGATGCTTATTTTTGTTTTTCTTTATATAATAGCATTCTTTAGCAATCTCACGTAGGCCCCTACAATATTATTGGATAATACAATATATTAAAATTGTTCAACCCACAGCCAATATTTAGAAATGAGTAAAACTAATTTTATTCATTTCTAAATAATGACAGCTTGTCATTGTTTTTATTCATTTCATTGTTGATTAAATCCTTTACATTTCTTCAGTTTCATAAATTTAATTTATTGACTCAATAAATCATTACTTTCGTTAATTAAAAAAACTTTCTTTAATTTATCACTTTTTTTCCCAGAATGCAACATAAATCAACAGTTTAATTTATTGCCATTCATCAAAATCTCATGAATGCATTTAGAAAAAGAAGGGCGCAGCAGAAATGATTAATTTGTTAATAAATCTTTGAAGCACCCTCTCTTGATCGAAGTATCGAAAGCTCATTCACCCCCCATCCATTCCTTCTCCCCTTTTGTAAAGTCCTAAAACACCCAAGTGAAATCTCCGGTGCTACTTTTAAATGGTCAAGCATGCGTACGAGCCGAGTCTCCTGTCAGACATCATAACATCCTCCATCCCGTGTCAGATCATCCGCTTCAACTAGCCACAGCTATGCACGGAAATTAATGACTTTGGGCCGGGGTTGCACCAAAGACTTTACCTTTTCCCTCGCCACTTTTGTGCGTTAATTACGTACGCTCGGAATGGCATCAGAGACCTTTTGGGAGATAATGGGTTCCGAGCAGCGTGTAATGTGAAGTGGGGGAGTTAAGCTCGGCAAGCAGGGAAGTTACATTACCCACTTTTATGCATGGCTTAGCATCTCGGCTCGCGTTTACACTTTGGGAAATTAAGCACATTGTCGAAAGAGATTTTAAAGGGGGTGGGGGGTATGATTCCCTGACTCGAAGGTTATTGATGACTGTCATTAACCGTGTGGTCCCCTTCTTCGGTTGGCTGTAGAATGGCCGGAATGGAAAGATCGAGCCTAATGACGTGATTGGAGGAATTCTTCGGTGCTGCCATCACTTAGGCTATGGATAGAGAGTTTGTGTTGATGGATGGATTCACAGGCTATAAAATCCTTGACATAGCCTGGCTGTAAATGTCGGAAATCGAAAAGGTGTGTGCTTCACATATATTTCTCAAATCTCAGAAAAATAGGCGGAATTATTCTTAATCCCTTCTGTAAATAAAATCGTTTATTAAAATGATTTCTATTGTAGATGTTTTGGTTGAAATTATATTCTACATAATAAATTTTGTGCTTTATCAAGCGTTAGCCGTTTTCGGCGACCACCTTAGTTTTCGCCTGAGATATTGATTTTCTTGACTGCTAACTAATAAGGATTGCATTTATTAAAATTTTCCCATGGTTTTTTATAAGATTAAAATATATGATATTTTAATATTATTAATCTGTTACAAATTATTTCATGTAAAAATTAAAAATTTTGTAACATACATTATTTAATCACAGATTATTATAATATATTTACTAGGAAATAAATCTGATTTCTTAGTCTAAGAAAATAGTTGGATTATTTTTTATGTTTTTCTCTGAAGTAAATAGTTTGTTATAACGTTTTCTATCGTAAATGTTGTTGTCTTATCGAAATTATGTCTGCATGATAAATTTTCTGCTTTATCAAATTTCAGCCGTTTTCGGCAACCGCCTTAGTTTTCGCACTGAGATTTAGTTTTCTTGATTGCTAACTAATATGGATTGCATTTATTAAAATTTCACTATGGTTTAAATACAGGATTAAAATATAGAATTTTAATATATATAGGATATAGAATATAATTAATCTGTTAAAAATTATTTCAAGCACAAATTAAAAAGTGTATGTTATACACTTTTTAATCATACTGTATTATAATATATTTATTATGAGATAATACTAAAAATATTCATGTTCCGGAATTAATCATCAAATAAAGGACATTTTTATACTAATTTTAAAGATATAAAGGGCATAAGATTGACCTTTTAATGAAATTTGTTTGAATTTCATCATAAAAAGTATTATTAAAATTGTCATATTAAATTAATTAACAAATTGAATGCAAATAAAAATTTTACCATTAAAAAAAGTGATTTTTTAAATCTAACTATAGTCTCAAAATTAATTTTGAGATAATATTTTCAGAAGATTCAGCTAAAAAACATCTTAAAAACTTTCTAAATCTTTAATTAAATTATATTTTAATAAACTTTTGGATTTCGGATGTTGAGAGTGACCTTCTTCTTAACTTAAAGAGCACTTGCGAACATTTCATAAGATGAGTCTGACCAATATGTAAATTTCAATAAAAAGGAATATACATTCGCTTTTATACATATAGAGATTTGTAATGATGAAATAAAAATTAACATCGATTCAATGAGAAATGGAATAATATATATTTTTAGAAGAGTGATTAGATTCAAAAAGAAAAGAAAAGAAAATGAAAGTCGCTTACTAAAATCATTTTAAAGCTCCAGAATAATCCATTATGTAAGAAAACATATAAGCTGAAGACTGGTTCTTATTATTATAAATTATGTAATACAATTAATATAAGTTATGTATTTATATTTATGTGACAAGGGTTCTTGATATTGAAGAAGCATGTTGGCCAAAATGACTTGAAACCACTGCTGTAGAAAACTAGTTAGCTCCAATATATGAGAATAGGTTTTTTTCTGAGAGAGTTTTGAGAATAAAAAAAAAAAAAACTAGCGCACATTTGTATTCTAATTGGAATAGAAATAAAAAAAATCAAAGAAAGGAATGGAATTAATTTTTAAAAAATGGTATGTATTTGCTTTTACAAAAATCATATTTGTTACAAGATAATAAAACAATAAATACTAAATAGAAGAAATACGAATTGTAAATGGATTAATTTCTGGTGTATTTTTTTCTCTTTGAATTTGAAGCCACAAAATTTTAGATTTCAAGACTATATCTTTTTAGAAAAGCACGATACATGGTTAAACGCATTAAAGCCAACACTCGTTTTTTGGTCTAATGATCCCTTACATATTGTGGAGAGATGATATTTTTTATTCAATAATGATAAATAAAATAAAACAAATAGATTTTCGTACAATAAACCTTAGTTAATTTCTAGAATATTCTTGTATGCACTATTCAAATAATTTAAATGTAAAAGATTTGATATGCTCAATGTTGCTTGGGACTAAAATTCTTTCGTATGCAGTGTTGTTATTTCAGAAATTCTTTTGATATAAAATAATACCTGCATTTCTATTTGAGATTATATATTGAAGTAAAAAAAATTATAAAAAGAATTATTATAGAATAGCTCAAAGTTTTAAAGTTGCCAAGCAAAAGAGTACCTGCCAATAAATTTTCTTATCGCAAAATCATCTGCGTTAGGTTTCATAAAGAATTATTATAAATTACGCGAAAATAAAATTGATGTTGTTGAAACGTAAAAAGTTTTAATTTTATAATGGCTTAAATTTTTTTCGGATTAATTTTTTTTCAAAGTTCCGGTGAAAGAAATTGAAATATTGATTAATTTATTATAGCTTGAAACGATATTATGAATGCACATCTATTTCATTTGCCAGCAAAGCACCTGCGTCCTTAGCGGATAGCTAATGCTTATTTTTAGATACTAATAAATCAAAAAGTTGAAATAAACGAAAACCAGTAAAAAAAATTCATTAAAATAAAATAGAAATTAAAAAGTAGCAGTAAAATAGTTCAAAGCTTACATTAATTTTGACGCATTTTAATTCTTTTAAATCAACATAATTGAAAACATTTTCTGCTAAAAGGAAATTGATATCATTAAAAACGCAAAATTTTGACTTTTAAAATGAAGTAAAAATATACCATGTAAAATTATTTAGCTGTTCCGATGTAATCAGAAGAACTATAAAATTTCAGTTAATTTTAAATTCATTGCATATTTAATTAACTTTGGTACTTTGGAAAATTAACAACCCTCTTTCTTTTGTCTAAACGAATAAATATACAAAGTTTCGTTAAAAGTGGCCCAGTCGTTTTGGAAAGCAAATACTCACAAGCACACATACGCACTCATGCACACGCACACATGAGCAAAAACAACAATAATTTTTATTTATATGAGGGCTTCTCTCAAAAATGAAATTGCTAACTTAAAAACGTTTCAGTTATCATAAAAAATTAGCAATATAATAATAATAATAAAAACTGATAATCCGTTGAAGATTATTCATAAAAAATTAATGATAATTAAAAAATAGTATTTTATTCTTTTTTACATGGTAAGGATAAAAATATCGAAATTTTCTTGGATTTATTCACAATGTTTTACAAGATACCCATAAAATTTAACCCTAAGAATTCTCCAAACATCAAACGTTATCTTTTATACAAAAGAAAACGCATTACATGGAAATTATGAAAGGTATATAAAACATATTTATTTCATAAAAAAGAATATTAATTGTCATTTTTGAACATCACAAATACACGGGATCACTGTACCTTGTTGAGTCTGAGTAATTTATTTTACCATAATATTAAATTTATTGCCATTTCCTAATCATCCCATAGGTATATTTAAAAATGTCTTCAAAAGTCAGAACCCAGATCTCAGGGCGAGATGACTCAGTTGCTTTGGCTCCTAACATTACAAAACACTCAGAAACTAATCATTCTGATCCTTTTATCGGATAGGTGCGGAAACTGATGCACCATAAAACCGTTTATAGTCGAACTTGACCAACCCGCCAAACTCCCCAAATGGATCTTGGATAGTAAAAATTTAATTTATTGGTCTCCCTAAACAGCTTTTAAACGCCATGATTTACAACCCAGAGGCTGAGACAGCACTGTGGCAAGACGGAGAGATAGTCTCGTACTTTGGTATTTTTCTTAATACTAATTAGAGACACAGACGAACCGACCACACAGTTAGGCGTACAAAGGATGCTCTGAAGGTGAGATAAGCCTAAAGAACTCCGGTTCTTTTCTTTATTTCCCAACCGTTAAACGAGAACAGGGTTGCCATATTGGCCTACTCAGGGTCAAATTTTGGATAATTGGCGTTTTTTTAAGTTTGAGTTTTTCTCTTCTATTGAAAACTGAATGCACCAACTCCATTTTGTTTTCGGTAGTCAGTAGAGACCTTCAATTACTGATCCTAAGAAAATGTATGGTTTATATTGTATCCAGTGCACATAGAGCAATACTTGATTTTATTTTTTATATCACGCTTACACGTATCAGTGACGACGCAAACACAGTTTGCTTTTGAAGCTATTTCTGGATACATTTTACATTTAATTCTTATTTTATTATGTTCTAAACAGAAAATGAGAATAAATGGTTCTTAAGTATTGCAAAAAAAAATCTTTGTGTTTGATCAAAGAATATTTGAAATTTCGAGAAAAATCTGTAATCTAAATACAGTTTTCTAGACAGCGTTTTGGCTGTTTCTGATTTAGTGGTTATTTGGATTATATAATCTTTTCGACATGTTTTTTTTTTAATATTGAAATGACGATTTATTTGAATTTTCCAACTCTTTTTTTTTATTAGGGGTTTGGGAGGTTGGAAGAGGAAACAACAAGAATGAAGGAGCACCTTTTTTGTGTTCTCTTTATCAGCTACATTTTAATTACGTTTGATTCTGGTTATTTTTATGCAATTTTCTAATCTATGCAATTTATGAATATTTTGTGAGCCGTGTATTATCAATTTTCTTTGCTGGTTTTAATGCTCTTTGCAATATTTTGGCAAGTTTAAGTTAGCGTATTCATTAAGTTAAGTTAATAATAGCAGCATTTATTGAGTGAAGTTCTTCTGATTTTCCAATACTAAATAAAAAGGCTTACGGTGTGAATCGGGACTGAGGGGATTATTATCTTTTGAATATGACGAGTTAAAATTGTTTGACATTCTCTCATTCTACGATTGATATGCTCTAGAATTAAATTTAGTACTACTTCGGACGGTGTTCTCATTCTACGATAAAAAAAAAGATCGAAATTTTAGCTTTTATAAATTTTATAATTTAAAGCATCATTTAAGAATAATCAAATAAAATCAATAGAATAATAATGAGATCTCAGAATAATAATGAGATAAATACATTTTAAATAATCAATGTGATATTACAAGAGTATGTTTCAACATGAATAGTTTTAATGCTCTGGATGCTTTGTAAATTGTAGAAAATCGTTTATTCTCAGTAAACAAAAAATGTGCAATACATTTTTGTGTTACACTAGATGTTATCATAGATAATACTTTTAGAAATAGCTTATTGAGTTCTCTCTGTGTGAACCACTATGTATCATACAGAGCTTACAGAAATAGACAACATATTACAGATAGACATCACATTCAGAGCAGTTACACACTCATCGCATTCGCTTGCACAGCCCCTTTTTACAAGGGGCACATTCCCTCATCTCACAGATAGCACACGGAAGAACAACCATGCCCTGACCGGGACACGAACCCGAACGCCCAGATCACGAGGAAGACGAGCTGCTTCTGTATCAGGACGCCAGCAATTGATCACCACAATAATATATTAACGATTTAATGCTCTGGAATATAAATTTAATGACTAAAACAATAAAAATAAAAATAGACATAGACATATTTTTATAATTAAAAAATTATGACAACCAAAGAAAAAGTGTAAGGAAAAATAAAATTAAGTAATCCTTACCATCCAAATGTATATTTTTAAATTTTAAAATGTTGTAAAAATAATGTTTGTGTTATTATATATTCCAAATATATTAAAACTTTTTTTTTAATTAAGAGTCTGACTAAAATTTAAAATAATATATTTTTTTTATGTTAAGGTTCTACTTCTCATAAGGATAAACTTCTTTGGAAGAAATTACATGCCAAATTTAGTAATTTTATATCCAATGGTCTGCTTTATGTAATATTTAGAATTATTTCTTAAACACGCAGATTGTAAATGACACATGATATGCTCCATATAAATATATTGGTGAAAAGAGAATCCCAAGAAAAGCAGTTTTAAAGTCAGTTTGATTTAAATTCGCATCCATTAATAGAATCCGACCATAATCATATATTTACGTATGTCATCGAAAATTTTAACCAATATTCGAGAAAGGATCCTTAGATGCAGATATTAAATTGTCCAGCCATATTGACCGAGTTAATGGCTTACTGTCCAGATGTCATTTTTTTACATGATGTATCATTTAGTTAGGCACTTTTCATAAAAGAAAGCAGAAAAATATCGTATTTCACACAATCAATCAAATTTTAGTCTTATCTCTAAGTGCATTTTGGCTTGACTTTTCGTTGCCGATCCAGCAACCCTGACCGCGAGAAGTTTTATTTATTTTTTATCTCTCGCCAAAGAATGTCATGGAAAAGGTCCATCCATGTTTGCTCGGCGAAACGAAACAAAAGGTCTTGTCGAAGTGCGAGTCTTATCTGCGGAGCCGTTTTAAGGTTCCATTCACGTCCGTTCTGGAGTCGCACTTTCCAGCCTTATCGTTCACATCTGCTGTAAAATTCAAGTTTTATTCGACTTTTCTTAATTTTTGCGCTCGTTTTAAGTTTCCGTGAGTGGAATAGAAACCCACGAGCTCAAGTTGCGAAAGTCGGTTTATATAATCTGAAAAAGTGGATTAGGTGATCCGCACCATATTAAGCTTCTAATTTATCTAGACACTTAATGGATCTGGATTCCGTGATTAGATCTAAGTGCTCTTTAGAATAAATTGAGTTTTGTGCTTCAACAATTTCTTTTTGAACGTTTGTCGTGAGTTTGAAATGCCTATCATTTTGAAGCGGCGATGTGGTATTGCATAGCTAAAAGGTTACACGACGCCAGAGAGAGTCCTTATTTGAGAAGTAATGCGACAGTAAGCCGGCAATGTGATATATGATTTTATGAATGCAATTGTATTTGCATGCTAAATTTTCTTTCAATTGGTTGGAAAATCCAGACGACTAAAATACATTTTGATTTTCTGTTATCTGTTTATTAATCACATGCCAGACATTAATCGTCAAAGATTGCTCATTAGTAGGATCTTTCGTAAGGCATCCAAAAATCTTTTATTGGAAATGGAGACTCAGGTGTCGTCTTGGCCTCTAATTAGGGTTCAAATTTATGTCAATACCTGAAAAAATTCTTTTGCTGTTTTAAAAGAGATTCTTAGGGCTCATAGATTCATAATGTTCTATGGAGAAAAAAAGAAAGTTTGATAAATCCTTGGTCAAAAATGTCTCAATACAATTCCTTAAACAAGTAATCAAATTCAAATGATTTATCTTATTTAATTATCTATAGTTGTCACAAAAAAGTTTTGTCACTAGCATAAAACCTTTTCTCAAAATTAAAATTAAAACTATGGAATTGATTTTTATCTGTTATCGGGAAGTCATACCAGACTCTCCGACCCGCCATGGATGTAAATCGCTAAGGCTGAATAAGCGGACCGCCGCCACAGCAATATTGGTGGGAACTGTGGTTGATTTCTAAGGGACATCACCGGCCACGGTATAACCCTTCCCGTAGGAAATACGCCCCGTCATCGATGGGTGGAACCACCCCCCTATTGGTTGACGAGATCCAACCACCTTGCCGGAAGCCTTTTAGCCTCAATTACGAAGTACCCCTCCCCGGGAAATTTCCGTTCTCGGAAAGTCTTTTTTTGTGTGTGTGTCATGGAAACGATTTTAAACTAAAAATTATAATCCGACGTGTTGTGTTTATGCGCCTATAAGTACAATCACACAAATATGCAAGAAGCAAATAAAATTAAATATTGCGTAAATGTTAGTGTTTAAAATTGTCAACACAAATTTTTCGATCAAAAATAGCTATGAGTTTATAGATATGTTTACTCGTACGAATGTAAACACAGAAGTTGGAAAAAAAAGGGGGATTTTCATAGGACAGGTAAATGCTGACACCCGCATGCTAAAAATACTTTCTGTTTGCTCGAAAATAATAGATATAGGTCTAATTTTGAATAAATTCACGAAAAATATCTTCCTACGATCTTTTAGAAAATGTTAGTTTAAAAACACTATAATAATGGCAAATGAAACGTGTTATTGATTAATGTATGATTTTGACTTAAAAATTATAGATCTGTAGCAAATTTTGATCCTGTAGGTGCATAGTGGAAGGTTCAGCTTACATTTTTAATTATTTTTTCTTTGTTACGAGGGAAATTCTTAAAATCAACGTATAGTGTGAATATTACCTAGAGATTATTATGAATTTCATGTGCAGTTTTAATATATTAATAGAAAGTCTTCGCAACAATGCAGTTAAGAGCAAAGTAATCTATACTACTATTATAAATGTGGAAGCTTGGATGGATGGATGATGTTAATCCATCAGGCCAGAGCAGCTGAACGAAATTGGATGAAATTCAGCACAGAGATTCATTATAGTCTAGAATAGAGTATAGGCGACTATTTATTTCGGTTAATAGAGTAGTTTATTTTTTGTTGCATAAAAACTAACTTGCTCAGCAAAAATCTTCATTTCCCCACCTCCAAATGAGTAAAACCAGTTTGTTTTTTCCCCTAGTTTATAAGGTTAGGTTTAACATGTTTTCGAGCAATTATTTTAATATCTGTTTTTTTGGTGTTTGATGTATTTAAAATTAAACTGTGTTAATTAATCAATTTTTCAGATTTGTTTTGAAATACTTTGGAATTAAAATAAAATAGAATAAAAGTAATTAAAAATTTCTAATCTATATCGCGTTACCCAACTGGAGTAGAAAATTCAAGCATGTGCAGTGTGTTGTAATTGTTGACAACAGTATTTTCATTTTATTTGAAAGTTTAAAAATTATGTGAATAATAATATTACCATTATCTTAATTTCGATCGATAAATAGAATAAACTTCACTTGATTTTAAAGAAATACTTACTTGCTTTGCTGTTTTGCTTTATTTCAGGTACATACTTTAAATATTTTTTTAGATTAGTTGTGTGCTTTTCCAAGCGTACGAAGTCGCGGGAAAAGCTAGTGATTTAATGCATAGTTTATATTAGCATCTTCCCGAATCTATAACTGTATATAATTTGCATTATCTTTATAAACTGTCATTTTCTGTCCCTTTGTTTATTTTTAATTCCAAAATATTGGTGTGCTCAACATTTCCTTTTCAATTATATAACTTTTGTAATTGTTTGTTAAGCAACTTTATAGACATTAAAATAATTTGTAGTTTTTAATAACAGAAGCAAATAATTTGTGATGTTAGCAAATTTTCATAATATCTTTTGTGTTTACAATTAGCATATTTTTGACATAATTAAACCTAATATTAGATCTTTTACCAATTAACTACAATATTCAACATCCAGTATAGTGCTATATATTTAAAATAAAGGCAAAATCAAAAAGTTAGTTCAGTAACTACAATAATTTCTCTAGTTTTCCCAAGTTTTATTTTATATGAAAATTCACGACTTTCAGATGTATAATTAGTGATCTTCTATCTTATACTACTCTCCATTTTCGTTTTCGAGTTTAGGGAATCGAAAAATAAAACATTTACATATCCTTCAGCTTTAATAAGTCTGGTTTGTTTAATTTTATTCACCAATCAACTTCATTTCTACATGCGTACACTATGTTTCTTGAAAAACTATAAATTAGAATAGCTCTTTTATATTTGTGACAAGAGGTAATTTACCAAAAAAATTTAACATGCGAAAATTTTTAGTACTGTTATTCTGGATTTGTTGATAATGATGGCTAGATTATGTGAAAGAAATCTCACGCACATACATAGTTTGCTGATAAAAATATTCATAATTACTTGATAAATTTTCATTTTCCTCAAGAATGAATTCTGGGAAAAACAGATATTTGTCTCGTAATGATAAATAATGAGTAACGTTTAGTAATACAATAAATAATAGAAACAATAAGCTGGCATAAGTGGTAATTATTGTATATTGCATTTTCTAAACAGTACCCTTTTAGAAAGATCATTTACATGAGAGAATAGAAAAATGGAACGAATAGAGGGTCAGTTACTATTATTAGTATTTAACTACCAAAGAATAAGGAATATGAAAGATAATAGCAGGGATACATTAAATAATGCTAACGAACGTGAAAACAATGTTTTATCTTCTAGATTGTAGGTGATTATCTAATCGATATCATTACTTTAGATAATTTATCCGGATGTTTCTAAAATTTAATTTCTTGCTTTCATTAAAACTCTTTCATAAAGAAACTGCCAAATTTTCTTTTTTCTTTGTTCCTTCATCTACATTAACTTTTTGAAAGAAAAATATTAAAAAGTTTTATATAATGAAACAATGCATGAAAAAGCTCTGTGTAATGAAGCTTCTTATTGCAGTTCTTTTTTTTTCTTTGAGTAAATTACAGAATCTGAGCAAACACTTAAGCATACATCTTGCACGCACAATTTGGGCGAAATCATTGATGGACAAATGAAGTTTCTATCAAGGAAGGAGATTCTGATTTTTTCTGTGACATCTAACGATGATTTAAAAATCAATATCTGATGTTGTTGTTTTCCTGCTCCACTCTACAACGGAAGGAGGAGTGCAGTAGCTTCTGAGGGTAATACATAGACAGACCCCCACGGAGGCACACGGATTAACCATAAAACTGAATGATCGAGCCGCCGCAACAGCAACACTGGCATAGCCGTGATTGAGTCCTAATGGCCATCACCGGCCACGGTACAACTCCCCCTGTAGGAGGTACGTCCAATCATTGATGGGAGGAGTCCAACCCCCTCTTATTAGTGTAGCCACCAAGGGTGGCGAGATCCAACCATCATACCGGAAGCCTCTCTTCCTCAATTACAAAATGCCCCCTTGGGTGACAGCTTCTGAGGGTATGGACACCTGAGCACCTGAGGGTAGAAATCTGACTTGTACTCACACGCGTCACAAACCCTTTTCACAGGGTGGACTTCATTCATGCATTTCATTCATTCATCCATGTATCGTAATTTAGATCTGGAATAGAGCACGATCCCCTCTGACCCAGTACCCCCAATGGTATTACTCTCGATGGGAAGGACATTGTGATAATGGCAGTTTTAACGTGCTCCAGCTACCACACACACAGAGATTTTTCGACTATCGAGTTCGAACTCGCAGTCCAAAGGATGAGAATGCAATGCTTTACCAATCAGGTTATCCCAGCTTTATCAATATCTGATAATATTGTGATATTGAACTTATAATAAATAGAAAGTAATTTCCGAGTCTCAATTTTTTTGTGACATCATTTGTGAGCAAGCGAAAGTGCTACCTTCAACAGATTATGGTTAAAGCAGAGCTATGATTTTTTTTAAAAAATCTGGTTCTAACAATAATGTGGAGGATATTTTAAAAATTTTATAAATTAATGCATGGGATTTTGATATTTTGTGGAATCATTGCTGTTGCATTACTATAAAGTCTAGAATAAATTTTGACTCGCTTAAAAACCAGTAGTTCAAGGATTATACTGAGCAACAGGACTACTAGACCAACCGTTTTACAACCGTAACAGCGGTTAGTGGTCAGAAAGATTAATAAAGTGTAATAAGAGAAGAAAATTTTATTTTTTTATTTATTTGTTTAGAGAAAGACCGCAAGTGCGGTTACTGGACTGTTTTTGTCTGCATTTACGTAAAATAATTTCCAGGATATGTAAATATATATATATATAAACAGAATGTCTCCTGTTAGGCTGCTAAATTCTAAGACGGCAACATACAGTTTTATTGTTTGAAAGCTACGAAAGATATATATATATATATATAAATTAAATAACTAACAGGACTAATTAAGATTTTCAAAGACTATTTATTTTTGAAACGAACATTTTTCAATTAAAAGATTTCTCGAAGTCCAATAAAAGTCATTTCAACAAATTCATGCAGAAAAACTTAAAAGAGAGAGAGAGAGAGAGAGAGAGAGATGAAGCCTTAATTATCCGAGATAGTTTTCCAAAAATAGTAGATATTTTTTTATTTGTCTATCATGCAAGAGAAGGAGATTTACGATGAAAGATGTCATATCATTTTAGATTTTTTCCAGAAATAAAATGCCCTCAAAATAATGTTTAGTTTTTAATCATTATGGTTTCTTTGCAATTTATTTTGAGCCTTTATATTTTATTATCTTTTATCCCACATATGTTTTTTTGCACTACGTATACATTGAAATATTTCTGTCTGTGTGTTACAGATAAATTGTAGTATTTGCATCTATGTACTGCAGATACATTGCAGTATTTGCATCTATGTACTGCAGATACATTGCAGTATTTGCATCTATGTACTGCAGATACATTGCAGTATTTGTACATGTAATTAATTGTAATTATGAATTAAAATTCCAGTAAATAAATTTTCTGGAAGAAGAAAATTATTGAATATTTACTGGATATATATGTATTTGATGATGAAAACCGGGCTCGTTATCACTATATTGGGAAATTTTATTGTTTCTATTGGGGAATTTTATTTATTTATATTGGGAATTATTTTTATACCATCACGAAATTCTCTGTAATTCATACTTGAAGTACCCCCCCCCCCCCCAAAGCATAGCATCTGAAAAACAGTAGAGGAATTTCGGTAATCACATAATTTCAATAACAATTTTCAGCCATTAATTACTTTTTTTTCTAAATAAAACAGAAAGCATTGGTATATGATGTCATAATGGACACCATTGAATATCTTATCTAACAGATCTCCAGATTATTAAGACATTACAAAAATGTCAAAAATTATTCAGGGTATTTAATTTCAAATGCGATCTTAGAACCGCCGAAGATTTTTGAGAGAAATTGATATGCTCTATATGTCGCAGATTTATCTATGGTTATTAAATAAAAAAAATATGTATGTCTATTTTTTGTAATCTCTTTATGTAGCACATGGCGATGAGGTTTTCCTCATTCAGTATTGTGCGATATGTCCTTGAATATTGCATATCTTTCATAGTCAATCCTTCTTATTTCCCAATTTTAGTAAGAGATAATCATAAGGACGCATCTGTTCTTTATATAAAAGAATTAAAAGATAGAAACAATTTCTGGCTCTCAGTCGTTTTATGTGATGGATAAAAGTCTCAACATATAAGATAATATTTGTGTTATGAATTTTTTAATATTTATTTATGCAATAATTAAGGAATAAATTCCATCTCTTTTTTTCTGAAACATCATTTTTATAAATAAATAAACTTAATACAGACAATTTTTTAATTTCAACTGAATCCCCACTGAATGTGCAGATTCTTCGTTTTTTTTGTGTTCATATGATTTCAGCTTGAATATAAACATTAAATTAATATATTTTTAATATGCTTATTATATTACGTGCGACTTCATTCAAGAGTATGTTATTTCAATTTAATTTAAAGAATCAATAAACGAAGTATGAATCAAAAATTATAAAACTGCTTTCGACAAATTTGAATTAGTTTTTCTTGATTTGTAATGTGAAAATGTTTAAGTGCCCCTCTCCCCCCACACAAAAAAACCCCTTTAAATGTTTAAGTTTGCTGCCATACTGAAGCTATAAAGATTTTGAATTGAGCTAATGTTATTTCAGGATTTAAGCTTACAATAAAATATCGAAAGTATGCCTAACAAAAAAAGGCTTTGCAAGTAGGCTGAAATAACAGATAAATAGGTATATAATTTAATACTGTTCTCAGCTTTTGAAGCATGTTGATTAAAAGAGGAAAATCCTGAGTAGTTATGTTGCAAATTTATATCCCTTTAAAATCTTTAATGGAAAAATAAAAGTTAAGTTCAATTAAAAATGTATTACATGTCTGGTGCAAATAAAAGGCAAAAAACTTTAATTGAAATTATTGAATTGCAGAAAGCTCAGAAAATATGTAAGTATGATTTTTTTAAATTAAAATCAGTTATAAATAAAGGTCGGATTAAGTTTTGGAGAAAATCTCAGATAATGCAAGTTTTGTACTCCTTTTTTTACTTCCGAAAGCAAATTCTTTTTATTAATATTACTTTAATCTAACGAAAAGAATTTTTAAATCGAAAAGTTATTACTACTAAATGGAAAAAAAATCTCTTTCAAGGAAATCGAATTCGGTAATCTCAGTTTAAAAACTTAAGACTAATTTATTACAAAATGGTGCCATAGCTATAAAAACTTTTAAAATAATATAAATATTCCAGTACAAAAGTTATCAGTACTTTTAATTAGGGGAATAATTGCAAAAAAATTTGGTCCATATTGATCTGAAGGTGAAAGTATGTGCAAAATGTCATGAAAGATTTAGAAAGGTTTTTATTTAAAAATTGATTAAGTTCTCTTTAATTTTTTAAATTTTGATTAATTTAATATTAAATTAATATTAATTTGATGATAATATTATATATTTATTTATTTAATTTTTAAAGAGAAAATTAGACGATAAATACAATAAAAAAACTATAGCTTAACTTATCAATCAATATTTCACAAATTCAATTAAAGCATTCATGAAAATCAATAGTGATTTTTCTTAGGATTATACTCACGTAAGTGCATTTTTAACTGCATTTTATTATTTCTAATTGTAATAAGCAAGACAATTATTATTACTGTATCAGTTGAGATGTTAATAATGAATAAGATAAATATATAAAAATAATAATAACAATACTATTAACAACTTCCAAATAAAAAATAAATCTTTTTAATAATAAAAAATCTTGGTGTCATTTTCATAAGAATTTAAACGAAACAAGTATTTATTATTAATTTAATTACAATTAGTAAATTTAATATTTTTTATTCGTAAATATAATTTCAATATAACCAGACTTGTCTACTATCAATATATATTATTAAACCCCAGAAATATTATATTTCCTCTCCAAATAACTATGGTAAAAACAATAAATTATTTTGATTACTTATTGCAAGATACTTATCAAAATAATTTGACCATTTCCCTTGAATAGAAAATCTTTCGCTAAAATCCTAAACAATTTTAATAAAATTAAAATTTTACTCAAATCTATCAAATTAAAATCAGTTTTTAGTGTGACTTTCACATTAATCAATTTCTCACATTAAAATTATGCAGTTTTTCTTCTTATTTTGTAATTGATTTCCTAATTAAAAATAATATTATTAAACTATATAAAAATTATTTTGAAGATAAATGTTGTTTAATGCTAACATAATTGGTTCCAGAAATCTTATAAGTTATCTTCTATATCGATTCACAATTCGTCTCTGTTTTTTTTTTTTTTTTTTTTTTTTTTTTTTTTTTTTTGGGAAAAAATTTTTCTTTTTTTTTTTTTTAAGCCATATTTTTTAAAATTTTCTTTTTAAAATTTAGA
>JAOUZG010026641.1:11797635-11820447 GCA_026289955.1 Argiope argentata | reverse complement strand
TTTTTTTTTTTTTTTTTTTTTTTTTTTTTTTGTAATTTACTGAGGAAAAATGATAGCCTTAATAATTTTAAAGCGACAATTTGATAAAATGTCGCTTTAAAATTATAGATAAAGATAACAGATTATTGTATTTCAAAGTCGGATTGAAGAAAAGTGAATTTTTATTATCATTTGCTCTATAAATTTCATATTAAACCAGTTCCACTTCAATACATGTATTTATTTTCTTATTTCCTAATAATTTAGCCCATCAGTTAACTACACATTTTGTAATATTTATGAATACATTAGTAATGTGGTATTCCTATAAAAATGATTCATTTTATAAAGGATAATAATGTCAAAGTAACTTCGTAATATTTAAATAACCGAAAACTCTATTTTATTTAATAAAATCAGGTTTGCAATCAGAAAAATTATAAATCAATTGTCATAGCAATTCCTAATAGGTCTTTTATATTCATGACTTTCAGAGGAAAAAAAAAACTATTGTCTTCATTCAAAATGTTGCATTTAAAAATTGCAAGTAAGTATTACAGAAAAAAAGGTCATATAATTTTGTATTTAAGTTTTTTTATCATGCCAGAACACAATGTTGTTTTTGGGATGATGGTTTTGGCCTCAACACAAATCCGTAAGTAAAAAAAAAAATATTATCTTCACGAGAATCTCAAAAAATCAGCTTTTAATAACTTGTTTCCATTGCATTAATAAAAGCTATGATTAAAAAAAAAATAAGATGATTACTACAGCAAATAAAATCTATTTGCTGTCATTTTGACCGCGTGATTATGTGAAATGAAATAAATAGGAATGTGATATTTTTTTAAACAATAAATATGGGGAAAAGTTTTTGAGGTCGTTTGTAATACTAAAGTGACTCACTCAATGAAACAATTAAAATAAATAAAAATGTAATTTATTTTGCATGAGCACGTTTTACTTGGCCGTTCAAGATGTTATGTTCTTCATTATGTTCTGACATGATACATTGAAATATGCATGGCAGATTTCATTTTAATCTCTTTTTATTATCGTCCCGACAGCTACAATTTAATTCAGCTCCGCTGCATAAATTATTTTATGTAACTAATTTTTAACATTTTAGATAATCAGTTGACTATTAATTATCTAACATCACCGATTCATTAACAAATGAAGCTTGAAATCTACTTTTCAAAAAGAATGGATGTAAACAAAGGGTGTTCGACCGGTTTTGAAATGCGACGTTGTTTTCAGCACATTATAAAAGAATAACTTATTACTCGATGCCACCTCTTGGGCGGTTTTAGGATAATTCTCCGCCGCATAAAGAAGACAATGGCAGCCAGGCGTATCTCCGTCAACAAACGGTCCTCGAACATTTCATTGGCCGACACTGCTTTTTCGTGACTCGAGGCTTTCAGTACTATCTATTGTGATTAGAGTTAAGCCTCGCTGCTTCAACAAATAATCCCACTAATGATATATTAAAACCCTTTATTAATAACTTGGTTGGCTCTCTCTACCAGCCAATAGAAAAAAAGGAATTGTTCCCCTACTCATTTTTTTATATTTATTATTCCGCAAACATTGCCATAACTCTAGTTCAATAGAGCACGAGAGCGTATTCAATTCATTCATTCATTCATGAATACCTTACTCAGTTTGAGTTCCATATCTTTGTTGCACGTCGGCAATGAAGACAGACGGAAGATCTAATATGCAAAAAAATTGTTTTGACTATCATTTTTTCAGTCAAAATAAAAGTCAAGATTTTGAATATGAAGACGTCACTTTACAGGCATTTAATATTTGGTTTTTTATTCAGATTTATAACCAGTTTTTCTGGACGTAGGATAGCCTATGACTTTTGTAAGCAAACTCACCATAGTCCCTTTTTGTGTCAGTTAATATATATAATTTATATGAATAATTACGGCACATCGATTCTCATGATGAACACAATATATATTTTGATGAATATAATAAGTAGAAATTTAAGATCAATGTTCTATCGATAAAAACTCACAAATCACCTTCAAAGAATTTTCATATCGTGAGGATGCTATGAGATATACTATTTGGATTATAAATTTAAGTTTGATAATATTTGAAATGTGAAGGTTAGGAATAATTTAGTCTGTATAATTTATCTTCTATTGTTATACCTCATTTAGGATTTGGATCAATTGGAATATTATTTGTCAAATGCAAAATGTGCTGTTACTATTCAGTCTCGACTTCAAGAAACCTTTTGCATTTTTACGCATGCATATTTGTTTCATCAAAAAGGAGCGAGAGGCGGGAGGGGGAGAGAAAATATAAAGAAGGAAAGGCTTAAATTTAAACATAGCTTGATGAAAAGCTATTTGTCAAATGTGATGTGCAAAATGTGCTGTTGCTATGCAGTCTCGGCTTCAAGAAACTTTCTGCATTTTTACTCATGCGTCAGGAAGTATTTGCTTCATCAAAAATTAATGAGGGGGAGGGGGGCAGGAAGGGAGTGAAAGAAAATATAAAGAAGGAAATGCTTAAATTTAAAAATAGCTTGATGAAATGTTATTTGTCAAATGTGACGTGCAAAATGCACTGTTACTATTCAGTCTCGGCTTCAAGAAACTTTTTGCACTTTTACGCATGCGTATTTGTTTCATCAAAAAGGATAGAGGGGCGGGGGAGAGAAAATATCAAGAAGGAAATGCTTAAATTTAAAAATAGATTGAACACAAATTATTCGCTAAATTATGAGGCATTATGCGATTTATATTTCTGAGTACCATCCCTTGGCAAACCGGAACCATCTAAAAGTATTAATCCCTGGATTTTGATACAAATCTTCATTATGATAAGAAAATCTAACAAAATGATTTATGAGCAGATACTTAAAGCTTGGGCTATCATATTCGGCAGGTAGTTGTTATTCGAACTATAGGTATTCACATAGATAGAATTTTTTATAATTCTAATTATATTTTAATCTAAAATTTAATTGAAAATTAATCGAATTTTTGAAAACATTTTTCATTTATAATTTTGGATAATGTTATTTATAATACGAGCCGTATACTATAGAGATAGTATTATAGATGACATTATATTATTTATAATACGAGGAAATTTTATTTTCGTTCATTTTTTTTTGGGTTAAAAATTAAAAGCTCGATATACTGTCAATATTTCACAACATTTTTTTTCTTTATTAAGCGCACATTTACACTCGAGCTTTGAAGCGTTGTTAAATTTGTTATTTTTAAGTATGAGCTAATTTTGTTATAATTAAAAATTCATTCTTGAAACGTTATAACACTATATTTCGGACTGGAGATTCAAATTGCCTTTCTTTCATTTCTTTCCTATCCTTTTTTTAAAAATTGTCGCATATACAAAGTGTAGAGAATACCCTCAGCTATTGCATACCCTCCATACCTTCAGAAGCTACTGAATACGCTTTATACCCTCAGAAGTTACTGAATACCCTCCATACCCTCAGAAGCTACTGCATCTCCCCCTTTTCCGTTGTTAAGCGGACACGAGATCATCATCACTTTTCCTTTCTGTGTACGAAATATAAAACGTATTACAACTGTAAAAAATAAATAAAAATAGTAATAAAAAATAATTAATTTAAAAAAAATAGGACTCAAATTTTTAAAGAATATCCTCATTTTAAACCTCTCTGTATTCGAAAAGCACATTTTTAATGTTATTCCTGTGAACTTGTATGTGTTAATTTATGTGGGCAGAATTTAATATGTGATTTTTTCCCCACATTTGCAGATTTTTATTAAATTTCAACGAAAATCAATTACAAGAAGTCTGTTAATCTGATTGACTGTCTAAAGACTAATGAATATTAAACCAGCGGTAGTATCCACCCCCACCCCACCTTAAATTTCCAGTATGTACCCTATTGCAAGTACTTATTAGTTATTAATTGTATGCCATTTGGGCGAGGGATTTTTTAATATGTTCCTGTTTTTGGATATTGCTTTGCTTTACTGTAGTCTGTTTGGGTGTATAATTACATAAAGAGAAGAAAGTGCAATGAAGAGAATGAAGCAAGACTTTCAAATCAGTACGTTTAGCGAAAATTCGAAGTTAAAAATATTTTGTAGAGCAAGCCATTAAGATATAGTTAGTTACATGAAATATTGGATCAAAATTTTTAGCTACCACAAATCTCGGTGAATAGCAACTTCTATATCAAATATTTACATTCAAATGAATATCTTTCAGTATTTTTCATACACCTCTGTATTGACTTAACCATCTTTTGTTTAAAAAATGGAGAAAAAAAGTAACAGTAAAATCAGTTGTTTAAATTTCAACCTAAGATTAAATTTGGTTAAAGATATTTATTTAGATTGGCAGGTGAAATATTCCAATTTCCTGAAGTGAAATAAAATTCAATATGCATTACTTTTTTTTCTTCAGATCTATTGATAATACTTTTTAAATATAAAATTACTGATAATGGTCTTATTCTTAACACTATCGATTTTGTAAATTGTGCAGAATGATTGATTGATGCTTCTAAGCTTTAAATTATTCCATTGTTTTAATATTTTCAGCTCTATTTTATAGTATGTTATTGAAATGAAACCCGAATGGGAAACAAAAGCTGTTCATCATGCCTCAGAACCTTGAAATTTCATAAATCTATTGTTTAAACCATAAAGAATCACAAACAGGGCATTGATCTTTAATGTGCTTTCTTGAGAGGTTTAAATATCGAAAAAAGGTGCAATATCGATAACCTACATTCTAGACACAATAGGCAACAATCTAATAGATAAATTTGCATTTCCGATGCTTAATTTTGTGTTGACTGATTTGAATATATAGAAGAAGATTTATAGAATAATATTTGTTTCCATTAAAAATATGTGCTTTATATTTATTTTTTTATTAATGTCATTGTATTCGCTCATCAGTTAAAAGTTAGTGCAGCTAAAGAATACAAAAAAAAAAAAAAAATCAAATATAAATTGCGGTAAAATTTCTCTGCATTTTATCATGCACTTTTACTAATCTTCAAAAATGTAGTTATATCTATATTTAAAAAATATCCATCAATGATAAATAATTAAAAATGGAAATAAATTTTGTTTAAGAATAACTCATTCCCTTGTAGGCTAATTTTCAACAGTTAAGATAAAGCAATTAACTAAGCAATCTGAATATTCATAAACGTTTTCTTTTTTCTTTTATATTCTTTATTATCTTTTTTAGTTTTTAATATAAGAAATAAGAAGAAAGAGAATAGTAAATATCTAAACAAAGGAAATTTTGATGTACATTTTCGTATAAAACATCCTTTAATCCATAGAATTTGGTTTTGAAATTCTAATAATTCATAAATAGAATGAGTTAGACAAATTTTCTGAATTTGATATTGACATTCAATTTGCCGTCATCTCCCTTATTTTTAAGACAAAATTGCTCAAGAGAAAATTTATTATGAACATAATGTTTCAAAAAATCAACAATCTGTATAGATGAAAACTCGTATTCAGTTTTGTCAATATGATTATAAGAGTGAAATGATATTAAAATGAAACCCATTAAATAATAATTTGTAATTTCGTTTGAACTTAAAGCTCTAAAATAGCACTAGATGTATGAATTTCTATTTGAAGTAACCAAATCGCTAATAATTATTACTTTGAATCTTTTCATTTTGGAAGACGTTTAAAATAAACTTTCAGTTTTGTCAATAATGATATCCATGCTACAAAACTAAATTCAAAACTCATTACATTAACTATATAAGATAGTGAAGAGAAAATATTTTCCCTGATTTTTATTTTATATTTTAAACTAACAGCTTTTGGTGATCAGTCATTATTCTTAGTGTCGATTCCATTGACTGCATTCGCTATTTTCAAGATAAGTCGCTAAATAATATATTTCTTGAATTTGTAAGACGTCATGATATTTAGTTTCCTTGCGAGATTTAATTTTCATTTTTAGAATTTTTTCTTATGAAACTGGATGTGATTCTCAATTATCTCTGCCATTTTTTATCGTGGATTAATTAAGAAAAGATTTTTACTGCCATAAGATCCGAAATTCTGTATGCATTTCGAATAATGTATTACATTATAGAAAGTAATATAATGATAGTTATGTCCTGTTTAGCCTATAGCATTTATTGTAACCAAATTAGCAATCCATTTTTAAATAATCTACAACACGATCTAAAAATATAACACTTTTCGCGATTGAAGTCGAGCAGAAATCATCTTGATTGAAGTCAAGCATAGAGGAAAATAAGAAAAGGGTCATAAAAGAAACAAACAAACTGGATGTTGAATCAGGGATAATTTTGATTCTTTCCAATATGAAACGGAAACTGTGGAAAAGGAGATAATGATGAGAAGCTGAGGTGTTGTGATATTTCAAGTCAGTCGTGGATGCTTTTTCAACAAATAAGATATATTTTTTGGTTTATTATAATAAAAGTACTAGAATGAGTCGCTCTCAGGGATTGATAGAAGTGACAGTGGTCTTCAAAATCTGAAAGATTTGAAAAACACTGATTTGATTAAAACAAGAATTGTTTCGATTATTAATAATAGTGTGGGATTGCCAAAAATTAAGTAAAAATTGTATTACTAAATCAAATCTCTGAGTAAGTTTTTATCATAATGCGTAAATGTCAGAAAAATTGGTTGAATTTGAAACTGAATTTTCTTGTTGAAATGTGACTTCTGGATTTTACTTCTAAACTGAACTACTAGTCTTTATGTATTTTAAAGTAAGTTGTTGATTTTTTTATGTTTCCACCTCGTGTCTTATAACTCTCAATCACTTCTGCTATAGAAAAGATCATTCCCAACTTTTTTGTACGAAACTGAAGCCGGCTTTCTGGCACAGAGGTAGCGCATTTTTCTCGTGTTCTGGGAGTTCCGAGTTCTGGCGTTGTTGTTCCTCTGTGTGCTATCTGTGAGATGCATGACTGTGCTCCCCTGTAAAAAGGGGCTGTGAATGCAAATGTGGTGAGTGAGTATCTAAGTTGTACTTTTGGCCCTCGTTATCATTCCTTCAAAAACCAGAGATGCTCCTTTCCACTTAAATCTGCTGCTGTATCAGTGGAGGGCTTGTTCAATGGCGAGTGCCATAAGTAACAACAACACAAAATTGGAGATATAATGATTATGGATTATTTACAATTGGTATTCAATATTTATATCCATTTATATGTGATAACCCATAGGTTAGAATATATTTTTATTCAAAAATAGCAGGAATATTTGGAAATGAATGATGAAATAAATTCTGAGGCAATAAGTAGTGCTACTTATCATTATATTCTTCTCAATTGAATTCGTTTCTGTTTCCGAACAACCCCATAGTTTCTGGTCTAATTAGAACATACTAAGATGATTATGAATGCTGCTGTAACCCAGGCTGGTTAATTAATAAATTGAGTTGAACCTAAAGTCACCATTTAATTAACCTTCCATTGCCTGATTATGCATTTTTTTGTATATTTGAGGCATTTTTATTTTTATAAAAATATCTTAAATTGAAGAAAATTACAATTTTCGCAAGATTCGTTCCTTAATATTCTAGTTACATTGATACACTTAACCGTTATTTATATGCCAATATGATGTATTAATTACCAAAGACAGGAAAAAACAGATAAACGGTTGAAATTTTAAAAGCAGTGATTAAAAAATTGAATTCAGTAAAATAAAAATTAGTGCAACATTTATTTATTTTGCAGGATTACGTTACACACAGACAATTTACATATAAAAGGTGGAAGGATTTTAGATATACAAATAAGATCATGGATAAAATCATGCAGCACATGTCATCGCTTGAGCAGCACATGCCATGAGTACTGCCATGTGCACATGTCATGAATACATCGCAGCACATGTCACGAGTACATCGCAGCACATGCTATGAGTACCGAGTCTTCGCCTCCAGGCATTAGAGGGCTCTATCTCTACGGTTAGGGTTGCACGAGCGGCCACAGAATCTCAATTCAACATAAAAATATATAGTTGCAAAATATGCTTGATTTTTAAAAACAAATAATTCCGAGATAAAATAAATTAAAACTATGCCGTAAAATAATTGTTTTTTTAATAATGTAAAAATATTTTTGCTTTATATTTTTGGAAGTTATTGGAAAAAGTGCGTAAAAATTCATTAAATTGACAATTTCATTTTGACAAATTTAAATATTAATTAAAATTTGAAAATAAAATCGTTTGGTGGTGTATATTCTCATATTTCAAAAAAAAAAAAAAAAAAAAAAAAAAAAAAAACACAAAAACACCTATTCTAATTGTGAAGATAAGCGATTATTTTTGTTGTTCTCTAAAGCACCAATACACAATCATTCCTTTGTATTGCATAGCAAGCTCCAAATCTTAAACGTAATTTTTCTGGCAGCGTTATAAAATCTCTCCTAATTAAATTGAAAAATAAAATTATACTTTTATAATAAAAAAAATTATGTGACTAAGTCTTTAATTCCTTTCTTAAACACTCTAAAAAACAAAAAAAAAAAATTCTTACTTTTAAAATATACACATAATAGAATGATTTACCGATTCTAGATCGCAATTACGACTGACACAGTCGCATTTATTTAAGAAATAATTACAGCCGAGGCTGTAATAAAAACACCCTATTATGAAAAAAAAGGACCACCCATCTTTGAATTCATAGTCCCCATTCCTTACAATGCCTTATTCTGAAACAATACTACAGAGGTACCAGGAGGTTGCCCCTAGTGAACATCACTGACACCTTACAAATTCTCGGCATCCCTCCTGCCAAATCAACGAAAACCGATTTCTTCTGCACCCCCCCCCTCGATCCCCTTAGAACATCACACTTATCAAACGCCAACACGTTCGCGTGCTTTCTAGGAAATAAAAATATGAGCATCTTTTTTTAATGCCCCGTCCGCGAATGAACACTTCATTCGGGGCATTAATAAGCACACCTGTAAGAACTTAATCGTGATGGTCAAAAAAGGGCAATAAAAAAAATGAGAAGCAGGTATACGGAAAGCCAGTTCGTGAGGCATAAGGCGGGGCCAATCATGTTCGACTACTCCCGTACTATTAAGACAGATGGATATTCAGGCTGCTATGGCCACCCGCGTGTTGAAAAGAAGGGTATTGGACACTATTTGAGAAGAGGGGAGGGGAGGATGGAGCATATTTTCAAGAATAGTGCGTAGTTTATAAGTATAAATAGTTGCTGTCAATGGAACAAGTTGATTTAAATGTCACCTGTAAGTCTGTGTTCATGGGTTTGCTCTTAATTCTATCTGGCATGATCTTCAGTAGTGGCGCACCAACAGGGTAAAAGGAAGGGGGTGGGGTGGGGAGGGTATATGGATATTCCGGGTGCCCCGAAGATAAAATATCCCCAGGGGATGTTTATATTAATGAAGACTGGCTCTGGCTACTAATAATGGTTAGAAGCCAAAAATAATTTGATATTTTTACCCAAGGCCAAACTGAATCTAAAACTCTTCAATACCAAAGGCCTACTGAAGTTTGGGAAAAATTGAATTACTTTCACCATTATCAAGCGTTTTTTTTTAATTTTAGTTTTTTTTTTTTAGCCCATGACTTATGCCGATTAGCGAAAGTTAAGTAGGATAATTTTTCATTTTAAAGCAACATTTAAAGAATTATTGGATGAGCTATGTGATTAAGATTTAAAATAACGAAAATATCAAAGTTTTGTTACCTTCATCAAGGATTCTAAAATTGTGTAATGAGAATCAAGTAAAATAGTCAGAAATATCACTAGTTCAGATTTTTTTTCTCAGATTTATCATAATTTGTTTTTAAATAATAAAAATATCACTGTTATTGAAAATATTTTATTTAAATTTTTTGAATAAACGTTTTTAATTAAATGGATTTTTTTTGCATCAAATAAAACTGGAGTTTTCCTTGCTGTTTTATTTTCTGTCAATTTTTTTAAAAAAGAGTTCTTAGATATCAGCTTATTTAGGTCTACTTTAGTTAAATTTGTGAACACAGTAAGCAAAATTATAAATCCAAGCTCTTCTGTATAATGCATAAACATAAGACAAATACTTACTTTTACATGCATAGAACAAAAACATTCCTGACTAGTACTTTTACTTGCTTCAGACAAAAATAAAGACAAACAATGAAATTTGAAACAAAAATTCAAAAATGGTGACAACCTTACCTTAATTGATCTGCCTCTAATTTTAATGCTGAATATTAATTTGCATTACTATTTATCTTTTACGAAATATTTTTTGCACAAACATAATAAAAGTACCACAATTAGAAAAGAGAAAATTGATATCTATATTTGAATTTTTTTTACCTGTCAGATAGGGAATAAAATCGATTAAACATAGTGATCTAAATGGGCATCAATTCGCCCCAAATTATATACGAGATAAAATCTTGACCTATCGAAAGCAGAAGATGTTTTTAGATTTGAATTTCTTCGACTATAAAAATAAACAGAATAATGTTTATTTACAATTTACTGTTTACAAGGGCTGAATACAAAATTTCACATTTTTAAACATTTTTCAATCAGTGCAATACACAAAAAGGCGTAAGTATATTCATTTACTACCCTTAATCATACCAACGCAAACATTCAACACCGTAAAAATATCAAATTATATCTTATGTTGTATTGGTAACGTATGATAGACGGGCCCGATGACAAAAACAGCGGTTTAAGCCGAGTTGTGCAATAGCTTCTGCGGGCAAAGACCCTTGAACACCCAAAGGGGAGAAATCTGGCTTCTAGCTCATGTGAAAATAACTCACCCACTCGCTTGCACCCCTTTATACGAGGGGAAGGGGGGTTGAGTTTGTTTACGCATCTCACAGATAGAACAAAGAGTAAAGAACAACTATGCCTTAGACAGGATTCGAACCCGAGACACCGAAATTACTGGGAAGAGGCTCAATTTTTAGGCCAGGGCGTCAGTAAAAATACATCTGATACATCCGATGCAAAAATACACCTGATTCAGCCGATGCAAAAATACATCTCATACAGCCGATGCAAAAATACTTCTCATACAGCCGATGCAAAAATACATCTGATACAGCCGATGCAAAAATACATCTGATTCAGCCGATGTAAAAATACACCTGATACAGCCAATGTAAAAATACACCTGATCCTTTGTAGAATAAAAAAAAATCAGCTTGCAATTTGGTGTACTAATTGTAAACAAAAATATATTTTGAAAAGTAATTAAATCGGCTGTATTCAACAAACAAAATTAGTAAAATAAATAATGGTGGAAGCACAGTTTTTATATTTTTTTATCACAAATATAAATAATAATATGTGAAAATAAAATGTATGTTACAGAAGGGATAACATTCTTAATTTTGTAAGTTTATGCATATAAACTTAATAGTTTTCAAATTATATCTCGAAATATTTATAGCAATCGAAATATACAGTTGCCCTTTCCAAATATGTCCAAGAAGAATGGAACCATTAGTATTAAATAGTTCTATTAAAAGAACAGAATGCAGAGGAAAAAGTATTTATTTCTTGTTTTTAATAGGATATTAATTAAGTATAATGTAATGATACGATTAATATAGGTAGATATCTAGTAGCTGCAGATTGTTATAATGTTGTTATTCTACTGTATGGTTACAAAAAGCTATGTTAGCCTACGATGGTGATAGCAACTCGATTATATCCATATTCGTAATGTATCTCGGAATATATTAAAATTAATTGTTTGGAAAAGCATTTATCATTTCTAGTAAGTGAAAGATTTTTCACTTTCACTTACTATTAATTTTATTACTGAACTTTCTCTATTTCTTCTATTTATTGAAAAATAATATTAAAAGAAAAAATAAGGAGATGGCACTTAAGTATCACAAATTGAACTAACAGAAAAAATCAAATTCACTATACACATAAAATTTAAGTAAAAATATTGCAATAGGAAATGCTTAGAAATTTTCAACAAAGGAAGGTATTGAGACTAGCAGTTCATTGACCAGACGCTTGTCCTGGTGAATTTTGTGGTTTGTCTCAAATTTAAATCCAGACAACTTTCCCTGAAAAGTGTCCAGAACAACATCCGTCCTATGGAATTGTACAAAAACGAAACTTATTTGAAGGCAACTTTAAAGAGATTAATAGATGTTCACGTGAGGGGAAAACCTTAAACAGCATTTAATCACTAGGAAAAATCATTTATTAATTTTAAATTCTGAAAAGAAATCACTTTTGAAGAATATTAAACTAACCACAGTTTCAGAGATGTGTATAAAAATATAGTTCCTGTCAGGCGTCGAAAAGTTATCAATTAGACTGCTTTTTTCCCCTCTGCTTGTGGATGCGTCATTAATAATCTGGTGACTAAAAAGAATCCACAATCTGATAAATAAAGAAAACTAATAATTTGATGAATAAAAATATAAGTGCCACCCTGTAAAAGGGGTCTGTGCAATCGACTGTGATGAGTGTGTAGCTAAGTCATAATCTTGACCCTAGTTGGCGCTGCTTCAAAACCAAGAGACGCTCCTTTCGGCTTAAAACTCACTGATCTCTCGACGAAAGCTTGTCCATGCCATTAATAACAACAACGTAAAAATATATTTTTTTATTACATATGAGGTAGGAAAAATTTGAAAATAAAAAGACAATGAGAACCAATTACAGATTCAGTAATAGAGCATTGGAATAGGCAAAATATTAGTGAATTATAGATTCATGGGATTATGGTTCAAGACAGTGTATTACTTCTTCTACTCCAGACCAATAGGACTGAAAAATAAATAAATGTATTTATTACATTTAAAATATAAATTCGTAGTCAATTCACAAACAATATTTAAAATAGCTATAAAATATGAAGTGCAGTTATTATTATAATATTTAATTTTTTAAGGGCTATTCAAAAGATTTGCATGATGTTCCAAATTTGTAGTTACAACTTTGAATTTCAGTTAGTTTGTCATGAGATATTTTTCTCTATATTTGCTGCATACATTATGAGATATGAAATCAAATATTCTAAATTAAAAAAATTAATTCATTTGTCAATTTATCACCATTTTTATTTAGATCTTCCTAATTTTCTTTAATTTACATTGCAAGAATTTTTATTTTTTGATCATAATTATCCAAATCTATATCAAAAAGTACCAAATCCTAGAAATATAAATTACCTAATTATTTCTAAACATGATCATTCTATTAAACTTTTATCAAAGAAAAAAGAAGGTTTCATTAAAAAAATTTCTAATTTGATATCAAAAATGCTAATGGTAAATTTACCTGTAGACATTCACTATTTTTTTCCAAACTAAAATTTTGGAGTTTGTAATTAAATTTTATAAAATTAAAATATAATTTCTGTTAGCGGATATTCTTCTGAAAATCTTCTTACTTAACAAGTTAGTCTTCTTTAAGCTTTTTAAGAACTTGCATATTTTCTTTTCAACGCAAGCAAAAAGAATCTTTCCTTTTTAAAACAATTTTATTTATTTATTGATAAAGTAATGTGGCTGGTAAAGGCAAAGTAGCCTATCAGTATTTGTCCCAGAAATCCATTTCAATTGAAATTTACTGAAAACAAAAAGACAATGATAAGCATGAACAATATCACTATTTATATGCTTTTTTATGTTCAGAAAAAGAAATCATTCTTAAGTAATCTATTTTTGTGAATTTGATAGAAAGTTTTGAAATTCTGTGCAACGACCATATTTCATCTATTTATCTTGAAACCTTTGTGAATTAGCAAGTTCACATATAAACATTCGCCACACTTAGATTTAAAAATGAATTTTTCGAAAAGAAAAATGTTGAATATTTAATATTTTTAATTAATTTTAAAAAATATAGAATTTTTTTTTCGTTTACGTATTTCTATTACTTGAAGAAAAAAAAACATCTGCTAATTATTATTATTTGTTATTGTGACAAAGAATGTTATCATTAATAGTTAACAACAGTAATAACAAAAAAAAAATAGATAGATAAAAGTATCCAAACAAAAAATTTAAAGTCAATCTTTAACAGAACCGTAACTGCACAATAGAAATGGCACATCATTAACCTCTCACAAATTTAGAAATCCAATATTACACACATTCTTTATCATACAAGTTGACCCATTTTACATTCAGAATAATAAATCTATAAGATATATTCTGAATGTCTTACAGCTCTCTGAGAAGTCAGCATTTTTATTTCTAGAGAAAGCAATCCAAAATAAATATTCGCCATTTCAGTAAGTAAGATTTTCTCTTCTTTCGCAGATATAAATATTTATACTAATCCAAAAGAAAAATAAACGTTTCTCCCCTTCTTTTTAATGTATTTATGTAGATACATGTGAGAAGCAATGAATAACTCAGTTGTCTTTCTAATTCCTAATTTTTTCTTCTTCTAAAATTTCAATTGTAGGTAACTCGTATACAGTTCGCCATTTTGAACCCGTTCAGATTTCCTTTTATAGTTTCTCCTTTTAAAACAAGAAAATAACCAAATTAAAATGTTCAGATTTATAATTTGTTCTTTAATCACCCTTATTTCCTTTATTACTTTCACGGGTCACCCAATTGTGTACTTTGGTTTGGCGCATTTTAATGGGATTGGCGAATATTTGTTTGATGTATACGCGTGCTTCCTTTCCATTCTATCTCTCCTTACAAATTATAAACCTAGTTTTTCTTTTTTTTTCAATCAGCAATTGTTCATGAATTACTCTAAGGCATGGTGTAATTCAAAGCAGGAAGTCTAGCTACACAAATAGAAACAAGTTACAACTTGCCTTGAGGTATTGTTACAATCTGCCCTATCGTTCCGTATTCTTATAAGATTTCTATACATATTATATTGATTTCGAATATTTATATGATTATACTTGCAGGTGCTCTGGCCTAGGCGTCAGCTAGACGTCCAGGTTTCGGGCATGCTTGCTTTTCTATGTTCTATCTGTAAGGTGTTTGAATGTGCCCCCCTGTGAAAAGAGGCTGTGCAAGAGAAATGGACGAGTAAGTAGCTAAGTCGTACTCTTAACCCTATTTGGCGCTACTTAAAAATAAGAGACGCTCATTTCGGCTTAAAATCATTGAAGCATCAGCGAACGTGTCCATGGTAAGTGCCATTAAAAACAACATAAATTAATAATGCACTTATTAAGAAATTATAAAATTGCATTTTATAATATGCTACATAGATAAAATAAATAAGCAAAAACGTTTTTTAAGAGATCAGTTAATTTATCTTAAAACAAAATTTTCCGACATATTTTTTTTCCTTTAACGAAACAAAATAGAGTACATGCATACAATTGTCACTTCTCATTTCGGTAGAGCATTAAATATACTTATTTAATAGATAAAGTCAAAAAAATTCTGTTTAATAAAATTTTTGATCAAAATTGTAAAATTATCATCGTATAAAATGATTGATAAAACTTGTCCCTGTTACAATTAGTCATAGCTACCCTACCAAAAATGTTATTATACGTGACGTACTTTATATTTCTTTAATTTCTTAATTATAAGAAGAAAGGTATAATGATTAGATTAAAATAACAAAGGTCGTCTTAAAAAGATCTTTCCGTTTCTCATAAGATGTAATTTCGCCAATCAAATTAGTTGCTGCAGCTGCTCTATTTTAAACGCTTAAAGTAACACTGAAACTTTCTAGTGGTCGTATTAAGGCCGCTGACCTTATATCTCTAAATAACTCAATTTTATTTCATTTGGTAATTCAAAATTTATAGCTTACTCAAAATTAATTTTAAAGAAATAAACATGTAAATGATAAAAATGTGAATCGGTTCGTAATGTAAGAGTAATATTCATTTTTTTCAATTGAAAAGATAGCCAAATATTATATTATAGAAATTCATTACAAATAATTTTTTAAAAATAAATATTTGATGTCAAATTTATTTTTTTTCCGCTTGAATTAAGCAAATATAAAAAGCCCTCACCAGAAAAAAAAATTCTAGAATTTAGACGAAAAAAGATAATTATCCTTATTTCAATAATTCACTTTTGGCGATAACTTCTGTACTTTATTCTTTAAGCTTGAAGACATGAAGTAAGAGGGCGAAAAATCCATTATTAGGGAAATTTAAAAAGAAAAAATATAAAAAAAGATATTTTTAATCAAAAATTTTCGACATTAAAACGTGGTAATGCAAATAAAAAGTATTTTGGCATAAATAATTTGAAATTTCAATCACAGGTAGATGATATTCAAACTATTACTAGCTACTCAAATAAGGAAGCCTTGATCGAAATGTAGAAGGCTGAATTTGAAATACTAGTAAGTTGAGAATAGCTATGTAATTTGATTTCACTTTTTTTAAATATAATATCGTATTTCAATATAAAATATATTTGCTCGCAAGCACTTTAATTAACCCTTTCAAGAACCAAGGGGAGTCTGCTCCTCCCCCCCCCCAAGTTTATCAATCTTCGGATGAAGTTATTTAAATTGGTATAAGTGTTCTGACGCATTTTTAAGTAAGATAGAAACTTAGATGTTTCGTTGCCTTATCTCGCAAAAAATAACGTGTTTTTATTTGTTCCTTAATTATTAGTTAATCAAATTAATCAATTATTCAAAGTAAATTTTTTAAATAAATTAAATGAATTAAATTTCTAACCCAATCTTAATTTTTAAAAATGTTATTATTCCATGTCTAGAAAAAAATTGCCTTTTAATGGGTTAAACATATCGATATTGTGGCTTTTATTTTATTGCGGCAACGTGCATATGATTTTGAAATTATAATAGCAAGCAATTTTTTTACAATGGAACTTATCTTAGCATTGGTGTGACTTTTTACCATTGCATGTGGCCTTTTTTCGGTCTTAAATTCATTTATTATACTAAGCACTAACCATCCATTGGTGAAAGAATAGTTTAAAAGGAATTCACTGGATTAATGTTTATTAAAAATTTCAATTAAATATTTTGTGCAACTCTGTTTTTAGGGATAATATTTTTAAGCTTTCAGTTTTAATAAACGTATAACTCCTTCCATTTTAAAACTCAATGTTTCTGATCATTGTGTTATGCGTTTTTGTAATTTTCCATTTACATTTTTTCTACGCATGTAATTATGCCATTGTATTTAAAAATGTGTGCTGAAAACTATTGCGTGATTCTGATCTTAAACCTTAACACTCGCAAAGCAAAATTCCAATTTTTTTCAAACAAAACCACACTTTATACTGAAACCTACTCAGAATGTTAAAATAATCCGAAATTTCCTGAAAAATTTTGCCTGAATGAAATATTAGTAACAACAACGAAAATTCTTCTGTTCATAGGTGTTCTATCTGAGGTTATGCAAGCTATTGTGATGAGTGAGTAACAAAAGTCGTACTCTTGGCCTTAATTGGCGCTACTACAAACAAAAGATGCTGAGACAAACCGTTGACTCCTCAGCAAACTTATCAATGGCAAGCGTCATGAGAACTAACAATAGAAATCGGATTAAGATGCAGATTATAATCAAAAGTCCTTTTTATCTTGCTAAACATGTGGCGAAGTCTTAAATAAAAAGCAAAATATGAAAAATACTAAGCTTTTTAAAAAAATATTATAAAATATTCATATAATATGAAGAAATTATGACCAAAATTCTTTTAATCCTATATGAGGAACGATAAAAATGTTTTTAGATTAAATTGAAAATTAAATACAAAAGTTATAAATTTTCGAAGTTGAATGTTTAAATTTTTTCAAACGATTTCAAGAACAAATTTCACATAAAATTTAGATTTTTCTTATTTTTGAAATTGTTTTTATATAGAAACGATTGTTTACTTAAAAATTATACGAATGGAATCTGTAAAAAAAATGTAGTAAAAATATTAAATGTAGTAAGTTTAACTTAACTTTTTCCTCTTAAAAATCGCATATATGTCTTATATAAAGCATATTTGCTCGAAAATATATTCTTTTTCTTTGTCCATATATCATTTTTGTAATTTGCAAATAAATTAACGATTTTCTGACTATAATAAAATGATCCTATGCGTGTTCTAATGCTCCAAAAAAGGGATACGTGGGTTGAAGGATTAAAATTGTTTGATGTATTGCCAATAAGGAATGAAATACATATTCTACTTTATCACTAGCTACTTATCTATGCCGTTCAATTCAAGGTAATTTTTTTGAAAAATATTTCTTAGCTATTCTTATAGATAATTCTATAAGCTATTCTTAGCTATTTCTTTAGCTATTCTTATAGATAATTTCTTCAGCTATTCTTATAGATAATTTCTTTAGCTATTCTTATAGATAAATTTCATCTTAGCTATTCTTATAGATAATTTCTTTAGCTATTTTTATAGATAATTTTCTTCTTAGCTATTCTTATAGATAATTTCTTTAGCTATTTTTATAGATAATTTTCTTCTTAGCAATTCTTATAGATAATTTTCTTCTTTGCTATTCTTATAGATAATTATAATGCCTTTAAAATATTTAAAATAATTACAATGTTTTTAATATACTAAAGATAATTACAATATTTGTAATATTTTTAAGATAATTACAATGTTTTTTTATATTTTTAAGATAATTACAATGTTTTATTATTTTAAAGATAATGGAAATGTTTTTTATATCTTTAAGATAATTACAATGTTTTTAATATACTGAAGATAATTACAATGTTTTTAATATACTAAAGATAATTACAATGCTTTTAATAAATATTTAAATCTTTCTTGGTAAAAATCAACCTCAGAATTGTGTAAATGCTGCATACATAATAGATTAATTAATACGCCTGTCTGTTCGAAATTTAACTGTAACTTCCGCTTTTCTAAACCGACACACGATTTAAAACATCGGCAAATTAATCATTTTTTTTATAAGTTGTGTAGAACTAAAAGGAATAAATGCGACTTTAAAGCACGTCAGTACACAAAGGCAATGAGTAAAGTTCAAAAGAATTGCGAAATTCTCTTTCTTTTCTTTTTTACCTCATCACTCAAATTCATGAAAGAATCGCTTAGATAAAAAAAAAAGAAGAAAAAAAAATGGCTATTTCGAATGAGCACTTCTCAACATATCCTTTATAAAACACAACTCCAATAGACTCATCTCGGCTTATGATTTTTTCCCGCCAAAAAGAACTTGGCTCTTTAACACTAAATCGAATACTTTTTCATGTATCCCATTTATATACGCACATTGAACGCTTCTTAATATTCCATGCTCGTGGCTATTCCTTTTCTTTAGCTGATTAGCAATTAGGTCCACTCCTTTACCTTTCCAATAGTGAGCCCAAGGCCCACCTTTAGACCACCCACGCCTTTCAATTTACAAGCTGCCAATCAGAGGAAGGCGGTGTCTTTTGATGCGGCGGTCGGCGTTCCGTATTTCAAAGGAATATGCCGACAGGTCGGGTGGACGGCTTGTGTCAACTTTTTTCAGTCTTTTTTTTTAGACGTGATCTTAATTACACTAGGGACGTGATAGTGAAGACATTAAGGTATAATGAGGCAAATAATGAGTAGCTTTTTATTGCCTGACTGGCCTTTTACCTTCTTCGACGGAGAAGTATGTTATGAATTTCTGAGATTGGATTGCAGGATGAGCCGCTAGGTGGCGCAGATGTTTATCATAAAGAATGGATTTGGGTGGATTGGATATTTTAATTATCCTCTCTTTAAATTATTGTTCATTAAAAAAATCAGATTCATTAAAATCGGCTATTTAAAGTTAATTTTCTTTTTAGTGGATCTTGTTTTTTATCCTATCAATAAAATAATACTCATACTTACTATAATAGTTCGACATTTAACATTTTTTCGATGTTATTCATAATGTGTTGTTATTCATAAATTTTAAATTGGTCATAACAATACCTTTATTGCATAATATTGGTTACAATACCTTTATTGTGTTCTAGAATTAGTTTTCCAGCGCATTGACTTTTTTAAATAGTCGTAGTAGAGTAAGCGTTTTTGGTGAACGATTAAAGTTTTATATTCGATGGAATATCTATTTTAGGTAGATTCCTGAAGACTACCTATTGTAAAAGTAATAATGAAAAGATTTCGAGAAAATGTCTTCAGTTCTTTACACACACACATGAATATGTTGTTAGAAACGTCAATGTTATTCATAATGTTTTGTTATTCATAAATTTTAGATCGATCATAGCTTGTAAGTCTAGTGGTTGTAATACCTTTATTGATTTCTAGAATTAATTTTCCAGCAAATGGATTTTTTTATTAGTCGTAGTAGTGTAAACTTTTTTGGTGAACGATTAAAGCTGTATATTAGATGGAATATCTAGTTTAGGTAGATTCTTGAAGATTCCCTATTGCAATAATAATCCTGACAAGATTTCGGGAAAATTTCTTCGGTTCTTTATATACACATGCATGATCAAGCGAGTACGAACACACTAACACACGCACGCACACACACGCGCATACACTTATGAATATGTCGTTAGAAACGTAAATTTTATTTATAATGTGTTATATTTATAAATATTAGATCGATCATATCTTGTAACTCTAGTGGTTACAATACCTATATTGCGTTCTAGAATTAGTTTTCCAGCACATTGATTTTTTTTTATTAGTCGTAGTAGTGTAAACATTTTTTGGTGAATGATTAAAGCTGTATATTAGATGGAATATCTATTTTAGGTAGATTCCTGAACCTAGATTCTAGAATCATTCTTCTCTCTGTTTTATTTCTAAAATTATGTATATAAAACAACTAAATAAGCTATATAAAATTATGTTTTTTCCTGAAAAAAAGTAAATTATTATTACAATACAATATTAAGCATAAAAGCATTAAAAATGTTTGCTTATTGAACGCTGTGAAGTTAGCAGAGTTGGTTGCTCAGCAAATAAAGATACTAATAAGCAATAAAGGAAAATAGCATTTTAAACAATGCAACAATTGATTTCACATTTCTTCAATATAACCCGTAAAATAAACCTGGATGCAAAAATTTCTATGATGATAAAATTACAATATTTTTATTCATAAACAATTCAATAATTTTTCGATTTGTTAATTTCTAGAAATTTATAAAAAAAATGCATTTAATAGTATCCATAACAATTTATTACTTTATTGCTTTAGAATTGAACTGTCTCAAAAGAGATGGGATTTTTAAAGCCATTATAAAGTAAAGTAAAATCGCTCAATTATATTCTGTGTTGGCATTTATAAAACGAAAACGCAATAATATTCTAAAATATTTGAAGCCTTATATTTATTTAACTTTATTTTTTTTTCTAGTTCTTCAAGTTCTTCAGCAACATAATATAGTTAACCATCTTGTCACTAAAATATAAACAGAATGTTCCCAGTCTTCAAGTCATTCAAATTCATATTCCTGACAGACAATAAATTACTTTTAACATCTGCCTGTCAAATGGCCATTCATCAGAAAGTCTCAATTGAATTTTGCGTCACTTTTTTGAAGTTTGTGTAATAGGCTGAGAAAGACTTCAACAAAATACAATAGCAAATCAGTCAATATTTCTCGAGAATTTAATGCAACATATCTATCAAAAGGAATGGCAAGTTTGCATCCATATTGAATTTAACTACGAATAAACCTTTAAATTTGAAACTTCTTTCCGGTCTTTTTAGTTCAGAAAATTATTTACATTATTTAGTATTTAGAATACACAAATTGCTAACAATGAACTAATGCAGACTTAGTCGATGGAAATGGAGTTAGTAAAATAATATAGTAGAAAATATTAGTTATCCCATAGATTTTTATCAGTAAGAGCCAACCTTAGAATATGAGTATAATAAATAGAACAATAAATGTCTAATAAGAGCAAATATAAACTGTGTTATTGAAGTGTCATTGTCACCAGTATGCATGAATGGAATACAAAATCTTGAAGACCTGTTCGCAATGTAAGTCCAAGTGTTCATCTTTTTTCATTTGCTAAATTTATAAAAACTGATAATTTTAATTGAATAAGAAAATGAAAATCTCATAATTTTTTTTCTTTCAAGCGAATTGATTCCTGAAAATAAATAAGTGAAAGAGATCCCTCAAAACCTTGCTCTTGTACCCTGTAATAAACTCATGCTAGAGAACGACATGTATGACACTGGCGTACAATACATACGAATTATGAACTTTTGGAGTTTTTAAAATTAAATTTCCCGTGCCATTCTTGGCGATTAATCCCCAAGATGCTTTAATAGTATCGAAAAATTAAATCTATTTATTAATACATTTTTTTCTTAACCGATTGAAACAAAAATTTGATACAAATCTTTCCAATATATTTAAGTCACTGTATTTTTGAATTATCGCATTGACACGTTTCTGAAAATACAGATTGGCAGACACTCAACTCGCAGCTGAATTTGGCACAGATTTTTTTTTGGGTGTCTACTTCATAGAATCAGTAAAGAAAAGAACTGTGTAAGGATATTGATCTAAGTAGAATTGCTGTTTTTTTGCTTTGTAATTATAAAGTTAATTTCCATTCGAACAGCCGTTCAAACAAGTTTCCTCTTAACAAATTTTTACACAAAATTCTATAGCAATAGGCAAATTTGGTGTAACGACTATATATCAAATTTCAACCACCTAGATGAAATCATTTTTAAATTATTTTTGTCACAGACGGATATCTTCAATTTTTTTTTTTTTTTTGAATTCAGGGAGATCTAAAATGCCTTGATACGCCAAAGTCCAGAGTTTATTTATTATTTTTTTACAGTTGTTGTATTTTCTTTATGCATTAGATTACTTTGACAAAGTAAAAAAGTAAAATTAACTTAGAGTGCTTTAAAGCAAAATTGTAAAAA
>JAOUZG010026641.1:11774354-11797625 GCA_026289955.1 Argiope argentata | reverse complement strand
TGACTGAGAACTGTTTATTCACCCCTTCGAACAATTTCAACTAGAGAATTGTTACTTTTATAGAAAAGGGGGGATTTTCCATCTTAAAGGCGATTATGCCAAAAATTAATCATGTTTAGTAATAACTTATGACTTTAATTTTATTTTATTAAGTACAATGGTCTTTTTTATAATCCAACTGGGCTTGGAAACAATACGATTCTTGTCAGAGCCTGACTAAGGCAGGGGCATATGGGGCAGTTGCCCCGGGCCCCCACATCAGATGGGACACCCAAATTGAATCGAAAGCTTATTTTGCGTTTCCTTATTTAAAGAACGTTCTTCATTACTAAAGTAATGAAGCAGAAGGGGTCCCCAAAGAAGTTTTTGTCTCCGTTCCCAATTAGGCTATGTCAGGCCCTGATTATTGTATTAAATTTCGCTTCATACCATGCTATTCAGCTTTCTCAATTATCAGATTTGTGAGGAGTATAAATTTGTTTATCTATGTAAACAAGAGAGAGAAAAAGTATGATGGTTTAAATAATAGTTTTAATTTTCTGCTCTGCAATTTATAAAATTAACAGAATTTTTTATTTTATTTAATATAAGTTTTCAAAGAAGAGAGGCGAATCCAGGTCATTTGTTCGTAGTCAATTTTGCCGTTGCAATTTATCTTCCTTTATCAACACTCTTTAATATAGCGGTAAATCAATGTCATCTTTTAAACTTCTAGGCGTTCAAAAGACTTAGGCAGCGTAATATCCACAAAAACGAATAAAATCTTAAAGAGAACGCATTTAAATCTTTTCCATTATTTGCAACGCGTTATTATAAACATTCCCCCGCCGTTCAGATACCATGAAAGAAGGCAGCAGAAATTCTGAGGGCAAGAGTTTTGTTGAATTTATAAAAAGCAACCTTTCTTTAAGTTAACGAGAGAGTTCAAAATTAAAATGGTCGTATAGCCTTTGGAAACGTTAACACCCGCTTTGTGCTGTCATAATAGATGCGGTTGAGATTAATTTAAAGCCTTTTATTGTTATTCAAAACAGCACTTTTCCTTCAACAATGAAATTAAATTGGTTTAGAAAGAAGTTGAGTGTTATCCCCCGCCCTAGTAAACCCCTAATGAAAATCTATTATTTGACACAGTTTTGGTTATTTTTTTGCGAGTGTATGGCTGAAATTATAGTGATAAACTGCCTCATTTTCTAGCAGAGAGGAATTCTTGCGGTTTTTTGGAGCCTTGCAGGTATTTATTCACCACTTGTTTTGAAAGAAGTATACTTTCTTTAAAGTCGTAGGATGACTAAAACCGGAAAAATGTTTTATTGTTACTCAGCTTTGTATACAACGACAAAAGATAACAATTACTCAGGATTTACTTAGATAGGTCCAGTGATTTCTTTGGTAACATTAGTTGAAAAAACGGGATTCCAAAATTAATTTTCAAATAGACCGCATTGTTCTGAAGCTGGAAATTCAACATTTTGTTGTTACTAATGACCCTTACCATGGACAAGCCCGCTGATGCGTCAGCGGATTTAAGCTGAAATAAGTGTTGCTAAAAAAATAAGGCCAACTCGCACGACTTTAGCTTCACGCTCATCTATTTCGCTTGCACAGCTCTTTTTTACAGGGGTGGGGGCATACACACGACTCACAGACAGAGCACGTAAGAACAATCAAGCCCTAACAGGGACTCGATCACGGGAAGATAAGATCACGAGGAAGACGCGCTACCTCTGTGCCAGGATGCCGTCTGAAATTCAACATTGTAATCACATGCAAAGCACTAAAGCCCTGATTTTTTCATTCGCTCATTATTCAACAATTCTCGAGCTATGAATTTCGACCCCATATAGTGTCTCACATATATATTTTAAAATATTTAAATTATGAACAATGATTGTGTGTTTTAGATTTTTTAATACTACTCTACATAAGATATCAAGAACAAATAATTAATTCTAAAATATTAATTAAAATTTTGTAACTAATGTATTTTATTAAATATTCTTTCCAGAATAAATATTAATGATTTTCTATTTATTGACTATGATTACTATTGGCAATTAAAGTATGTTCCAAAGTACTGTAAATCTTGAAACTGTCAGAAATATCTTACGAAAATCCAAATATCATAGTGTAGTACTTCGGATAAAGCTTTATGTCCTCAAATCAAATAAAAAACATAGACTGCCATATGCCGAAATGTAACTTTAGCGGCTAAAAATAAATTGGAAAAAATGTCATATTTGTGGATGAAAACAAATGTAACGTTTAGGTATCGGATAGAGAACTAAAAATTTGACGTGCACCAAATATATCATTATATATTAAAAATTTGGGGCTTACCCGAAACTATGGAGGTGGCAAACAATTAGTGTATGGAAAGTTTTGAGGTGGGGGAGGATTTAAACTTTTTAGATGGAGAAAAGAATAAACAATCTTATGCATTCTCATGCGAAATTTAAAATAAAATGCTTGCACAAGTTGAAAATCTAAAAATATTTCAAATTGCACAAGTATTAAATTGTTATTAATGAGCCAAAATAGACTATTGAAACTTTTAAGTTGTAGGACCTCTATCACTGTCTTGATGTGATTAAGACTGATGGAGATTGCCCAATGTCCAGATATTAACCTCATTGAACATTTAGGGGATTATATGCAACAAAAAAAAGTCATCATTGAATTAACACAATATTTCTAACAAAAAGGAGTTAAGAAAATCTCTCATCGAAAAGTGGGCTGAAATCAAAGAATTGTTTTTGCACTGAATTAATTAAATCTATGCTGAATCAAATGTGATGGATCCTAAAGTGTAAGAGCTTCCAATAAGATATTAATTGGCAAGCTCATACCTGTTTTAAAAATTTATTAGAAGTGTCCCATTACTTTTTTGAGTAGATTTTCAGACTTGAGTTATTTTACTTTAAATATAATTATGAATGTATGAATTATGTCTGAGCTACAACGATTCCCACTTATCAAAAATGTGATTTACTTCTTTTCTTGTTTAATTTATATATTTTAATTATATATTAAGATAAAATCTTCTCTGCTTATATTGCGTTCCAAGACTTTTTTGAGTCATTGTATGTTTCAAATTGATTTTCGTATGTATGTATTTATGGCAGGTATTTTTAATGGTATGGTAATATTTTTTTTCTAACCTTTTTTTCTAACCTTTTTTTCTATAATAGTTTTTTCAAAATAATTTTTATCTCTTTAAATATAAGAAGCAAAACTAAGTTTATCAGTGTTAAAACTTATTAATATCTAATAATTTGTTGATTTATCTATGCACCTAGAATATTTTGCATAAGAATAAGGACAGTCCAAAAACTTTTGTTTGCCCTAAGTTTTCGATAGTGATAACACCAATGATTAAAATTCTGAAGACTAAATGTTTATTAATCTTTAAAGAATTCTATTTGCAAGGGCTCAAAGTTTTTCAATGGACAGTATTTTTACCATAATATAATTTGTTTATAAGCATCTTACATTGGGATATATAATTTATGAGAAATTTTATAGCGAAGTTCTCTAAATATTGATAATTCGCTAATTTCAAATTTCTGCTATTGTGTTTCATCAAAAGAGTTTAAAAGCCAGCTATATTTTATCACCTTGATAACCGATTAATCATATTATATCTTCTGATGTTCACCTATCAACTATTAAGAAAATCTATTACAAGTTTCTGCAACAAATCAAAAGCAACAAAATATTAAAGCTAAAATTCGTCAGTATAGTATGCGCTTATCAGATTTTAAGATGTTTAATGTGATTACAAACATATTCATCATTGTTCGGCATTCTTATCCGGTATATTATTATTTTTCCATTTATTTATGGTCTCCTGTTAAGTGCATCCATTGTTATGTTTGTTACAAAAATGCCATGTTTCTTATTCAGATGACTTTTGGTGTCATTGAAAATGAATTACCAAATGTGAATTTTGGTGCTTAAAACTAATAAATAGTCTTTAGCACGATTATCCATCTTTAATGCTTCAGCGCTCGCACCGGCAAACGCCGTCCTTCAATCAATTCATTTGTATGTGAATAACAACTTTCCCCCGATGCCATTCCTCATCGAATGATAATCGCTGCGGTGAAACACTATACTATTCCATTTCTTTGTGGCGAGATTGCTACATAATCGAGTGGGTTCTTTCTGTTGGACCGTTGGGTCATTCGAACCCTCTATTAAACTTGCCCTCTCCATTATTGCCAGCATCAGGTGTGACCTTTTCCTTCATTAACACCCGACAGATGTGGAATAGGAGCTGACACCTGAATCGGCCATGATGGATTGAAAATTGCCTTGTTCTCCTAATTCGTTTTTTGGAACATATGCAACCCGGTGCTTGGCGGAATTCTACGGCCTGTCACTGCAAGGTTGATTTTTTTTCTCCCTCTCCCTTCTCCAACTTCCGTCTAGGAAATTCACACAGGTGAAACTCTGTCAAATTTGTTCATAAGAGTAATTGGTAGGTTGAATTCAGCCAAAAACCGACAATAGTTGCTGAAAAGATTTAGACTGTTTTTCTTATTCTTTTATTCAAGTTTAAAAAGAATCAGTATTATGCTTTTTTAATGATGAAATAGCTGGTTATAACAAGGATCGATAAATTTTCTTCTACCGGGTGTCCAAAAAGTTCCCGTACTCCAAATTTAAAAAATCGTTTTCCATGATTTTTTTTTCAAGTATATTAAATTTTGCCATACGAGTAATGAAACCATGGACATGCTTGAAGCTTTTTTCGGCGATCGACTTATCTCAAAAAATCTTTTGCCACCTCGATCCTCTGATCTGACCATTCCGGACTTTTTTCTGTGGGGATATTTAAAGGACAAAATTTATGAAGGTGATCCTCAAACAATCAATGATTTGAAAACCGCAATTACCCAAATGATACAAGAAATAACTCCTAGCATATTAAAACGCGTTTCGAAAAACATGCGCAAACGAGTTCAGCTTTGTCTCCAAAAAAGAGATGGACATTTTGAACATTTATTATAAATGTAAGTTCAGTATTTTTTCCTTAGTTATGTTAAAAGTGCTTTTTATCATTGGCATAAAAATAATTCTTTTTAAACCTGTTGTTTTTGTAAAATAAATTTACAAATCATCAGTACGGGAACTTTTTGGACACCCTGTACATATGACTTACTTAATTAGTATAACATTTTTGACGCCTTAATTTCTTGAAACCTAGCTTAATAACTTAACTGAAATCTACTACACGTACACAAACAGGTGCATATACTCAAGCACATAAATACGCTTTAATACACAAAAATAAAGTGAAAGAAAGAGAAACCATAATATCACTAATTAATATATCAAGATCTGAAGATGATCATATGTTACTAGAGCAATTGAATCAAGTGTGTCATTTATGGAGACAATTTGAGAATATTTCGTAATTTCTACGTAATGTTGAATGGCATCCTGTTGTCATGACTTCCGCTATGTTGTATTAACATATTTGCCTTCTCTCCTCAATCAATTCTGAAATAAAATTAACGATGCCAATATCATGCCAGATTGAATTGATTTCATTTTAATTTAATTATTTCAAATCACACAAAGAAGTTAACAGAAACTGTGTATAAAAAAGTCGAGTTAATCATTAATATACCACTGTAATCCATATATAATTTTACATACATCTGTTGTAAAATTCTGACTGGTTTAATTGTATAAGAGGTGCCAAATATTTGATTGTGCTGTTTGATATATAACTTTTTAAACATTGGGGAAAGTTAACAGAATATTTTTGCTTTTTTTGTTTTGCTTATACTTATATTTAATATCATTGAAATTCTTTGACATTTGTCATAAGAAAGAATATCTTATGTTTTCATATATCTTCATTAAGTACCTGTTATTAATATTATAAAAACCATTGCACCTTATTTTTATCTTAAATGCATTGGCATTTAAGATTTTTTCCTTCCAGATTGTCGAGTGCTATTACTTTTTTTCAAATACTGTTCATAGATTTCTATTAAAACCTTATTTTTTTCAATGAAAGTGTCTTACTTGACAATTAATAATTGACAACTGTTTATTACCATTGCCGATAAATTTTAGAAGAGTTATGGTTTGTGTTTATACTTATATTTAATATTATTGAAATTCTTTGACATTTGTCGAAAGGAAGAATATCTTATGTTTTCATACATCTGCATTAAGTACCTGTTATTAATATTATAAAAACTATTACACCCTATTTTTCCGACACAATTACCATTGTAAATTGCATGTCAGTTCTGTGAAATGAAATAATCATGTTTCCTAAAAATATTTTTTTCAACATGAAATCTGTTTTTTCAAATTATTTTTACTTAATGACATAGAACAAATAGAAAAAAAAAGACAAATTAGGGGCTTTTAGCAGATTTTGTTCTTACATTAGGAGTATTATATGTTGCTTCGTATTGTTGAGCACTGCATAAAAATAATTTAGATTGTTTTCTGAAATTACACACATTTTTAAATACTGTATTTTGAAAACGCAATGCCTAAAGAGAATAAAACATTTTTAATTTATTATCTATTTAAATCATTCTAAGGCATGGAAAACATGCGTTATGAGAGCATTCGAAAGCGTAGGAAATTTTAATGTTTTATTGGTGCATTTGCCTCTATCTGAATTCCACTTGAAAAAAAAACATAAGGTAAAAAATTTAAATAAAAGAAATTTTAAATAGACGAAAAAAATCTTCAAATCAATAAAGAGAGCATTCATACATGTTTCTAAAATAATTTAATTTTTTTCGAAATTCAAATTCTAAAACATCAAGGTTTTCGAGGAATCCTGCATTTTAGTATTTCAGTTTATTAGTCGCATTTCAAAAAGAGTTCAAACAGAGATGCTTATTTTGGAATAATATATGACCCACGAAGCTATAAATTAATTATATTCTCTGGTAATTATTACTTCGGTGTAATTGTTATATTTTCAAGAAATTTTAATTTTTTTTAATTCTCCGAAATCACTGTTCTCTTTCCTGATCTAAAATGAGGGAAATAAAATGGTGAACAGGTGATCATGCTAATAATTAATAATACACTGGATAAATAGTAGACTATTATTTTTCCATCATTCATCTCACAGGCATATAAATAAAAATTCTATTAATTATTCAAAATTTCACAAACTATTTGAAAAGGTGGTTATAAAAATTATATATATAAAAATTGTGCCTTTAATAACGAATTAATGAGAATTATTAGTTTAAAATGAAGATGACTCCTTTTTTCTCTCTCTCTCTTATTTTCTTCTATATGCAAAATATATTTCGATAAAGAACTGATAAATATCAGAAAAAATCCTCAACAACCTTTTGAAAATTCATTTTTAATTTAATTTCTAAATTTAATCGAAGTCAAATTCCACTTAAGAATTATGTTTGCTTTTTTTATGGGTGAAACATAAATTCATCGAGCTATAACGATAAAATTGAATATGCTACCTTATCAATCAATCTGTTGATATTAGCCAGATTTTGACGAAATCTGTCAAAGAAAAAAATAGCTTTTAACTCAATTTTCTTTACTACATATTGAAAATTTAAAAATAAATATAGTCACATTCAAATTTTTTTTAGCATTGTCATTGGCAACAATTAAAACATCTTTAATTAGCTGTCTTTGATGAATATTTGGTTTGATGTGAATACGTGCTCTGATCGGTTGTAGTTTAATCTTTTATACATAACTTGTTCGTGATCAATTAACAAAGAATTTTCAAGAGCTAAACTGAGATAAAAATTTAAACCGTGTTATTTTAATAGCTTCAAAAATTTTCTGTTTATTGTAAGTTTGTATCTTCATAATGGAGTTGAGTTATGGAATCAGAAGGGTATTATTACAAAGTTCCCGCTGCATTATAAGTAACAGCATAAGCTTTCCGATTCCTTATGTAATAATAAGTAGAACCTTTAGATTTCAGAAATGTAAAAAAAATAACGCCAATATACATTAATGGAACATTGAAAGCGGCCCGTATTTGATTGTGAAAACGAAAATCATTTTTGGAAATAAGTAAAAAAAAAGTAATTTCCAACTATGTACCAAAAATTGTCGAGACTAATAAATTTATATCGTTAAAAGACACAATTTGTTTACACTTTAAAATGCTTTTAAAAATCAGCTTTATAACATCATTGGAAATTATAGAAGAGAAACATTAATAAATTACATAAGTTTTAGTTTTTAATGACAATTATGAGAATTACTCAAAGATGAACAAACATTAATAAGAAATCTCATGTTTTTAAATTGAATAATAATAAAGAAATTTTACCAATGAAAAAGAAAATATGCGCATGATTAAATATATAGGACATTAATTGACATGGAATTAATAAATCTGGAAATGCTTTTATCCGAGTGAATTTTTCTTTAAATTTTAATTATAACTGATTGATATTTTGGCGTTTTCCGCAACAAAACAAAAAGCATTATTATTCCAAACTAATTTTTATACCTGTTTAAAATGTGACAAAATTGTCTTTTTAATCACATAATTTAGCTATGGTGATTTTTTTTTCTGAATTTTTGAAATTTTTAAAAATATATTTTTGCGTAATTTTGAGCTGAATTCATTACTGGAATGGAATTTAAACTGTTTTAATTGCTTCATAAAATATTTAATCACAAAGTTTATTTTTCGTCGTTGAAAGTTAAAGAAAAAAAAGTTTCTGCTTATCCTTTTCATATTTTAATAAGGATTCAGAAGGTGAACTTACATCATTAAAAATGGTAACCTACAAATAGAAGATAAATTACCTGACCAGTTACGCTTATGCTGGCATTTTGATGTCTTAAGAACCTCCTTCATTAGGAAAGTTCATATTAATGATGAATACAACAAATACAAGGCTATTAAATTAATATTACCATAATATGAATTAACTTTTATGATTTGTCGATATAAACACTTGTGAATAACTTGATGTCGAAGGAGTCATGAACATTATATTATCCATAAGATATTTGATTGAAATGAAAAATAAACAATATTCTGAGTAACCCAACCGGTAGCCAAAAAAAAAACTATTAAAATTAAAGAGTGATAGCAAAATTTAAAAACAATCCTTTCTATTATCAATTAAATATTTTATTGAAAATATGTAATAGAGAAATAGTATCTACTTACTGATATATCCTTCAATTATTAGGACTCTTCCAAAAGTACGCAATCATGCAATACATTTTTTCGTTAAATTTTTTTTTTTAAAAATTAAACTGAAAGCTTACAAGCATTTCAAACTTTTTACTCCCATACTCATAAAATCCTCAGATCTATCTATCATACGTGGAGTTTTTTCTTCTTCTTTGGAACTGTGATATAAAGCGAAATGAAAATTATTAATAAATTAAAACTGAGGAAGAAAAACTACTTACCTCATTTTTGTATAAACAATTTTCTTTCAAGTTAAAATACGAAATAAGAGTAATAAAACATAATATTTAAAACAGAATTTTTCAAACAAAAAACTAATTTATGTAGTAACCAAATCATTGAAAATGTGCATGGAAAGCATTTGTATTCTACTTTTAAGATGATTACTTTACGTTATTCTCGAATCCAGATATCATGTCAAAACATGGTGCTATTTTGGAAATAAAGTAGAAAAAATCCGTAGGCGAAAAATTGAAATTTTATTATCTGCATGAGAGCGTCAAAAAATCAGCCTTTAATAAAGCGTTGCCATCGCATTTAAAAAAGATCTGATTAAAAAAAATAAGCTAATGGCTACAGCAAATAAAACCTTTAAAAAATGTCATTTTTAGCACGTGATTATGTGAAATGAAATAAATAGGAAATTGGATATTTTTTTAAATAATCAATGCGAGACCAAGTTTTCTTGGATCATTTGCAGTACTAAAGTGACTCATTCAATGAGACAATTAAAATGAATAAAAATATAATTTAACTTGCCCGAGTCCGTGGTTCTTGGCTGAATTATGTTCTGACATGATACATTGAACTATGCTAAGCAGATTTAATTTTAATCTTTGTTTAGTTTTATTTTCATGACAAAATTATTTGAATGTGTCCGTTCTCTCTGGAAAAACGCTTGACGCACGAACGAACTATTGAATTTACTATTATAGCTTTGTTGATGACGTTTTGATTCACCTACTCAAGAGCTTTTCAAGCTCATTGTGAATTCAACGAAGCATATAAGGGGTGGGGCTAATAAAAAGCCTTATAATTTAAGAGGATTTTCTTGAACCATTATCATTGGGAACAAACCAACCATTCTGTGTCTTCTTTGCCCTTCAAATATCGGCAATGTGATTCACGAAACGATCTTGTTAACGTGCTGTCTTTACGATCCACCAATAGAAAGCTGGTTTAAATTCTAACTCTAGAGTCAACTTGAGGGTTGATTGACATCGTGAGTGATTGGGATATAATTGTTCTTGCTATTTGTCGTGCTGGATTCATTCATTGGAGTTGAAAAGAAACGAATCAACGGCGTGGAAACGTCATTGCTAAAAAAAAATGGTTTCCAGTGAAGACGCTTCTTCTTTAAGTGGCCATTTTTCAACTGAGAGAAATTATGGTTATTATTTCAAAAGTGCTTTTTATTGATCGTTTATTTCGCATTATTTCAGAAGATAAATGAGGACCTTGTAAGAAGCATGGTATATCTTCCTCCGTCTTAAAACACTCTCGCTCTGAAAAAAAATTTGATCAAGAGATAGATAAGATCGACTTACTTAGAGATGAACACGCAACTGTTGTATTTTTGAGCAATTTTCCTATCAAAGAAATAAAAAAAGCTCATATTATAGTATAGTGTTGTAAAGAATAAAAAAATTTTTGAAAAGTTGTGCATGAAAATAACCATTTCAAAAACTGAGAATAAAAATAACAATTTGAAATACTGCGCACGAAAATAACAATTTAAAAAGCTGTGCATAAAAATAACCATTTGAAAACCTGCAGGGAGGGGGAAAGCAGAAATCGATGTTCATTATAAAACACATTTTTGTGTGGGGGGGATTAGCGAAAAAAGACTCTAAATTTAATTTTTCTGTAAAAAACTAAGCGAATGTCAGTTGGCGAGAAATTGCATTTTAAATACTAGTTGAATCATTATGATTCAGATTCTTATTTTTAATATTTATATCTTTACAATTTTTTTTTGTTGCTTTTAGGGACATACTACTAAATATAATCAATACCTGGATTATTTTTAACATTTAAATGAAAGAAAAAGAAAGGAGTACTAGACTAGTTTTCGCATTATCTATCAATATTTAAATATTTTTATGAATTTCTAAAACTACAGAGTAGTAATTTTATATAAACCTTTCCGTCTTAGGGTAAAAATGATTCCAAATATTTTCTATTTACTATTTCTTAGTAAGCATTGTTAAAAATATTTAGTTAATTAGTTATCGACATTTAGATTTTGCTTAGTTAATAAATTATGATGTTTATTAGGTCTGAAAGTACAAGCCAATTTCTATGTAATAAAAATTAGTGAATTGCAATGAATTTTCCATAAAAATTTTAGGGTTTGGTACATATAAAGCATATTTAAATTTAATATCATTTAAAAATTTTCTTTTAAGATTAAATTCTAACTCTTTCATTTATACTTCAATTTAGCGACTTGTTAAATAAATCTTGATACTTTTTTAATCCGGTTTATATATGAGAAATAAATATCAGATTTATATTTTGAGAATGCATTTTCATTTATTAAAAATAACAAAATTAACTTATTTATAAATTATATTTAATATTTATATAATCATTTATACATTAATATAACTATTTTTTTATTTTTTAAATAGAATTACGGTTGAATTCTGTTAGATGAAGATTCATAGCTTGAGTCTTATATAAGTCTTATATATCTTAACTAAACTGATATCAGATTATTAAGATTTCTGTCCCTTTTTTCAGAAAACAGCCATATTTTATTCTAAAAATGTACAGTGCATTCACAGGAAAATCTTTTTAATTTCTATCGTTTCGCATAAAAACATCATTATAAATCTATTCATATTTCTATAAACATTCATTAAAAAATTTTCGTCAAAATCTTCATTAAATTTACTAATCAGTTAAATATTTTTATTAATTTTTCTTATAGCGGTAGCTTCCTAAGTCTTCCTTTCAAAGAAACACACATTTTAGAGAAACGCTTTGCATACAAATACTTTTAAATACTATGATAAAACTTATAATACATTAAAAAGAAATCACTTTAAATCGTCCGAATTTATTCATATTCCAAATGTAGAATTTATAAATAGTTCCTATAATCATTCAATACATTGCTTTGCTATTTGATGTAATAACGAAATTATTCTTCTATTTATTTTGAATTTTATGTTTTAGATATTTTAAGAAAGGGATTGTACAGTGTTTTTGAAATTTCATTCTGTGAGACTGTTAAAATATGTTAAGAATTTTTCTAGTAAATAAATATGATACATTTCTTAAATTCCCAAGAATTTTTTTTATTTACTCAAAAAGTTTTTAAAAATATGTAATCTAATTAGAATTAATTTGAAAAGGACTCTATAGTAATAAGTCTGTAGTAAAAATCTATGGAATACGGTATTTAAAGGAGTTGGAGATAAAAAAAACAAAGAATTCTTCACAATTCATTTGAAAAAGATTTGTTGCTCTTTTTACGTTTTTTTTATATAGTTGCACTTTCCAAAAGTGAGCGAACAGATTATACCTCTAAAAGGACACATTTAGTAATAGTATTTATAAAACAACCAAATATCCATTTTTTCAGACGTTAATATCTATTAAATTTTAAATTATACGACATTTAATAAATATGAAAATCTATTTATAAGACTAGTTTAATTAAAAAAATAAGCCGGTGTTCTTGCACAGAGGTAGCGCATCCTCCTCATGATTTGGGTGTTCCGAGTTCGAGTTCCATTCAGGGCATGGTTGTTCTGTGTTTAATCTGTGAGGTGAGTCAATGTGTCCCCCTGTGAACAGGGGCTCTGCAAGAGAATGTGATACGTGTGTGTCATCTTCGTATGAGCTAGAAATCAGACTTCTTCCCTCGGGTGCTCAGGAGTCCATACCCTCAGAAGCTACTGCATCCATCCTTCCGTTGTAAAGCGGAAACATTATCACACCAATTTAAAAAAATTGAGCTTTTTTATAAATTTAATGATGATGATCTTGTGTTCGCTTTACAACGGAAAGAGGGGATGCAGTGGCTTCTGAGGGTATGGACTCCTGAGCACCCGAGGGGAAAAGTCTGATTTATAGCTCATATAAGAATGACACAGACACATTCGCTTGCACAGTCCCTTTTCCCAGGAGGGGGGCATATTCACACTACTTACAGATAGTACACAGAAGAATAACCATACCCTAAACGGGACTCGAACCCGGGAAAGCCTAGGTCACGAGGAAGACACTCTTTTTCTGTGCCAGGACACCGGCTATAAATTTAATGCTAATTTTAATTAAATAATTAAACATAAGGTTTTAATTTTTAGCAGTTCTTACTCGTCATTATCGTTCTTTGGTAAAATCTTTAAAGAAACCTTATTTATATTTCTCATGGATCAGGATTATTGATTAATAATTAATCAAGCATAGTAATATTTTTGTATTCGTCATTTTTCTGCTGTAAGAGCATCTAAATTTAATATTAACTTAATCTATATAAGAGCAGAATAAAAAGTCAATTTGCCGCAAAAATTCTAATAAAAAATATCCTTTTCTTACCTATAAATTTGCAAATCTATATTTTGACAAAACGATCCACGTTGACAAAAAATATCTCTTGAATGACAGAATGATCGAAACTGACTGCGTTATTAAGATTGCAAATTCTAATATAATAATTTGCACTTTGATAAAAACTGTGAAAAGAAAACTTCATGTATTTAAAAAATCCTGAAAATTATTTCTTATGTACAGTAATAAATAGCGCTGAAATGCTAGGCAGATGAGTTTTTCTAAGGTGGAAACAGAATACAAATAATTTTAATTTTTATGTGATTTTTTGTGAAAGAAAAGGGAATGGAATTCACAAATAAATAGTTAATAATGTTTTTATTCAAGCAATTAAGGATACAATAAGCAAGTTATGTAAAAGGAAGGAGAGGCTGTTTCCAGGCCTTAATGATTTTAGATTTGATGCATGTATTCTTAATTATTAATGGCATATTTAAATCGTACTTTTCGTTCTTTATTACAAATTCCTAGTTTGTTTTTGGAAAGTGTTGATTCAAATTTTATATATAAGGTATTTTTAATTTTTAATTATTATTAATTTCTATTTATCTAAACATAATTTTTTCATGAATTGAGTAAAAAAAAATAAGGATATTTAATTTTATAAAAACCGTTTGATAAGTAGGAATTCATCTATTTCCTCATGAATGAATTAATTTCTACCAAACGGATAGTAAGTTATTTGTAGTTAATATTATTCATTATTTAAATTAATGATTCAGTCTCAATTTAAACAAAAGAGGGTGTTAAAAACAGTTGTATATGAAAAAAATTTTAAAAAAAGAAACATGTTATAATACCATTGAAATTAAATACCATTTTAAATGTGTAAATAATGACTAGCTGCTATGAAAATCATTATCATTTTTTTTCTCTTCAAAATGTAAGTAAATAAGTTATTTTATTTAATGAACAAAAAAAGCCTTTCATTGGTAAATATCTTTGGAAAATCCTGTTATTACTTATTTTAGAGAAATTGGGGTCACTATTGAAAAGTTATTCTTTTTAACAAAGCATCAATGAAATGAAAATTTTATAAATGTGAAGGTGGTAATAGACACTCCATCGTAGTAATAAATAAAACTGGTATAGAAACCACAATGTAATGCAAGCTTCACAATATATTATTAACAACCTCCTACAATTTTTCTTTATCCCGCTCGATAAACCACTATTTGCATAACAATCCTTAGAAAATCCTTAATTGAAATATTACTTTTTAATATCAGGCATCACTTGAGAAAATCGAGTTATTGAAGTGTAGGTTAACACTCTCAGATGCTAAATACTTTATTCGAATAAATAAAAAAAAATGAATGATGGCAAAAAATGCAAAGGAAAGCATAGATTGAAATGTAGAACGGTCAAATCCGTGACCAACAACTGAATTATCGAAGAGTAAGATGTCGAACAATTGTCTGACTGAACCCTGCTATAACCTCCACCGCCCGAGCAATGATTTTGAAAATGATGAAAAATTATTCTTGCTGTTAAGAGAACACCCCAGGAAACTAAATTCTTGCTGGACACCGCCTTCCATGTCGTTCAAAGCCCAAATTACTGTGATGTATCCTTCTCCGCCAGATTGCTGCAAAGAAAGTGTTAGAAGCGAGCTAAATGTGCGCTAACCTCTGCCACTGAGGTATTCCATCATTTCCATTGAAAGAGTGTTATCTTTGTCTAACTCGGATGGCATACTCTTCCTGTTAGATTATGCAATTAGAGACTTAGATTATACCGCTTTTGATAAGTAGTAGGTGGTCTGTATTTTCTATTCATTATTGTCATGTATATATATATAGATATATATATATATATATATATATATATATGAATAACAAGCACAGAAGTTAATGGCATTTAAAAAATGTTATCTTCTATCTATTCGTGAAAATGAAATATGTTTATCTACTTTAAATTTGCATATGGAGAAAGATTTTTAATATAAAAAAATCGATAAGACTACATATTTTTGGTGGGTTTGCGAAAGAGAAAAAATCTTTATGAGTTTTGATAATTTTTGCAAAAAAAGTTTTGTATAGTTAGCAACAAGAGATTTCATTATTCTAATGAAATTCATCCAATTTTTATTGTTTCAAAAATATCTAACTATGTATTTCATCGAATGTTAAAAAATGAAGGAAAGGAAAATTCTTTCTACTTTTTGTGTAATTTACAGCAATAGATTTTGTTGTTCCAATGAAATTCGTTCCATTTTTTAATGTTTCAAAAATATTTAACAGTATGTATTTCAACCAATGTCAAAAAATGAGGGGAAGAAAAATTCTGCTTCTTTTAAATGTAATTTACAACAATAGATCTCGTTATTCCAATGAAATGCAATCCATTTTTATTGTTTCAAAAATATTTATCAGTATCTATTTCAAACAATGTTAAAAATGAGAGGAAACAAAATTCTGCCTTTTTTTGTTTAAGTTACAACAATATATTTTGTTGTTACAATGAAATTTATTCCATTTTTATTGTTTAAAAAAATCTTTAACAGTGTGTATTTCATCCAATGTTAAACATAAAATTTACAACAATATATGATTTCAATGAAATTCATATAATTTTTATTGTTGCAAAATATATTTAACAATATGTATTTCATTAATAGTTGAAAATGAGGAGAGAAAATTCTGTCTTTTTGTAATTGTTTCGTCTTAGTAATCGTGTGATTTACAACGATAGATTTTATTATTTCAATAAAATTCAAACTATTTTCAAAGTTTCAAAAATTATTGGACAGTACATATTGCAAAAAATGTTTTAAAAAAATGAGGGAACGAATGTTTTTGCTTATTATCTATGTAGCGTACATGAAAATTCAGATAAATCTAGTAAGAATTAAAAAAAAACAATGTACAATTTTGAATATATCATTTTAACACATTTTTAATGGCACTATGATGGCATGGAGCTCGATTCTTTTATAATAAATAGAAAGTATATGCGTGCATGTATTAGACTTGAGGAACAGGTACGTGATAAATAGAACATTTGTAATAACTCAAATGTAAAATATTTCACTATTTTAAGCTAAAAATATTGTATATTATGCGTTATAGACTATATTGAAATTCAAGAAAATATATTCCATTAATATTATAAATTATATCCCATAAAATTTCATAGTATTCGTTGTTGGATGTGTATTACTTCATTAATTTCTAATCTTCTACATAAAGAAACCTTTTGAGATTGTTGTTATATCTTTTTTATATAATTATATTTTCTGATTTTTATTACTTGATGGTCATGATACTCGACTACTAACCACAAGATTGCGCAAACGCCGCATGTCCTTATAATGATATAATCTGTTCTCTTGCCTTTGGAAAGTGCAACGTTATAAAAGATGTATTATTAAATCTTTTTGCATGCATTAAATCTTTTTCAAATCAAAAGTGAGCAATACTTTTTTTTATCTCCAAAACCTTTAAATACCTAATTTCCATAGATTTCTGCTACTCACGTATAATTATAGAGCCATTTTCAACTTAATTCTAATTGGATTAAATATTTTTTTAAAACTTTTTGTGAAAATAATTTTAAAATTCTTGGAAATTTACGAAATATATCATATTTATATTCTAGAAAAACTTTTTAAACAGTTTCAAGGATCGAAAGTGTAAAAACACCATACAATCTCTTTCTTAAAATATCGAAAACATAAAATTCTAAATAAATCTAGAAACAAGAATGCTGTTATTTCATCAAATAGCATAACAATATATTGAATGTCTATAGAAACTATTTATGAATTCTACAATTGGAATATGAATAAATTTGAAGAATTTAAAATTATTTCTTTTGAATAGATTATAAGGCTCTGATTTTTATTAATTCGCACGTTGTAAAATAAGTTTTTATTTCTTCCAATTCAGACACGTACTTTACCACCATAAATAAAAAACTCAAGATTCTTCATTTAATTAGATAACTTTTTAAAAAATACAATAATTAAAGTATCCATATTTAATTAATTTATTAATTCATTTTCTTTGAAGGAAAATTTAAAAAATTTAAAAGAAAATAATTAACCGAATCATAATTTTTAGGGTAGTCTTAAGGTATGCAAATTGTGAAATAATTTAATTTCATTTCAATTGAAAAAATTACAGAACAAAATTAATACTAAAAATATAACCTGAAAATAAAATAAATATTCCCTAAAATATTTTTTCTACTTTTAAACGGGATATTTCTCACAATAAATATTATTAGATATAAAAGAAAGCAAATAAGTATCATTTGAAATCTATAATACAAAATATTCTGAAATGAGAAAAAAGTAGTTGAAATCTCATTCGCCTTCATTCTTCTTGCACTCTTCTTGGGATGACTAATTTTTTGAAATAATTTTTTTAATTATAATTTAATTTATATTAATAACAAAATAATTAAATTTCCTAGAACATTTTATATAGCACCTTAGCGGAAAACTTAAAGATGCTGCCCTCAAAGTTTCAATTTTTGTCATTCTAGAAACTGACATTTTCCCATTATGTGATTATGTGACGTTTTTTTTAAAAAAATATTTTCAGAACAAGGATTTTGGATTTTCTATGGTATTAAAATTAGTGAGGAAATGTTTAATACCATTTTTCTTGAATTTTCAGTGTTTTCAAAAATTAAGTAGTAAAATGTTTTTTTATTTCTTTTATGAATTAAAGCACTAATTTTGAAACCATGATTGAACTGCGATTAAGGAACCATATACCGTTTAGTTAAGAAACAGATCGTCATTTTTTTCTTGAAAAAGTTTATCATCTCACATTAAAAAAAACTTTTAATCATTATCAACAAAACACTGAACCAGGTGCGACTCAACATCATTCGTAGAGTTTTGCTAGAATATAAATAAACGATAATCCGATAGCGTAAAATTACATCTTCCGTTATCATTCAAAAATAAAATTGTAAAGTAGTTTGGAAATTCAGATCATTTTATTTTCATTACTTTAAAAAAATTACTAGTTTTTTTTAACAGTGTACATTAAAAGCAATAGAAAATATAATTGCACTAATTATTAGCATGATCTTGCTTCATAAATTTTTAATTTTTGATCTGGAATTTTGCTATCTCTTCAGGAATCTTTCATAGATCTTTTCTGTTTTTATGCAGCAATTCGTTTTCCGTTTCCATTTAACTTTTGTTTTTAAAACGGATGGGTTTTGAATTGTAAATAGGGGTACAATATGTCTACTAAATTTCTTTTTATTAAAGCTTAACTCGTATGCTCGGATGAAGATTTTAAAAACCAGCTTTTAAAAAATGTCTATTGATTGAAAATTGAACTTTTCTGTATTGGCATATATTTTAATATGGTAATATTATTCAATTTCAACAACTATTTGATCATAAAATTACTGGAATAACTAAAATTTAATTCCCTCATCAACTAAAAACTAGTGAAAATTTGTTTGATCAACCAGTTCTGATAAGTGAATTATATTACCTCTATCAACACATTAAACCATCAAATTCTGTGAAAACAATAAAATAAATTAAATAAGCAGGAAATTTTAAATATAAATATATACGCATTAAATCCTCGCTTTGAACAATTTATAATGAGTTTAATGATTTGTGTGTGATTTTTCGAAACAAAGCCAATATTTCAGTTCATTTAAGAAATAGATTTAATTGGAAATATAATTTTATTTTCAGACTTTAATTGAATTGGTCAAAAGGGAGTTTGTGTTAGCACATTTCCTTTTTTTATGTTTTCAAACTTTTCTCAATTTTTAATGGAATAGATAATTTTATTTTTAATTATTGCTTGATTTATATTAAATTTCGCATTTCAAATTCATTTTTGCACAAATTTAAAGTGAAATTAAGAAACGAATTGACTATCTTCTCTGAAAATAATCAGGAAATTAAAGCGCAGGAAAAGTATAAATATAATTAAAAAAGCATTGAATGTTTGCTTTGAGTTTTTTATAATGAGTTAAGGGATTTGTATGTTTGATTTTTCGAAACGAATCCATTAATTCAGTTCATTAAAAAGTTACCATAATTGGACAATGTGATTTTTATTTCCATGCTTTACTTGAGTTGTTCAGAAGCCAATTTGTATTAGCTCATTTCTTATTTTTTATAAAGAAAATTAATCTATTAATAAGTAAAAGAGTTTATTAATAAATAATTTTCTTTTTAGTTACTAATAGATTTATGTGGCGTTTTATTTCTTGCAAAGACAATATATATTCGTTACAATTATAGAAACATTTCATAGCTATTAATGTTTTAAAAGTTTTAATTCTCTTTATTTATTTATTTATTTATTCATTTTTGAATTTTCGAACGATTCTGTTGCTCAAAAAAATTTTGTGTTTGTATTTTAAATAAATACTTTCGATTCCAGATGGCGCATAATCATTTGTATTTAAAGTGTTATTTACAAATTATTTTAAAACAGCTTTAAAGAAAATTTTGAAGTATTTTGCTTTATTTTGCTTTGTGTAGCAAAATTCACTGGAGCGGTACTTCAAATAACAGTTTCCCATCTGTCAGAATAATCCATCAAAATTTTTTCTTAAAGTTTAATACAGAGATTTGCCCCATATCTGACAGCAGTTATGGTGATCAATAAGTATTATCCTAATTCAGTTATAACATATAAATTACTACATGAGGTAGATAATATTCTTTGTGAAAATCAAATTATCTAAAACAAAGATAGCACAACCTTAACATTAACTTCATAAAACATTGAAGTGTATTTGAAATTAATTCACACGTTAGGTCAAAAGATTCCCATTGTGTTCTAGCAACTAAACACAAAATTTATATAATCAATTGATTCAAAGAAAAAGATTACATTTTTATCAAATTTTTGATATGAACTTCTTTGTGTAAACTCGCTTCGATTCAATCCATCAAATGTATTGCTCTTTTTATATAAAAGTTATTTATAACGTAATCAGAAAATAAAGGTTATTGTTATTATCACATGTAGAAATAAAATTGAAACTAGATTAAAATGAAAGCTTCACTGACTTTAATTCGAGTTTCTAGGCCCAAATACTAAATCATATAAGGTCTAAATAACCAATTTAAATGTTAAATATGATAGAGTTTTACCTTACACATGAATTGAACGAATTGTTAAATGATCACTGTGGTAATAATACAGCTAAATCAAGCTATCTGTGGTTAAAATAAATCCATAAAAACTATTTTCAAATGATAAAGTATACACGCATTAACGTAACATGTAATTTTATCTTTGATCAATAAAGTTTTTAATCATTAGATAATGATCATATGATGCAGTTTGGTATATGGTGAAACAACGTTTTTTTTAAAAACTTTTATTCCAAAGTAAAACTCTATCAAACAGGGTTACATACTTTCATTAAAATAAGTTAATGCTAATTAAACTAGTTCTTTGCCATAGTCCTAATTAACAACTAGGACTATGGTCGTCTTTCTAAGAGCTTTAATCTACATCCGGAGGAAAATGGGCGAAGTGCTCTTCGTTTCTTTGTTGTAGCATTTTTCACAGTTTCGAGTTTGACTTCGTCATAGAGTGAAACAACGCGATTTATATCAGTTCTTCTCTTTGACTAATTTGATCAAAACTTTCATTCATATTTACGATGCAAATATCCAATGCTAAAATTACTTTTTTCAATTTATTGAATATTTGTTCATATACGCACAAGGAAGACGCTCAAACTTTTTCTCTATTTGATTCAAATTTAGTGTCATTGCATTTTTCAGTAATTATATTTAGTTGCTGAACAGTGGGTGGACAAATCAAATTTCTAGAGTTCCTGACAAATTTTAACCGAAGATTTGTAGGAAATTATAATCTTGATGTAAAGACTGCTGACTGACTGCATATGTTTACTTCATACTTTCTATAGTCTCGTGTACAAAGAATGCAAAGTCAATATAATAATATTAATAATAATTCGAACTCAAATTTTTTTAGAGTCTAGAAAATCACACATCATATTTTGAATGGGAATAAATTAGCTAATAAAGTATTAAGTTAAAAATATTCTAATAATAAAAATCAGAATTTTTCTTAAAACGAAAACCTTTCTTGTAAAAATATTTTTCATTTTATTAATTCATTTTTGTTCGCCTCACATATATAATTTAAAGCCTGTTTAATAAATGTTTCAGTATATTTATGCATTCTATCCTTTAAAAAAATCTGTAAGCTCTTTATAGTAAAATTTTGTTTCATAATAATAGTAGTAGGGGATAATAATAATTGCATTACTGTATAATACTGTAACATATAAATGAAGATTACTGTTAGTAAGTTATATTGTATCATAAAAGTGCAATGCCTTTAAACAAAATCAATGCATCTTGTGATTTGTTTTCATCCATATATAAAGTTTTATGCTGACGTAAATAGTACGAATTATAATTATTTTTTTAATTTTATCCATAGATCATAATCAATTATTTTATTTCAGTTAATATCAACTAATTATAAAAATAATGTGCAGAAAGGAATCGCTCAAATAAGGTTTGAGTTGTAATTATCTAGTTCTTAACCATCAAAAGAAAACGAAAATTTGGAAAAAAGTGTAATTTTCTTAACTATGAAACAATCAAATTGGTTTGGTTTAGTTATGTTAACGTCCCGTTGCAAAGCAACATTAGGGTTATTTAGGGTCGGACTTAGTAATTTTGAGCACCGGTCAGATTACCAGGACGACACTTGAGCATGTATCCCCTTCCTCATACCAGCGGGAAGACGTTTGGCCCTGACAGATTTAAGGTGCAACAGACCACCCCCCCCCCACTTTGTACGACGGTTCTCTGGTGAAATCAAGTCTCGAAACCTGAAGTCCTACTGCTTAGCCTCGAGCCGAGACCTTACCACCGCCACACCGCGACCTTTAAAAATCAAGGTAGAAAAGGTTGACTATATCAAATATTTCGAAACTTTAAAAAACACTTAAGATTAATATTATGCTAAATTTTATTCTTTAAAAGAACAAAACTGCAATTATAAACCCAGTGTTCCCGAAGGGAAATTTCTTCCGGTTAGCAGAGGAGCTATCACCCCATGTTTTACAGAAGAAGATCACAAAGCTATCAACCGAAGGATTTTTGCCTAAAAGTTTACAATACAACAACGAAGTTATTCCTGAAAACTCAAAATAAAAACAAAAACTTTACCGCATATGGGCCCATATATGGTATTGCTGTTTTGATTCAAATTTATTTCCAAAATAATAATTATAAAATAATTCAAACTATTGTTATCCATCAAATATATATTTAGCAATAATGAAACTCAAAAAAATGGTCCATGATTGTATGGCATTTCTAAATAACCTCACTTTCGTGCAAGTGGGTGAAAAAACAGAATTGAAGTGCAAATAATTCATTTTCAAAATACGATAACAGAGTAAAACGTAAGTACTTTTTGACAAAAAATATATTTTCATGGAGTCGATACACTCATCTTTCTCAATAGAAAGATCTCTCTCTCTCTCTCTCTCTCTCTCTCTCTCTCTCTCTCTCTCTA
>JAOUZG010026641.1:11746747-11773954 GCA_026289955.1 Argiope argentata | reverse complement strand
GTGAAATTTATGTTTTATATTAATTTTATTTTGTCTTTATTATTTCAAGACAAATTAAATTCATTAACTGTTAATATCATTGTGAGACTGAAAAACACACACTATAAGATAAAAGAAATTATCTAATATTTTATCTTCAAAATAACAATTTTAAAAAAATTCCTTTTTTACTATAGATCTTAATCCTATACAAAATATTTATATATTTAAAAATACCTAAAGAAATTAATAAAACTTTCACGAAACAGCATGAGCATTTGCTTCTAAAACTACCAGATCTTTCATTTCAATTAGAAGCAAAAAAAATCTGCGTGTCTGATAAAAAAAATAATCGAGAAACGAATCGGGGAACAAGCTATCCAATTTCAAAGTCTATCGACGATTTCAGGTGCACAAATTACCATCCCCAAATCCATCGGCTTTCTGCAATTACATCGGCGCCACTGCCTTCTGCAGCTTTTGGCAGATCATTTCACTTATAGAGCCATCACATTTCATATTTTGTAACAACTTCATCATCCAAAAGCCTTAAATTACACCAATGGCCTGCTGCTGAAAATTACCCCCTCTGATAATTTGATCCATGGGGAGGTCCCCGCTGTACCAATTAGTAAGGTAGCGATCAATAGGAAATGTGCAGGAGCATACATGTGGGTAAAAAAAATTGGTCCGTCTATGACCGACGTAATATTGTGAAGAGGCCGCAGATTTAATTAGATGATTTCCTGCAGCTGGTAGGAGGTTTATATTACTCTATTCTCCTACTGGAAACTTTCAGCAGCCTACCCGGGGAATATTGGGTAATTAAATTAAATGAAATTTTAACGACCGCAGGTGATTCAATACTACCTACGGTTTGAAAACGATGTTAAAGACATGTCTGCGAAATGCAATGCTGTATATAAGCCTGTGTTATTATTAAAAGAAACCTCCTATATAACGATTTCATTTGAAGTAAATAGGTTTCTAGTAGTTTTATCTTACTTCAGATGTCAATAATTTATATGCATTTTATCGGCAATGGATGAAATATCGGAATTCGATAGGCATTTTTATAAAATACCGAGCATTTCCAAGAGAAGATTGAGTTTTGATAATTAGTATATATTTTCCTATGGTATTTTATATAATACCTAAGCACTTTATAGGAATGCTAAATACTATTAGAGTATGAAAAAAAGTAGTAGTACGATTATTGTTCCGTTTTGAAATAAAAAAATGCTGGAGATATCCATTTTATCATCTGTACTAGAATACTAGTTTATGAAATCAAAACAATAAATACTATCACATTTTAACGAATTCTTTTACTAGTTAACATTCTTATTTTTAGCTTATTTCCATATCCCTTCCTAATTTCAAAAAGCCTTTTTAATGGTGTTCACAAAATATTTTCAAACCCAGCTCCTTCTCACCAATATGATATTTTTGATACATTTATAGTGTTTTTTCTCTTTTTTCTTTTTCTTTCTCCCATATAAATGCATGGAATTTGTTAACAATATTCTTTAAATGTTTAAAAATGAATCTGTATTTTTTCATTTAATAAATTGTATTATAAAATCAACTCTCACTCTTTCTCTCTCTTTCTCTCAAACACACAATTTTTCTCTCTCACACATACAATCGCTCTCTCCCTCATACACACACACACACTTTCTTTCTCTCTCACACACACACTCTCTTTCTCTCTTACACACACACTTTCTTTCTCTCTCTCACACACACTTTCTTTCTCTCTCTCACACACACTCTCTTTCTCTCTCACACACAACACTCTCTTCCTCGCTCTCACTCACGCAAACATATATTTATACACAAACACACACACACTTTTACACACACACACACAAACATACACTTACACACAAACACATACGCACTTATACACATACAACACAAGCACACTTATACAACAACACATACATACACACGCTTAAACACAAACATGTAATTCCTTTTCGAAAACAACTTTTTATAATCCATCAAATTGTAGAAGTCAAATCTCTCCTCCAGCAACTTTGATACCATTCTCGAACAAATTTAACAACTTTATTGACAAATGAAATACATATACCTGCATAATTAACAGAGATCTCGATTGAAAAGCCCTTTATAAAAGAAATTCTACAGTACATTCTGTCCAATATCGAAAATAAATGAAAAAAAAAACTAATTTTATTTACCTTTTAATTTTATAAACAACTTTATTTAAAAATTATAATTTTAGTTATAATTTAATTACTTAATTCTTCTTTTATTTTTTCACAATTTTATAGTCTTAACGAAATACCTCCGATATCATACATTCGAATATTTTTTTCTCCATTATTCCTCTAGTATTTTGGGGAGTAAAAAAATCAGCTGCAAACGACTCCAGCTACAAATAATGACGAAAATCTTTCCCAGTCCATATAATATCATCTAATGACTTCTTATGTTGCTTACATTCATTTCTCTGCCCGCGCTCACTTTGTTCACCCACGAAGATAGAAATATATTACGAAACTTTCCAACCAAGCGCACATAGTTCAAGATACTCATCTGGATTTCATGAAAAGATAGGTATATTTTACTTTTAATGGTTTAATATGACCTGTAATCTCCCAGCCGCCATGGGCACCAAGATATAAAGTTCAAGGTGTTGGTTTATAGCCATAAAAACCTGTATTTCAGAGCACAACTAACGCCTCGTAGATTTCAGGCTGCAATTCAGAGCTAGAGATAGAGTCTCTACATTTCAGTTTTATTGAATCTCCGAGATTGATAAGAATCATCCTGAATATCCTTAAGGCTGGACTGCTGCTACCTTGCTGCTTCCTCGGGTTTCTTCTCGAAAGGTGAGGTTCATCCCGCGAACAAATATGTGAAGAAAGCCTAATAGCGTTCTTACAAATGTTGCAATTTTCGCAGGTGGATTCACCCATTTCGTCGCTCCGGAATGATTTAGAGTTTTCTAAAGATATCTTTATGTGTATTTATCAAGTAAAGTGAGCAGGATGTTGGCAACTCTTGATGATCTTCTTGCATTATGTGCCTAATTCTTTGGATTTTACCATTAGGCTTAGTTGCCAGCTTCTTTGCCATCCGATGGTTAATGGAGGATTTAATAAATGAGGATTCATAGATGGAACTCAGGTTTAGAGAGATGTTTCTGATAAAGATGGGGTGTTTAATCATAAATTATTTCGCTTAGAGGATGATAAAAATGTGTTATCAATAAATATTACCTATGATATAGAGTTTGTAACATACAAGTTATAGCCTTAAAAGATTTGAATGTTTAATGTAATACAAAGATAATATCCTTTAGTTTCAAAGAACTTGATTTGCATTACAATTGCATATTATTTATAGTTCTTGCAGTAGAAATTGAAACCGCAGAGGAAAATCTCCGGTATATAAAAACGAAACAAGTTTCAACCTTTTGTACTCCGATGGTGCCTTTGACTCACCATTCAAGATTGTGCATCAATTTGATGTCTTATTTATTTATTTTTCAAATTTAATTGCTAAAAGCACTTACATAATGGTTAAGAGATGTAGATTAATTTTTCAAAGAAATTGGACTTAAAACAACTATGCATGCTTATATTTCATAGCAATAAACAACTCTTTGTATTAGGTGAATAGTTTTACATCTAATTATTTTTTGGAGTGCGAAGAGTTAAAATACTATAGCAGTGGTTATAGAAGTGCTTATGTGTCAGTTAGAAAATTATTTCTTTGAATTCCATAAATATTACATTTATCTTATTTATTTGTTTGGATCCCGCTGTATAGAAGATAAATCATATTTCATATTAGCAAGAATTATGAGATTTTTATAATAATATTTAGATGATGATTTTTTAAAAATCAGGTTTAGAGTGAAGTGGTAATTATAAAATATTTGGATTTCCATATTTCAAACTAAATTTTTTTTGTTTGCAGCTCTTTGATTATTATTTTCTAGAAGAACATAGCAATGGTTATCCTTATAAAAAAGACTAAATAAGCCGGTGTCTTGGCACAGAGGCAGGGAGTCTTCTCGGTGATTTGGCCTTTCCGGTTCGAGTCCCCGTCAGGCCATGGTTGTTCTTTTGTGTCCTATCCGTGAGGTGTATGAATGAATTTTAGTTACTTAATTTTCTACATTTGCAAGCATAAGACCAACAAAAAAGTTAGTTCTACGAGAAATTGATTTAAAATTCGATATGAATCTATATTTTAAATGCTAAACATATGCACTATCATTTATCTACCAAGTTCTTTACATTTGTCTTTAACGAGTTCAGATTACATTCGATAAGCCTTATCAAACAGGCTTCTTCTTAGTGAATTTTGAGCAAATTTTGATTGGAATATACAGATTTGGACAAAAGTTCCAATACCAAATTTTATCATTTTAGCTTTGTTCATGGCGACAGGTGGACAGACATAATTATAGAAATACATTTTTCGAACTCAAGAAGTTTTAAAAGCTAAAAATTAGCCAAAATCTTGAAATCGATTTTTTTTTACGATTACTATACACTCGCGAATCAAAAAGTGAAAACAAGAAAATGTTTGCAGAAAAAGTAATTTGAATCACATTCTTTTTATTCATTAACTATTTATATCATTTTACAAAAATTAATTTAGTGGTATGATAATTTCTATTAATATACAAGCTTTAAACACAATTTTATAGAATATGCTCTTATAGCAGCATTTTATGAAAAGATATAATTTTCATTTTATAAATTGTTCTAAATATTTATTTATTTAAATATTTTGTTACTTTTTAAATAAATATATGTAAATAAGTATATATATTTAAGCATAGTAAATTGGTTGATAAGCAATAAAGTGTTATATGATTAACGAAACTAATTTTATTTTAATATTATACGAATACTTTACATTTTATAGGGTTTATTTTTTGTTTATTAATTTCTTTCAAAAACATTTCTAAGGAGTTTGTTATTATAAATTTTAGACTTTTCTTAATTAAATTTTAATAGACTTTCTTTAAAATTCATTGTAATTAATTTCTCAAGAAAATTTAAGATTGCGAAGCTAAAACTTTCATAAGCACATTAATATCGAGAAGCAAGGCAACATAAAATATTTTTTATCATTATTTGATATTAATGGAAATATATCTCATAACGATCGCAGTTCGCGAAATATTGCAATAAACTTCAAAATCTCTTAAGAATCGGAAATCTAATATCTGAAACTGATGATGATATAAATTGATAAATAATGCATGATTAACGTATAAACGTTACATATATGAAATCAACAAAATAACACTTAATCTTACAGCAAAAGAAAAATAAAATAAAATATTGATTTATTTCATTGAATGGAATAATCTCTCCATTAAATCATTCAACTAGTTACGATAAATTCAATAATAAGGACCAAAGGCCAACGTTCTACGAGATGAAAGATTACTTGTCATCCATTAAACGCTTCCATTTGCAGAAATAAATAGAAAATCCAGAAACATCCACAAGCTTATCTTGCTTAATGACAACTTACTCTCTTGTTGTAGCCACAGGCACAGTGATTTAGCAATATTTATTAAGCCACAGACTCTTCATTAGGTCACATTTCCCGATAGCAATAATCAGGGTGAAGGTAAAATTGTCCCCACATAACCATTAATAAAACAATCAGGGAAAAAAAGTACCGCATTTCCTTATAATGAAAATTCATATAAAATGAGTCAGGTGAACCTCATCTACGCGTACCTGGAATTCAGAAAAGGAGGTTTTAGTCAATGGTATGATAGGTGTTATTTCGTGTCAGGATGAACTAATAATCAATAGGTTATAGAAGTTCTTAATTTGAAACAATCAGATCATAACAGGTTATATTCTATTATTCATTTTAAATGTAGCCGATGATATATATATATTTAAGATGGAATAGTATTTTTTATAATTTCAAAATATACAGGTTAAAAATTTACTTCAGTAATTATGAGGAACTGTTTGGAAAACTGGTTAGCAAATGAGAAAATAATGAGCGAAAAAAATACAGCAATATTTGAAACCAAATTTGACATATGTTAAAGATATAAGTTAAAGGAATTCTTGTAAATCGTAATAATGATAATAAATCATCAAAACAGATTTTTCCTATTTTTCAAAATAGTTCTTAATTATTGTGGGAATTTACTAGCATAATAATAATAATAATAATAAATCATAAAGAATGATTCTTCATTTTATTTTCCAAATAATTTTCAAATGTAAAAATATCAATAAAATAAATTCGTGAATATTTTGAATATCAGTGAAGTGAATTCTAACAAATACTATTCTATAAATTATAAAAAATAAAGATAAGAAGAATTGAAAGTTTAATTAGAATATTTTGAAAGCAGTGGATATATAATAAGGTAAATTATATATCCATTTTTTTTAATTTAAAAAAATATAAATGAAAAAGAATTCTATTTAATTAAAAAATTGTAAATTATTTTTTTATATTATGAAAATATTCCCAAAATATTCTGGAATTCTCTGAATATATTAGTTAAAAGAATTATTAAATATTTTGAAATTATTGGTCTGTAATATGATAAGTAAAATTAGACGTTTAAGATTAATAATGCTTAAAAAATTTGTAAATGTAATTAAGTAAACTTTTTCTTTAAAAGAGATTTTTTAAAAATTACAATAGTTTTAAAAACCTTGTTTCCCATTTTTTTTACTAACAAAGCTTAAACACATGGAAATAGCACTTCCATATGTCTAGAAAGTAATTAAAACAGGAAGTTTTTTCTAATAGGAACATTTATAAAATTTTGAAAAGGTGATTCATTTATTAATATAATTGAAATTTATTATTGTTGTTGTGATGTACTTTTTGAAAAATTATTGATTACAATATGCTATGAATTCTTAAAAATTAAAAAAAAATTCTTTAAGTTGAACTTATGAAAAAAAAAAACTGCATATTTTCTTATGAATGTTACTCTTCTATTAACCTTCTTTTAAATAAATTTTATTAGTTATGAGATGAGCTTTAGAAACTATTGAGTACAAAAATTGATTATATTTTCATACAGTAAATTGTCTTTCAAAATAAAATTATCTATGTCTGAAAAAAATTAATTTAAATATACGGATCATTCTATCAAATATAATGTGCTATTGTCCTTTAAAATATTTTATTTCTTTTTACCGAAGAAAAAAATGTTAATATTATAAAAAAGATAATTAATTTCAATTTATTATATTTTTTATGAATATTTCCATTCACTCTATGGAATTATTTAACCGACAAAATAAAATAAATTCTTATTACAGTTGACAAATTGAAGGTTGAAGTTAAATTTTTTTAATACAAAAGGAGCTTATATTTCTGGTATCAATAGTTGGGAAAGAAAATTTAGTTAGTTGAGACAGGTGATTTGAAATAAATTTGAGTAATTCGTGCTAAAAATTACTCTCTTTTTAAGTTGAAATTTCTGCTTAATATATTTGAAATGATTTCCCTGGATAAATTTGTAAATTAAATTGGATGTGCCAACTCATATCTCGCTCAGATTATTTTTATGTATGAAATTTCTTCAGTCTGTAATTACTCTAACATTAACACTATTTTGGAATTCTTAAAAAAGACTCTTGAAATAAATAAATAAATAAAAGAATAACAAGGAAAGAGTTCAAAAGCATTTGACAAAAAGAACTAATCGGATTTTGTAAAAAAAAAGTGAAATTGTTTTGGTTTTTATGACATAGTTTTACAATATAATCAGCTATCCTTTTAGTAGCGCTATGTCTATACTGAATTATCTCAATTCTCTAAAAATCCGACGCAAAAACATTTAAATGTAGGTAAATATATCCTAAAAATTTAGATCAATTTTTATTTAATTTATATTTATTTTATAATACAACGATAATAGAGTAGATTTTAAAAAAGTTGTTCTGGTAAGAGCATCTTTTATATAAGTTAAACAAACTTGTTTTTCCGAAATTTTTTCAAAATAAGTTTTAAAAAATATTAAAATAATATTTTTTGTGAGCTGCTTATATTCTTCTGCTTAATAATTTTTCCGTGATCGTGATTAACTCAATGAAATTATTTCCATAAACCTATAAAAATGTTGAAATGCTTCAAAATTTTACTGATATCAAAGGAATGCTACTGCTCGTAAATTTTAAAACGTAAAGTTGAGTGCAGTTTTTAACATAATTGAATTTCAAAACATCATTTTTCCCTGGTTATACTTTTTAACGATGCATATTTTTGTATCTAGAAAGAAATTTTATGTAAGAGAGGCGATTCATTATCGCATCAAATAAAATTCTTATAAAACCACGTCGTACGCAATCAAGAAAGATACATAAAAGCAGGTAATTAATGAAAATTACCTGCAGGTAATAAAATCGAAATATACAGAAAAAAAGGTAATTAAATAGAAAGACACGGGAAGCAGGTAATAAAATAGAAAGATACAGAAAAATAGGTAATTAAATAAAAAATAAATAAAATAAAAAGACAAATTAATATAGAAAATAAGTTCTATTTTACAATAAAGAATATAGTTATTAAAACTGTCCAATGAAAGACTAATTAAATGTAAATGTAAAGCAAAAAAGTATATAATTATTAAAGTAAAAATTCATTTTTTACTATACTAAATAATTATATTCATATTTTTTTTCTAAAATACATTACTCGATGGTGTAATCTGTATGTTTACAAAAAAAAGTTAACGGATTAACTGATATAAAGGCTTTTTTAGTGAAAATAACATAATGTCATCCAGAATAATTAAAAAAAATGTGATATGTTAAACACATTAGAAGAAAATTAAAGGTTTCTTAAAATTACGAAATAAAAAAGTACTAATCACAAGCCGAAAACAGTAACAGAAAGAGTAATTTTTTGGTAATTTCTTAAAGAATTTCATTCATTCTAGGAAGGAAAGGAAAAAGTTGTTGCTTAACAAAAATATAAAATAAATAAAACCCGAAAATGAATTATTTTAATTATTCAAAGTTATGTGATAATTTTTATAAAAGTATGCAAGAACTTTAAGATTGAGAACTGATCAGAATGTTTTTCAACTTATCTTGCTGATATAACATCAAACATAATTACTCACATGAATCTAAAATTTAACCAATCAAAAAATTTTGCTTCATATTTACACCTTCCTGCATTACTCTGATAAAATTAGGCTAACGAATCAGAGGGCCTCTATTAATGCTGTTGTTTACCTTTTTATATTCGTACTCAGAATAATCCTACATTTATCCATCACGATATTTAATGACTTTTGCAAGACTGTCTGTGTTGTCATTAATTTTTGTTTTCTGATGTCTAACGATTATAATAAAACAAACCGGTTGCTTCAACTAAAAAATCTTGATATCATCTCAGCATTAATGACATACTTCTCAGAATTCATATATAAATACGCTTTATTTATTGCTTATGGTACAAGAATGTTTGCTAATGAGCAAGGTTTTATTGTTCTTTTCCCAGTAGCAACATCTCGGCACACGTATAATATCGAAATAGAAATCTTTCCTAAATTACAATAATTAAAATGTCTGTGGCTATAAAAAAGTAGATGGCTTTGCAGCTCTTTATTTCTGCAGCTTTTTTAAATTCCAAGGATGCAAATAGAAATCCTTGACTGTGTATCATGAAGTTAAAAAAATAAATAAATAATTGAGAATACAACTAGAAATGATGGGTCTTTTCTTATGAAAATTAGTCTGACTGAGAAAAATTATTGCATAATCCAGAAGCTTTTCCTGATGAGTATTTTACTGTGCTTTGACCGGCGTCATGGCATAGGAATAGCATATCTAACCCGTCATCTAGGCATCTCGGGCTCGAATCCCAGTTCAGACATGGTTGCTCTTCTTCAGTGCTGTCTATAGTTTGAATATGCCCTTATATAAAATGAGGTAGTGCAAGTGAACGTGACGCTTGAAGTAGCTAAGTTGTACTCTTGGAGCTAATGAAAAAACAAGAGACACTCACTCAGCTGAAATCTCTTACAGATACCCGCGGGCTTACAAAGGGCCATAAGTCACAACATAACAACAACTATGCTTTCAGTGGTAATCCCTATATTGCATTGAAAGAATGATGTGAATTGCTTTACATTTAGTAGTTATGTATTTTTTGGTGAAAAGAAGCAAAATTTTATTTTTCGTAATTAGATCATAATAAACCAACCAACCAAACAGAAGTGCCTTTTGCAGTTGCGGATTTTATCTTTTTTGATAAAATGTAAATAATCTAACAATTGGCCGATAAAAATAGTATAACAAGAATTTTGATTTCTTGTAGATAAATTTTAACGAGAAAACTATAGATAAAAAATCACACATTTTTAATTAAAATTCAATACAAATTATTTCTTTGGTTTTATTTTGCATTCTTTGCTTTAATTTATTAAAAAATTACTTAAGTTCTAATAAAAAGGTTTTAAAAAACTATGAAGTTTAAATAGATACACATAAAGAAAATTATACTTCATTTATTTGCAAGAAACATTTTAATACTTCAAATTTTTTTTATTTAGTTTCATTCATCAATAATTATCTTCAACGATGTTAAATTCACATTCCAATATTGTGAAAAACATTTTTTCGGCACAGAAAAATGCTTAAAATACCGCTTCACGGAACTTCTGAAAAAAAAAAAAAAAGTTGTTGTATTCTCAAAATGATCTTTTCCCCCTTCAGAATTTATTGAGCGCGACGAGGGCCCTTTGTTATTGTGTGCGAGCAATGGTAGAAATCGTTTCTGTTCTTTCGCTGCAGTATCTTCTTCTATTCGTAAATTTTACAGCGAAACGAATGTACTTCATTACAGCGCATGCGCTGTTGTAGATGTCAGATTGTTTAGTTGACGAACAGAGGTACGCAGTTTCTTTGCTGCATTTCCTTTGAAATTCGAAAAGACTATTGCATTGTTAGTAGATATCGCTCATAAATGAATTACAGGTATCTTGCTTTTTTCTATCAAGAATAATAATAAATTATTCAGTATAAGGGTAAAAACTGATTATCCAATTTATACCTCTTCCCAATCGAGATTTAAGCTGAAAATTTAATAGATATCTTTTATTTCAGTTCCAAAACACAAAATAAAATTCCTTTTTTAAATAGATATGTATTTTGATTAATATTTTTTCTTTATACAAAATTATAAAAATTAATGGATAGTTAATCTCTTGACGAATTTGATCTAAAATTTGGGGATAATTTATAATTCAGATAATAAAATTATATTTCTTATTTCAACTATCTAACTTATATTTTTCAAGTTATCGTGTTAACATTTGCAAGTATGGGAGAATCAACAGACTGACATTTCCATGATGGATTTGATTTAAAATCAGATAGTAATCTTCTATTCAGTTGATAAAATTTTATTTTTAATATTAATTATATAGTTCGATAGTATGTTTGTTTTCACGATCTTTATCTTGCTCATATGCCCAAAGATGTAAAAACAGATAATTCTGCCAGATAAAAGAAAAATTCTTCCAAAATTTGAAAGAGATTTGCGATTTTTATGTATGCCAATTTCTTTTAAGTTCATCTCCTCCCCCTTTAAAAAATTTTTACACTCAAAAACTCACTCAAAACGTTCCTAAAAGGAATTTTCCTGTCTCTGACAGATCTGAATTGTGATAATTTATCAAAATCTAAAGTTTCAAAATCGCAATATGTTCCATCTTTTTACTTCATATAGGATTAAAAAAAATGAAGCTGCACTTTTATATCTATAAAGTAAATCGAAATTGTAAATACAAACTAAAGCACAAATGACATAAATTGTTAATTAGGAAAAAAATTCAGTTTAGATCGTTATTTATGAAGAAATACAAAAATCCAGAACAATATTTATCTTTCCTTCGCCGCATATTAAAATTTTGTTAATTATCTAATATATTTGTTGCAAATACGAAATTAAGATACAAAGAATGAAAATATATTGTTCTTAACTGCCTAATATGTTTGTTGCAAATACAAAATTAAGATACAATCAAAGAAAATATATTGTTCTCAATTGTCTAATATATCTGTTATATATTATAAGACAATATAATTTATTTTTTTCATTCATCGAGACAATTCAAATATATTCCCTAATTCCTCCACTGTATTCTTTTCTTTTCATGTATTAACATTTTTTTTCTTAAAGACCATTTTTGCTTCTATTGTATTCCAAAAATTGATTTTCTGAGAACAAAATTCGGCTAGAATCAAGTGACTTCCGGCACATGATCATCTTTGATGTTTTCACGAATGATATATTAAAATACTAGTTTAGATCTTTATTTATAAAGAAGAGCAACAACATACAATAATATTAAATTTTGTCATCAGCTTTTAATTGTCATATATTAAAACCTTGATCTTAAATGTCTAATATATCTGTTGCAAATAAAAAAAATAAAGAGGCAAACAAAGAAAATATATTGTTCTTAACTGCTTAGTATATTTGTTGCAAAAAAATTAAGATTCAAACAAAGAAAATATATCGTTTTTTACTGTCTAATATATTTGTTACAAATACAGAATTAAGGTAACAACAGAAATATATTGTTATTAATTCTCTAACATATTAGTTGCCAATACAAAATTAAGATACAAGCAAATATATTAATAAGAAAAGAAACTAAAATTTAATTTTTCATTCATCGAGAAAAACCAAATATATTCCCTAATTCCTACGCCGTAGTCCTTTGCTTTCCATGTATTAACATCCTTTTTCTTAAAGGCCTTTTTTACTTCTATTGTATTCCAAAGATTGATTTTCTAAGAACAAAATTCGCCTTGGTACAAGTGACTTTCGGCACATGATCTCCTTTGATGTTTCGGCGAATGATATATTAAAATTCCGGATGACTTCATCTTCCATAAATTCTGATCCTGTCTCACTCCCCAATTAAGACCCGAAAATAGGTGCGCAAATAAATGCGCGGTCATCCATCTTCTCAAAGAGATGTTATAAATATTATGAGACGGTGTCATGCGTACTGCGGCCGCAGTCTTTCATTTACGCCTGATAAATGACGGCCTGATTGCAAAGCTGACACGATTCACAAAATGAGTTGTTCTCACTGCGCTTGAAAATACTATCAATTTCCTTCAATTTGTTGGGAGATAATTCGAGGCGAGAAATCTTTGGATTGGCGGTAGAGCGCACGATAATTGGGATTGAATTTCTAATTTAATTTTGTGGAGATACAGCGCAAATTACCTTTTATTTTCTTGCAGATAAAAGATAATGCAAAAACGATATAATCCATTATTTTGTAAAGTGATTTGACTATACATCATAGGTGAGTTCTAGTGATCTATAGTAAAACTACTTATGGCTAAATTCTCTCTTACAAGAAATCATCCTTCTAACCAATTATTTAAACATTAAATTGACCAGGGTGTGACAATGAACCGGTTCCAATCTCCATCAAAGATATAGAATTATTTATAATATTGTTTCTTAAAATTTATCGACTCTTTTCAGAGCAAAACATTTATTCAATTCCTACTATTAGCTCACACTCTCCCTCCCCCTCTCTCTCTATATATATCTTATTCAAATTTTCAATCGTTAATAAAAAACTGTTAATTCATTCAATCAAGTTCAAGTAAATTTCTTAAACTTGTAGTGGTTTGCATTTGATGTTAATACAGATTTTTCAACTATTAATTAATCAATTTTTATTAATAAACTAAGAACTAACTTTCTAGTCAAAAATCTTAATTTCCCCTATGCCAAATAAGTAACGAATTCAGTTTATTTTTTCCGCTCACTGATGAGGTTAGGCGTAACATGTTTTCGACTGATTATTTTAAAGGATTCTGTTTATTTTCTTATTGTTTAATGCATTTAAAACTAAGTATTGTTTATGAATCGATTGTTTGGATTCATTTTGATATTGACTTTCGAATTAAAATGATACAGAATGAAGAAATAAATTTTTAATCCGTATTGCGTTACCCCAAATGATGTAGAAAAATCACTATTTTGCGTTGTCACAATTGGCTTTGAATCCTCGTTTGGCGTTGAAAATTCAACGCTGGTATAATTTCTTGATCAATTATTTAGAGTAACTGCAATTGTCCGGACGGAATAGTTTAGCTGGTATGGCGTTGGCCTCGCATTTCTTGGGCTGCGAGTTCAAACTCCATATATATATTAATGAGAATGGAAATTGCCGTAAAATTCGTTTTCTATTTTGTCGTTTAATAGTGTGATTCTGTCGTATTTGTATACATATATATATATATTAATGTGACTATTTAATAAAAAGTAGCTAAAATAAAAAAAAATTCTTAACCTTAGTAGAAATTCATTAAAAAAAATTTATATATATATTTCTTGATTTCGGGCCAACTGCAAGTCCAAAAGCAGCCAGGTAGTTACATCATTGACTTTGAAATATACTACCACCATAGTCTACTTTGATATATATTTCCACGATATTTTTGTTTGTTTGTGTAACTTCTTAGCATAATGGGTGAGATAAAGTGATGCTCGTTTTAGAATTCTGTGTTTTACTATTTTGAGTATTTTACTCCAAAAAGCGGGTAAAAAACAGCAAAATAATATTTGCAGCTTTTTTGTCACGCCTATTTTTATTTTTGCATTTATTTACGGCTGTTAATTATCACTGCATTTTAGAAGTATTCCATTATGCTTTATTTGAAACTGTATGATTCTAATTAATCTGTTATCTGCTATCTGCTAAAACTAAGCAGCAGTTTTGATTCGAAGTTGTGTAATATTTCTAGATAGGGATTTCGCAAAAAAAAAAAATAATATGTGTATCTATCCATTTTTAATTCAGATGAAGATATATTGGTATTTGTGTATTAATTACAAGTCAGCGATCAATTGTCAAAAAAAATCGTCAGAAATAAGTTTATTGCAACCATAGATCAATTGAGAAGCATGTCATGCTAAACTAAAAGTTCGCCAATTGCAGATAAAAATTCATTAATGGCATACGGTTAATATATATTATATAATATATAATTATAAATTATCATGTCAGGACATCATGTGGTTTTTGGGATGAGGTTTTCGGCGTCGACAAAAATCCGTAAGCGAAAAATAAAAATTTTATTAACGGCAGGAGCATCTCCAAAAATCAACTTTTAATAACGTGTCTCCATTCCATTTACAAAGACTCTGATTAAAAAAATGACTTAATGACTACAGCAAATAAAACCTAGAAAAATGTCATTTTGTGCACGTGATTAAATGAAATGAAATAAATAGGAAATGTGCTATTTTTTATAAACAATAAATGCGAGACAAATTTTTGTTTGCAATACTAAAGTGACTCATTCAATGAAACAATTAAAATGAATAAAAAAATAATTTAACTTGAAAGAGCACGTGGTACTTGGACGTTCAAGAAATGATGTTGAGACATGATACAATGAAATATGCATAACAGATTTCATTTTAATCTTTATTTTATTTATAATAATGTTTAATGATTTAATTAACTTACTAAAATTTTAGCAATTAATCATTTATTCAATGCAGCTTTTGTCGCCGCTTCTATTGTACGTGTATATTTTCCACAAAGAATTTATTTTTTAGCCTAGTTTTCTAGCAAATATCAATGTGTTGATACTCGGTTCGACGCCATCGAAATACGCCTGTCGAATCATAATTTTTTTTCAGTATCTATTATCTGAATATTTTTACATTTGCTTTTCAAGAAGCAAATTTTAATTATTATCATTTTATAGCTATCTCCTATGAAATTTGATTACAATTATTTTGAATAGTATGTTGATAACAAGGTGTGCAATAAGCTAAGAAATTAGATGTAAATATATCAATATCTATATGTATTAGTATGATTATACCGATGAAAATCAATATCAACCTCATGAAAATAATTTAATGAGTTTTGTAATTTCGCTCACGAAGCTCGAAATCCGTTAAAAGATAATAGATTTAAGAATTCTGCAAACCTAATGTTAATTTGATGGAAGAAGGCAGAAAAGTTTGAAACAGTAAATAAGCTAAAATAGAATTTGCTTAACAAACTTTCGAATAAAATAAAATTTGCTTCTTAAGTGACAAACTTTCGAATATTACCGTTTTATTTCGAAATACTATGAAAATTACATTAATTTCAAAATTATATTAATAATTAGACTTGCAGTGTTTCAAATTTTAAATTAAATGAAAAGGAAATGAATGTAAATATATATATTGGTGTAATTATGTCGATGAAAATCAATATAAACTGCAGAAAAATTAACTTAATTTTGATTTTACTTTTGAATTTTGAAATCCAATTTGCTTCTTAAATAACAAATTTTCAAATTAAATACAATCTGCTTCTTAAGTAACAAACTTTCGAGTATTGCCGTTTCATAGCGAAATACTATGAAGTTTACTTACTGTTAATTTGAAAATTATATTGATGACTTGAGTGCATTACACAAAATTTTAAATGAAATTAAAAGGAAACAGATGTGAATATATATTAGTCCAATTTTATCGATGAAAATCAATATAAACAGCGCAAAAATAGAAATTCATTTTTTGATTTTGTTTATGAAGTTCGAAATCCATTAATTGATGTTAGATTTAAAGATCCTATAAACCTAATGTTAAACTAATAGAAGAAAATATATAGAAGAAATTTCTTCTATAGAAAAATTTGAAATCATGAATATGCTAAAATACATTTGTTTCTCAAGGAATAAACTTTTGAGTACAACTGTTTGATATCAATCACTTATGAAATTCGCTTACCGTTAATTTGAAGATTATGTTAATAAATAGTAGCGAATTAAACAAAATTTGAAATTCGAGGGAATGAAATATATGTATTTGTAATTTAATCGACGAAAATTAATATAAAGCGAACGAAAATAATTTTATTGATTTTTGTAATTCTGCATGTGAATTTTAAAATCTAATAATTGATATTAAGTTTAAGGATCTTTGAAATATAAGGTTAAGTTCATAGAAAAAAAATATGTAGAAGAAACTACGAAAAAGTTTCGGACAGTAAATATGCTAACATAGCTAGATAAACATCGAGCATATCAAGATACTTTATCGCTCAAATTTTAAATCGGGAATCCCTAATATGAAATAAACCTTCCCTACTATAAGAGAAGATTACTATTGTTAAAAAAACATTCTAACAAAAATCCTTTAATTGTATTGACCAATTTATTTATTTATTTCTTTTTTTTTTCGATCTGGCGCAACAAATAACCAGTAGGCAAAGGGAAACTGCCGACAGACGGACACAAACTTGTGCCTTCCAGTTTTAACTATCATTATTGCTATTTTATTTCCACCTAAAAGCAACGAACATTTTTTTTCCTACCCCATGAAGAAAGATAAAGAAAATTGCACAATCGCCGCATAGCACACGAACAAACTCCAAAAAGTTCCGCCCAAGGAAGGGGGGAGGGAGAAGAACTCCTTGCAAAAAAAGACTGAAAGAAATGACCAGCAGAAGACTATCTATAAAAAAGGACAATAATAAAAAGGAGGCCGCAATGTTATCAGAAATGCAGAATCATAATTGCGGTCGGGCTCTCCTCACAATTGAAAACCTCCTTCGGTAGCTATCGGCTTTTCGGGGTGTGAAAATTGGTGTTTTGGCCTCTGGAGCTCTGCCTCTCTCCCAGTCATCATCTCGAGCCGCGGCCTCTAATAAAGAAAGCCGCTCGCCTCGATTTGCTGGGGGAGGGGAATCGGAAAGAGGAAATGGAGGAGGAAAAGCGATGTGTGTTCGTTTGTTCAGAGATATCTGTTGCCGTTGTTGGTATTTTATTTTATTTATCTACTTCTCTCTCTCATCAGAGCCTGTATCGGCGAGTCGGAAAGAAACTATTTGTTAAAGACGCGTGCTGCCATCTATTGGGAATTAAATAACCTACAGAGAAAATTTTAGTGTGATAAAATAAAAAGTTGTCAAAATAAACAAGCAAAAAAAAAGGGGGAACACTTATTCATGTTGTCGGCTATGTTTTAAAATGAGGAGCCGGGTTTCTTAAAATATAGATTTATTAATCAGTTATATAAAAAAATATTATTCGTTTCTTCGAGTAATAAAAACGCGAGCATAATACCGGGTGTCCAAAAAGTTTCCGTACTCCAAATTTAAAAAGTCATTTTCCATTTTTTTCAAGTATATTAAATTTTGCCATACGAGTAAAGAAACCATGGACATGCTTGAAGTTTTTTTCGGCTAACGACTTATTTCAAAAAATCTTTGGCCACCTCGATCCCCTGATCTGACCATCCCGGACTTTTTTCTGTGGGGATATTTAAAGGACAAAATTTATGAAGGTGATCCTCAAACAATAGATGATTTGAAAATCGCAATTACCTAAAGGATACAAGAAATCACTCCTAGCATGTTAAAACGCGTTTCGAAAAACATGCGCAAACGAGTTCAGCTTTGTCTCCAAGAAAGGGGTGTACATTTTGAACATTTATTATAAATGTAAGTTCAGTATTTTTTTCCTTAGTTATGTTAAAAGTGCTTTTTATCATTGGCATAAAAATAATTCTTTTTAAACCTATTGTTTTTGTAAAATAAATTCACAAATCATCAGTACCGGAACTTTTTGGACACCCTGTATTACATGAACCCGGCTGGTGCATGTCTTAGACGTTCATTCGCTTCTCGCGAAGTCAGCATCAACACCAACGCAAAAATACATACCGCTAGTGATGCCAACAAAAATATGTAAAGCATGCACCAACCGTATGTAAATTGAGATCATGGTCTGGAATTGAAAAATATGGGTTTCAAAATATCCAACTATTCATATTAAAATAAATAAATAAACGATGTAGAGTTAGATCTTTTTGAATCAGATCTAAAATCGTTTCTTCTTCTATGTGAATACTTTTTTGACTTATAAAAAATATTTATATAATATTTTTTTAAGAATGGATACAGTTTGAAATGATTGCGGATTATATAATCATTCCTTTTCTAATATCGAAACCCATTTTACAGCATCGAAGCTTTCAAATGTCAATTGACACCAGTAAAAATTCTTGCTCCATCTGTTAGGAAATATCCGAGCTATTATTTCTAAAGGATGGAGCTTATACTCATTTGTATGGATTGGGTTGGAATTTGGAATAGGAGGGATAGGATTGATTCATTACATTCCAGTTTGGAATGGATTGAATAGAAAGTCACACTATCAAATCTGGCTTGAAATCTGGTGCCTGCGACTGAGTTACAAAAGCAAAATCTATAAAAAATAAGCTAACTTCAGTATTAAAGACAAAATTGAAAATTTTAGCAGATGTGAAATTTTATTTAAAATGAGTCAATGCAATGCTACCGCGCAACTGAAACTATCATAGCCTCATTTTTGTAAAAGTTTCAAAAATAATGGACAGTTTGTAAGCAAAAAGCAAGAAATAAATGCTGATAATTTCCATTGGGGGATAGAAGCAATCCAATGCATGCTAAAATCTATCAAACATTTAATACTCTAGAACAGGATGTTCAGTATAAAAAAATTGGTAAACATTCCAAATATGAACAGTATTGGAAAACATTGCAAATAGGAGCAGTATATAAATAAAGTTTTAACGAATAACTGTCGAGTAGCAATAGTAATATTTTTGTCAATTGTTATTTTTGAAATAAATGATATATAACATTGAGGTAAGAAGCTGTTTGTATTTTCTTTCTATTTATGCGATAATCGACTTGAAATAGTTTAAATAACAATCAGTTAATGCAATCAAAGTTCATAAATCCCGAAGTGATACCACTAAGTATAATATTCTTACAAATGCTATGCAATTATTCCTTATATTATTTTAAGATTTCTAATATCCTTCAACATAATGGAATAAAGATATGTGCAACCTTTTTATATGATTACATATCGAAATATATGGGTTGTATAAATACAAGCCCTTTTAAAACAAAAATCGATAGTTATGCCCATAATTTACAAAATCTTATATAAAAGAAATACTAGCTATATCTCAATAAAACATATTTATTCTTTTCTTAAGAGAAATATAAAAAATACATAATTATGAAAAAATAATCACTGTTTTTGGTTTTGATTTTTATTTCAGTTTCTCTAACATTCACGCACAAATATTACTTATGTTTCAAAAGAGAATTGCTATTGGAAAAAGCAATCCACAAATGAAATCGATTACAAGTTCTTTAACTCAATTTATATTTTATAAGAAATTACAACCTTTTAAATTAATTATTCTAAAATATTAACTGTTACCACCAAATTGCTGAGAACATATTTTTTCTTTCTTTTTTGTTTAATTAGAAACATTTGTTGTACGTTTCAAAAATACAATTTTTACTAACCAAGTAAATAATAATTCAGCCAAGCAGGTATTTTAAATAAAATTTTTGACTGCCCAGAAATTATATTTTTCTGCTAACTCTAAAATATTTTTCTCCTTCATTTGCCTTCAAAACTACTGTAATTTTGTCACGTCTCATCGTTACGTGCACTTTTTTAAGCTCATCCTTAAGTTCTGTTTTATTCTTTTTAATTCGCTTGTATAGTAATAAATAAAGAGTATTAATTTTATCGAAAAAATAAAGAAACTTAATGGATTTTTCTCATTTTCTTACTCTTTTTGTGAATCAGGAAATCATGCACATAAATTTGGCAACTGAATTCAGGTACTCAAATTTAGAAGTTCCTCGGCATCGAGATTTTTTTATCAATAAAATCAATATCGCTGATTTTATCAATAAAATCAGCGAATCAGTTTCATGCTTTCAGTTGGCATACAAGAACTTGAATTTTTAAAAATTAAAATCAAGTTATCTCTAAAATTTGAAACATTAGTCTTAAAATTTGGTTTTAGTATTTTTACATTCATATAAAGGATCCGATAAGCATTAGAATTAATTCGCTAATAAAAAGTTGATAGCCCCGTACATTTTATATTAGAGTGTTTAGGTTATGTTAAAAACAATATGCGATTTAACAAATAAAAAAACATATTTGTTAAATACTGAATGCAACTCACTTGAATGTGATTCGCAGGAAGACGACTGAAAATAACAAACAAATCTAAAGATGAAAGTAATCGAGCGTTTGTAACAGAGCCTGCTGGGTTCTTTACACCGTATACTTATTTGATCGAATTTTAGAAAATTTTTATAATTATGAATATTTCAGATATTTTAAATTACGCCGATATTTCATTTGAAAAAGGACTATTTTGAATTATTTTAAGTCGGAAAATTAATTTACAGTTATCATACACGAGTTGGACTTTTATAGACTATGAATTCAAATGAACAATTTTGGTTATACGAATCAATAAATAATTCATACATAAAGGTCCAAATAAATGTAAAGTTTAAAAATTACTGAATTATAAATATTAAAAAACAAAATCACATTTTCCAAATATAAAATTTACAAAATCCCTTTGTTCAAAGAATTCAAGATAATAAAAATAACAGCTGGGTGAGTAACCAAAGATTCGTGATAATGGTTACTTGAATAAAACACTGAAAAATGAAATAAATTTATATTTATTTCAAAGAGATGCTTTTCTAATAGATTCCAATATAAATAACTTGAAAAAAGAAAAAAAGCAATTGAAATCAAAATACAATATCATTTATGATAATAAAAAAAAGGATAATCTAATTTATTATTTAATGTTGCATGTATTAAATGTTGAATTATTTATTACTGATTATGTAAATAAACCAATTTCGATGTTTTAAAGTATATTTTATTAAAATATTTTGTGTTCTAAAAGTTTGGCCACCCGGGGGGCACTTCGAAATGAGGATGAGATACTTCATGAAAGGTGGTTGGATCTCGTCACCCAGGAGGATACGCTATTAGAGAGGAAGGGTAGGTTCCTCCCATTGATGACGGGACGTACTTCCTAGGGGAAGGGTTGTACGTTGCCCGATGGACCTTAGGACTCAACCACAGCTCCAACCACCAGCGTTGTTGTTGTAGCGGTTCGATTATTCAGTTTTATGGTTTAAATCCTTTCCTTCGAGGAGAGTTGGAGAGTCTGGTATGTCTTGACCTAAAAGTTTTGCACAAACACAAGAATCCAAAAGATGTCGAAAACCTTCCTGTTGTATTAAAAAATTTTGAATTTTCGGATTAGAATTATTTATGCACTTTGATTTCAAATTTTGTTCTAATGAGATAACTACAGAAAAACTGCTTTAAATTCAGAATGAATAGTTTTTTAAAATTATTTATCTGTTAGATGTTTGGCAGTTTAAACATTACATTTATGCAAATATCGCACCACCCGAAAAATATTTTAAACTCTAAGGACTTTCAGAATCAGTGAAATTTGTCAAGGTACATGATATCTAATACCTCTAAAACTTCTTGACTTTGAATCATATTATATCAATTTTTAATTTAAAAAAAGTAATACTCATAATGACATTCGTAGTATGAAAAATTATAAATGAAATTATCATTTCTTTGAACTGTATAGTGAAATTAAGAAGTCAATCAATGCATTCTCTGTCTTATGAAAAGAGTTGTTTATTATATCTGTCCTTACTCCTTTGTATTTGAACACAAATTGGATAAATACAAGAAGATTACAAATTTTGTTTCCTTTTGTTTCACAAATCATTATTACCACATATTATAGTTTTTACAATTGAGGAATAAATTAAAATAGTAAAAAATCATTACAGGTATACTCGTACTCAAACTACATCACTGAAATCTTTAATAATAATAAAGATGAATGTTTTGGCGTCTTTATTTATACTTGCATATTGGCGATCTACAGATCAGAGTGTTTTATATATAACTAACAAATTTGGTGCATATATGCATTCGTAGGGATATATGTGCATTTTGAAGCATTTAAAAAAAATTTAGTTATAATAGTTTTATTAAAAACTGACTTGGATTCTAAGATTTTTTCGTGATAACTTCAAAAAATATTATTGCCCGAAAATGGTCTTTATGCTGCTTCAAAATAAAGAAAATCATCTTTCAAATTCTAGGATTTGCTAATGACACAAATTTTTCTTGATCTTTGACAATTTATTTGTGCCTAATTTCCAACAATAGATCACATTGTTGGCCGGAATTTTCATTAAATATTTAAATGTTTACTTTTCTTCCATTGTTAAAAATTAAGGAAAACGGATTTTGTTTAGTATCTCTATTGTTACACGACTAATGGGTTTGTGATAATACAAAAGTTGGAAGAGAACCACACAACTGGGTTTCTGTTGTTACTAACGGCAATTGCCATGGATAAACTCGCTGACGACCGCCAGCGATTTTAAGCCGAATGAGCGTCTCTTGTTTCTTGAAGTAGCGCCAACTAGGGTGATTGCTACACACTCATCACATTCGCTTGCACAGCCCTTTTTACAGAGGGCCAAGTTCGCACACCTCACAGATAGTACACAGATGAACAACTCAGCCCTGACAGGGACTCGAATCCGGGATGCACCGATCACGAGGGAGAAGCTGTACCTCTGTACCAAAACCCCGGTAATACGCTTCTAATAATTTTATGATATCATGAGGTTGGTATCCATTAAGAGAATTTATTACTCAAAGAACGGAAAATATCTCTGATCATTAAAAAATATACTTAATATATGAGAATTTTATGGAATAAGGGATTTAGAACTACGTATAAACACTGTAATTGAAATTTTGGGTGTTTTTTTATGTAAACCGGATGCAAGTGAAAAATCGCCAACTAATGTAAAATTCTGCCAAATTTCTTACAATGATTTTAAAGTGATAAATCGCCAAATAAAGTAGAATTCGGCCAAATGTAGTACCAAATTTTGCATAACTAGGCGAATTAGTTAATTGTCAGAGTTCGTAAGCAGTTATTAAATTTAAAGATTAAAAGGAAATTTTACCTTTTTAAAATAAAATGCAGAAGATTATCCCGATTATCTTCGAATATGTATAAAATTATCACATTAAATATTTTATTAAGTAATCTGTATTTTTGAAAAAAAAAATGTTAAATTAATTTTTTATTTCATTTTTTTTATTTGATCATCCGAAAATGTTAGATAATACATTCCAGTTAATCGGATTTACAAGGATATTATAATGATATCTAAAACAAAGATTCTAATAACGTATGGACAAATTACCAAATTTTAAAGATTGAAATATAATGCCAATTTTTCGTTAGCCGGACGCCAGAGGAAAATTGTCAAATATTGCAGAATCTCGATAAATTTCTTATGGTGATTTTAATATTTAAATAATTTATAATTTCGACAAATTTCTCTGTCGATTTTTTGCTGGTGCCCGGGTAACGAAAAAGTACCAATATAACTTTTTTTAAAAAATGAGACTATGCATTAAAAACATGAAAACTGACTTCAAAATTTGATGAACTATTACTTCATATGAACATTTTAAAATGACCATATGTGCAAAATTACCCATTTTCTCCATTTGAAATCTTCACAACTTGTTACCTATGATTTGTCCCATAATAAGAGATGTATTTAAAAAAGAAAGCAAACTGATTAATGTTAGCTAATTTCTTAGTTCAATTCATTTATACTATCATCTGGCAGCTAGCCAAGTCCTACATTGAAAGGCTCAAGACCAATTGAAAAATCAAAGTTAAACTCCTTGTAACGTACTGAAAAGTTAACAAATCTTATTTATCAAAATGTGACTTAAAAATTAGACAATGTATCAAAGTCATGAAAAGCAACTTTAGAATTCTCTGAGTACTACTTCATATTAAAATTTTGAATAGACATATTTGCAAAATTGCCCAACCTGATCTACATAACTGTCCAGGACCATCATTGCTTGTTGAATCCTTCATGTCCCCTCTTGGGCAAACTACGAACGACCTGTGGCACCTACTGATTAGCAAAGAAAGCGCTGCACCAAAGGAGAAAACCTGTAATTTGTCCCATGGGTGTGTTGAGTGCTAAGAGACCTATTCCAGAGAGAAAACAAATTGATTAATCTTGGCCGTGGATGACTCTTGATGGCTGAAAGACGACTTAGACGCTCCCCTCTCCGATGATGTTCTTCATTTTCTTTCTTTCTTTTTTTTTCGGAGGTTTCCCGAAAACCTATCCTTGTTGTAGGCTACACGGGTGTCGTCTTTTGTATCCTGTCGTGGTGCCTCCCCTGTGTATCTTGATTGATAATGTGAGGGAATTTCGTCATCCTACGCATCGAAGAAAATTGGAGGACAGTTCTGTTTAGTCTTCGATAAGGAAGGGATCAGAAGAAAATTTAAAAGGAAACTGCTCAGGTTCATTCTTCGTGATGAATTGGTGTTTCGGTGTGGTTTGACAAGTTGATTTTAAGGAGCTACAGGATATCATTTAATTTCAAGGGGTTGTAGGATATCATTTGATTTTAAGAGGATAGTATGTCATTTGATTTTAAGAGGATAGTATGTCATTTGATTTTAAGAGGATATAGGTAACATTTGATTTTAAGCGGACATAGGCTATCATTTGATTTTAAGAAGTTGTAGAATATAATTTGATTTTAAAAGGATACAGGATATTATTTGATTTTAAGGGGCTATAGTGTATCATTTGATTTTAAGAAGTTGAAGAATATCATTTGGTTTTAAAAGGACATAGGATATTATTTGATTTTAAGGGGTTATAGAATATCATTTAATTTCAAGGGGTTGTAGGATATAATTTGATTTTAAGAGGATATAGTATGTCATTTGATTTTAAGATGATATAGGATATCATTTGATTTTAAGAGGATGTAGGGTATCATTTGATTTTAAGAAGTTGTAGAATATCATTTGATTTTAAAAGGATATAGGATATTATTTGATTTTAGGAAGTAAATCAGACTTCGAAGAGAGGGAGCTCTGTTTCAAATGCGATTCTTCCTAACGTAAAAAAAAGCTTAAACTTAACAGAGTTTTTTTACTACAGTTTTATAAGACATTTATCGTCATAGTTATAATTTTTAAATCAGTAAAAAATATATATCAATTAAAATATATATGAGAAAATAGTGCTCCATATGAGTTTTCGAAGACAGAATTTGCTTGCTCACAAGGTTTTTCAGAAAATAAACGCCTTACATTATTAGCAAATGTTACATCAATTTACTGCAGAAGATCATAACTAGATAATTATACAAAGTGATAAATATTTTAATAGATTTATTGGAGTTGGTTTACTTTTTATGTTTTAAAACAGGTTCACGTTTTTATAAAAATCATTTTAGCATATCATTAAATATTAAAAAAAGCATAAATAATTATGTTTTGATTTTGCATGATTTTCTTTATTATGTGTATATAAGCGCACGTGAAAAATTATATATTGATACGATGAATCATTTTTGTTTAATCTTACGTTCAAACTCTGAAAATGTAGTATTGAGAAAAACAATTTTAAAGTAAACGTTTTCAGAGTGAAAAATGGTCAGTGATCTTCATGTTTTTGATTATATATTTTTAAAAATTAATAAATATACTCACAGGTGCAATAGGAAAAAAATGTACGGAAGGGTTTTGGCTATCAAATGAAATCATAAAAAATTCCAAAAATTTAAAGGTTTTAAGTGTATTAGGACACTGAGGAAGTCAAAATTATGAACAATTTACGATACGAAAAAATGTGGAATCAGATTTCTGGGATCATAATCACTTCAAAAGAAAATATAAGAAATTAAAAAAGACAAGAATGAAAAAGTTTAATAGACATTTTCTATTCATGAATTTTGGCTGTTATTGTTTTCTGTATTGTTGCTGTGCATTGTTTTGGTTCGCATTGTAAGCGATAACATATGAAAAATTTATAGTGTTTAATAATTGTTATAGTCTACTTTCATAAGGTCTGTTTACATGCATGAGTTTTGAAACAGCCGAGGTTTTAATCAAAATGTGTCCTATTATGAGAATTAAATTAATTTAATCGGGAACGTTATTTTAATGCCTCATTAGAATTATTTTGGGGGATGATCTCATAATTTCGAACTGTGTCTGGAATACGTAGAAGGTACCTGAACAAGCTGCTACCTCTTGAAGCTCCCAATCTACATCAAATAGAGAATAGATGAACCAAGTACGTCAGTTTTTTAAATCAATATTTGGAATTATATATTTGAAAGGGTAAAGAATCATTCTTGGTTTTTTTTCTGCCAGTATTTCATATTATTTATTCATTAGCATTTTATATTTTCAGATTAAAGACATAGAGAAACTACGTTTCATATTCTA
>JAOUZG010026641.1:11723022-11746737 GCA_026289955.1 Argiope argentata | reverse complement strand
GACTTCAAATTTGACGATAAAGTAGGATGGTATTATACGTAAGTACCCAAAATCCTTGAATCCTCGTGTATTTATTATAGCACCATTTTAATTAAAACTTTTCAAATAATTATAAGATTACCTTTAATATTTTTGGTATCATTTTTAGAATGGATTAGAATTAATATTTTTATTTACAATAGTATGGAAATTTTGTAGATTTAATTTATTCTTCTAATTTGCTAAAAGCCAGCAAGCAAATAATTATCATTGCCATTCTTATTGCGGATAAAATAAATGTAGTTTCCGAAATGAGTACTGAATTGAGTTAAATAACACTTTTATGAGTACATTTCCGTTAGCCGAGGACAAGCGAAAAATCACCAAATATTGTAGAATTCCGCTAAATTTGTTTGACTTTTTTTATTGCTCTCAACGAACGGAAAAGTACCTTTTTATGAAATGAATTGATTGTAATTTTACGAAAGCACAATGAAAAAATTATTTAATGTTTTCAGCTACTTTGCCATTTTATTTAACCCCCGAAGGGCACCTCGTGATTGAAAAATGAAGTGCGTCCAGCATGGTGATGGATCTCACCATTCTGGTGAGTATACTAATAGCTGAGGGTGACTTCCCCTATCGATGACGGTGTATACTTCCTACGGGAAGGATTGTACCGTAGCAGGTGATGGCCCTTAGGGTTCAACCACAGTTCCCACCAGTGTTGCTGTTGCGGAGGTCTGGTCATTCAGCCTTATGGAGTAAATCCGTATGTGTTTGTGGAGGGTCGGAGAGCTAGGAATGATTTGCCATTATACTTACATAAGTAAATTCAGTTATTTATCTGATCTGTGCGTTTATTATATGCAGCTTTATTTTCTTTCCATTTTTTTCAGCAGAAATTTGAGCATATATTCATTTAAAACCCAAGCTGTTTGCTAATACCCATTTCTTATAAATTTCAAATAAATTATTTGAATTTAACTTCTATTAATTATTTAAATTGTATTAAATAAACTTAAAAAATAAATGATATTTTATTTTATTTCATCTATTCTGGTGGTATCCGTAATTTTGAATGTATTAAATAGTTTAAGGTATATATCTCTATATCAACGTAGTTCATAATCCTATAAAGGCATACAATGATGAAATTTGTTATTACGTTGATATTTTTATAAGAAATAGTTTTTAAGTTCTAAGATTTATTGGCATTAGTTTTAAAAGGCTACCAAAGAAACAAACCAAAAACATTTTACAAAGCTCTCCTTTTGCTCTCATCAAATAGTGTTTATATAATATCGCCCAAAGCATAATCAAATCAAACACAGACATCCCTACATTTATACATATATTTATAAAATATATTTTTTAAGTTTTAGCGGTTATCTTTTTTGACCTCTACTCTTCCTTTTAATATTTTATTTCAAGTCTACTCACATTTTTTCTTAGGCCATTTTTTGTTTTTGACTTATGTGCACATTTTTTTCTATTCTAAATGCATTTAAACAAGCATATGATTAAATAAAAGTAATGGGTAATAATTCTATATCAAAACTTTTATAAGAGATCCTTTGCATTCTATCTATATTTCCATATAACCATTATTTCAATATGATTAAATCCAAAAACGTTTCCATTATCTCTCCCGCCAAGCATTTCTCGCCAAGTCACGAAAGTCATTGATGGAGTCTCTGATAACAACCGCATAAAAACTTTCTCGAATGTTGAGAAAGAAGGAATGTAAACTATCTAATCTAAATGTTAACAAAAGGTGGGTGACAACACCTCACTCGGCTAAAATTTCGATAAGACTGCACTTACTATGCACAATGACAGCTCAGAGAAAGATGATTTAGGAGCAAGCAGTGTGATAAAGTAATCAACAAGGCAGCTGTATATCTGCTATAATACGGAAAGCATGTGGTAGAAACGTTCTTGAAGTTTTAAAAAAAAGGATTCTCTGATGCTCTGTAGAATTTCCAAATAGACTCTCAAATTCTCAATTTTAAGATCCCATCAAATATTTTCTGATAACATTATTTGAACCTTTTTTTGGTACCATTTAAATGAAATCTTTATGACTTTTTATTCTGTCGTATAATATTATTTTAGTATGCCTGTGGTTTCCGAAATCAAAAGATTGACTTTAAGAATAAAAAGAGATAATCTCTTTCTTTTTTTATCTTAAAAAAATATTTTTAGAAGAATATAAATCACAGACGCAAAATAAGTCTCCTTCAGAGGACTCTTTTCCTTTGAAATGTGATAAACGAAACGGATGAGCTAAATAAACTGTTCAATAGAGATTAACTGAAATACAAACACACTGTGGTGAAATTTCTGAACATTTAAAAGTCACAGGTAATGAGGTAAATGCAATAGCAAATACGACTCAGTATAGACGATTGATATTTGGTGTGTTTACAGGTGGTTTCCGAAATCCAAAAGATCTACTTTAAGAATTTTAAAAAAAGTCATCTTTTTCTCTTTTTTTTTCTTAAAAAATCTTTTTAGAAAAATATAAATCACAGACACAAAATGAGTCTCCTTCAGAGGACGCTTTTCCCTTGAATTGTGATAAACGAAACGGATCAGCTAAATAAACTGTTCGATAGAGAGCAATTGAAATACAAACACACTGTGGTGAAATTGCTGAACATTTAAAAGTCACAGGTAACGTGGTAAATCTAATAGCAAATACGACTCAATATAGGCAATTGATATTTGGTGTGTGCAAAGGATTTGCAGTCTCAAACTATAAATGCTGGGCATTGCTATTCAAAATTCCATATTCCTATGCTGCTGTTAATTAGTTTTAATGTAAATCAATATGCAATGTAATTAATTTTTGATTTAAATCAATACTGTAATCTCTACTTATGTATTTATTCTCTTTAATTAAATAATTTTCAATGACATTCACTATCCTTCTCTGTAGAGTGTCTTCTTCTTATTCTTATTTTTATGTACAACTGACCACTCCGCTACCACAGAACGTAACAGTGTCGACAGGATTTTTTGTGGTCGACTACTATCTTTAGCATTGTCCATCCTTACGCTAACCGATAGTCGATGTCCTGTCATAGAGAAAGCAGGGCGTCCGTTTCGACCATGGTTGTTCTTCTGTATTCTATATGTAAGGTATATGAATGTCCCCCCCCTAAAAAGGGGCTTTGCAAATGGCTGTGATGAAAGAATGGCCAAGTCTACTTTTGGCTCTAGTAGCGCAACAAAAACAAGCGACGCTCCTTTCGGATTAAAACTCGCTTATGTCTCTGAGAACTTGTCTGAAACTTGCACTTATCTACGCTAAGTGTCACTAATAACAACAACAACTTATCAATTTGTCAAGATGACTTTCTCTTCGAGGTAATTGGTCGCAAAGTGGTTAATAACTGTTCTTAATACTCATTTTCTAATTAAACAAAGAGGCTATCACTGAAAAAAAAAATATAGCCAAAATTCTAAATATTCCCCAAAAATCTCGTTTCACAACGACAGAAATCCAAAGACTTTCAAACAGTTGGTAAAAATCTGACTATTTTTGATATCATGTCCTTCAGAGTTATAAGATTACACGGTCCTCTTTATGTGCTATTGCGAGTCTTTTTTTTTATTTCTTTTGCTTTTAGGTTCTGTCTTTGGCCGAGGTGGTCTGGTAGTAAAGTCTCCGCAGTACTTTTCCGCTAACTGGGTGAAAAATAGCCAAATAACGTAAAATTCCGCCAATTTCATTGGCGATTTTTTGCTGGCACCCGGAAAACGGAAAAGTACAGTCTCCTCTTTAAAGCCGGAGGATTTCAGATTTAAAAGCCAATCCAACAAAAGTTCTCCTTATAAGTGAGCCTGATGCATGTCATATCCATCTGGATTAAATGTACTTCTGCTCGTGTAACATATAGTTTGGACGGAAAGAATGCAGCTAAGACATCATCGTCATCTAACCATGATTTAAAAAATAGTAGGTTTTAATATAATAGTTCATGTTTTCTGCTTCCTTACAGTAAACAGAATTAAACTAACTAAATCTGACATTATAAAATTTAAATCAGGATTTCATAGCCCTCCTTTATAATGTTAAGCATATTCCAGTTCAAACATTGGATTGGTAAGGAAGAAAATTCAATATCGGTTCTGGAGAATAGAAGTATGCATTATATTTTCTTAATAAAGGAACTCCTTCCTACTTTGAATTTCATTAAAAATATATCAGCTAATTTTTAATCAAACGACAAACACAAATTCAGCTCATACACAAAACGTATAGACTGTACAAGTACTTACTCCCAAAGGTGAATTATACGTCGATATGGAACCAAAAAATAATGTTCACTTTATTTTTTTTAATTGATAAAAAAAAATAGACCGCAGCATTTTTATCTGATAGGTGTCCATCATATGGATTCAATAAGTAGACGGCCCCTCCCGAAAATCACGATTCTGAAATAGAATTTACATGATAATTGAGCCCAGTAACTTATCCAGTATTATAGGTCAAAGCAACCCCAAATTACGGATGTTAATTTTGCCATCACAACCTCTAATCTGACTGCTTTCCGTAGCCAGGATATTAACAAGCTGCAATGCCATTTCAAAGGTTTTCTTCGGAAAACAAAAGTGGTCGGGGTCAACTGCTCCATGCACCTCTCGCACTTACTGGAAAGCATTTTTTCTTTACCCAACCACGCGTACCCTGCACTGAACTATATTTGATTTTGATGCAAATTACAAGTAGTGAAAGACCACGGTAATTTCTATGAAGTATGTGGTTACCGGATGATGAATCGCCTAAGGTTCAGCATGTCCCATTTAACGTTAAGATTTTATTGTTTTTGATGGATAGGACCGCAGATAATTTGATAGACAACCTTGCGAAACAAGCGATGTTTCCCAGCAAAAGAATTTTATCATTAACTAGCACTCGAGAGACTGGCTTTGTTAATTTCTAAAAAATATAGCATAAAAGTTAATTTTTGAACCATTCGTAAATAGTAACATGTCCCATTTAACGTTAACATTTTATTCTTTCAGATGGAGGCAAATGATTTGAACAAGTGATGTTTCTCACTAAAAGAATTTTTTTATTAACTAGCACTCGAGAGCCTGGCTTTCTTAATTCCTAAAAATGTAGCATAAACGTTAATCTTTGAACCATTCGTAACTAGTAACATGTCCCATTTAACGTTAACATTTTATTCTTTCAGATGGAGGCAAAGGATTTGAACAAGCGAGGTTTTCCCACTAAAAGAATTTTATCATTAACTATGACACAAAAGTCTAGCCATTTATTATTCCTAAAAAATTGTAGTATGAAAGTTAAGCTTTGAACCATACTTAATTATCAGCCTTTCCCGCTTAACTTGAACAATTTATATTTTTTAATGGATAGGACCGCAGATAATTTGATTGGCAACCTTGCGCAGCAAAAAAATGTTTCCCAGCAAATGAATTTTATTATTAACTAACACTCGAGAGTTTGGGCTTTGTTAATTCCTAAAATATATAGCTTAAAAGTTAATCTTTGAACCATTCGTAACTAGTAACATGTCTCATTTAAGGTTAATATTTTATTGTTTTAGATGGATGAAGATGATTTGAAAGACAACCTTATGCAACAAATGATGTATCCAACCAAAATAATTGCATCGTAAACTATCACACAAAAATCTGGCCTGTTATTTATTCTTAAAAAAAGTAGCATAAAAGTCAATATTTGAATCTTACTAAACTAGTAACATGTCCCGTTCAATGTTAACATTTTATCGTTTTAGATGGAGGCAGATGATTTGAAAGAAGCCTTGGGCAACAAGTGAGGTTTCCCACCAACAGAATTTTATCATTAATTATCACAAAAATAGTTTGGCTTTTTTAATTCCTAAAAAATACAAATTAATAAAAAAATAATTGCTTTAGAGAGATGTAGATGATTTGAAAGACAACTTTATGCAACAAATGATGTTTCTCACCAAATATTTTACTAAGATTTCATTAATTATCATACAAAAGCCAAACTTTTTTTGTTCCTAAAAATGTAGCAGAAATATTAATCTTTGAACCATTCTTAACTAGTAGCACGTTCCTTTTAATGTGAACATTTTGTTGTTTTTTATTGGATTGACCTCAGATAAATTGGAAAACAACCTTGCGCTACAAGTGATGTCTCCCACGAAAAGAATTTTATCATTAATAAGCACTCAAGAGCCTGGTTCTTAATTCCTAAAAAATATAACATAAATGTTAATCTTTGAGCCATTCATACTTCGTAACATTCATACTTCGTAACTTCGTAACATGAGCCATTCATACTTCGTACTTCGTAACAAAACATTTTATTGTTTTTGATAGATGCTTAGGATTTGAAATACAACCTTGTGCAACAAGTGATGTTTCCCGCCAAAATAATTTTATCATTAGCTATCACACAAAAGTCTTGCCTTTTTTATTCCTAAAATATGCAGAATAAATGTCTTTGAATCATACTTAACTAGTAGCATGTCCCGTTGAAAGGAAATATTTTATTGCTTTAGAGGGTGCAAATGATTTGAAAGACAATCTTGGGCAACAAGTGATGTTTCCTACCAAAAGAGTTTTATCATTAATTAGCACTCAAGAGACTGGCTTTCTTAATATCTAAAACATATAGCATGAAATTTACTCTTTGAGCCATTTGTAACTAATAACATGCCCCAACAAATATTACCATTTTATCGTTTAGAAGAATGTAGATGGTTTGAAAGACAACCTTATGCAGCAAGTGATGTTTCTCAGCAAAAGATTTTATCATTACTCAGCACTCAAGAATCTGACTTTCTTGATCCTTAAAAATATAGTATAAAAGTTAATATTTTTACCATATGTAACTAAAATAAAAATTAAAGTATCTAATTTAAGTGAAGGACAAAAAGAAATAAAAAAGTTTCGAACTTTATAATTTCTATGTTGGTATGAAGCTATTTCCTTCGACTTCAATTCAAAGATTATGTTTGCTAATGATTCCCTTTGCCCCTTTTCTCCTTCTTCGAAAAATCAAATTGAAATTGTTACCCATGTGGCTAAAAAAACGGCTGTGAGTGAACTGTAGAATTATTTACAGTGCTAGCATACTTATAGTAGACAGTCATGAAGTTTAGCATTGTGAATCGGAAGTCAAAATCTAAATAGTGCATTAGATGAATCTTGATTTATTCTTGTTGTTGTTTCTAATGGCACTTGCCTATGGACAAGCTCGCTGCTGGACCCAGCAGCAGATTTAAGCCGAGTGAAGCGTCTCTTGTTTCAAGTAGCGCCAACTAGGGCCAAGAGTACGACTTTTGCTACACACTCATCCCATTCGCTTGCACAACCCCTTTTTACAGGGGGGCACATTCACACATCTCACAGATAGTACACAGAATAACAACCATGCCCGAACCAGGACTCGAACCCGGGACCTCCTGAACACGAGGCAGACGCGCTACCCCTGTGCCAGCAAGCCGGCTGATTTATTCTTTCTTTGGTGTACTGGTATACTGTAAATTGGTGGTTGATGAAAACTTTTTTCACGTTCATTGCCTAATAAGGAAAGAAGTTTTTTTTTTTAAGTGAAATGTCATAATCATTATAGCGGATTTGAACTTGTCATTTCGTTGTCTGATGTGGTTGGAAGAAACGAGTGATTTCTTGAATTATTATTATTATTATTATTATTATTATTATTATTATTATTATTATTATTATTATTATTATTATCATCATCATCATCACATATATATCTAATAAAAGCAACAATGAGAGGAGAAATTTAGAAGAGAGGAACTTTGAAGATTTTGTAATGAGCTTAACATGTAAGTTTGCATGATGATGGGTATTTCAATCATGCTGTTTCTTAATTATTTTATATTATATCCTTATACTAGAAAATTTTTAACATTTTTCCGCGAATCTAGAAGGTTCATTTTATTACGCTGATTTATTTAACAAAAAACACACACAAAGAAGGCTCAAATATAACTTGAATGACCGTTATATTCATCTTGATTTTACTATAAAAGAAAACAAATTACGAATTAACCTTTAAAAGCCTTATTTTTCAAATTAAATTCTTTTAAAAATACATTTTTAAATTATAATCATTTTTTAAAAAAAAAATCATTGCTTTCATTGCAGTAGCCAGATATAGAGAAAGCCTTTTTAAAAAGCAACAACAATCCAATATTCATTTTAGTATATTTTAATCCGAAGTATCAAAATTGGTACTCACGAAAATAGTCATATTTTCTTTAAGTAAAACAGGTCCTTATTTAAAATAATAATATTATAATAAAAAAATATACTCACCTACTTCAAAAGTAATTTTACTTTTCGGAAAAAAAGAAATGCGTCAAATTTTTTTCCGTTAAACGTTTTCTAGAAAATATATCACAAGTTCAAAAAGTCGGGAAAACAAAATGTCAAAATATTTGAGCAATTTTGAACAAACGACGTTTATTTTTTGGAACTTTTGTTCAAGAAGATTATGCTATAGTAGCATGCATAAAACCAAACATTATAAACAAACCAATTGCAAGGGAACAAAGTTTCGTATCAACTTTGAAACTTAGGTCGTTTAAAAAATTTCACTTTGTTCAGTACTTCTTTTTTTAAAAAAAAATTTCTTTATATGTAACTAATCTATGTCTAATAATTAAAATCGTTCCTATAAAAAGAGCCATATGCTTAAAATAGGAGAAATGCGTTAAATTACGTCTTGTATTGCTTGAATTAATGACGTACTATGGTCTATAATCTGACATGAAACCTTTTCATTCGATTTTAAAACCCAAGGTTTTTGTCCACAAAGGAATCTCCTCCTACTCCGAAAAAATTTAAATGGAGCACTATGTCAAAAACATTCGATTGAGAATGAATAACAAAATCATTGTGCTGGTTCAAGAATTGCTTCCAGAAGAGTATCATGGCTAGTAATTAGAATAAAGATTGGTATTTAATAGCTGATATGAACTTACTGTACACAATTATAATAGAGAATAGGAATTCTTATCAAAGTGTATCGGAAACCAGTGTCTGAATAATATGCCAGATTGATGCCACATTAATTTGCGTATGATTTAAAACGAATGTTTACAAAGTTATGGATTAAATTTTAATACGTGATCTATTATGAATCATATAATCAATGAATCCTACAATCAAAATTAACCAGTTAAGTATTTTAAAAAGAATATGTAATTATTGTCAAATTTAATATGTTACAATCAGTTTTGGAATTAGCATTTTTTCAACATAAAATAGTTTTATGATATGAATTTTATGATATATAAATTGATTATTAACTTGAACTTCGGGATTCGGAAATATATAGTTTATCCGAATTATGAGGATAAAAAGAAAAATAATTAAGTACTGTTTGCAAATTATAATTAATATTTGGTACTTACGTATTATACCGTCTAACTTTAGCGCCAAATTTGAAGTCGTCGCCAATGAGTTGCTAAATCGCCAATTATGGCAATCCGACAATGGTGAAATCCGTTTATCTTTATCGCCAAATTTAAATCCGTCGCCAGTGAGTAACTAAATCGTTGACAAAGACGGTATAATACGTAAGTATCTAATATTTTTTATTTTAAGATAAATGTAAATGTATTTTAATATATTATTTATCTATTTCTTTTTCACATATTATATTTTTTCTTCAATTTTATTTTGTTGCATTTTTTAACTATAAAATTGTTCAAGTAGTTCATTTGTATTGATATGAAGGCAGAGAATATTCATTACTTTGCCTTCATATGCAAGAATGTGTTCTACATTTGAAATATCCACGACAGTTTTTGGTATTTGTTGTTTGATATTTTAATTTTATAAACGAATTATATAATTAAAATTCCAATGAATTTCCCAACCTAATCTCTATTTAGTTTGGTTTTGCAACAAAATTATAGATAATTTTTTTGACTGTAGGGTAGTTATTTGTACCTATAACCAGCTTTTTTTTTCAATGTAAAAATGTTTAATTATTAATCAATTTAAAACTGCAAAACTACTGATATTCATACATAGCTATAACAATTACTTCCAATTAAAATTCGTATAAATGCACAGAATAATAAATTGCATCTAAAAGACAGTTCTTTCAAGAAACAACACAAAAAGTGATAGGAGCAAAACTATTTAATTTCGTACAAAATATCTTCCTTTAAAAATGACATACAGCAGGGGCTGTTTTAATATTTTAATTAATACTTAATGTTACAAATAAAATTATTTTCTAGAAGTGAAAAATAAGTATTCGTGGGATATAATAGAAGAAACGAGTTGTAAAATTTTTCATCAGAATGTCTATAAACTTTTTTCTCTTATAAAATAACACAACGTTTTTCGTACTTAGTTTGAAAGTGGAATGCAAAACAGCGATTTTTATTGCTGCATTAATAATTTTTTTTATTAAAAGTCATTAATTTTCTTTAAAAAATCTCAGCATGCTGATTGAATGTATCTAATTTCCTTTCAAAATATTGAATTTATTTTGATGGAAAAAACTAGTCATTTAATTTCATGAACTAATTTTTCATTTAAGATTTTCATTACTTTTCATTCATTTTTTTGAGATTATAATTGCAATAAAAATTAGATAATGATTCCATTTGGACATCCCTTTATGAAAAATTAACAGCTTGGAATTCCATACTTTCTTGGAAATAATTTATATCGAGTTGTATTTTTATCGAAATAGTACAAGAAATCTATATGAACAACAATGCTACTTATTATTAAGGCTTAAGAATGAAGAAAGGTTTGCAAAGAAGCTTCGGTTTAAATTCTGAAACAAAAGCACTCACTATCTTCATTTATAATAAAGATAATGGGATTCTGTGTTCTGCAGGCTAGTCTGTTTAACCTTGAGCTACTAAAATTGACATATATATACTTTGAAAGGTAGTAATGTGTACAAAAAATGTGATTTTTAATATAATATTAAATGCGTGTGGAGTTTTCTCTCGAAATTTTCGTAAATATTACAGTAAAAAAATATTTGTAGTTTAACGTAAGATTTCAAAATTTTTCGATCAAAAGTATTAATTTTCCTATATTTAGTTTATACTAAAAAAAGGAAAGAAAAACACGTTTTAAGTACGTTTTTGGAACAAGAATGGCAAAATCTGTGTTCTACATGCTAGTTTCTTTAACCTGGAGCTACTAAACTTGACATATATATACTTTGGAAGTTAGTAATGTGTACAGCAAAGTAGTTTTTAATAGAAAAATAATAAAATGCAATTATGGAGTTTTCCCTCGAAATTTTCATAAATATTACAGGAAAAAATTATTTGTAGTTTAGCGTAAGATCTGAAAAATTTTCCTTTCAAAAGTATTAACTTTCCTATATTTAACTAATACTAAAAAAAGGAAAGAAAAAACACACACACACATTTTAAGAATGTTTTTTGGAGAAAGAAGGGCAAAAATTCTGAAAGATTATTAAACACATCACGAACACTAATTACTATTCTATACTCAACACACGGAATATCATGTCCTCAATACAAATCATTATTGTTAAAGTGGCTTTCAGGAAAGTGAGCCACATATTTACTTAAATTTTGGAAATAAATCTTTATGTTATCTTATCATGGGTTAAATCGGAATGCAATTGATTGAATTGAAATTGGATTTAAAAGCTGACTTAAAATTAATATTAAAACTAATAACACGAAAAAATACTAAATTATTCTTTGTTTTAAATTTTAAAATTATCTTATATTGTTAAGATTTTAGAAATAGCATTGTGTATCCATCTTTAATAACTCTTTGGGTAGTTGGCAAAAAAAAAGGAAAATATATAGTAAAACATACAGGATGGCCGGCTTTCTGGCACAGAGGTAACGCGTGTTCCCTGAGTCCCGGGTTTGAGTCCCGGTTCGGGTAAGGTTGTTCTTCTGTGTGCTGTCTGCGAGTTGTGTGAATGTGCCCCTCTGTAAAAGCGTGTGTGTGTATCATCCTCACATGATCTAGAAGTCAGTCTTCTACCTTCGGGTGCTCAGGGGTCCATACCCTCAGAAGTTACTGCATCCCTCTTTCCGTGATAAAAAGTGGACACGACACCATCATCAAACATCAGGATGACGTAAAGCTACTTAAATAGAATGAATTACGTGTACATCAAAAATTGTAGAGTAAAAATGTTTCATTGAAAAAAATTTAGTCCATGTTTAAATAAAATATTTAATTAAAAATTTTAATGAGTAACAATGCTTGTGAACTAGCTGGTCTTCCAGAGGTGGTTGGTTTTGAATATCATATTAAACATTTACTCAAACAAAACATAAAACAAAGTAAATATTATGAAAGTTTTGGTATATACTCATAGTAATGATTATTTTTTGTTGATGTTTATATTTTTGCATCAAAAATCTTTTTTCGTAATTGCCGAAACCAGAATTATGTAATCTCTCTCATTACTAATAATTCCATGGATCTTATCCCTTACTTGGAGAGCCATCTAGTGGTGATATAGAAATAAATTTGATTCAGAGTAACATTTTATCAATATTTAAAGCTTCATTCGCTTAATTTGGTTTCTTTTATTGAATAATAGTTACGCCAAAATTACAGTGAAACTTTAATTTATTTATTTATAAATTAAAAGAAATTTAATTTTTGGTTATCAATGCTTGTTTTCGTTGTGAACCTGAAACAATTCTGAAAGGACCATAACTATTTTAACTGAAGTTTTGAAAGAATGGGAAATTTAAAAATTATTTGTTATTTTTATTCTTATAAAAGAATTATTGATTCTTATTTTTATTTAATATTCTTATAAAATAATTTTAATATTTTTTTTGTTCAATTTTAAATTTTTAAATCTATTTTGTGAAGAGTGTTTCTAGAGAATATGCCATAAATTTGTTTACTTTTTCTTTTTAATTAGTCGAAGAATATTTTTCTTATTATTATTTGCTAAAGTTATTTTAACTTACAAACATTAAATATTTTTTATTAAATTAAATTAGTTCTTTGTTAACTACAAAAAAAATATCCATAGATTTCATCATGATTTTTTTTTCTTTTGAAATTCTCTAATGGCAGGAATGAACGAACTTACTTTTTGTTAATGTATATCATAATTTGTAATTTATTCCTGAGCTTCCAATGTTTTGGATATTAACATATTTTATAAGAAAAATCTTTTGTCATATTTATCATTATTTTTAAAAACCGCTTTGAGCTTTTATCAGAGTAAAACTTATCTTCGCATCTGCTGCCATCTATCGGAAGAAACGGTAACTTTTTTAGTAAGAATAACTGAAACATGAGTTAATAAACATATATATATATATATGTAACATACTTTAAATTACTTTTATATTTTCATTAAAAAAAATATGACATAGATCAAATCAAGCCTGCATTTTAATTTTTTTAGAGGAAACAATTCTAATACTACGGTAAAATAATCATCAAAATCATTTTAGAAAAGATGTCTTTTTTATTAAATGCTAGAAATAGTAGAGTGAGAAAAAAATTTTATGAATCTTTCGGTATAAAATAATTATTTTTTGCATTTCGTTTGTATTACTGCGATAATTAGAGAAATATATCGAATAATAATGCAGTCTAAAATTATAGCTAACAGTCAAAATTTATTTTATTATTAAGTTCGAAAATGAAATAACGATTTATTTTAAATTTCCAGAAATATATATATATACTACAATGAATGATTATAATACCCTAATGAATTTTAAAAATCTAAGTTTAAGTTCTTGCATAAGAATATGAATACAGATTAAATATTATAATCAATAATTGAAAGAAGTTTTGGATTTTTCTGATTGACCTACAGATATAAAATATTTAAACTATTTGCATTTGTCTACTCAAAGTTAAACCCTGTTTCTTTCGCTAAACAACTGACAACTTATTGCGCAAGAATTGTTTTGGGTAAAGCGAAGAACAAAATGTTTTGAAGCGTAACTTATCATCCAAAAATTATTCTCCATACCTGTTAATATATCTATATTAGAATCGACTTCTTTCAACATAAATTCGTTCAGTTGTAAATATTTTAGTTACATCTATTCACCAGATTCTTATACATTAGTGAACAACAGAAGTAAAAAATATTTCTGCTTGTACTTTAATCTAAAACGGGAAAAAATGAAAGATAATTTTATTTTATATGATAAATCGCACTTCAACATTTTAACAAATGGAAACAGCTCATCTGAGAGCTATTTATTAACCAGATTAATTAAAGCATATTTCGCATAATAATGAATATCAATAATATGCCTTTCTTTATGGTCTACGGAAAGGAAGATATATGCCACACTGATAAAAGGTTTTAAGTGCATTTTCTTTAAACAACTTACATATAGATGGCAGCACTAAACATCAAAACTTTGATAATTGATATTCTACGGATAGCGCCATGAATAATAATAGTAAATGGTAATAGGGTATGTTTGCAGTTAAGAAAAACAAATTTTTTTTCTTCACAACATTCACCGATATGAAGGCATTTCCATCAAAGAGAAAAAAATGATTACCCTTATAAGTAAAAGAGAACAAAAGTCATTTACCGTAAATAACGACGTTTAAAAAAATTAGACATTTTAATACAGCAACAGCTGAAAATGGGACTTTAAACAAAACTGTAATGTCTTTTGCATTATTTTTATTTAAACACAAATTATTTCCTTTCCTTATTCCAGTTCTTTTATTAACTGCTAGACACAATTTTGCAATATTTTTAGAATTTCTTTGTTTTGATGACTTCATTATGAATTTAGAGGACACATGGAAAGCTTTGAAATCGTATTTATAAAAAACTAATTGATAATAAATTCTCCAAATTAGTTAACATGCATTTTCAAGTTTAAAAAAATGAAGAAATATCAAAATCTGCTTCTCCCGATTCCCTAACAAATCATAATCCATACTAATTGGTCGAAGAGGCAAACGGAATGATTTCCAAAATTGAAAATTACAAATTTTTAATTTTGGAAATCATCCCGTTTGTGAATTGTATTTAAGAATAACTTACTCATCAATAAAATTTTAAAGAAGATTCCTTTTTTTCCCCTGATTGAAAATTAAAAACAAAAACATTGTAATTTTTTTTTTTCAAAATGTGATTTTTTAAAAGATTTTAAATACAATACCAAAATGTTATTAAAGATATCAGACTGAAATTCTTAACACAAGTACACACCAATTTCTAATACTCTCAAGTGAATAAATCAAATTATAAACAATAAGCCCTTGTAAAGACATACACCTTTTAAAACTTGAAAAAAGGTGAAAATTTCATAAAGAATCTAAGATTTATGTTAAAATTCTTTTAATTTGCAAGAGTTTTGAATTATTTTTAAACTTTTGCTTCAATCTCTAGTCGATGTATCAATGTTTATATATTCTAAAATTTTCAAATACCAATAATCTGTATTTTTTTTTTATTGATAATGTTTGAAAGCAGGTAATTTTTTAAAAATATTCAACTTAATAAATAAGTCAGAAACTATTTTTATTAGATATATTTTTTTGTATCAACTTTATATAAAAAGTTAAAATAAAATTTTTAAATATCATTATTTAAAATATTAAAAAAAAACTCTCTGATAGGGACATATTTTAAACATCAAAAGATTGATGTTTATTTTATTATATATTACATTCATTAATTTGTTTATAAATTTCATTGATTTTCAGTTTTGAATATAAGATATTAATGTATAGATTCATTCTAATGCTAACTGAAAAATTACAATTTTTTCCCAAGTTATAAATACAATGCGTTATGCAAAGTCTTTTTTTTTAAATGTATTTTTATTTTTTCTCATGCTATGTACATAAGAAGAAAGCAATGCTCAATAAATGGGATTCATAATTTCAACAAATCTCCACGGTTTAATTCTTTTTGAAACAGAAAGCAGTCTTTTTAGAATTACGTAGCATGCTTGTATAAAGCAAAAAAGCAAATGCCTGTAAATCTTTATCAAACTTTTGAAGCTAACCAACAACGAAGAATCTTTTCAATTCATACGAACAATTTTTAGGCTTGGTATGTAATAGCTAACCCATGGTCTAGAACGTTCAAGTGCTAATTCTCCGTGTACTTGTGGCTGCAGTTTCATAAAAGTGCAATAAATTAGAGAAGTTCATTTTAACATGTAATGAATTTTTAAGTTAAACTTGTAGATCTGCATTCGATAACGATAAAAGTAACGAGATAGATAAAAATATAAGTGCTCTTGATGAAGAAACTTATATGGACTTTTTCATCAAGAGCGCATATATATGGAAAATTCATTCCGCTTAAATTATATATATAAACTTAAGCGGAATGAATTTTAGAATCAATTAACCAAAGGAAAAATATGGGATGAAAATAAATAAAAGTTCAGTAACATTTTTTTTTCATTATATGATAAAAAATAAATAAGATATACAACATATTATCGAATTATTTTCAATAGTAGTGGAATAAATACTCAGATATTCTTTTTCTTTGTATCAAATGCAGCAAATGTCCAAATATTTCGAGATATAAAAAGACTTTCTGTGTAACAAGCTGCAATTGTGTATACGACCTGCTATAGTGGAGACATAGGAACTTTCACACTGATTTTCTAATGCAGAAGCAATTACTAACTTCTGCCAGTAAAAAATCACGGAACTTGAACAAAACCACGAGCTCTCTCAATGTTTGAGATTTCCTTTTCAGGATTGCATAATGAGTATTTAGTGATTTAAAAAATAGCGAAGAAAAACTGAATATACATTCTGGGATCTTTTTAAAGCTGGAAAGGAAGTCAAAACTTGACAGAGAGCTGCAATTTTAGTAGCAAAATTACATAGGAAGTTAAATTTATCTAAATAATTTATTTTTTTAAAAAAATTACCATGTTTAGCATTCAATCTAATGTACAGATCGACAGATCAGGAAGCCTTTAACGGGCTTGATTCGATGTTTGAAAGGAATCTTCTTTTAGTTGCTAAAACTGTGAATGAAATTTTATTTATTAGCAATTTATATTTTATACTCATCCAACTGACCTTTATTATTACACACAGATAAACTAACTGCTTGTGAATGGATTTCTTTTGAAATGAGATAAATTTCAAAAGATTTTAAATAAAAAATACCTGCTAAATTTCTCTCGCCCAGTTTAAGGCTTAATAAAGTTTTCGAGTTTCCTAATTGCAAGAATTAATTCTAAATACGCGTTTGTCAAACACAATATTGAAATTCATTGTAGCGAGTAATTATATGAAATGAAATAAATAGGAAGTGTGAAATTTTTTTTAACAATAAATGCGAGACAAAGTTTTTTGGATCGTTTGCTATACTAAAGTGACTCATTCACTGAAACCATTAAAATGCATAAAAATGTAATTTAATTCGCACAAGCATATGATGCTTAGCCGTTAAAGAGATAATGTTCTGACATGATACTTTGAAATATACATACCATATTTCATTCTAATATTTTATATTGTTACAAAATTTAATTTTTTTAAAAAAAAGGGCAAATTGCTACTTTGAAAATTTAGACTAATGCACTTTTTGCAGATTCCCAAATTCATAAATTCGGAGATACGATTAATAATTTCAAAATCTCTAATTTAAAACAAAATTAAAAGAGAGCTCCCCCACACAAAGAAACAGTACTCTTCCCATAATAGAGTACTTCATTATTTATTTTCTGTTGCAATAACAAAATTGTTTGTTTTTCACAGAAATTTGTAAATTATAGTAATTATCTATGTCTGGGAAACTGACTGAATTACTTTCTATAAAGATAAGATAAAAATTCATTAATTTAGAACCACGCCGAATAATTTTAGAATCTTTGATATAAAACAAGAATAAAGAGATTAAAAGAACAGATAAAACCACTTCTTCCATTACAGATTACTTCATTACTTATTTTCTGTTACAGTTACAAAACCGTTTATTTTTCGCAAAGAAGTACAAATTGCTCCTTTGTGTCTCGAATGCGTAAAATAAATGTCATTCCCGTTGCCTTGGTTACCAAACGCCGAATTTCGAGTCCATATTTCCCAGGAGACAAGGGACAACGGCAATTAGAGAGCGACATAAGCCTCGTAATTAAAAACGAAAACCGCAAACGGGGAAAGACCTCGAATGAAACCATTTTTAACTGCCGTTCATTGCACAGTTAGTGAACGGCGGGCAGTCTCAAAGGTTCACTTTTTTGTTACATTCCGTTCAATCGATCATTGGACACATTTATTTCATAGCCATTGATGATCGGGAAGTGATATTATGTCAAAGAAAAATATGATGTACAATGCAATAAAAGATATCGGTTGGAAACGGTCATTATAGCTCATAAAAAAAGGGATCCTTTTCTTTTATGAAATACGAGGGTTAAAAGAGACTTGTTGTTATAGAATTGTTCGGTTCTTTTTATCTTTGGTCGTCAGTCATATTTGGTGGAAATGGGAGATTATTTTTAGGCCCATAAAAGGATATATGTTAGCCGTATTATAAAAGATTGGTTTCTGACATTGTTAAGAAACGGAGATCGTATATGAAACCGATGGATTTTTTTGGTATATTTTTAGTCATTCCTTTGGGTGATTGAGAGGACAGTGTTGAGAATTTGGAACGAACTTTTGAAACTTCTGTTTAATTGAGTTAAGTATCATTTTGAAGTTTTATGAAAAGAAAATTTTTCAATATATAATATATATTGTCATATAAATGAAGGAAATAATTTTGAAAGCTTATTTTTCAATATATCATTACACTTTCAAAAATTCTATTCCTTTTCCTTTATTTCTTGAATTTAATTTTGGTATTTTTTTAATTATTCAGAAAAACGTAAATCGATGAAAAATGCAATTCGACGAAAGAAACACATTAATTCATTTTTTAAAGAAATTTAGCTATTTTAAAGCATTTACCTCAATTATATACGAAAGAGAATGTAACTAATTTTATTTAATTTTATCTCATTTTATTTTGTATATTAAGCTGGTAAATTTTTTCTATAATTTATATATATATCTGTGTGTTTTAATACTCTGCATGGCAAAAAATTTGACATTTAACTACTAAATTTAACACAGATACATTTTGTGGGACGATAAAAAGCATTTCTAAGCGAATTTCTTTTTAAATTAAATAAAAAAATTCACAACATTTTTTAGTAAAGCATGTCGAATGATTAGAGATAATATTATTATATAAAGCAAATTTTTGCAACATTCTAAATTTTTATAAATTTTTTATAATTATTTATTTAAGACTTTTATTGATGCTATGAAGTTTAAAAAACTTTTTGATTACATTTAATGTTCATCTTTCTGTTTTTTTTTCTACTGTAGAAAGATAAATAAAGATTAAAATAGAGTCTGCTATGCATATTTCAATGCATCATGTCAGAACATAATTAGTTGAGCATCCAAGCACCACCTGCTTTGGCAAGTTAAGTTATATTTTTATTCATTTTAGTATTTTAAATGAATGAGTCTCTTTAGTGTTGCAAAAGATCCAAAAACTTTGTCTCGCATTTGTTGTTTAAATAAAATATCACATCTACTATTTATTTCATTTCACATAATCAAGTGATCAAAATGACATTTTTCTTGGTTTTATTTGTTGTAGCCATTTACTTATTTTTTTAAATCCAAGATTTTGCAAATGCGATGGCAATGTGTTATTCAAAGCTTATTTTTTGATATGCTCGTGCAGATAATAAAATTTGAGTTTTTCGCATATGGATTTTTGTTTATTCCCAAAATAATATCATGTTCTGACATGATAATAAAGATTCTGCTAATTATTGGCAATTTACATGATCAATCAAAAAGTGAAATTGCATCAATGCAAAAACATAACGCGCAATTTGAAATAGAAAGAAGTTTTTCATGGTACTCTAATGTAAAGGGACACAACTCCATTATAACGGTTAATGCGTACAACAAATTGAAAGAGTTCAAAATTATTAAAATAAGATTTTTCTTGTAGCTAGTGCCTGACACTATTTACAAATATTTAGTTGATGAAATTATGAATATCAGTTTTTGGATAAAAGAGACTTAATTAGTGTTAAACGCAAGTTATGTTTCCAACGAAAGAACTAGTAAGAGAAAGCCGTCTAAAATTTTAATATCCAGAAAATAATAAAAAAGCACGAGAAAAGAAAAAAATGAAATATAATTGTTACAGATATTTTCATTTATATTTCACAAAATAATATTCGATATTTTTTTGCTATTTTTGAAGAGTCTTAGTCCCAAACAAACAAAAAAAGCATAAGCAACTTCCCCAAAATTATCAATTCATTAGAAGTAACGTTCAGTTGTTGCCACATTAGTTTGATAAAGAGAAGGAACCATTATTAATTTTATAACTTTTTGTAAATATTGGAAGGAACGATCAGTAGTACCACGTTAGTTTGATAAAGAGAAGGAACAATTATTAATTTTTTAACTTTTTGTAAATATTGGAACGAAAGCAATAGAAGTAACGATCAGTTGTTGTCACATTAGTTTGATAAAGAGAAGGAACCATTATTAATTTTATAACTTTTTGTAAATATTGTAAGGAACGATCAATTGTTGCCACATTAGTTTGATAAAGAGAAAGAATCAATTTCATAAGTAACGATCATATCAAAGATAAATATTGAAAAAAAAACCCAAGACCAAATTCTTGAACCGAAATATTAAGAATTAAAAAGAATTACATTGTATTTAGAGAGCGCTAATGCTGCTACTACTAAAATACCAACGAATTAAACTAAATTGGCAATAACAATTAAGTTTAAAGTAAATTTCAAGATCAAAGGTAAAAAATACAAAATACAATGTATCCGGCCTGAAGACTTATTCAAGGGTCACCCTCAGGCAGGGATTCAAACCAGGGATTTTTTCTGTGAGGGATCTGACCTCACAGAAAGATCTTACGTTCTTTTGTTTTATCTAAACAATATGTGTAATATATTTGGATTAAAATTTTTCTTATATTTCTGCTATACTAATTTATCTCAAAGGTCTCAATTTTCTGGGACTTTCGGGTGAAGAGGGATCAATTTTTGACAAAATGGTCAGATCCCTCACAGAAAAAATCCCTGATTTGAATCCCTGCCAGAGGGTGACCCTTGAATAAGTCTTCAAGCCGGATTCATTGTATTTTGTATTTTTTACTTTTGATCTTGAATTTTACTTTAAAAATAATTATTATTGCCATTTTAGTTTATTAATATCATAACTTTTAGTAAATATTTTACTTAAATGTTTTTTATTAATTATTTAAAATATAATTTTAGTGCTGCAAAGAAACATTTTTCTACATTTTTTGTTGTTTCCTATGGCACTTGCATGGACAAGCTCGCTGTGGTAATCAGCGAATCAAGCCTAATCAATAAAGCCTCTTGTTTTTCAGTAGCGCCAAATAGGGCCAAGAGAACGATATTTGCTACTCACTCATCACATTCTCTTGCACAGCCCCTTATTAAAGAGCTACACATTCCTACACCTTAGAGATAGAACACAGAAGAACAACTATGCCCGAACCAATACTCGAACCCGGGACGGCCAGATCACTAGGAAGACCCATTAGTCCTTTGCTTTTCTACATTTAAATATCCTTTTATTCAATTGGTACATCATGAATTTATAGCTCATTTAACTCAGATTCGTAAAAGTTGTCTAGTTAATACATATAAAATGTTCAGCCGAACTCGAAATTTATAAAAAAAAAAATTTTTGCACAGAAAATATAATTCAAATGTCCAAATTAAGTGAGATCCGATTCGATAAGGATAAGGAAAAAAATAGAATAACTGAATAATTAACAAAAATAACGCTGCTTCTCATGATGAAAAGACGAAATGAAATTTGCTTATAATGTTTTGATTTGATGACAACAAAATTATAGTGTTTAATTTTTATACTCTTAAGCCCTCTTTTAAGTTGTTCTAGCTCCAAAATTTTAATTAGAATCAGTTATTACTATATTATTCAGAATGATATAGTAATAACTATATAATGAATCTAACTATAATTATAATAACTATATAATAATTTATATAATGATCTAATTATAATGACTATATAATAATTTATATAATGATCTAATTATAATAACTATATAACAATTTATATAATTATCTAATTATAATAACTATATAATAATTTATATAATGAAGAATTCTGTAACAGGACTTTTTTTTTATCATGTCAGAACTTGTTTTGGGGATGAGGGCGTTAACAGAAATTTGTAGGCGAAGAATAAAAATTTTATTATCTGCACTAGCATCTCAAAAATCAGTTTTCAATAACGAGTTGCCATCGAATTGACAAAAGCTCTGATTTTTAAAAAAAGAGTTCATGACTATGGCAAATAAAATCTAGAAAAATGTCATTCTGAGCACGTGATTACTATGAAATGAAATAAATAGGAAATGTTATATTTATTATAACAATGAATGCGAGACAAAGTTTTTTTCTTTGGATCGATTGCAATACCAAAGTGACTCATTCAATGAAACAATGAAAATGAAAAGAAATATAATTTAACTTGCACGAGCACGTGGTGCTTGGCTATTCAAGAAATGATGCTCTGACATAATACATTGAAATATGCACAGCAGATTTCATTTTAATCTTTTTAATCTTTCTACTAATTATCCTTCTTTTTCCCCTGGAGTTATTTGGTTATTCGGATAAATAGTTTTCGGATGATTACTCAATCTGCAAGCAAAGCATATCATTGTGCCTCTGCGAAAAAAAATCTTTAAGTTCAGAAAATGCCCCTTTGGCTACATCAACACAATTAACAATAATAAACTAGTCATTGCACACTAACAGCTTATAAAACAAATTCCTTACAAATTATTACATTTTCAATTACAAAATATGCAAAACGAAAGTAACATAGTCTTCAAACTATCTGCTGAGATTTTAACGGATTTCTGCATTTCATTACTCCCCGAGTAAAAAAAACACCTTGTTATTATCTTCGCTCATCTGTTACAAGATAACTAAAACAAAGCTGTGAACTCAACAGAAAATTTTTTGGCATGTTGTTTTAAAACAAATTTAGTAGTTCACTGAAGCCTGTCAACGTAATAATTACACGTTGAACGTAATAATTACAAAATGTAAAGATGGATAAATATGGCTTCCTATATTTGTATTGCAAATTAATTGTTTAATGTGTAAATCCATCCAAATTTTGAGCCAAACCCAATAAGGACTTACTATCTACTAATATTTACTTTTACCGAATTTAAATGCAGCAATTCAAAAATGCAGTGAAATTTGTCGTGCTATCTTGTCATTAGTGTTGTATTGTATCAAATTTTCATTTGAATCAGTTGAAAGTATCGCTTCCAAAATGCTGCCTGAGTTTATTAAAACTATATTATTGGGATAAACGTTTTTTATTGCAACTCTGATACGAAAAATCGGAGCACTCGTGGCCTTCAAGGCCATAACCTAGGCGGACAATTTTTATATATTATATCATTTTTTAAAATTAATATACGATTATATCCGAGGAAACAACACTCTGATTTAGATTGAATATTATATGTATTAAAGTCATAAATTATTCCACAAAACTCATTGTATATATATAAAAACTAACAGTACCCGCACGGCGTTGCCCATGACATAGTATCCAAGAAAAAAAAAGATTTAAACTAAAGTCTAACCTTCCGTGTGTGTGTGTGTGTGTGTGTGTGTGTGTGTGTGTGTGTGTGTGTG
>JAOUZG010026641.1:11703187-11714472 GCA_026289955.1 Argiope argentata | reverse complement strand
ACAATAGCAATAATCAACAATAATAACAATAACAATGATGAACAATAATAGCAATGGCAATTAAGAGTAATGAAATTAACAATTAACAACAATTACAATAAACAACAATAACAATGAACAACAATAGTATTTAGCAATAATAACAATTAAAACAATGAACAACAATAACCATAATAAGACTATTAACATTTTAGTCTTATTCCAGCAATCGTGATAGTTTTTTAAATTTATTTCTAAACTGAATATTCTTTTTTGAACATTGGAAGTTGTAAAGCTTAGTGATTTTAATAAATAACTTAAAATACATATAATCTATTTCAAAATCTATTCACAAAATAAAGTAAGGTTTACTAAACTCTATTGCATGAATCTTGCCTTTTTTCATTTATGAAATAATTTAACAATAATTTTGGTTGCAGACAATTGTTTGCTAATATTGAAAAACGGCAATCTCAAACATCAGGAAGTTTTTGGATTGCTTTCATTTACCAAATTGGAATCAACGCTAATAATTATTTTATAATCCATATTTTAGCATCTCATTTTATTATAGTAGGGGTTTGAGGTAAAAAGAATAATTTTTTTATTCCTCTTAATTTCAACGCTTTATTAAGGAAATTCAACTACATTTTCATATTTATTTCAATTCATTTGAATATTTTTTTTCTTTCTTATACTTAATTAAATTAATATTTATTATCAAGCAAACATATTTGATATACATTTTAAAATAAAAAATAATAAATAATGCTTGGAGATACACAAAAATCAGATATATTTTCAAGTATACTTTTTTTAGAATAAAGATTACCTCAAAGAGTAGCAATATAAATTGACTTTACATAAAGATCCTTTATGGAAAATACAATACTTCGTAGATTCGTAATACACTCTGTATAGCTCTGACACAAACATGCAGTGGGGAAAAAATATCGCCTTTAAATGTCCAAAATGAATAAAGCTGTCAAAAATGAATCTACTTACAAATTGCTTGTCAGTCGGATTTTTGAATCTATAGCTACAATGCTTTGCACATACAATCTTGGAATATATTATTAAAATCAAACAGTTTTATCTCATGTGAAAATTTAAAATTTATATTCTCTGATCACCAATTTGTTCGATATATAATTTTTAGTCATTAATTTTAGTTTCTAATATACAAACGTATAAAGTATGTTTAGTATGTATTTGATAAAATACATAAGATTAATGCAAAAACTGAAGATTTATATCACATTTTTCTTGGACTTAGTAATGTTAAAAAAATTCAATACACATGAATCAAATTCGATAATTTTTGTGATCTAAACAAACTAAACAAATTTAGTTGTTGCTTTTTAAAATTTTTGTGTTCATGCATATGGATATAATTCATAAATAAGCTTGTTCTTAAAGAAGATAGCCTAAAATGTACAAGTTCTTTACAATATTATTGTTAAATTTTTGGATAAGTGCAAGATTTAGAATAGTGAGAATCTAGCAAAACATGGCATTCGAAGCAAGACTAAAATTGATCAATATTTGAAACTTCACATGATTATTATTAGCTAATTCATCGCCCAAGAAATACGAACATGAATTTCTTTTATTTATTTAATTTTAAAAAAAGTTTACTTTGTCAATTCTATTTCTTACTCATTAAATATTATATATTCATGTTTATGAATAATCAGCTTATTTTAATTTTCCAGAATATTTGTTCAAAACAACAAAAGTAATATCTGATTAATACATTCTCATTTTAACCTTTGATTATCTAAAGATAGTGAATTATATGATAAACTATGATTTTTCAATAAATTTTTCGCAAGATAGTTATAACTAAAGTTTGAAAAATAAACTTGAATAATGAAAAATAAACTTGTATTAACTTCTCTAATAAACAAATAATAATTTCCAAAAATCAGTTTTTAGTTAAAAGCATTACTATTATTGTTTAATTCGGGTAATTTATATTTCATTTTTTTACTTATGAATCATGCTTGAACTTATGAATTATACTACTATGCTTATTTATAAACAAAATATTTATCGATTTTTCTTAAACTTCTTACATAAAAATTCACCTGTTTAATTTCACCTGGAATTTATTAAAATCAGATATTTACCTTTGATTAACATTCCTCTCAATTTCAGTATCTGTCCCATACGAGTTTCCTAGAATAGTCCTATATGAGAAAATAAAAACTAACTCTTAGAATTCTCACTTAAAGACTTTTTTTTTTCTAAATTCCTACTATTAGTTCACGCTCTCCCTGTATATTTATATATCTTGCTCAAATTTTCAATCGTTAATAAAATACTTTATATTCATCTACTCAAGTTTAAATAATTTTTTAAACCTGTAGTGAATGTCACTTGATGTTAATACAGCTTTTTAAAATATTGATTCATAAGTTAAACTTAATTAATTTTTAATATTTAAAATAGAGTTTTAGCAGTTTGTCATGAAAATTGAAATTGACAGGCAGTAGCTTATCGGTAAAATGAAAAGATTTTATCATTTTTCACGTGAAGGTGAGAAATTCGAGTTTAATTCTTGCGAAAATCAATAATTTTTTGATAATTTTTTATATTATTTGTAATTATTTAATAAAAAGTAGCTAAAATAAAAAAAAATGTCTTTGTTGACCCATGTAGGTATTAATTTTATGAATCTAATTCATATTTAAAAAAATTTTGGGCTATATTAGCACTCAAATATGTGAAATTAAATGTAAAATGTAATTCTAATTTTAAGTATGCAGAATTATCATATTGTAAATAGAATTAGAATTAGTATATAGTATATTTAATATAGAATTAGTATAAGAATTAGTTTAAGTGAGAATTATACGAAAGTAAATGTAATTCTAATCTCAAGTATAATAATTAGTATATTCTAATCTCAAGTATAATAATTCTAATCTCAAATATAAGTAGTATATTAGTATACTCTAATGTAAAGTAAATAGAATTAGTTTAAAGAATTAGTTTGAGGGAGAATTATAAGAAAGTAAATGTCATTCTAATCTCAAATATTATTGGAAAAGCCATTTCTCTACGAACGTTGGACAACTTCCGAATTCAAAATTCAATTTCAGGAAGACATCAACTCTAAAACATATTTTACAAAACTAGGGCACATATGCATTTGATGCATCTCCCCCCACATCTAGCAACGCTTTTGGAGGACATTTTTTAATACCGAACGTGCGCTTTCAAATCTCTCATAATATTACTTGATTAATCTGCAAAGCCCACCACCCCTCGAAGGAGGAAAAATGTTCCGCATTTTAAAGATCAAATTTGAGTTAAGTCTGGGATTAAAGGTTAGACCGCGAGTCTCGGTTCAGCGGAGTTTCCGAATTTACAGCGAAGCGGGGTGGAGGAGGACGGAGGAGGGGATGGGAAGCGTTTTTGTCGTTTATCGCAGGCCGTCACTTCTGATTACAGCGAAATCTTTCATTGCAGCCCACAGGAGGGCGCTGCTCCGATGCGTTTGTTAACAGAAAAACGGACCAGAACGGATACGCAGAAAAGATCCAACCATGCAGTGAGGGAGAAAAGATGTTATCAGTTAGGATAGGCCCTAAATTTAGGACTGTTTGAGTGGTTTTCTAGAGCGAGGCAGGTTGAAATTATGCATAATAGATGTAGGAAATCTCTAATATCTTTGTGAACTTCGTCAGATTCTTCTGTATGTTTCAGTGAAATTTTTTAACCCCTTAACCGGTTTGCCCATACGCCGTACGTGCATCGATTTATCGAATTTTGATAGTTGTAAACAAAAAATAAATCATTCATAACAATCATAATTCAATAGTAAAAGGACTTCGAATACGTAGATAAGACAAGTATTCCATGGATTTCAATTTGAATCAAAATAAGAAAATTTTTCCAAAATAGAAGGCGTTATATTATTAGAGAAAAAGGAAAATAAACCAGTTAAGGGGTAAAGTACTATATAACCAAGCTGACTGAAACATTAACTTCAAATAAAGGAAAATAGAAAGAAAATTTTAAATAACGACTATTTTATTCTATTCTACTATTTCACCAAAGATTTTTATTTGAAATTATCAATGTAAATTCATGAATTCGAACATAAAGGAACCATTTATAAGTTATTTTATTAGTTGTCAAGCTTATTATATGCATCTATTAACATTGTTAATTAATTCTAAAAAGATTTATGAATTTTCGTGAATATATTTGCATTATTCCTGTGACATTACAAAGTATTTCAAATATATTTTTTATATAAAAGTGTCTTAAATTTACCCCCATTATAATTGATGATGATGTCTTGTCCGCTTTTTACCACGGAAAGAGGGATGCAGTAGCTTCTGAGGGTATGGATCCCTGAGCACCCTAGGGCAGAAGTCTGACTTCTAGATCATATGAGGACGAAACACCCACCCACACGCTTGCACATACCCTTTTTACAGGGGGGAGGGGACATTCACACATCTCACAGGTAGAACACAGAAGAACGACCATGCTCGAACTGGGACTCACAGAAAACGAGGAAGGCGCGCTACCTTTGTGCCAGAAAGCCGGCCCCCATTACAATTAATGTAAAATACAGCTTTTTTTTCAACATAATTCGTTATAAAAATATATATTATCTCTTGAAGTAATAAAAAATATAAATGTATTTTGGCCCTTGACAGGTTGTTCGACCTGCCTCTATCTAATATAGCACACATGTGCTTTTGAAGGTGAAAATCTGGTTCTTGGAGGGGTTCTTTAAAATTTTTAATTAGAATTCTAATTAATTTTAACTAAACTTTGAGACTTTCTTGAATTAACTTTCGAAAATATTATCGTATAAATATTACTTTTCAAATATACTTTTCGAAATTTCAAAACTGTGTCTTTGATTTTACTAATTTAACAAAAAAAATTCCTTAATTTTGACAATTTTTAATTTTTCCCCCTCGTTTAATTTCCAACAAAAAATTGCATTGTCGTCTTAATAATTCAAACTCTTTTCAATCCTTCATAAAATACTAAATTGTTTGATTTTCTTCTGAAATTCTTTCTTTCTTGTTGAAAGTAAAGAAGTAGGATTCCACTCAACATTTGTGCAGTTTGACAGACACATAAAAATTTGAAATTATAATATCGAGAGTTTATATGCACATTTACACTTTTAATTGTCCTATGAAATCTTAGTAACCGATCTCCATTACAAAGACTTAAGATCACTATGAAAGGAATATATGTGAGACAGTTAAAGTAGATCGTCTTTAATATATAATATAGGGTGTTCATTAATTATTGTCGGGGTTTCCGCATCTCATAACTTTCGAATAAAAAATATATCGCAAAACCCGATTACGTATTCGTAAATTACAGCTCAAAGAATTTTATTAATGATATTAAAATGTGCAAAAAGCTTATTAATTTGCACTTTGTAGGTATTCAGCTGAAGGTGGTTATGGAGAACGTTCCATATTGTCGTATGCAGCATATGTAACTGCACACCTGATTTTCTCGTAGAGTTTCGCGAACTGCGAGTAAACGTTTCTTGGATGCGATCATCATTTTCCTGCGAAATATTTGGTCTTCCCGCACACTTTCGGTGTAGAACACTACCAGTTTCCTGAAATTGTGTTAACCAGCGTCCGATAGAATTATCCGATGGAGTATCTTTCTTGTACGTGTTCCTGAAGTGACGTTGGGTAGTTATGACTGATTTAGTTTTGATGACTGATTATTAGGAAAACCACAATACACACATTGCTTTTTCTTGTACGGTTGCCCTTTTTATTTATGACGTCATTAATTCCCAGACTGCAAAGGCACTAAGATTGCATTGTTGTCATGTAAAATTCTTTGAGTTGAGTAATTATCAGTTTTTGGGTAATATTTTTATTCGAAAGTTATGAGGTACGGAAACCCCGACAATAATTAATGAACATCCTGTAGTTTGAGGAAATCATGGATATAAAGTTATATCTAAAAGAATTAATAGAAATTAAATGTAACCAGTATCCATGGGAAACTAATTTACCTTTGAAAAGGATTAGCGTTTAATATATCCTTATTAAGAAGTGATCTAACGACCTGGGATCTTACAGAAGGGGCACGCTTCCTAGTCCCCCCACTCTCTTGTTGTTTTCTGGAGTGTTTTGATGTTTGTCCAGTTTATCAACAAAATGTTGAAAAACTGGAAAGACATCGTAGCACCCCACGGAACCCCAAGAGAGGGGAATCAGGGGGAAACGCGCATAGTCTGCAGCGGACTGATCGTAGAAACGTGGCTTTACACTTTAATACTCCAATATTACAGGTTTATTAAAAATAAAATAAAATAAGCCTTATTATTCATTGGAAATCAGAAATAATAGCTGAAATTTTAAATTCTATGTAATTAAAAGTATTTAATATAAACTCCTTTAGATTCTGGAAAGATATAAAAACACCTGATAACTCATATCAAAACTTTTCATTGTGTTTAGAGTTGCTCTCTGAAAGGTTTGCGTAGAAGTGTATCGTAAATTTCCCAATGTCAGTAGGTAGCAGTACATGTATAGAAACTTCCTCTTTAAAGTAACCCCAGAAAAAAAAAGTTGAAAACGTTTTGAATGCAGAATGATTTTGTAGTTATGTCTGCCTGAGATTACCTGATTGACTCGACTCCGTATAGGACATACGCGATATACGCACAGACATCTTCTTTTTGGAGAATTTGTACCAATGTGCTCCACATGTCACGTGGATTTTAAAGTTAAACATATCTTAATTGAATGTCCCGATTTAAACTCACATCGTGTTCACTTTTTTCATTTAACCATTGAATTTTCTGGGCTAGTGGATGAAAAACACCACCAAAACATTTTTAAATTTTTAAAGGATATTAAATTTTATAATTGTATTTAGTTCGATTAGTATTTATGTTACTTCTGAAACAGATGCTACCAAAACATTAATTTTGTATTATTTATTACGTTTTACTTTACTTTGGTAAAGTTTGACGTTTGTTTAAAGCTGGAGTCTTAAAAATTTGATGCATAGCTATTTAACTCCAGTTTATCAATTCTTATATTTATCTCGAACTTCCGACTCACCTTACTTTTATATTTTACCGTTGGGTTGGCCGTTAGAATGTCCAAATATGATTCTTGCGCCAAAAAAAAATCAATCAATCTGAGATTACCTGCGAGCGTGATAATTAAAAAATTTTCAAAAAAGTAAATTTGGTATATGAACTTTATACTTAAGTTGTAGATTCAATGAGAGATCTGTTTGCTCATTTGTGTTTGAATTTGGTAACTGAAAAACTCAACTTTCTCGACGGTTGAAATTTGCTGTTGATTTAGGATCACAACCGCAGAATATAAAACATTTTTTTAATAATATTTACAAAAATTGATTGAAGGTCGTAAGTACGTCAAAGCTTAAATTCATAAATGCAAGAAACTGTAAGTTAATGATTTTCAAGCAAAAATTGGGGATAAGTAAGAATTTTTAGTAACAACTTGAAAAAAGGGCTGAAATATCTATTCAAATCCTTTTACTATATTACGAAACAAAATTTTATTTCCTATTTTACGAAGAAATAAAAATTCCTAGAATTTTTTCTCCTTGTCAAGAAATGGAATTATCTTAGGTGTTGAACACAATGAGCTCTAATTCAATGTTTCGAATGGAATTCCACTTTAAATTTATTTATACATTTATAAAGTAGGTCAAACTTCATGGTTAATTTTAACCTGCGAGTCCAATTACAGAAACAAAATAAACATAGAATTTCTTCAGTTGTATTTCCTGGAGATTGTAAGAGCCACGATGACAAAGTAGTAGAATCTGAGCTCCAATTCGATTAAACTTGCTTCCAACAATACTCTACTAGCGACGGAAACAACCATCGACAACTGCATCTTCAGCAAACATCTTTTCTAAAAGTATTCAAGCATTGTTATACATGAAATCAGTAGCACAGATTTATTGACTGTATATGAACCGACTATTAATACAATGGAAATAGTTTTTATGTTTTAAAGAATTTGCCTTTTTGAATAGTATATTTTCAAAAAAAAGGGCTCAGATATAGACTGCCAAGAGTACAAGCTTAACATTCAATTCGATAATATTGAGTTGATACTTCTGAAAGAATATATGTCTATACTTGTTCAGTATTTGTCCATATCAAAATTTTAACTTTTAGATTTATGAGCAACAATTTTTAGTAGTCTAAATCATTTTTCTTTCAAGTTGTTTACAGGCTGTGTTAACTGAATGAAAATATTATACAGAGAAACAAATACTATTGTGCTGTTACTTAAAAATTTTAACTCGAAAACTGAAAATTGAACTACTGAAAACTTAATCGAATTAGCAAAAGAGTTCAGTTAAGCGTGCAGAATATTCAATGTTATTGTAAGGCCTTTACTGTCCTAAAACGGGAAAAAGAAAGACATAAGACAATTAGGCAGAAAATCAAACTGATATTTTCTAAAATCAAATTGCCAATCTTATATTCAAGAAAATATATATTAATTGGTTGGTCATTGCAATTTGCATTAAAAATACAAAGGACATTTAACAATATTAGAATTTTTCTTAAGCATCCAGTTTCTTTATGGAATTATTTATTCATTGCACTAAGTTAATAGTTCTAAGCCACTGAGGTCAAAAATCACTTTGAAATAGAGGCTACTGTCCTGGTATAGAGATAGCGTCTTTCCTATAATCTGGGCGTCCTAGGTTCTAGTCCCAGTTCGTTCATGGTTATTGTTCTATCTGTGAGATGTGTGAATGGGCCTCCCCCTCTTGTAAAAAGGTGTTTCTCTAGTGAATTTGAGGCGTAAGTAGCTAAACCCTTAGCTCTGGATGATGCTACGGGAAAACATGAAATGCTCTCTTGGCTTAAAATCTCTGACTTCGCCAGCCGGCTTACTATGACAAGTGCCATAAGAAACATCAACGCAAGAATAAAAATCGTGTTAAATGTATGTATCACCTTGAATACAGATACTCATACTCAAATATGGGTAATAGATAATCCCCCTGCAAGTGAAACTTGAAACTCTCAATAGAAGTTTAATGTCAGCATGAGCAAGAATAAACAGTGATTATCTGTTAGTAATCACAGTATTTGCTATCTAAAAACCAGAAAGGAACAAAGTGTCTTGTTTTTCTGAGATAAGACCTTCTGCAATGTTTCAATGTGAGTCATGTGGTTATTGGATGATAGATATTTTGTACAATTTCCTTGCGTGACACGTCATCATCTTGATGCTTCATACCCAGAGAGGTGGACTGGATCCCTTTATTTGGCCACCATATTTGCAGATTCGTATGTCTTTCTTCTAAGTTATCTTAAATCATTCGTTTAAGTGAGCCAATGGAAAGCGAACATAATTGTCAGCGAATCAAGCCGAGAGGATGTCTTGTTTCTTTCAGTAGCGCCAACAAGGGCCAAGAGTACAACTTCGCTACTCTATACGTCACATTCGCCTGCACACACCCTTTATACAGGGTGGGCGGCACAGTCACACATTTCACAATTACAAAATAGAGGACGAACAATCAGACCCGAACCGGAACTCGAACCTGGAACGCCCAGAAGATGCACTACCCCTATGTCAGGACGCCGTCCATAAAAAAAGCATATCTGGTATCTTAGATGTCAGTCGAAGAATGTTTTTGAATCATTGTTGGCTGTGTAGTGATTGCTAGGGCCGTCACTTCCAAAACTATTGTAATAATCATTCAAATGAATGCTTTAATCCTTATTATTATATATTTTTTCTTTATCCAGCATGACTTCGAAATCTGCTAACTTTTTCTTGAATTTACCTTCTCAACATGATTTGGGGACATTATGTTTTATTGCTTTTTTTATTAATATTGATATCTATTAACAATGTTCACAATTTGTCGGTTCATTAACAGAGCATAATGCATATTAATCTCCAACCTTAACAAGAAAAAAAAAGAAGAAAAAAGACCGTGGAAGTGAACAGCAATCGTCTTCAAGACTATGCACTGATAATACACGAAAAATGACTTATATTAAATAAAATAAAAATTAATAGACTTAAAGTCAATTGCACCTCCCCCCTCTAAATATTTATATTAACTCAGCAAACGTAAGACTGGTCGAGCAATATGATGAAACAGTTCTTAAACATTATAACATTTTATTCTTAACAGTCTTTTCCGTTGATATCATACATTCCATGCTTAATAATAAAAACTGCTTAGGAGCAAAACAATTTTATTCAGTGTCAAAACAGAATATAGAAAGATTTAGTCGGATATAATATTGAAAAATTTTAAATGAGGTTAATTTAAGAATTTCATTTTAAGTGTTAATTATTTTAAATATTACAGATGAATTTGGGAAGTTACTTTTAACATTTTTAACTATGCCATGATTAAACATCACAATCAACGGGTGGAAAGCTCGTGAACAAAGGACAGTTCTTTTGATTTCCCTAGAAAGATATTCAATAAGTCCTTTATTTGCCTTGGATGATTGATATTAGATATCTAGAAAGCTAAACATTCAAATTTATTATAATCTCGTCATGAGAATTTCCCATTAATAGAAGTGAATTAATAATGGATGAGAAAACGGTATGCAAATCATTCACAATCGCTCCTCGCCAAGCCAATGGAGTTTAGCACACAATTTTTCATCTTTTTATCCCATCGATTTAAATCGGTCACTTACAAGCACTCGATTTTAATTTCCTGGATGAATACCGATACATCACAAGAAGAATGCAATTCGATAGATGGCCTGATGAAGAATTAATGAGATAATTTCACTTAGTAGTCTTATTATGCAATTTTCAAAATTAAATTTTTTAGTACGTTTTTTTATCATGTGAGAGTCTGATGTTGTTTTGGTTAGGAGGTTTTGGTGTCTCCGAAATTTGAAGGCAAGAAATATTCGTTTTTTCTTTGAAGCCAAGAAATATTCATTTTTTCTTTGAAACCAAGAAACATTCGTTTTTTCTTTGAAGGCAAGAAATATTCGTTTTTTCTTTGAAGGCAAGAATTATTCGTTTTTTTCATTGGTAGACAGCGAGTCACCGGACCAAGGAAATTTGAGGTTTGTTTTGTCAGTATTGTTTGAGATATTTAATTAAATTTATTACCAATTGCTTTTTGTTTGTCGTTTCCATGAAATGACATCATCTTCCAGTTTGTTTACGATTTCTAACTTTTGAATAATTAATCTCGGCTTCAAAAGATTATCAGGTTTTTTTTTTTTTAATTTTGGTATTAACTATCGCAATTTTGTAAAACAAGACTTATACTTAATCTTTAATGATATT
>JAOUZG010026641.1:11678994-11703177 GCA_026289955.1 Argiope argentata | reverse complement strand
GATATTATAAGCGCATTTTTACTAACTGTATTTGTCAAAATACTGTAAATATTAGATTATAATTTTAATATCAATCTGCATTACGTTCATTGGATTTTACCACATATACAATGGCTTCCAGCAATAGTGAACTTTTTGTCGAAATTACTAGTTTTTTTAACCTTAAAATCGGTTGAGCTCCAAAACTTTGTTTGCCATCTGTAAAAATTGAAAATGAAAATTTTAAAAAATTATCATTAGAGAGAAAAAGAAAGAGAGAGAAGTCCCGTAATTTTTTCAAACAGGTTTTAACTGGTTAAAGACTTAAATTAATTAAGACAAATAATCACTTAAAAATAATAATGCTCTCACGTGATAACTTGAAATTTGCGACCGTAGATTTCATTTTTATATATTTTTAGTTATTTTTATTTATTTAGTTATTTATTTTGTAATATCGAATTATCTGAATGATTGCGCGCATCAGATTTTTTATATTAATCTACAAGATTTTAAGCAGCATAAAACTGCTATTTAACACTAATCTTCTCAAACGCATTTCACATGATGTGAAATCGAATCTATACAAAAACGGTCTACCCTCAACAATAAATATATTAACATCAGTAACTTTAATATTAATAATTAAAAAAATTGTTTGTTTTTTGTTTCGATATCTAATAGTTTTTGTTTTACATAATTTGCAATACTCCACGATTGCTCAACATCTTGTAAAATTATTATATAGTTGAAAATAATTGGAGAAAAACAATTTACGAAAATTCAGATTTTTGCCATATAGAATCTTAGATTTCTTTCTATATTTTATTGATAGGGTAGGTCCTTACTTAATTCGACCACACAAAAGAATATAATTTTCTCTTCTATCCTATTTTCATAGAAATTTAAGTTCTTCCCAATGTATAAATTTTAAATTTCCCACCAGAAACTTAAGATGGCTTTCTTATATCTGCAAATATTCTCTAAATGTTTCACTCACGAAAATCAAATTCAGGAAAAGAGATGTAATTAATAGGTGAGAATCAACATATGTTCATAAAAAAAAGATATATCTTTTGAAACAAATATCTCCGGTATTTTCTGGTTGGAAAGGAATTGTTATCCTATGCTTGTACAGGATAATAAAAGGAATTACAAAGTACAGCCTTATTTGCTTTGCACTTAATTTGAGGAAATATTGAAACAAAATATGCCGATGTTAAATAATAGAATCTAAGTGTGTTTTTCCGCTAATTTTTTAATAATTTTTTTCTCCTAAATATTTTTTTCTTTTTAGTTTAAATTTTATTACAAAACCTCTTTTATCTTTCAAAAAACAAATGATTTAAAAACTGTTACTTTTTAACCATAAAAAATTACAATACTCTGAAAAATAATGACAAATATATCATTTTTCAAAAACGTAAGCATTAGTGTTGAGCCAGCATCAGCAATCATTATACATTCTTGCATTTCAGTCTAAGGAGATTGATTCTTTTGGTAAGAAAATTGTTAAGAAAAAGAATTGTGAACCTGCACTTTGCTTTGTACAGAATACAAAAGGAATTGCAAAGTACTTTGTTTTGTATAGCATAACGAAGAAATTTCAAAGTACTTTGCTTTGTACAAGGATGAAAAAAGAATTTCAAAGTACTTTGCTTCGCCTGTTAATTCGAGGAAACAGAGAGACAAAATATGTGGAGGTTGAAAATATTACGTAAAAGAGTTTCTTTGCTATTTTTTAGACAAATTTTTGTTCTCATAAATATGTAATGATAATTTTTCTTTCTAGTTTATAATTTTATTTTGAGATAAATTCTTTTCTTTTAAAAAACAAATGATTTAAAAACTATTTATGTTTTAAATATAAAATTACACACACTCACTTTATAATACACGAAAAAAGCATTGACAAATATTTCAGCTTCCGGAAACGCAAGCATTAGTGTTCAGCCAGCATTAGCAATTATCATACAATCGTGCTTTTAGTCGAAGAAGATTTATTCTTTTGGTAAGAAAATTGTTAAGAAAAAGAATTATGATCCTATACTATGCTTTGTATAGGATAAAAAAAGGAATTGCAAAGTACTTTGCTTTGTATAGGATAAAATAGGAATTGCATAGTACTTTGCTTTGTATAAGATGAAAAAGGAAGTGCAAAGTACTTTGTTTTGTACAGGATGAAAAAGGAACTGTAAAGTACTTTGCTTTGTACATGATGAAAAAGGAACTTCAAAGTACTTTGTTTTGTATAGGACGAAAAAGGAATTGGAAAGTGTTTTGCTTTGCACAGGAGGCAAAAGGAATTGCAAAGTACTTTGCTTTGTACAGCTTTAAAAAGAAATTACAAAGTAACTTTGCTTTGTAAAGGATTGAAATGGATTTACAAAGTACTCTGCTTTGTGCAGAATGAAAAAGGAATCTCGAAGTACTTTACTTTGTATGTTAATTCGAAGAAACGTAGAGACAAAATATGATGTTTAAAATACAACTTAAAGGAGTTTTCTCGCTATATTTGTTCTTCCAAATATGTAATGATAATTTTTCTTTCTGGTTTATAATCTTATTTTGAGATAAATTCTTTTTCTTTGAAAAAGCAAATGATTTAAAAACTGTTGCATTTTAAATTTAAAAAAAATCATTTTATAAACTCGAAAAAAAACAATGACAAATATTTCAGCTTCCGAAAGCGCAAGCACCAATGTCCAGACAACATCAGCAATCATTATTTACACTCTCCCAGTTCGGTCGAAGGAAATTGGTTCTTTTCTGGAAAACGTCGTCGAATTCTTCTTGATCCCAGTTGAGCACTAAATTATTATGCAATTAAGGAAGGTAGGCCGTCGGAAAATTTTAAAAGGCGGTAAGTTGTTAATTTTATTATGAACTCGTTTCCAGTGTGGTGGAGTAAAATAGCAAATAATGAACGTTAAGTTTTTGGCCGAAATTTAATTTCAGTAATTTGTGCTGCTCCTTCGAATGCTTCTGAAGAAACAACTTGACAGGAAGTTTTAATATTTGCTGAGTTTTCGCTTTAATAGAGTCTCAAAGGACGGCTTTGGGAATTAGTCGAAAGCAACTTGGGACATTTTTTTTCTCCCTCCTGCCGCTTTTAAACAACGATGTTGATGCTCTTGACAGAAACTGGTTTTTGTGAGTTTAACAAGTTTAATGTGAAGTACTTCATGAATATAATAAGGAGTGAGTGAAAATTACTTTAAAAGCGAGTGTTTAATGCTCTGATGGGGAATTAATTGGTCATTTAACAATCTTTGTATTTTATGGAGAAACAAAAAAAGTTGAAAGCTCTCAAAAGACAGATTAATACTCAAATAGTTTATTATATTGTATTTGAATGAATCAGCATTTCTAGAATTTCTTTTAATTTAAATGTTTTATAAATTTTTAATTAAGAATTTGACAAATGTGAACATATTTATCATTTTCTTTAAGGTGTAACAATAAAATTTTGATAAGTTTAAAATTAATTCAGGAGACAGACTAATGCTTAAATAGTTTATTACTCTTTATTTGAATGAATCAACATTTCTTCATTTTAATTTGTATCTTACGATTAAATTTTAATTAACAACTTGGCGAATGCCTTATACGTTAAAAGTTTCTATAAAGGCTTGAATGAAATTAGATCCAGTAAGGTGTTGTTTAATAAATCAAATTCGAAAATGCATTTAGTCATTTCAAATATTTTATCTCTGAAATTCGTTTAAAATAGCTACTTTATTTAATTTTTGCAAATAATTTTTCGTTTGTTATCTTTTAAAATCAATTGAAAGGCTACATGAAAATATAAAGAAGAGTCATATAGGTAGAGTTTGGGCATAATCATTTTGAAATTGTCTCTTGTTATTATATTCATGCAAACGACATTATCAAAGGAAAGAAAACAACAAAAATCTGAAAAATTGATCTGAGTTTTTTAAAATTTATAATTCATCACTAGTAATTCCGTGGATTTAAAAGGAGTATAAATTAAAATTTTTGATTATTACAATGCCTTTTATTTCTCATTCAATTAATTTCAGTGATTTTTATTATTTTAAATTTCTATTTGTGGATATTTCTTGTATTTTTGTCTGGGAGATACCATGATTTATCTATATAAATTAAAAGATGTCATAAATGGTATACAGTCACATCAAGATAGTTACATGAAGTCTCCAAGGTATCAACTGCTGGTTTTATGAAAAATTCTAACTGGTGAAGACCAAGATATTAATAAAAACATTTCAACTGTTTGCACAGTGAGTCTTGTTTATAAAATAATGGGAATAATAGATAAATATTTATCCAATCGTCAAAAAAGAGAGAGAGAGAGATTTACCCACATGATCTTAGTTATCCATAGAAACAAATATAAGAGTGTTTCTTTTTAGACGAAGTTTTTTGTTACATAAAAAAATGTTTCATATATTTATTATAAATATTAGAGAATATTTTCAAAATTAATTTGAATGAAATCTAAATATGTTTTGTTGTAACATATAAATGATTAAACTGAAATTGTTTCTTACGTGCGAAGTTTTTGAACTTAAAAAGAATAGTGCAAAAATACATCCCACCTTAATCACACAAAATGTTACTATGTAAAACAGAATTTTCTTATAAAAGGAAATTAACATTATGCTAATATCAATATAAAGTGTTTATAAGAAGAACAATGCTATTTATTTTCAGATATTTTTAGTTCCACTTAAGTTCAATTTATACGTACCCAAAGTTATTGTAACCACTTCTAAATCATAAAATAAAAAATATCAGGATAGGCAAAGATTTTTATATTTAATTGTATTTTTAGGATATAGTATTTATTTTTATGACCAATGATTTTTTTATTTTGCGTGAAAAAAATTTAGATGATTTGTTTCAATTTTTTTTTTTTTACATTTTAAAAATGCAAGCGATGTATTACAATTTTTCACAACATTAACCTTTAGTTTCCAACACTACCATTTAAATCAGGCAAGTTATTTCACAATTTGACAATTTGTTCTAAAGGTATTAAAAAAATTTTTAAAAAAAAAGCATATAGTGTCGCTTAAACAGCAAGCAGAATAATTCTGCTAATTGCAGAAATCAAAAGCATTTGATTATTAATTAGATTAGTTATTTTAGTTAATTAAAAATGTAATCTCTTCAAGCATTATTCTATATCAAAACTTAACTAACGAATAAAAATTAATGGTAAAAAAATTCGATAGATAAAGAGTTAAAGATATTATTTAAAAGGTTTACAAGTGATATCGCTTGACTTCATACCAAATTTCATGTGTATAAATCACAAACAGTAAAACATACGAACTACTATCAATGTATGGCATTTTGTAACAATATGCAACAATCATATCAAATACAAAAATGTAAGATCAGATGCAACTATCTCACACAAATATTTTCAATCTATAAAATGTTTTTGCAAATTTCACGTAAGACAATTTGATTTTTCTACAATAATTATAAATAACAGTGATTAAATTAAAATAATAATTTCAACATGTTAAATTTTCACGATGTTTAAGGAGTTTATCAAACAAAATTATTAAACTTTTGAATTGTCATAGAAAATTCATCATTTAGCTATATTTAAATTTATTGAATTCTATGATATTCATTAATAAGATATGAAATTCATAATTTTATTTCTTGGCTCAAATTCGTTTTAAAAAGCCGAAATCCATTTATTTATTTGGTTATTCAGTCTTTTTGGATGTTCTGACGGTTTATGTTATTCAAAAATATATATATAATTTTAAATAAGATTATATTTGACTATATTTTGTTATAATAAAAAAATACTTTAAAAAATACAACTGAAATAAAAAAAATATAAAAAATTATAGTTAAATTGATGTTCAAATTGCAAATTGATTATTTTATTTCCAATGTGATTTAATTAATTAATTAATTAATTATATTTTTGAGAAGAAAATTTATCTACTTTCAAAAAAGATAGAAATAAAACTGCAAATGTGGAAAAAAATGAGTAAAATCTTGATTTAAAGTATCATTGAAAATTATGCTTAATGCCGCTTTCCCCCCCGCCTTTTGTGTTAACCAATATTTAAATATTTTGTGAATGTTTTCAAAAGTGTTCGATAGATGGCGCGGTAGTTTTCCTTTCACAGTAAGTTACCCATTTTCTCATTAATATGAAGTACGCTTATATTTTCCCTATTTATTTACCTGTCTTGAAAAGTACGTTTGTTAGAAACGTTAAAGAAAATCAATTAAACTAAATTAATGTTGACAGGGTTTGAAAATTGAAATTTTTATTTAAAAAATAATTTTTTTGTATGTCAATGTAACATAAATAGTTCAATTCTTCCATTTAATAGATTTTTCATTTGTTCAAATTTTAAACAACATTAAAAATAAATAAATAGATAATTGAGTTAAATTATAAAACGAAGAATATCAAATAGGTGTTTAATAATTATTAGCACCAAAGCAGGTTGCATCTTCCAACTACTTCACCCATTTCAGAAAGAATTAAACATAAAAAATGCATATTTTCCACCCTTAATTTTAATATTATTTTTTTAAATATAATCTGAATATTTTTTAATTATAGAATATAATATGAAATATTTCTTAATGTATGTTTATTAAACATTATAAAATTTATAAATTATAAAATTTGCCACTGCCATGAGTACAAATAAAAGGATCTTTCAAATTTTATATATATTTTTTAAGTAAAAAATTTAATGATTATTTTTGTAGATACACAAATTCAGTTTTAATTTGTGCATATTAAAATATTAGGAGACTCAATTAAATTAACAATTGCTGAATAAATTAACTTTATTGGAAATTAATTTCAGGCAGTAGATTTTTTTCCTTAATTTGAATAATGTAAATACCTGTTTCAATACTGTATCTGAATGTTTATCATTATTTTTAATGTGAATTTTTACTTTTGCATTAACGAAATATACCTAGAGAAAATGCTGTTTTCAATGAAAAATTCAAACTCAGTATAAAATCTAAAATGTAAGGTCTTTTTTTTTCTTTCAAATTTTGAATCAAATCTGCATAATTGTGAGTTGACCGTTATATACTTTCTCAATTTGCACTTTCACTTACAAATAGATGCGATTAATCCAAAGCGTAATAACATGCACAAATGAAAATTTGTCTTTACTTTTGTGACTACGGATGTAGCTCTAATTCACATTTTGATTAAAATCGGCTGGGGAAAAATGTTTAAAAATAAGGATTTGATTTTTTTTATACTTATCTATGTATCATGTTAGCGATTAAACGTCAAACATCGGTTGCAATTAAACACCAACACTCGGCAAAAAAGTTAGATTAATAGAAGACATTTTCTTGATTATTATTCTTTAATTGCATGCAGTCAATGCACAGATAACCGATTTTTCAATTCCTACTATTAGTTAAAACTCACCCTATATATTTATATATCTCGTTCAAACTTTCAATCGTCAATAAAATACTTTTTATTCCTGCACTCAAGTTTAAATACATTTTTGTAAAACTCTTAATGGATGACACTTCATGTTAATATAATTTTTTCAAATATTAATTTATTAATTAAATTTAATTAATTTTTAATAATTTAAATACAATTTTAGCATTTTTTATGGAAATTGAAATCAACAAGCAGTAGCTCAATCCGTAAAACGCACGGATTTCAGTATTTTTCATGTATTTCAAATATTTTCATTTTTTATGTACTTCATGTATTTTTTCAGTATTTTTCATGTAAAGATGAATGATGCAATGCCAATTCTTGTGAAAATAGATAATTTTTAATAAATTATTTATATTAATTGTAATTATTTAGTGACAACTGAACTTTAATATTAACTTAAATAAAAATTTTCTTTGTTGAACTAAGTAGGAATTAACTTTAATTTTTCTAATTATTTGTTTTGATTAAATTAAAAAACACGGAGTTCTCAAGTCTGAAAATAAAAATTTGAGCATTCTAGGTATTAATTCTGTTCTAGGCATTAAAAATTTTATGTGCGAGGAGGTGAATGACACCTTTATAAGAGATTATGCGCGAAACCTTCGAGGAGACTGATCACTTTGGTTTATTAATGCCTTTAATATGATATTTTATAGCACTGATATAAAAGCGTACATACAAAATGCATTAATTTCAATATTTAGTTATATTTTAATCTTTTATAATTTTTTAACATATTCCTTCTTCATGACTATAATTTTTAAAAAATAAAGTCATGAAAACTTTAAAACTAAGTTAAATACTTGTCATTTCTTTCTCAATCTTATTTTCCAAAGGGGGGGGGGGGAAACCCGAAATCTTTTTCTTAAAATAAATCACCGATAATAGAAAACCAATATCACCTGCGTTTGGAAATCCGAATCTCTGACGTGTTTGAAATGTGGAATTCCTCCTTGTGGCGATTTATCTCCGTCGATAGCGCCCGAGACAGCGGAATGGCTCCTTATGTCCATTGAGAACTGTTAATGGTGAGCGATAAAAGCAAATAAATTTTGCCATTTGTTCTTATCTAGCGTTATTCCAGCACAGTGTTATCCTTTTAAATCGGAACAAACTGAACTCCCGAGTTTTTAAGTGCTCGATTATTTCACTTCAGTTTCATCACAGCAGTTGTAAATTTCATTCTTCTTCTAAACTAGAGGAAATTGCTCTTTATCTTTTATCGTTTGTTTCGTACTGATTCATGGAACTTTTTCAACGAAAACGAAACTAGTTGGTGGGTCTCCCCCCCCCCACTCTTTAGTCGATGTTTTTCTTCTTTCTCATTGTTCTTTTTGAAAACACTTTATCAGTGAAACCTTATTGAAGAAAATGGTGATATATGGTAGATCTTCAATGTCGCATAGTTACGATTTAATTCTATACGAATTAATGATTTATTTTGTTTTTGTTGTTTCGTATAGAAATTCAACTATTTTTATTCGCTTTCATTTAACTTGATTTGTTTATTATCATGGAAATTTCTTGATGGATTTTCTGCTTTCTTTTTGATGCACACCTGTAGTCCTATGTATTTCCTGCAGTTGGGCACTTTAAAGTGAAAATAATTTAAAATTTTAAACTATTTGATAAGTAACTTAAGACAATATTTTGTTGTTTTTAGCAATATCATCAAATTTATCACTTTTGATTAAACTATCATTCCATTTTAAAAGTATTTTACAATACCGATCTGGCGAATATTAAATAACAAGATTCTATAATGTTTATAATAATGAAACAAGAAATATTCGTTATTATAATAAAATCGTTATATTATGAGAATAAAAAAAAATAACAAAATTAAAAAAATATTTATAATATAAAATAACATTTATTTCTTCAAATATTTATATTATAAAAAAATACTAACAGCTACTAATAGTTACTACTAATTTTTATTATATAAATATTAAAAAAAATTAATAATAAGGTTTTAAAAATGTTTTTCAATGCTTTCAAAGAAAGCTTTTCAAAAATTAAAGACTAAAAAAAATTGCAAATAAGAAAAGAAAGAAAGAAATGTAAAATTCTTCATTAAAAGTTAGTATGTCAAAGAAATTTTCTTTTAATTTTGTGAAAATTAAAAAAAAATAATAATAATTTTTGAAAAGCAACATAACACAGGTATTAAGTCATAATGAATACCATAAAATAGAATATTTCTCACCATTCATTAGAAAACTCCTAATATATTATAATAGTGGATTTCATTTGAAGGTCAGTTTCTAATTTGTCAAAGAAAGTGAGTTCTAACTTCAAACTTTGTAAGGATGCCAACTTACAATCTTTTTATTATTCTTTTCTCCTTCCATGTTTCTTATCTTGTTATGTCTTTAAAACAAGAGAAAAATCTGTTCTGAGCTTTGTTGTTTGAGGATATTACTTTTTTAGTTATTGTGAGGATGTAATTTCCACTTTACATTCAAGGAAAAAGATTTGAAAAATGTATTCTTATTATAATTCGCAAATCGGTTTTGAATATCAGCGATGAATAATGTTTTCTTTAATTGAATTTTTAATGCAAAACAGAAATTCATAATTCCCTCAACAAAGTATTTTCAAACTGTGTTAGATATGAAAAGTATCTTACTTTAATATCCTCCTTCTGCTTATGTTGTATATGAAATTTCTTAATAGATTCAAGTCCCTTGACGTCATAGTATCATTAAAAGCTTAGTGTAAGGATAATCTATTTCAAATTGCATGTTATCTTTGGGAAAGTAATTTCCCTTTTTGATTTCGTAAATAAGATATTATGCGAGAAGTTTATAATCCAAAATTTTCTTCCTTAAATTTTAACAATAGAGTAAAATCATAAGATGAAATGATTGGATTAATAATGAAAATTACTCGAATTTCATTATTGCATGAAATTTATGAGCATAAATTATGAATATTTTACTTTAAAAAGTGCGAGAATCCAGGAAAAATTTTGCTAAGCCATTAAATTAATATAAATAAAAAGATATTAGTTTAAAAATTTCAAATTTTGTAAAAATCAGTTTGGAGCAATGTTATTTTTGGAAACGATCTCATTAAGGCAAAAATTTTCCTTAATTTTTCAAAAATTATTTTTAAAAAATGTTCGCTTCCAAGATGCACATTCCTTTATTTCAAGAATATATATCTATGTAAATTTCGGGGATTCTAACTCAAACGGTTTGTTCTATAGAACCTCATGACATAGAATTTTCCTTTATTGTTAGTTAATTTTTTGCAAGATTTTTCAATTTTTAAAAACACTCTGCCCTTTATTTCTAGTTAATATTTTTAAAAAATGATCTTCCCAACTTGCTACATTTGTTAATAATTTTAATAATTAAAATCCCTCGCTTCGAATTAAGAGCTTTAAAAACATTGGGGAAAAAGTGGAAGTTCTTTTATTTCTCCTCTCTGTGCTCTAAAATAAAGATTTCAGATCTCGAGGATTATTTGGATGGCCTACTAAAGCATAAAACAATAGAGTTTTTAAGATGTCAAGTGACAAACTTTTCGAATCCCATTTTGTCTTTTTGAAATGATATTTGCTAAATAGATAATTATCTGATATTTAAAAAAGTTGACTGTCTGATATGAACATTTATAAATGTAAACGAATTGCTAATAAGAGAAATAGAATATTAATTATAAAAAGAAAGTTTAATTTAAAGAATAGGAAGTTTGGAGAATAAAAATCTTTTTCCCACAACTCGTAATTCCTTTTTCAATTCTCAAAACTAAACAGGATAAATTTATATCCTTAAACCTAAGGAAATACTAATTCTTAAATGTTTTTCTTAATTTGATTATCATTACGAGATTGTTAGCATTTAAATAAATAGTTTCAAATAATATGGAATTTTTTTAATAAATGTTTAATTTAAAAAAATTAGCAAGTGAAATATTATTTAGAAAAATGACAATAATACACTTAGAATGATGTATTTCATAAACAAATAGCAATCAAATACAATTTTAAATTAGAACTCAAGCTTAGTGTTTTCATATATATCACTTTAATTAAGCTAGCTATATATTTGAAATGAAATTACTTTTCAGGCTCTGCTGATAGTTCTGTGAATTTTTTTATTGAAAATAGCTAGTAAATATATTTTTATGATTAATAATTTCAGGGTACTTTTTCTGTTAAACTCCCCAAAAGAAATTTGACGAGATTCTACATTATTTGGCGGCTTTTTTGACTGCCATCCGATTAACGGAAAAATGCCAATTTTAGCATGAAAATCTTTAAAGTAAGGCGATTGCGCAACCCAATGCAAAATTTGTCAAATACAGATTTTTGTTTGTTTCTTTCAAAAGGGATTGATTGTGACCCTCTTGGATGGTAAACTCTCTCAGGTTCTTCGTGCAATACAAATTTCTCAACGTGACTCTGGAGATAAAAAATAATTGGATAGATTAATAATTGGTCGATAAAGTAAATAAAATTGGGGAAAATGAATTGAGCATTGATAGGCAATAACTCTCGTTCAGTCCATTACTCTGCAGCTGACAGATGCCTGACTATGCAGCACAGCATCAGTCCTTTACTTTTTTGTCGTTTCCACACTTTCAATATATTAATAATAAATATGAGAAAATGGATTAAGTATAATGGACGGCTTCAAAATACCACGATTCTGAATTGATATATTAGAATTGGTTCGAAGCAACAATATTAGAATTCGTAAATATTACAATAGCAAAAAAATTAATATTTCCCAGTCGACTAAACGCCCAGTGTATACTTAAAGACCGTTGCCACTACAGCAGAAGGCAAGAAACTCTGGTTAAGTTCTAAGGGTGATCGTAGAACACATCCTTTAAAAGGTACATCTTGCTAGTCTTATGAAGAAAATTCAATTCCACAGCATTACTGTGTCTACAAAGGAACTGACAACTAATGCACTGAGCCAGCAACTTCTCATCTTCGTACTCGGCATTGATAAATAAGTAGAAAATTTTTAAGATACTTCTAATGTTTTTCATAAGCTCTATAAATAGAAGTTATAGTTTTTGCAATACTGTTTAAATATTATTTTATGAGAATAAATCGTAAATAGTTTTATCATATAGGCCATTGAATAATTTAATTTCCAGCTTGTTTAACAAATCTTTGATCAATACTCTTCAGAGCATTATTCATTTGAATCTTTATTGTAATTGATTGAGACAGCATACTTTAATTCATTTTAATCAACTTAGGAAGAGTAATTCAGTTTGATGTAATGATTTTTTTCTGTGCTTTTCTAATGAATTAGTATTGTATCTAATGAATAGATGAGGAATTAGTATTTGTTTGGCATTTTCTTTTATTTGAAAAAGCAATGAGTATCAACTAATGTTTTTTTGATAATCAATCTTTATTTATTTAAGTTTTCAAATGTAAGAAGAAAATTAATATCTTAATTAATTCCTTGTAAAATGTGCATTTATATATATATATATAGATTTAGTCAACTTTTGCTGAAAAATAAAAATGTTAGCCTTGTAGGGTTAAAAATCAGTTGGTTTTTCTAGACAATTTATTTTTTATTTATAAAATGCTTAACAAATATTTTTATTACACAATTTCATGTTGTTGTTGTTTATTACATTAACGTGGTTTTTATTTTTTGACAAATAAAATTAATCAATCATGATTAATATACATCACTATGCATACGTAAAATTAATCTGTCATGATATGAAGATACGTCATCAATCAACCTTCAATCATTAAGTGAATTTATTATTACTTAGACACAAGCAATTTTCTAACCCTTTGACCTTCACATTTATTTAACCTCTTAATTCGATGACACATCGTAATTACAATGTGACAGCTATGTAGAATCGGCAAGTAGTCTACAGATATCCTGTCATCAGACTTAAGAGTCACCACGATGAAGTTTTAAAGTCAACTTTGACTCTAAAAAAACTACTTTTTAAAGGCAAATGTAACAATGAATCGAAAAACTATCAACGTCCAAGATGCCATTTACCTTTACTAAGTTATTACTTATCACAATTAAGAAGGGAAGGGGGTTGATCAACACCATTATTTATTGATAATCATTAGTAAATATGTACGTTTTTTTTATGTGTTTATGTGCGCGTCAAACAACCAATGAGAGAAGCTATGAATGTTGTGAATGCATTAATAGCAGTTGGGTAAAATTGCTTCTAATTACTTGCCCAACACAGAGGCATCGTGGGTGGTACGTGCGTTAATCAACTATTAAGCTACTAGAACAGTGATTAGTGGCTTTTTTAAGCCACTGATCACTGTTCTGGTATTTTGTTTGTTTTTAACTTGTCCATCACATAGACAAATTGCTTGTACCACGCCTTATTTCAATCCATATATGAAGACAAAGATCAAGTAGATAATCAATTATGAAATTGTGGTATACCAAAAATTGTTGAAACTTGATGATGACGTACCTTTTTAATGCAAAGAATTTAGCTCACACCCGAACATACTCAAAACCTTTTTTTTTTTTAAAAAAAAGGTGGAACATTTTTTATTGCTGTATTTGAATAATTGTATTAACCGGGTGTCCAAAAAGTTCCCGTACTCCAAATTTTTTTTAAAAAAATCATTTTCCATGATTTTTTTCAAGTATATTAAATTTTGCCATACCAGTAATGAAACCATGGACATGCTTGAAGCTTTTTTCGGCGATCATTGATCTCAAAAAATCTTTGGCCACCTCGATCCCCCGATCTGACCATCCCGGACTTTTTTCTGTGGGGATATTTAAAGGACAAAATTTATGAAGGGTGATCCTCAAACAATAGATGATTTGAAAATCGCATTTACCCAAAGGATACAAGAAATCACTCCTAGAATATTAAAACGAGTTTCGAAAAACATGCGCAAACGAGTTCAGCTTTATCTCCAAGAAAGGGATGGACATTTTGAACATTTATTATAAATGTAAGTTCAGTATTTTTTCCTTAGTTATGTTAAAAGTGCTTTTTATCATTGGCATAAAAATAATTCTTTTTAAACCTATTGTTTTTGTAAAATAAATTCACAAATCGGGAACGGGGACAAATCGGGTACGGGAACTTTTTGGACACCCTGTACAATAATTAGGTAATAACTAAATAATGGGTCCCAAAAAAAATCGACCGCTTCCTCTCCAAATAGAAACAAGCAATTGAATTCTTGATTAGAAATAAAAATCCAAATATACAAGCGATTATACCTATTCTTAATAAATATTTGGTATACAGGTATACAAATATGTTTAAATCCATTTTTTTTTCTCTTTAATAATCGAAAACTGCAACGTAGTTTCCAATATTTAAAGACTTTCAAAGCCTCAAATTGAGCTCTCATTTTATACAAAAGTAATAAATATAATTTTAAACACGTTTCAAATTATAGGATTCCTTCTAAGTATACTCAGGAATTCCCCTATTCAACGTGATAGAATTAGAAAAAAACACATTTGATAATATCCATCTTAAAAAAAAAACTCCCCTCTTTTTTTCCAAGTACCTCTATTGAAAATAAATAACCCTTCTACCCATTTCCTCGCGGGCAATTTTATTCAAAATATCTTTTTCGCGAACCGGATTGCATTACATGTGTTGTCGAATTTTATAAGCCCGTAACGTTTTCATTAGAGGAGCCTCTCGACCTTGCCTCAGCAGTAGGGGAAATCATCTCGTTGGTTTTCGGCGGGGCGGCCGAAGTTAAATTACCCCTAATCTGAACGACAAGCGGGGTTGGGGAGGGGAGGGGGAGATGCTAGGGGTTGAGGGGAGGGGGACTGTTCAAAACAAACATGGCATTAGGTCTGTTGAAACGGCGCCGAGCCATTTGAAAAGTTAGTCTTGCCACACTGTCATTTGCATCCTCCGTTTCCTCTTTAGGGGTTGCCCGATTGCCGCCTCACCTGTAATGCGAGGGTGTTGGCAGCCAACAGATCGCCAAGTTGGCTGCTTTGTCTTTCTGTCAAAGAATTCAAAACTTTTTTTTATTTGACCAACTTTTAAGCTGTTGGGAAATTCCATGACTCGAAGTCATGAAAGTAGTTATTTTTATGAGGTAAATATAGATTTTATTTTTTAAAAATATTTATGTATAAATACGAAAATAAAACAAACAATTAAGAAAATTTAGAAGTTAAGCTAAACAAATTTATTTGAATGATTTTAATAAAATATTCAATCTGTATTAATTTTCTGACTTTTTAAAAAACATTTTTATTGAAATTTGAAATTTTTGGAGAAATTTATGTGACAGATATTTATGTAGATTCATAATTCATTCAAATAACCATCACCTAGGATAAGGATTAACAAATGCTGAAATAGATAGAAATAAGGTCCACTGTTGAAGGATTAGATTTGATTAACATTTGTATCAATTTTTTCATTAATTTCCCCCATTTAATATAAAAAATTGATCATTTCCTTAATATTATTACTCAAAATATTTTTTTCCATAATTAATTGAATAATTTTTTAGCATGTTTCCTTTATGAAAAATTAATTAAAACACGCTGGATGAAATAGTTGAAAGAAAAAATAGTTGCTATAAAAATTTATAAAACTAAAGTAAATTAATTATTTGTGAACTTGTCAGTACATTCTTGAAAATAGAATGATCAAAAATAAATATATAATAAAATTCAAAATAAGAATATTTAACACATTATATTATAACGATACCTATTTCGATTTTTCTACTATTTAAGGAGAATATGTTATATATCTATTATCTTCTGGATTTTCTTTTCTTTTTTTTTCCTTCTTTCCTTTTTCTTTTTTTTTATCTGAGATCTTTTTATATTTTTTAATTTTTTTTTAAATTCTTATTATTCTATATCTTTTAATATCTAAAATAAATAGGGTATTTATTTTTGTTTAAATCATCGGACGCTATAACTGATCTGACATTTAGGTTTTTATATTGGAGAATTGCAGAGTCGAGACCCAGCTCTGTACAGAACATTCTTTTATGGAATTGCCATGGACAAGCTCGCTGAGGTAGTCAGCGATTTAAGCCTAATCAGCGTCTCTTGTTTTGTAGTAGCGCCAACTAGGGCCAAGAGTACGACTTCTGCTACTCACTCATCACATTCGCATGCCCAATCCCTTTTTATAGGGGGGAAAATAATAAAATTTTTATTTTTCGCCAACGAATTTTTGTTGATGTCAAAAACTTCATCCCAAAAACAACATCATGTTCTGACATGATAAAATTGGCAGTATTTGTAAATTAGCACAAAAAACTCTCATCTATAAAATTACATTTTATTTTCGATTAAATTTTTGGCTTGGAATAATAAATTCTGCGTCTGTTAAGGAATTTCATTGCTTACTTTTTATATAAAAGGCCACTTTATAACATGAATTTCATTTGAAGCATGTACAAGTTTAATGTTATTTTTGTATATTTTTTTCATCGTATCTACTACTAACTGTTCGGTTTCAAAATTAAAATTTGTTAAATCTCTCAAAATTTCCTTTCTAGAGAGATTGTATTCTCTATCAGTTAGGTCAAATGAATATTTTTTTACTATCTAACACTAGATTTTATTGAAGAAAAATTATTTTTACTGAAATGTAGGAATGACTGGGATAAATTGATTTTTAATTAATTGTAAATTTAGTTGATTTTCAAAATAAGGGGGAGTTATCACCCCAAAACTTTCTGGTATACTATTTAATAAAGGTGTTATCACAGAGAGCACCATGCAATCACATTGGCGTGCAATAGATACAAAATATTAAATTTTAAGAGAGATTTCTCTTTTTTATTGAATCTATTGTGTGTGCTTTTGGTGATTAATCACTGACATGCGTTAATAATATTTTAAAAATCGAATTTTTGCTTTTGACGCACTTTTCTCAATCGATTTCATCAAAAATTCTGCACAGAAATACACTTATAATCGAAAAATACCAAATTGATTATATTTAATTTATTACATTTTCTAATTACGCTTCTGAAATTACAGAACGACAGACAGTCAACCCACTATTGGATATGGCTAAAAATTTAACAGGTGCTTACACGATTGGTGTTAGATTTAAGTACCTGAATCTTACTCAACTAGTCCTCATCGCTCTTTAATTATCACTTTAGATTATATTCGAAAAGCCAGGCACAAGGTTTTCCTCTAAACAGATTTTACTCAAAATTTGATAGAAATCTACAAATTCTGTGTAAAAACTGTATACCAAATTTTATCTCTCAAGATCAAAGCGATTCACTTTTGTTATAGATAGTCACAGATAGACATTTTCGACAAATATGTTTTTTGAACTCAGGAAGTTCTAAAACACGGAGATTCAAAATTACGTTTGGATATTTTTAGGATGAATATTCTTTCATTATGCTATATATATAAGAAAGTGAAAACTGAATTAAAGTTATCAAAAAATATATATGTAAATGAGAAATTATTTCTGGAAACCTTCTAAGTTAAAAGATCTCTTCATCTTGATAAAGAGTAATTTGACTTAAGAAATTTTTTATTATTATTTATAGGATGAACTTTATTTTCTAAACTTTTTCCTCCTAAATATTCCCCGAGTGCTTCATAATGTCTGGCTACACCACTGACCTATTGAGCACTCTCCTATACGCTTTAGATTATTCATCCTCTAACTAGCAGAGAGCAGATGTTATGAAAATGGGAGGTTGTCTCAGGTGTCGTTCTCATTATGTAGATGTTACAAATCTTCAAGATTTTTAACAAAATAGTCTTGAGGTAGTCTCAAGTTGGGATTTTGGATTTCTGTTTCTCTTTATTATTTTTATAAAAATTTGTTTAAGCATACATCGATCTACTAGTAATTTTTTAAGTGCATAAAATGAGTGTTAAAAAAATCGGTTTTGCGATTTTTTTTTTGTTTTAAATTAGATATTCAGAAATAGATCTCTATACTCGTCACCGATTATGGAACGAGCACATGCTCCGGCGTCATGGCACAGAGATAACGTTTCTTCCTCGCTAAATGGGCAACCTGTGTTCGAGTCCCGGTAAGGGCATGGTTGTTCATCTGTGAAGTGTAAGAAGGTGCCCTCCCCCCGTAAAAAGGGGTTGCACAAGTTGTGATGCGATGTGTGTGTCGTTAAGTTGTCCTTTTGGCCCTAGTTGGCACTACTTCAAAACATGAGACGTTCATTCGGTTTAAAATTGTCCATTGGCAAGTAACATTAGTAACAACAGTTCGTGTATATGTAAGTAACAATGATGCAATTTTGTAATGTGTAATCGTTACTTTATCATGCAAGTAACGATTGTTGCATTACATAATTGCAACAATTAAAGTTACAATTCTTCTTCTTCTTCTTTATATCTGTTAATTATATATTTAGGTTTTTCACTGGAATTCTTTTTTTCTTTTTTTGATAATAAATTTAAAGTAGTACTTTTAAAAAATTTACACAAAATTATAAATGTCTGTCAGTTTTAATGTATCTGAAAGTAATGATTTTTATTACTATTGGTAATCATTAACGGTAACAGTTATTTCTAATAATTAAGAATGCTACTAATGGTGAACTAAGATTTCAATTTTGAACTTTTAAAGATGCGTCTTCTTATTAGTTTAAATGCTATAAAATAATTTCGATATATGTTCTAATTGCGAAATGAGGGAAAATAATTTCTAGAAAAACATCATTTCCTGTTCAGAATTCTATTAAACAAATTTACAGAAATAATTAGCTTGCAAAGAAATTTCAAGTTTTTCGTTAATTCTGTCACTTTATTTTCCGCTTTATGTATCAATGATTAATATTTATGAATGTGTCTTCAATTTTTTTTTCTATATTCTGAAAAAAATGTGAACTAAGATTTCAGTTTTAAATTGTAAGGAAGTTTTTTTTTCCTCGATAAATTAAATAATCAAAAATTTTCGGACTTTATTTTTATAACAAAATGACAAATTTAAAAAAAAAATCGATAGAAAAACTTCTTTCCTGTTCAAAATTCTAATAAATAAATTTACAAAAATAGCTCGTTCGAAAAGAAATTTACTATTTCTCTGATTCAGTTGTTATATTTTCCACTTTATAAATGAATGATTAATATAAAAGAATGCGTTTTCAATTATTTTGTGTCTTTTATCTTTGTTTCCTTTTAGTTTCCCGTATCCGTCATCAAAAGTAAGTTGAGCATTTTACTTGAGAACTCCCTTGAAAAATACAATAGGAGTGTCTTCTTTCCTGTTCAAAATTCTGATAAATAAATATACAGAAATAACTTATTTGAAGAGTAATGTAAAATTTTTCGCTGATTTATTAGTCTTATTTTAATTTTTATGAATCGATGATTAATATAAATAAATGTGTTTTCAATTAATTATTTTTATTTCCTTTCAATCTCAGGTATTGCTCTTTAACGGAAAACCGAACTTTTCCCTAGGAAATTACGCTAGGAAAATCGTCTTTCTTGTTCAAAATTCTAATAAATAAATATGTAAAAATAACTTGGCTTAAAAGAAGTTTTAAATTTTTTGCTGATTTAATAGATTTATTTTCAGCTTTATAAATCGATGATTAATAATAAATGTGTCTTCAATTAATTACTTTTATTTACTCTCAATTTCAGGTGTTGGTCTTTAACGGAAAGTCGAACTTTTCTCTAGAAAAACATGCTAGGAAAATCGTCTTTCTTGTTCAGATTTCTAATAAATAAATATGTAAAAATAATTGATTCGAAATAAATTTCAAATTTTCTGCTGATTTAATAGTTTTATTTTCAGCTTTATGAATCGATGATTAATATAAATAAATGTGTCTTAAATTAATTATTTTTATTTCCTCTCAATCTCAGGTATTGCTCTTTAACTGAAAGCCGATCTTTTCTCTAAAAAAATACGCTAGGAAAATCGTCTTTCTCGTTCGAAATTCTAATAAATAAATCTGTACAAAAAAACTTAACTCAAAAGAAATTTCAAATATTTTACTGATTTAATAATTTCATTTTCAGCTTTATGAACCAATAATTAATATTATTGAATGTATCTTGAATTATTTTTTTTATCGGTCGCCAAGGGTAGGACGAGCTTTTGCCTATAAAAATCTCTAGAAAAATACGATAGGAAAGTTAAATAATAATATACTGATAAATAAATACACAGAAATAACTAGATTGAAAAGAAATATAAAATTTTTCACCCATGCAATTGTTTTGTTTTCAGCTTTATGAATCGATGATAAATGCAAGTAAATGCGTTTCCGATTATTTTTTTTTCTTTCCTCTAGATTTCAGGTATCGGTCGCCAAAGTCGGTCGCCAAAGGTAAGCTGAGCCCTTGTAGTCGGCAAACCAAGCCCTGATCACCGAATACAAGACGTTCTCCGACCTATAATCAAAGCGCGTCTTGTTTCCTTCATTCATTCAGCCGCAATACGGAATACCTTCAGACCATGGGGATGGTGGAAAACGGACCGCTTTTTCAATCTGTTCTTTTGGGGGTACTTAACGCTAAGTCTTTTTCTTTCTTTCTTTTTTCACGGCACTTTTTTTTTACTGATATCTTCGTTAGGTAATGGACACTCGTTTTTTCTTTTCTTTTCTTTTTACTGTTCTGCTTGTTTTTTTACGCCGCTAATGCATCCTCCTTTTCTTCACACAGGTAAGGAGAATTTAATGATGACGGCATAAAAGAAGAATTTAATCCATCGATGCAAATGACGGTTTCTCCCACTTGCCGAATTGCTTTGCGGTTATGAATTGGACTGTCCAGTCAGAAAAAATTGATTCTTTTTTTTAAAAAAAAGAAAAGTAAAAGAAAGGAAAGTGGATATACCTTTATATTTATAATACACTAGAAATAATTTATGAATGGAAATAAATATTTCTTCTAGTTGAAAAATGTTTTACCTTCAAGAACCGTCTAACAGGTTTATATTAATTATTTTATTATGAAAGGAAAGTTGAGATAAACGGTTACTTCTGTAATTCGAGAAAAATATGTTAATGGAAATTATTGCTTCTCTTATTTGCTGGATTGTTTTACGTTTATGAATATAATTAATTTGAGATAGATGAAATAGATTTAAGATTAAGAAGAAATTGATTAATTTATCAATTTAGTAAAATTTTATACTTAGAACACAAAATAATTTAATATGTTAATAAAAATAACTTCTACTTCTAATGAAATATTAATATTAATGGAAGGTTTTACAGTTAAGAATAAGAATCGTCTAACAGTTTGATGTTTATTATTTTATCATTAGAATAAAATTGAGATAAATAATATAAAACGATAAGACAGAAAAAATGTATATTGAAGAAAATAACTGTTTCTTCCATTTGCTAAATTGTTTTACATTTATGAATAGAATAAAATTTAGATAGGTGAAATAGATTTAAGGTTAAGAAAAAATTGATTAATTTATCAACTGCGTAAACTTATACTTAGAATACTAAATAATTTAATATGCCTATAGAAATAACTACTTTTTTACTTATTGAAACATTTCTCTGCAAAGAATAAGAACAGTCTAACAGGGTGAGGTTGGTTATTTTATCATTAGAATAAAATTGAGATAAACAAACAAAAAAAACGATAAATCAGAAAAAATGCATATTGAGGGAAATAACTATTTCTTCTATTTGCTAGATTGTTTTGCGTTTATGAATTAATTTGAGATAGATTTAATAGATTTAAGGTTAAGAAGAAATTGATTAATTTATCAACTTAGTAAAATTTTATACTTAGAACACAAAATAATTTAATATGTTAATAGAAATAACTGCTTCTTCTACTTAATGAAATATTTCACAGCAAAGAATAAGAACAGTCTAACAGGGTGATGTTGGTTGTTTTATCATTAGAATAAAATTGTGATGTATATTAAAGGAAATATATATTGAAAGAAATAACTTTTTTCCATTCGCTATATTGTTTTACTTTCATGAATAGAATTAATTTGAGATAGATGAAATAGATTTAAGGTTAAGAAGAAATTAATTAATTTATCAACTGGGTAAAGTTATACTTAAAATACAAAATAATTTGATATGTTAATAGAAATAACTGTTTCTTCTACTTAATGAAATATTTCACAGCAAAGAATAAGAACAGTCTAACTGGTTGATGTTGATTATTTTATCATTAGAATAAAATCGTGATGTATATTGAAGGAAATATATATTGAAGAAATGTATATTGAAAGGAATAACTTCTTCCATTTGCTATATTGTTTTACTTTCATGAATAGAATTAATTTGAGATAGATGAGATATATTTAAGGTTAAGAAGAAATTGATTAATTTATCAACTGAGTAAACTTATGCTTAGAATACAAAATAATTTAATATGTTTATAGAAATAACTGCTTCTTCTACTTAATGAAATATTTTACAGTTAAGAATAAGAACCGTCTAGCAGGTTGATGTTGATTATTTTATCATTAGATAAAAATCGAGATAAACGGTAAAAAACGAGAAGTCAGAAAAAATGTATATTGAGGGAAATAACTGTTTCTTCCATTTGCTAGATTGTTTTACGTTTATGAATAGGACTAATTTGAGATAGATTTAATAGATTTAAGGTTAAGAAGAAATTGATTAATTTATCAACTTCGTAAAATTTTATGCTTAGAACACAAAATAATTTTATATGTTGTTAGAAATAACTGCTTCTTCTACTTAATGAAATATTTCACAGTTAAGAATAAGAACCGTCTAACTAGTTGATGTTGATTATTTTATCATTAGATAAAAATCAAGATAAACGGTAAGAAACGATAAGTCAGAAAAAATGTATATTAAGGGAAATAACCATTTCTTCTATTTGCTAGATTGTTTTACGTTTATGAATAGAATTAATTTGAGATAGATTAAATAGATTTACAGTTAATAAATTGATTAATTCATCCTTAATTTGTCAACTGGGTAACTGTTATACTCAGAATACAAAATAATTTAATATGTCAATAAAAATAATCACTTCTTCTGCTTGTTAAAATATTTTACAATTATGGATGGAAATTGTAGATCAGGTTGAAAATTATTATTGTTTCCGTAGATAAAAATTGCTATGGACCATTATTTTCAGGAGCTCAAAATAATTTAATCAATCCATAAAAAAATTGCTACAGTTATTTCCTAAATAAGTTCTTTACAATGAGCAGGAGTGTCAGTCATATTGAAATTGACTATTTTATAACTAGGTTTTTATCACCCATTTTCCAGAAATACATAAATGTTTTATAATCTCTTTAAATCAGACAGTCTCAAGACAGGGGTCAAGTAGAACACTATTGGGGGTCTACAAAAATAATAAAATAGATAATTTTATTTTGTTTCTATTTTATAAACAAATCGATATTAAATGTTTCATTGAATCTTCAAGTAATTTTTTTTTCTTTATTATCATAAAGTAACAATTTCTATGGTCATGATTAAACTTCTCAGATGAAAAAATTATTGTAAATAGAAATTGTTTGTAAAATCCTGCAATAAATTTATGAACTTATATGACATTATTCCAGAAGGAAATACTGAAGTTATTTTTAAAATATAATGAGTGCCTCTCTCTCTCTTCTCTTATATTCAACATTATTTTCAGAGAATCATGAATTGAAAATTTTTAATATAATCTTCCACTAAGAAATGCATGGAATAATATTTAATAACATTGACGAGAATGTCCTCATTTATTACTCTATTTTTAGTTCACATTTTAAATTTAGATGACATTGTTTTATAATAATCTGGTTGATAGGCTGATAAATTGTAAAGAAGAATTTCGAAC
>JAOUZG010026641.1:11661533-11678594 GCA_026289955.1 Argiope argentata | reverse complement strand
TTTTCGCTGCGATACTACTGCCATCTGTATATTTGCATATTGCTATCCCATGACTTTTGTCACTTCAGTGTATATATATATATATATATATATATATATATAACTTTTTGTATTTTTTTCCAAAGGTTGTATAGTAAAGTCAAAATAATTAAATATTAATACTTTTTTATTGAACATTTAATAATCCCCTTGCGCCGCTAAGCATCACAAAGGTGGTTACATAATTAGAAAACACATTTTATGAAGGCTTCACATAAAGAACCGCTACTCACACGCTGGCCCAGCCCATTTTTACTGAAGGGCACATTCAAACATTTACAGATAAAGAATAACCGAATAAAGTGGCCGAAATGGGACTCTAACCCAGGATGCCCAGATCAAGGAGGAGACGCTCTACCACTGTACCAGAATGGCGGCATCATTTGTTATTTGAAAATAGATTTTTTTAAAAAAAAATATTTGGAAACTGAAAACACCTGGAAGGAATTTTAAAAACAACTAATATAAAAAAAACATTTTTAAAATCAGTTCCTACTTAGGTTATTAGAAAGTTAGAATTTTTTTTATTTTATAACCTTTTTATTAAATAATTACAATATTTGTTGATGTCCCCTGTTCCACTTTACTACGAAAGGAGGAGTGTAGTAGCTTCTGAAGGTATGGACCTCTGAGCTCCCGATTAAATTAATAGTTCGATATTACAAAGCGAACTATAGTGAACAGAAAACATCAGCTATGTCACTTGAAGAATTCATCATACTTTTGCTCAGGCAATAGTGTTTTTTTTAAACGGATTTAAAATTTAAACGCATTATTGAGTGTAATAGCTAGAATAAGACTTCATCGTTTAGCAATAAGATTTTTTTAAATTAAACATCTCAAATTAAAATGAGAAATTTCATAAACAAACTCAAAGGAAATTTATTTTAGTCATTTAATTCTTCAAATAAATTTTTAATGAAAGATTTAAAATTTGTCTTTACATACAAAGAGCATGTAAGAAAATAAAACGATAAAATTTTCATTTCGCTATAAATACATCAAAATAATATATATATATATATATTCAATGAACACCTGATCCTTCTGGAAGCACGTTTTTTTTTCAACTTCCAACTTGCATCATTTTACACTTAAATTGATGATCTCTCCCAACGCCCTAACATCACTTTTAGCACACTGAAATTAAAAGCCCTATCTTCAAGGCAATTAATCATAAACCATAACCACACAGACAAGCCCAGCACGTTTCTCACCTTGCAGAATCGCGGTGTGGTCGTCGTCTCACCTTTGGCGCCTACCACGGCCTTACGCACATCTCAATCTCCTCCTCACCGCACTACTATTTACAAAAAATAGTAGAGACGCAAAAAAAAGTAGTCCCTCCCCACCCCCTGTGTTGCCCTCTTGTCGAAACAAGAGAAATTGCTGCCCGGAGTTCACCAATGGATGAACTCCGGGCAGGATTCACTGGATGAACTTCCGCCGGTTGACGAATTTAATAAAGGAGAACCCTTTAAACACATGTCTCGATTTCATCAGGGAGGTCTCGCAGACAACCCGACAATGACTCTTTCCTCTGTTTAAAGAGGGAAGGGGAAGAAATTAGGATTTAAACGCTTTCTTGGAGAAGCTGAAAGGATGACAAGGGATAGTTAAGGTCAGGAAGAGAATATAATGAAAGCTGGCTGGACTTGGGGTGGTATTGTGTCTGGGCTTACTTGCGTGTTTCGTTGGCAGGAATTATACACAAGCTTTAAAAAAAAATTGAAATTGAATTTAGGAAATAGAGCTGTTAGTTGTGATTGCTCTAAAAGTTGGTTTGTTTAAAATAAGCTTATACGAGGCCAATAGGACTCAGAATTAAAATCCTTTAAGTCTGATTATTGTAAACGCCACTTTTATGAAAAATATTATAATATATGGAATTCTTTAATTCTCTTAAAGCTTTACAATTGAAATTAAAATATCAAATAAATTAAACGATTTTGAAGAATCGTCTGTTGTTACATTTTTTCCCTATAAATAAACCAAATTAATTATTGTTCTAGTAGCTGAGCTGGTAGGTGTGATTGCTCTAAAAGTTGGTTTGTTTAAAATAAGCTTATAGGAAGCCAATATTACTCAGAATTAAAATCTTTTAAGCCTAATGTCTTTTATTGTAAACGCCACTTTTATGAAAAATATTATAATATATGGAATCTTTTAATTATCTTAAAGCTTTACAATTGAAATTAAAATATCAAACAAATTAAATGATTTTGAATAAATCATCTGCTGTTACATTTTTTCCCTGTAATTAAACAAAATTAATTATTGTTCTAATAGCTGAGCTGTTAGTTGTGATAGCTCTAAAAGTTGGTTTGTTTAAACGATTTTGAAGAATTATCTGTTGTTACATTTTTTTCCCCATAAATAAACCAAATTAATAGCTGAGCTGTTAGTTGTGATTGCTCTAAAAGCTGGTTTATTTAAAATAAACTTATACGAGGCCAATAGAACTCAGAATTTAAAAAAAAATTAAGCCTAATATCTTTTATTGTAAACACCACTTTAATGAAAAATATTATATCATACGGAATCCTTTTATTCTCTTAAAGCTTTTTAATTAAAATTAAAATATCAAATGAACAAAACGATTTTGAATAATCGTCTGATGTTAATTTTTTTTTCAAATAACCCAATTAATTATTGTACATTTTTTTAGTGTCTTCTCGAATTCTGTTTATATATATATATATATATATATATATATATATATATATATATATATATATATATATATAATTGGCCGGATATGAGAATTATGTACATGGTGGACATTTAGACCAAGTTGGGACTTTATGTATAAAAAGCTATGATCAAACGTAACAACCCTCTTCATCATTTTCTATTAATCTTAAGTGCGAAAATTTGATGCCGGTAAAGCGATAAATCATCAATTTTTTGCCCACACATTTTGGAGCTTAAAAAATTCAAAATCAAAATAGCATCATGATTAAAAAAGAGAGAGAGAGTTGAACCATGTTTCATATAAAAATGATAGGAAATAACTCCGGGAAAATTGAAAGCAACACTTCAGCAAATAAATAAGTAAAATCTTAACAAAAATTCTTCAATAAGAGAGATTTTGTCCCCTTATTGGAAGAAAAACATTGAGATCAGTGAGAAAACTTTTCAAAGTATAACTGTTTACTTTTCAAAGTGAAAAATAATTAATCTAATATTTAATAATTAGAAAGAAACAAAATTTTGTGGTTTTTCCGAAAAATCTTCAGAGCAAATTAAATCACAAGAAATCTTTTTATACTATCTTACAATCCGAAATTTTACTATTTTGTTATTAATTTCATTTCTTTAAATTTGATTTTCTTTTGAAATTTTAAAAATTTAATAGATTTAAATGATTTTGAAATAATGAAGTTTAAAAATACTCAGTTGTTAAAAAACGGTGAGAAGTTACCTTTATTTTTTGCTAAATCTATTTTGTTATTTAAAAATATTTTTGTCAATATTTTTAATTGGCTTTAAAGAACAATTTGTAAAAATTCTGTGAATTATGCAAGAAAATTCTTCTCGATTATCTTTTTAACTATACCTTTTCCTTCCGGAAAAGCCATAATTCGAATTGCATTTATCAATTGGCGTTTGCTTTTCCTTCAAAATGAAAAGTGCGAAAATAAGAACAATGACTGGCTAAAGGGATTAAATATAATATTTGATATTTACACAAAAATGGTAGATGTATGTCAACTTTTGAATAAATTTTATCTCTGTCTTCCAGTCAATTCCTGCCTGTATAGCCATGCTTGCTAAAACACAATAAGTAAATAAAAACAAAAAAATATTTGGCTTACAGCTTCGTTATTAAAATCGTATATCGGTCAAGGTTTGAATTCAATTTATGGACGAGATGATGTCTACAAATTTGTTGAATAAAGCCAGGTCGAAAAAGTTAACTCATGATCTTTACGCAAAAATGGCAAATGTGTGCATATCTTGGACAAAAATTATCAAGGCTATCAGTTTGACTATTTACCCATGCGAATATAAACATGATAACCCTGTACTGCAATGAAAATATATAATGGAATTTGATATGTGATCGCAAATCTAATTGTAGTTCATATATCTACTATCGTGATAAAAAATATATATGGAATGGTGGCAAAAATCAAAAGGTATTACTTTATTGGTTGAAATATACCTATTACATATAAAGTATAATCCACCAATTGCAATTGACTTCTGACATTTTTCCCTATCTTCAAAACAGGCTTTAAAATAATTCTTGTAAACCCTTTAGGTATTGGCTTTAATCGAATCTAATGGACTCACAACACGAACCACGAAAATAAATTTCAACCATGGAAATAAGAGAAAGTCCCACGGTACCACATCTGGTAAATACAGATTTTGTAAAGTAATTTTGCTTAGTAATTTTTTTGCCAAAAATTTCTTAAAATTAATAACATTAAGAAAAATTGCATTATTGTAGTGCCGAGTCCATGGATTAGTTTTGCTGTTTTTGACGTTTTAGAATAGGAAATTGTTCAATAATGCTTCTAATTGTAGAAATCACTAAGCTCCGATTCTTTAATCTCACTAGTATTTTGATAATTATTCAGAGCATGATTCATCTATAACAAACTCTCTATAGATGAATCATTACCTTCACATATTTTGCTCCCGTCAACATTTCTTATTGTTGACAAATTTTTTTCTTTTGCATCCTTCGTTTTTCGCAGTTTAGAGTGTTTATTTTTAGGATTATAGATTTTTATTACATTATTATCGAACAACTTATGGCATTAGTTCACTTTACTTTTAAAATATTTGCTCGAAAAATATATATAACTTATTTCCAAACATCAAATCTGAATAGGGATTTTTAAAAACTACACAATCAGAGGGTTATTCTTTACGCAATATTTTAAACAATTATTGTCTCAAGAAATTACTTTGTATACATACACATTGATACACATTCTTTATTGCATTACATTCGCCTTTTTTAAAAAAATCGACAAATTAAAAATTCGCATCTTATTAAAAACACATTTCTTTTCAGAAAATGAAATGAAATACATTTCTTATTAATACCAGATGGTTAAAGAAAATTTAAAAAGGTTTCTGGCCAATATTTACAGTATATGTATTTTTTTAGAGCATTCTATGTAATTTTTGGTCACAGTAGTACAGTAAATAAGAAATTAGCTATTAATCATTGATCCTTTTCACTTTATTCTGAGACTCAAAGTAATCGTGTGGTTATGTTAAGACAAGTGAGTAGAAAAAAAAAGAACACTACCTCTGATTTATGATGGTATGCATGGGGTGTTTATCCTTTCTTTTTTTTTTCTTTGTCTACGACGTATTGTACCAGAAACCGAATCTCTGTGACATGGCAATTTGAAGACAGACGGATGGACTCAGGCGTCACACCTGTTATCCGACAATGCCATGCTTACGAGGTCAGTTTGCCGTACTTTTCGGGTGATTTGAAGTGTAGGATAGCAAATGGAATTAAAAATAATTCTTCAAAAGAAAAAAAACACCCTCTCAGTGTAAGAATCAAGAAACGAGGTTATCAATGCGAGTTGTTCTATTATTATTAGCAAAAAAAATGAAAGAATAAAAAAGAATTCAACTTTTTTGTGTAGTTTAAACTGTTTGGTTTGCGGTTTCTTTGGCGAACAAAAGCTGCAGAAGATCCTCAAAAGGTGTAACGATGTTGTTTCCCATCATAGGTAAGAGCAGAATAGACTAATGACTATTACTTAGAGCGATGAAATGAAAACTCAGGAACTGCGTTTGCGGTGAAGATTTCAGAGAGATGATTCATGGCAGAAAACTTACAGGATGTCGTGAACTGTCAGCAATGCGATGAAGATTAACTGCTCACCTTTTCATTAAGAGGATGCATATTAAGTCGTCACCTCTCCCAAAACGGGTTAATTAATAGCTGCATATATGTTTAATATTTTCTAGCATCGTCTTAATTGGACCATAAATATACATTAGCCGCACCCTAGACTTAAAATACAATAAATAAATATATCTTTATTAGAAATTATATTACATCTGAGAGTCAATTGAACAAATAAATTTATGAGATGATTTCATATTTACGATTTATATAAAAGGTCTTGTGAAAGGGGGGAGCCTTTTCGGTGATTTCTGCAGATTTTTTTATTTTTTATTTTTCTGATTTCTGAAATACGAATATATTAGCAATGGCAGATGTTTGTATATTAACATATTCGGACACAAGCAGAATGTTAAATAAAATGATTTTTTTTTGAAATAAAAACGAAAAAAGGATATTTGTTGATGTTTGTTTAACAGTCTTTTTTTAAGGATATTATGAAACATTTGATAATATAATAACACTTTTCAAATTTCTTTCTCTGTTCGCAAACTGCAAAAATTTTCAATATAATAATAATAATAATTTTTTTATCATGTCAGAATATGATTTTGTTTTTGGGATGAGGTTTTTGGCGTCAACAATAATCCATAGACGAAAAATAAACATTTTATTATCTACACGAGAAGCTAAAAAATCTGCTTTTACCAACGAGTTGCCATTGCATTTACAAAAGCTCTGATTTAAAAATAATAAGTTAATGACTATAGCAAGTAAAACCTAGAACTATGTCATTTTGAGTATGTGATTATACGAAATGAAATAAATTTGAAATGGGATATTTTTCAAAACAACAAATGCGAGACCAAGTTTTTTGGATCGTTTATAATAACTAAAGTGACTCATTCAATGAAACGATTAAAATGAATAAAAATAAAATTTATCTTGCACGAGCAGGTGGTGCTTGGCCGTTCAAGAAATTATGTTCCGACATGATACATTGAAATATGCATAGCAGATTTCATTTTAATCTTTTTTTAAAAAAATTTGCGCTCATTTTTTAAATATTTACCCTTTATTTAATTAAACCACCATTCAGTCCTGTAGCTTATTTTATATATTCTTTTAACCCTACAACTTAAATTTAAAGTTTTTCTCTTAGGCTAGTGGCATTTTATTTAAGCGCGAAAGATAGTGTTAAAGCTTTCTCTTATCATTATTCCTCATTCAGGAACTTATCCGCATGCAAACTTGGAGGTATGTTTTGGATAATCAGTTCAACAATTTAATAAGTCGACTTTCTGGCACAGAGGTAGCGTGTCTGCCTCGTGTTCTGGAAGTCTTGGGTTCGAGTCCCGGTTCGGGTATGGTTGTTCTTCTGTGAGATGTGTGACTGTCCCCTCACCCTGTAAAAAGGGGCTGTGCAAGTAAATGTGGTGAGTGTGGAGCTAAGTCGTACTCTTGGCGCTACTTCAAAAACAAAAGACGTTCCTTTCGGCTTAAATCTGTGGGTGTATCAGCGGCAGGCTTGTCCATGGGCAAATGCCATAAGTAACAACAACAACAACGCAACTTAATAAAGCCAATAAAGTTTTTATATATATTTATTCTCATTTTGCTATTTATCATGCCAAATCGACAGGTTTCCTAGGTAATCATCTATTTCGCATGTTTGTTAATCCGGTCCTTTCTACACCGAACTCACCATTCGTTATTTTCTAAAAGACCTTTCTAATATCTTTACTCCGAATCCAGCGAAAAGCAAGCGAAGCAAATCTTTTTATTCTTATGATTATTTTTTCTAAACAGGACTACATTATCCTCCCCCCCCCCAGAAGTGAGGACGGAATCAACGAGCAAAATGAATAAACGCGTCTGTCATCGCATTTCGGGTGAGGCCATTTATCGCAATGCCTTCGCGTACCATCTCGAGTGGCGAAAATGAATACAGTCCAGACTTCTGGTTTCCGCACAAACGACCGCACACGAAGGCACTCGATGCCTTCCCTCCCACCCGCTTTTTTCTCGCGTTTTAACTTTTAAGAGGGTATGAATTTCGCGATAAAATCTCTTGTAGACCGAGCGATTTGATTACGTGACGAGAGATCAAGGCTACGGACGTGATTAGGAATCGGGATGGTGCGGACCGATATGAAATGAGCTGGAAATCGTAAAATTTCGAGCGAGCGTCTGATACTTGTTTTCCAGAAAATGGAATGCAAATAAATGATACGAGTTTTACGTTTACATGGAATAAAATGTTTACTTAATGCAGAATACTCAATTGTTTTTTAATATGCAGAATACGTAAAAAAATTCACAATTTAAGACATATTCAATTTAATTATCCAATTGAATTATAAATAATCGAAAAGTGAATCTTCGCGAGATCATTTTTGGTATTATTAAATCTTGGCCTAGAGAACAAAAAGTGTGAAACCTAATTCCACCCCTGAAAAGTCATGAATGACATTACAAAAAGTTACTCCAGTTAGCATAAAATAAAAAGTTTGAGTTGGGTGGAGGCTGTCGATGCCTTCGCAGGCGTCATCCACGTCTTCCGCCTAAGATTAAAAATTACAATCATCCCAAAATGGCAGTCTTATTTCTTAAGTGTGTGTGTGACTATATTTTAAACTTTAATTTCAATTCTAATTAATTTTCAAAGTTTTATTCTTTTATTTCCTGATCCCATTCCTCTTTTCTTACTAGATTAATTCAGAAGCTTTGTAAAAATGCTCTCGTCGGCTGTCCCCACACTCCATGTGAAGGGACAAGAAATTGCTGATCTAAACAAATTTTTCTAAAAGATTTTATGTTTCCTTTGTCTGGTTCGGTGCGTGTAGAGAAATTCTTATCAAAATGACATATTATATAAAATCAGGGATTAATTATTTTCCACTTTTTTACATTTTACTGCTTTTGTGGCGAGCTACGAACAGAGGCGTCCTGTACGCTCCCCTTGTAAATAGATCATGCCTCTATGTGTGTGCGTGTGCGCGTGTGTGTACGAATATTAAATTTTACAATTATGTAAAAATCTGCTTTATGCTATTTGATTTTCAGAGGTTACTTCTGAAAAACACAAAAAATTTCTTAATATTTAATTACTTAAAATTCCAATTCCATTGTAAAAAAATTTAATTTTACCCTTTTATTCTCCAAAAAAATATATTCCGGATTCTTCAGTTATAGATCAAGCGGTCTGAATCGAAAAGCGCATTCATTTTTATTATTAGTAGAGATGCACAACTTACTGGCACCTTGTCAGTCTTTTGAAGATGTTATGATCAGTTGGCAAGATATCGACTTAGTGGTTGGAATACTTTATAGTCGAAGCTCAGATTCAGCAGCCATGTATGTGGGCTTTAAGCTAGCTACATCTGATATTAAAATTCAACCTTTCTCTTACTGGTATAGCGCAAACACTTCGAGAAAGTATTTAGATACTACTATTCTTCACGTCTGGATGAGATCTGCCTCCAAATAGCCTTTAGTCGTTTCGAAATGAGGCATTCACAGAGCTAAACAAAACTGCAATACTTTTTTTTGAAAATTTAGAAATCCCCGTGCACCACCAAGTATCACACGGAGCTTACAGAAATAGACAACGCATTTCACAAAGACGTCACATACAGAACAGCTACTCACGCATCACATTCACTTGCACAGCCCCTTTTTACAGGGGGGGGGCACATTCAAACATATCACAGATAGAAGAGAGAAAGAACAACCATGCCCGAATCCAAGACGCCCAGATCACGAGGAAGACGCACTACCTCTGTGGCAGGACGTCGGCACCTTTTGTAATTTGACAACAATTTTTTTTAAAATTCTGAAATAGAAAACAGTCGAAATTTTTTTTTAATTCTTCAAATGATATGAAGGATATTTTTTATAGCTAATGCGAAACAGTATGCGTTGTACACGTTGACTGCCACTAGCGTTTGCAATGAATTCTCCATCAGGCCACGTGTACCGCTGCATGAAACGTATTCCGCAGGGTAATCCCACCGATATTTTAAGAATGCGAATCGCTGATTGTCGAAATAATCCCAGCTTCGTATAGAATGTTCTAAAGTTTTGCATTCAACATGATTTTCTTAATAAACCAGTTGTTGTTGTGTCAAATGGCACTTGTCATGGACAAGCCCGCTGCTGAACCCAGCAGGAGATTTAAGCCGAATGAAGCGTCTCTTGTATTTGAGTAACGCCAACTAGGGCCAAGAGTGCGACTTTGCTACACACTCACCACAACCCCTTTTTACAGGGGGGGGGGGCACATTCACACATCTCACAGATAGTATACAGAATAACTACCATGCCTGAACCGGGACTCGAACCCGGGACTCCCAGAACACGAGAAAGACGCGCTACCTCTGTGCCAGCAAGCCGGCTAATAAACCAGTAGTTTATAATAACGAATATTCTATTATGAGCGCAAGTTTAGATTAATAAACATAGTTTTTATGAATTAACATTCAATAGTTAGTTACTTCATCTGAGAAATATCTTTTCAAACACATCAGAATATCTTGCGCAAGTAGTCAAATAAGCGTCACCTCAATAAGGGTGACGCGACCCGATCAGAAACTTTGCCGTCACCCGAATTCGGGTGACGTGGCAGTCAATGTGTTTAAGTTTTATAAATTAAGACCAGTTCCTTTTTTACTCATTTTTATTAAATGATAAAGCTATTCCTGCAGGATTTTTTATTTAAAAAATTGCTATATGGTCCCTTTTTTTATTGTGTCCAATAAGTCGATTTTTATGTCTGCACTATTCACTTATAAAGAATTGAAATGAATCTGGCGAATACGAAATGAGTTAGAAATCGTAAAATTCTCTCAACTAGACCCTAGTTGTTTTTCTTCCCACTTAATATTCATCGTATTAGAAAGTAATTGATAATATATTCTATGCATGATTTGGAAATAAATTTTCCGTTTACAAACCGTCATTTGAGAATTCTACATATGCAATGATCATTAAAAATTGTTTTAAAAATTAGTAGTATGTATTCCTGATAAGATTATTTATAAGTCTACTCTTTTTAACCAGCCATGAGAATTATCGTTCACATATCGTTTCATAAATAAATGTTTTTACGTACATATTTTGTGCATGTACGCCATGGTATAATTTCCAGAATGTACTCATAATATATTCCATAGCAAACGTTGCATGAGGTAGTAACTGATGCTTCTATATTTGGTCCCAAAAAACCCAAAGGATCATTAAATAAATTAAAATGGTTGGAAAGCTTATTCCCATAAAGAATTTTAATTCTTTTGAAGGTTTTATGGATATTTTGAAGAATCTGGGAACTTATTATGATCTTCTATTGGAACAAGTAATATAAAACACATTTTTTTAAATAAATTTCTCCTTAGACAGTTAGAATTTTTGTTTAATTTTAGCTACTGTTAATTAAATAATTACAATTGTTGTTGTTCTCGTGCTCTGCTTTTCAACGGAGGAGGCGTAGTAGTTTCTGAGGGTATAATCCCTGAGCACCGAAAGAGCAGAAATCTGGTTTCTAGTTCACACACGTCACTAACGTTTTTATCGGGTGAACTTCATTTTTGTATTTCATTCATTCATCCACAGATACTAATTTAAATCTGAAATAGAGAACGATCAACTCTGTCCCAGTACCTACAATGGTATTACTCTACACGTGGGAAATTTGTGACCACGGCAGTTTTAACGTCCACCACTCACGGTGAGTCTTCGGCTGGCAGGTTCGTATTTGCATCCAACATCCTACCAACCAGACTATTCCTTACTAGCAATTACAGTTGTTATAAAGAATGGATCAAAAAATTATATTAGCAAATCAATTTTCGACGCCATTTAAGGGTTCAAAGCCAATTGTGGCAACACAGAATGCTTGAATTTTTTTACACCAGTTAGGCTAACGCAATACAGATTAGAAATTTTTAATTTTCTTTATTCTGTATTATTTTAATTCGAAAGTGCTTCAAAAGGAGTTGATTAATTAACGTTTAATTTTAAATGCCTCAAACAATGGAAATAAACGAGATCGTTTAAAATAATCAGCCGAGAAGAAGTTAACTGATTAGTGTGTGAAAAAAAAAGCTAACTTAATTTACGATTTTTTTGACTGCAGGGAAATAAAGATTTTTGGCCTGAAAGTCAGTTTTTAATTAATTAATAAAAAATCAATAAATTAATATTTTTAAAAAAACTGTATTAATATCAAATGTCATCCATTAAAAGTTTTAAAAAATTTACTTGAAATTGATTGGATGAATAAAAAGTATTTTATTAACGATTGAAAATTGAAACAAGATATATATATATATATAGGGACAGTGTTAGCTAATAGTAGGGATTGAAAAAGAATTGAGCATTGATATAAAAAGAATTCATTTTCAATAATTAGCACAACATGGCCCAATGCGATTTCTTTTATGTTATCAATTATCAATAATTTAATTTTTTAATTACATATTTTTTTATTTGATCTTACTTTAAATTCTTAAAAATATATTTCGTTTTTCCAAAACATGTAACACTTTTTTTCTTTTATAATGATATGTGGTTTTTATCATCATATCTTACAAAGTCAAAAGGGTGCCTTTTTGTCTTTAAATTGGCTTTCAATTACTCCAAAGTGTGAAAAAACGGAAACAAAACAAATCCATGGACTGGATGCTCTATTATTTTTCTACGTGTTTTAATTTATAAGGTACTAACGTAAATGCAATTAGGTATTAAGTTTATTTGCAATTATTGCTATTATTAGTATTGGAAAGGATAGTACAAAGCCAGATTATAAATAGGTACTATAAATAATGTATTTGCCTTTCAGTTTTGCACCGAAACACACATCGCAGACTAAAACTACTTAATTTTGTCAACGTTACGCTTAATCAAACAACATTATTCGGTGGATTGTAAGCATTTTTAAAATTTTCATTTTTTAAAGTGATAGAAACTGATTAATTACCTAACAAAATTTGTTGAGAATTTTATTCAATTAATTGATTTAATACTCTAAATTAGAATAAAATAAAATTTCAAACAAAAATGTTAATAGTTAGGATTTTAATTAATTATTTATAGCCTTTATAAGGGAATGTAAACTCGTTTTTTAGAGAATAAATAAATATATAATAAATAAGAGAACATTCAAACTTCAAACTTAAATCCTTATAGGTGGATTATTATTTATATAATGACTTTAAATATTTTAATTTTATAAAGAGATATTCAGAATCAATACAAACTTTATTATAAACTGTAATAATTGGAACTATAATAAAGAATAGTTAAAAACTAACTTGTGCTTTTTAAGAATCAAGAATGGCAAGAGAAGTTTACTTATTTTAATAGAATAAGTACTTATAATGAAAAGTTAGGAACACTGACTATTATTAATAAGTGGAGACAATATAAGGATTTTAACTTGCTGACAAAATTCAAATCCGGCTTATATCCAAAAAAATTTTAGGCACGTATGTTATACCTGTGTCTTGTGACATATTTTCCATCCCATCAAAATTAAATAATCTCTTTTGTCTTTTACCCTTAAATAAAATTTAGATAGTTGTCTATTTGTACTTTGATGATGTGTCCTCTTTACAATAGAAAGAGGGGTTCAGTAGCTTCTGAGGGGTGACAGACTTCTAGCTCAGATGAGGATGATGCACACACACCCTCGCTTTACAGGAGGTCTAATACACACATCTCACAGATAGTACACAGAAGGACAACGATTCCCTAGCCGAGACTCGAACTCTGGGCGCCCCCATCACAAGGAAGACCCGCTACCTTTGTGCCAGAACACCGGCCTATTTATATTTTAAGAATCTAGAACAACAAAACAAGTGTTCTTATTTTAGTAGATTAAGTATTTATAATGAAAAGGTTGGAACACTGACTAATATTAATACGTGGATACAATAAAGAGATTTTAGTCAGCTAACTAAATTCAGACACGATTTTTATCCAAAAAAATTTAAGCATATGTGTTATACCTACATCTTGTGACATATTCTCCATCCCATCCAAATTAAATAGTCTCCTTTGTCTTTTATTTCCAAAAAAAATTCATATAGCTGTCTATTTATACTTGTTTTATACATAATAGTTTTTATAAGTACAACAGAGACATTTCATAATTAAAAATAAGACATTCTCTCAATATTAGTTTTTTTTTTCGTGTCTATCGATTAAAATTTTTACAAGTGGAAAAGTGTTTTTGAAGGTTACTTTTGGAAATGATAGCCTCATCGTAATCTATTGCGGTATATATTGTAGATCATCTAAGGTGACGAAGATGATTTTCTTCACTACTTTTCAGACATCCCTAAAGCTGTCTTTATTTAGTAAAGTCCAGCATAAAAAAATTATCAATCTTGAGCCAGATATAATTTAAATTAAAAGATTCGTGACATGTATTGTGAAAAATTCTCTATGACGAATGCAAGGAATCTTCATTCACAAGGAATGACTTGAACATTCTTTATTAGTTATTAAGACATTCATTGAGGACTTTTACAGAATACTTTAGGTATTATCTTTATTTATTTATTTTATTTTATATTCTTTATATATATCCTGGATTCTTCTTTATACCAAGAATGGTTTTCTTTCCACAGCTTATCAGATCAATTAATTCCATTCTAATAGTTTAATAATAAGAATAATTACTTCATAGATGGATTCCTAATAGTAATGACAAAAAATACAGAGAGAGATGGGAGTGAAAGCTGTGAAATTAATGAAAATTATCATTGCTGTTTTCTTCATATGGCAACAAACCGTTTAGAAAAAATCGATCGGCTTCCTTTCAGGAGTATTTTGCCATTTCGAATTATTATTATTTTTTTTTGTAATACTTGACATCAGTATGCATTTAGTTTTGAATACTTTTAGACATTTTCAAATATGACTTGCATTTTTTCTTACATAGACTTTTTTTAGAAAATTATTCATGGAAAAATTCAAATCGGATGCTAAAATAAAATGGAGAAGATAAACAATTGAGTGACAAAATTATTGGGTAATTTCCTGTTTAATGGGTTCAGTACCGATTTATGTATATTAGTTTTAATTAGTTCCATCATTTCAGGGTAGCTAGTATGCCATTTTGCAGTTGTAGAGAACCAGACAAAATATATTTATTTTCTTCTGTGTTTACCGGCATTCCAGCAAGTGTTTCAATTCATTGCACTGAGTCAATGAAAGGTGTAATTATGCATGCTAATGTCTTCTTTCGACTAGATGAGACCAATACACTGTCATATTTTTTTATTCAACTACTGGGAAAGATTCGACCTTGATAAGCTTTAAGGTCAAGCAGCACTATAGAATCTAGGATAATGAAGATTATAGGTTATAAGTAAAAAAATATGAATAAAACAGATGTTAGCACAAAGCGAGCATTGAAAAAAATTAACCAAAGAATGTTTTCACAACTAATAAAGACATTTAAAATCTGTGGTAAATAAATCATTCTTTGGCAATGATGTTATCATGTAGTAACATTGTGTTGTCCAAGTCAATTCATTTTATAATCTAGGAAATTTAGTTTTATAATTACATAAATTTTTGGCATGCTGATGATTTATTTTATGTGAGTCATTTTATTTTATGAACTTAATAAAAATTATTCGTTTTTATATATCTAGTATGAATCCAGATGTATTAACTGACATCGATATTTCTACACACTATTGTTTAAGCAGACTTTTGGCGTATATAAATATTCTAATAACTAAAAGAAAGTAATGAAATGTATAAGAACCGTTGTTGTTGTTACTAATGTCACTTGCCATAGACAAGCGAACTGACGGTAATTAGCGATTTTAGGACGAATGAGCGTCTCTTGTTTTTGAAGTAGTGCCAAGAGTACAACTTAGCTACAAAACGCATCACATTCACTTGCGCAGCCCTTTATTACAGGTGGGCACATTCGCACATCTTACAGATAGAACACAGAAAAACAACCACGTCTTGACTGAGACGAGAACGTGGGACAACCAGATCACGAGGAAGACGCGCTTCCGCTGTGGCAGGCATAAGAACAGTAAATATATGAATGGTAAAGTTACTCATTATTCTTGATAAAGTATTATAATCTTCTAAATATCTTATAGTTCATTGAATTTGTATTTTTTTAAGCTAAGAAAATAAAGATTTTTTGATCGACCCGTTTTGCAACCCTAAGCAGTTGCCTCATTTGAAATCAGCCTCTAACACCATGCATTTGTTCTTGCAGAATATTTATATGAACTTGCTATACGAGCCAAATATCTGTTGAAGTTTTTATTAGTGGCACTTTCCCTGGATAAGTCTCACCGAGGCATCAACGAGTTTTAAGCCGATAGGGACGTCTCTAGTTTTGAAGTAGAGTCAACTAGGGCCAAGAAAAGGATTTAGCTACCTACTCATCACAGTTGCTTTCACAGTCCCCTTTTACAGGGGGGGATCACATTCATACACCTTAGACAGAAAACAGAAGAGCGACCACGCACAAACCGGGGCTCGAACCCGGGATGCCCAGTTCCCCGGGAAGACGCTCATACCGTTCGCCAGGACGCCTGCGCCGTAGACCATTTTACGGCTAATAACATTTTGACTCCATATTGATAAGTTATTCACCTGAATTTGATCAAATGAAAGATGTTCATTCCAAAACTGATGATGTAATAGCCTAAATCGCCTTTGTTGCTATTGCTGAGATGAACACGCTAACATGAGAAGCTAGAGAAATAGGCCAAGTAAAATTCATGTTATGATTGCATTTTGATCTGAAAACTGCTCAGTTAATAGTTAAGAAACGAAAATCTCGACTTCCCGTCTTCTAAAAGTTTCACCTATCGCTCTTGATTTTATGGAAATATGTGCTAGAATTCTCTTAAACCCTTCAGGGTTTTTAGATTTGCATAATACTATCATGAGAGCATTATCTGACTAAATGATCATCAGTCTTGTTTCCTAATATAAGAGAATGTAAAATCGTTAGATTCCTTGCTGACTTCTATACAATGGCTCAGTAAAGATAAATGATACCCGGCGCAAAATATTATTATTAATGATATCCGCAGCCCTTATTGCTTTAAACTCTGGAACAAAAATACGATTACTCTGTCCTCAAAGCGCACTCAAGTGGAAAATAAATTCAATGATTCTTTTAGAAAGAACACATTTGTACTAGC
>JAOUZG010026641.1:11650204-11661133 GCA_026289955.1 Argiope argentata | reverse complement strand
ATATATATATATATATATATATATATATATATATATATATAAGCCGGTAATAAAGAAGCGATCAATAACAGGTAATCTTAAAACAATAATCTTAATATATAACGCTTCAAAAAATCATGCAGTAGTTTTAAAAAGTTTTTAAATACAATTTAATTATTCCAATACAAGGGACGGCTGAATTTTCAGGTATGGTGACTAAATCAGTACAGCGCACAGCGAAAAGACTATAGTAATCTGGTAGTAAGTATAAAAACTCAAAAAATAAGTTTAGATATTTCATGCGAGTTATTACAAAGCGGAAGTTTATAAAGGTACACACACCTACACACACACCTACACACACACACACACACACATAAACTTGAAGACCATACACAGTTGCTTATTGGACGGTCTCGATTACCAAACAAAATTAATTCATGTGGTGCCAAAGTACCATGGAAAATATGACATTTATATAAAATATATAAATTAATTCTTAACTTAACTTAATCCTTAACTTAACTGAACTTAATTAAGGTGTTGGGGGGGATGAATAACACAAAATACAAATGAAAAAAAAACTTTTCAAAATACAAAAAATCCAAAAATTTTAAAATATATACATATGGTATAAAAGAAATTTTAAGTAAAACTATTATGAAATCTAGAAAGAGCTGGAAAAATTTACTGCAAAAAAATAGTCTTGTTGTATAGCGAAATTTAATACTTTACATAAAAAAGTCGAATTTTGTGAAGGGGAAAAAATGAATAACACAAAATACAATTAAAAAAAACTTTTCAAAATACAAAAGATACAAAAAAAAGAAAAATATATACATATGGTATAAAAAAATTCTAAGTAAAACTATAATAAAAACTGGAAAAGGTTGCAAAAAATTACTGCAAAAAAAATAATTTTGTTATATAGCGAAATTTAATACCTTACATAGAAAAAGTCGAAGCCCCATTTTGTAAAAAAAAAATGAACAACACAAAATACAAAAAAAAAAAACTTTTCAAAATACAAAAAATACAAAAATAATGATAAAATATACATATGGTACTTAAAAAATTCAAAGTAAAACTATTATAAAAACTGAAAAGAGTTGTAAAAATTTACTGCAAAAAAATAATCTTGTTGTATAGCGAAATTTAATACTTTACATAGAAAAAGTCGAAGCCTCATTTTGTGTGTGGGGGGGGATGAATGACACAAAATACAAATAAAAAAAACTTTTCAAAATACAAAAGATACAAAAAAAGGAAAAAAAATATATACTTATGGTATTAAAAAATTCTAATTAAAACTATAATAAAAACTGGAAAGTGTTGCAAAAATTTACTGCAAAAAATAATCTTGTTGTATAGCGAAATTTAATACTTTATACAGAAAAAAGTCGAAGCCTCATTTTGTGAAGAAAAAAAAGAATAACACAAAATACAAATAAAAAACATTTCAAAATACAAAAATTACAAAAAAGGGAAACAATATACATATGGTATTAAAAAATTCCAATAAAACTATAATAAAAACTGTAAAGAGTTGCAAAAATTTACTGCAAAAAATAATCCTATTGTAAAGCGAAATCTAATACTTTGCATAGAAAAGGCGAAGCCTCATTTTGTTTGAAAAAAAATGAATACAAAATACAAAATACACAAAATACAAATGAAAAAACTTTTCAAAATGCAAAAGATACAAAATAAAAAGGAAAAAAATATGCATATGGTATAAAAAATTCTAAGTAAAACTATGATAAAAACTTTAAAGAGTTGCAAACATTTACTGCAAAAAAAAAAATTAATAATCTTGTTGTATAGCGAAACTTAATACTTTGCATAAAAAAAAAGTCATTTTGTGAAAAAAAAATGAATAACACAAAATACAAATAAAAAAACTTTTCAAAATACAAAAATAATGATAAAATATACATACGGTATAAAAAAATTCAAAGTAAAACTTTAATAAAAACTGGAAAGAGTTGGAAAAATTTACGGCAAAAAAAATAATCCTGTTGTATAGTGAAATTTAATACTTTGCATAAAAAAAAAATCGAAGCCTCATTTTGTGAAAAAAAAATGAATACAAAATACAGTAAAAATAACTTTTCAAAATACAAAAAATACCAAAAAAAAAAAATCCTTGGTTAACCATTAGAAAGCAGTTGACGAATGGTCTCAATTAAAGCTACCTTTCATTCCAGAGAGCCACTTCATCACAGTTATAAAAGGAGATCCGAGTAAATTACGAAAATTAAAACACGCACTACGATAATCAGATGCACCATTTGATGACCAATCTTCACTACAAACTTCTCTCTCATAGCCATTTAATGACCCCCGCTTCGAAGGCCTGCACTCTCGGATAATCGCTTCTGGTCCCGGCGGGACACTTGATGCTATATTTATATCTAACAACTGGAATCGAGCTCTTTGACCGTTATTAATTAGAACCTTCCACCGCAGGACCGGCCACAGAGAGCCAAAGACAGAAAAAAAATAATAATAAAGGGAATTCTCCTTTGCGCTTGATGGAAAGTTGCAACGATACAGAGTGCTCTTTGACCATTCCCTGGTGGGGCCAAGTCCGTTATCTCTGCTTTTGTATTTAGGATGTCCCAAGTGGGCTTTACTGACTTTGCCATGGCAATCAAGTTTAAAGCATTTCTGGCCATGGGCTGACCACAAATTGCGATGGGTTTTTTTTCTTTTCCCTCCCTCACTTTAGCCCAAAATTGATGATTGATTTCTTAATTGTTCGTACATTTTTTAAAATTGAATATTGTAAAATACGAATTCGTTAATGTAATAACGTAAACAGGGGATCGAATTTTTCTTCGATGATTTTAAGAATTTTCTATGAGCCAAGTGCTCAAATCTCATCTTTACTTTGAATTATTTCTGAATTATTCGAAATTAAAAGAAAGAATTTTCAAAAAGACTGGTTTTCATTTTCGAATTCTTTTCATTAATTATTATGTTTTTGCCTTACAGCTTCTGCATGATTATTTTCTTTTAATGCTTTCTCTGACCAAATTTTTGGCTACCATAAATTTCAATGTATTTCATTAAATGATATAAAAATTTATGAATTGTACTCTTTATATTAAATTTTAATTGAAGTTAAGTTTTATTTAAACTACTCAATACTGTTCATTACAGCTACGTATTTATTTACCGAAATCATTTACATCAAATTACTTGCTAAAACCCTGATTTTTATAATTATTATTCTATTTATCGAAATCTTTTTAGTTTAAAAATGACGAGTACTTTATTTAAGTTGTGGCACACAAAAATTAAAATTTTATGGACATTTTATTTTAACCTTCATTTTTAGACTTATTATCTTCAATTTGAAAATAATTATTTTTTTATAGTGATCCACTCGTCATCGAATAAGCCATATATTTCTTAGGAGACCATTGCACTGAACTTTGAATAATTTAATCTGCTGTTTTTAAAATTTAGTTAAATATTTAAAGTCATTAAAGTTTTTTTAAAGTCTTATATTTACAAATTCCTTGTATTGATGGAATTTATATTAATTAATCAATCAAGTCATTTGTTGTATAAGAAGCTCAATTATATAAACTTGTTTTTCTGAAATTAAGGCATATGCAGTCACGCTATGGAAGAAGGAAGAAGACTATTTCACAGAAAAAGAGTGAAGAAAAATTCATGCGCCATTTTAATGTTTCTTACTAAAAGTGCAATATCACTTTTTACAGGTAAATATAATTCTTTTTTAATTGCTTTCTAATATGCATTAGATTCATTAATATTTATTACTTTAAGCTGTGAAAACGTGAGAAGTTGCAACACGTTTCTTTCTCATTTAAAGAAAAACAATCAATATACTCACACCCCTTTTGTTGTTTTGTTGAAACATTGTTGTTGCATCGAAATGCTAAAATTTCTTTACAAACTTATTGTAATGTTGAAAATTCTGAGAAATAATGGGTTCAACGATTTTGAGTAGAAATGCTAAGAAATTTTTGCAAATTCATTAGAATATGAGAAATTCTGAGAAACTATGGTGCACGGATGTTGAGCAGAAATACTAAAATATTTTTGCAAACTTATTATTACGTTGAAAGGTTTGAGAAACAATCTTGTTGTTAAGCAGAAATGCTAATAGTAGAACAACACTACATTCAACACTACATAGCTATTGAAGAGAAATGTTAAACCTTTAAAAACTTATCAGAATGTTAGAAAAATCTGCCAAATAACAGTACATAGCTATTGAATTGCGATGATGAATCTTTAGAAACTTATCAGAATGTTAAAAATTCTGCCTAACATCACTACACAGTTATTGAATTGAAATGACAAATCTATAGAAACTTATCAGAATGCTAAAAATTCTACCAGACAACTTGAAATAGCTATTGAATAAAAATGTTAAATCTTCAGAAAATTAATAGAATGTTAAAAATTTTACAACCAACACTACATAGCTATTGAATTGAGACGATAAATCTTTAGAAACTTATTAGAATGTTAAAAATTCGGTCAAATAATACTACATAGCTATTGAGTCGAAATGTTAAACATTTAGAAACACATTAGAATGTTAAAAATTCTGTCTAATAATACAACATAGCTATTGAATTGAAATGATAAATCTTTAGAAATTTATCAGAATGTTAAAAATTCTGCCAAGCAACTTGAAATAGCTATTGAATAGAAATGTTAAGTCTTTGGAAACTTATTAGAATGTTGAAAGTTCTGCCAAACAACACTTCATAGCTATTGAATAGAATTGTTAAACATTTAAAAACTTATCAGAATGTTAAAAATTTTGCCAAACAACTTGAAAGAGTTATTGAATAGAAATGTTAAATCTTTAGAAACTTATCAGAATTTTAAAAATTCTGCCAAGCAACTTGAAAAAGCTATTGAATAGATATTTTAAACACTTAGAAACTTATTAGAATGTTAAAAATTCTGTCCAACAACACTTCATTGCTATTGAATAGAAATGTTAAATTATTAGAATGTTAAAAATTTTGTCCAACAACACTTCATTGCTATTGAATAGAAATGTTAAATTATTAGAATGTTAAAAATTTTGTCCAACAACACTTCATTGCTATTGAACAGAAATGTTAAATTATTAGAATGTTAAAAATTCTGTCAAATAATAATACATATCTTTTGAACATAAATACTAAATTCCCTTCCCAGCATATTACACTATTGACAATTCTGCTAATCGGAAACCACATCTCCCCTCCAAAGAAAGATCCCATCGACTCTTCTCGTTCAATTTATCGAATGGAATTCCCTGATCCTCATTCATAAGCCGTATGATACCCTGCCAGCGTATCCATCCCTACGGCGGAAAGAGCGAGTGGCGCATTGCCTCTAAATGGCTGCCGCAGGGATCCCCCGGGGAGCCCGCTCCTAATCTATTAAGTGATCCGCCACCGCAAAAAGCACTTCTACTGGCCCATTGTGATTCGCAACAAACCGCTTAAATCATTCGTTAAACGTTCCTGATCACTCCCCGATCGACGCTCGCCACCGACGCCCACCATTCAAAGGCTCCCAGCACACTCGACCCGGGAGTTTAAAAAGCGCGTGAAATTAGGGTAGGAGCGATTAGATAAGTAGCGAAAAGTGGAGTGGATTTCGACTTTGAAGGGGAATGGATGGAATTTTTTTAAAGTGAATGTCTATATCATGATTCGGAAATCATAACTTGCTTTAAAGAATCAGTGGGTTTCAGTCCGTGTTATATAAATTTTCCATGAATTTTAATCCGTTAACCCCCTTTGATGAATTCAACAGTGTTTTATTTTATTAAGGGTCCATTATATATTCGAAAGTAAACTTTTGAAGCATTTACAAAAAACAAAAAAAAAGTTACTTTTTTAAAATTAGTAATATTTTTGATATTTCAAGTAAACAACTTCACTGAGAAATGAACACAACTGAGAAGTGAAATATGCAACTTCACTTCTCCCCCCCTCCATACACACACAAGGTGTGTGTGTGTGTGTGTGTGTACATTTTTAACTTTTTGGTAAAATTATTCTTTGCATGGTAATTGTTATCGTTTTGCTGCACAGAATTTTCAGAGACAGTAGCCGATTGCTAGAAAATGTGATTATTTAATTATATTGATAATTTATTTTTAAAATTTATCTTAGTGAATGTCTATATCATGATTTGGAAATCATTACTTGCTTCAAAGAAGCAGCGGTTTTCAGTCCGTGTTATATAAATTTTGCATCCATTTGAATCCTTTTACACCCTTTGATGAATTCAACAGTATCTTATTTTATTAAGGGACCAATATATATTCAAAAGCAAACTTTTGGAGAATTTACAAAAAAAAAAAAAAAAAATTAATGATGCATCGCTTTTTTAGTAATATTTTTGATATTTTAATTATACTGTTCTTCTCCCCTACCCTCAATAGACGCAAACTGGTTTTTTTTTCTCCTTTTTTGCAATTTTTTGGTAAAATTATTATTTATATGATAAATGTTCTCGTTTTTTCAGAGACAGTAGCCACTTGCCAGAAAATGTGATTATTTAATTACTTTGATAATTTATCTTAAAACTTTATAAAATGTCCTTGCATTTCAACTAAAAAAATAATTTGTCTTTAAATGTCATAAATTTTTTTTGCATATTTTCCGAACATCTTGATATTTTAAATACGTTCAAGTATTTATAGTATTAAATATTTTCAGTTTTCAAATCATTTGTTTGATTGATATTTATTTTATGACATTCGACACTCTAAAGTATACTACAATTAAATGAATAAACAAATAATAAATAATTAATATCAACCTATATTTGATGAGATTTGTATTTGTTTGTATATTTTTAGATATGAATTTATTATTTTTATTATTTTGAGCATTATTATTATGTTTTTATTATCGTTTATTCAGAAGATCTCATAATTTTTAATATTTGTTAAGTCTTTCTAAGAATATTTACTATTTCCAAAATTCTTTATTTGACTGTTATTTATTTTATGGCATTCGACACTGAAAATATACTTTAATTAAACGAATAAATAAGTTCTGAATAATTAATTTCAAAATATATTTGGTAAAATTTGTATTTCTTTAAATATCTTTAAATTCAATATTTATTATTATTATTATTTTGGTGTTAAATGAATTTTTTTATTTCATTGATTAGATGTTATGTTTTGTCGTTGTTGCCTCTCTTCTCTCTATATGTTTCTATAATTACAAATATCATGTCATAATTACCTTTATTATGCACATATAGTATACTTTGACTGTATAAATTAATATGTTTGTAGCGTCAGCCTTATAAGCTAGATAATATCCTTCGAGCTGAAGGGTCCCTTTTGCTCGAACGGTATATCGCTCGTCTACTGGCTCAAATGTCGCAGGTTCGTACCGCGACCTTCACTAGCCACATGTTGTTGCCATGTACATATCAATTTTTGTAAGGTATACATTTCTCTAAGCATTTAAAAAGTTTGCTCAAAAGACTGGGAAACAACAGTAAGGTAAGGCATCTAAATTAAGATTGCCTTTTGGCTTTGTGGCAAAAACGTTTTCGTAATAACGTTCGTAATAACGTAATAAACCATGAAAATGTGAACATTGAATAAATATTTGAAACATTTGAACATTTTACATTATAATATTTTTATAATTTTTCCAAGAGGTTGATCCATCCCTATTGTATAGAGGATAACGACTATATTATGCGTAATAAAAGTGCATAGAATTGTTCAGAAATTACGTCTTCAAAAAATGAAGTTGGTTAATACTTTTTTTAAAAATATGATGTTAAGGGTTAATGAAAAACAGGCTAATTTGGGATATTTAATTCAACTTTGAAGCCATATATTTTTTTATTCGATGCAAAAAAAGAAAAAGTTGAGAGAGATTGCTCTTATGCATTCAAAACACTTACTTGAACAGCCAGTTGGTTGATATTTAAGAAGTTTTAGCATGAACTTTAAATTGGGCCATAATAACCGAAGAATAGAATCATATGTAAAACTTAAAATAGAATTATAAAAGTTTTTAAATTTAAGTCATTTGATGTAAAAATATGATAATAAAAATGATTAAAACCTAAATAAAATTCCTTTGAATAAAATTGGAGAATCAATTATTAAAATATTATTAAAAAAATGAAAAGAAAGATAAGAAAATCTTTGATCATGAATTTCAATTTTTTATGTAAGAACATTATTATTTTTAAGTCGTTATTTATCAATTAATTTAAGCCATTAACCAATTTAAACGGGTTTGAAACAATCACGAGACTACTCTTTCGGTCTCTATCCCGCTCTCTCTATATATATGATAATTGTTTTTAATTTTCATCTAGCTGGAAAACAAAGTTTTGGAGCTCGACCGATTTTGAGATGAAATAACACCTATGATGTCATAGTTCTTCGTCAGTCTTTTAAAAGCGCTTCTGCTGTCAAAGGAGCTTTCGTAATAATAAAACAATATTGGTAAAAGCGGTTAACCTTTTAAAAATGCATTCCCTTTCAAAAAAGCATTTATTATAATAATGCAATACTGATAAAAGCAGGTAAAAATATTTTTTGCCAGTAAATTTCGGAGACATCAAAACTTCCTAACCAAAACAACATCATATTTGAACACGATAATAAACTATGCGCAGCATTTGTTAAGAACGGATCACTTTCACTTTAAGAACTGTGGAAAAATTAAATTGAGCCGATATCTAAAATATGTTTCTCTATACGTATAAAAAAATTCTACACTAATCTTTTATTCGGTATAAATAGCAAAATTCAAGATAGTCACAATTATTTCACGGGAGTGGGCTTAATTTGACCATTTCTTCATATATAAATCATCATTTTAGTTTTCAAAATGTTATTTGCATTTGTCATTAATGAATTAATCAATTTCAAATAGAGATGATAAGAATCATTGAATCAAATGCACGCTAAGTAAACACTGGGTACAGCTGGAAAGTTTAATTAAGTCTTGAATATGTTTATCACCTTTAATCAAAGTTTACACATTGCAAAAGAACTGAAAATTAATCAATTTATTGAAATTATTTTGTTTCCAGAATAATACAATAAATTATTTGTGGTACTGAAATGTACAATTCCCAATTTTTTTTCGGAATATTTTTAAAGCTGTAAATTGCTCAAAATATAAATATTTACATTATGAAAAATTTAAATAATCACTTCTTGCATATTGAATATTAAGAACTATCACTAATTTTAAACATATTTGGATCAACTCATAAAAAATCCTTGATGCTTGCAGGTGGCAAGAGTTGCTCATGCTGAACATGCATTAATTGCAGATAAAAAGCTTAATATGTTTTTATTTATCATCGTTTTAAATCAAAGTGTAATCACAAAGTTATTGCAATTCACATTATACGCTTTCAGATTCGATAAATAAATTACGTTTCACACTGAAACGTACAATTTGCAAACATAATTTTGAGATGATTTTAAACCTGAAAATAACTCAAAATAAAATCATCATTAGTAGAAATTCCATTAATTTTTTTGTATAAACTTTTCAGTGACATTTAAATAATCTTTTCCTTTTAAATATGGTTAGATGCATGAATAAAAAAACAATTTTTTTAAAAAAAATCATGTCAGTTTGTGGTTAAATTTTATTTTATTGAAATGTATGTATGTTAATGATTATAAGTGTGATGATTATAATGCTAATCATGTATTATGTTAATGATTGTAATTATTATGATTGTAATGCTAATGATACGCGATGTTAATGATTGTAATAATCATGGTGTGAAAATTATTGTTTGTTTCGGACATCTGCTCTATGAATAAGAACATGGATATCTTTCATCGCTTTGAAATGAACTAATATTTCTTAACACCTGTGACTGGTAAACCATGTTATTATCAAACAATTTCCTCAAATTTTGATTTTTAAAAAAAGACATTTTTTACTTTATAATACATTAATATTAGAGTGTATTTAATTTATTTTTCTTATTACTGTTTGGAGTGAATTTATATTTTTAAACGACATTTTATAAATTTATCACTCTTTCGAATAATCAAAAGGCATTTTGATGTTCATGTTGTTTATCTTCAAGGTTATATTGCTAGAATGATGGTAGAATATGAACAGAATTACAGAGAAGAAAAGGTTACAATAAACTGATGTATAACTTTTATTTCTAATTAACTATATTATACCTAAATAGTAGCTTTTTCAACTGCTAGTTATAGTAATAAATTTATCCAATTAAATTATCGTGTTTTAAAGTTTCACTTTCAGCAATACATCAACGATTGAGAACTGTCGAATTTAGTTCCTTCACATCAAATAATTTGTAAGCTTTCATTGCCTAACTTTTAACTTAGCTAAAAAAAATATGTTTTTTATTTTATTTTATGTTAAAGTGCACTTTTTCTTTGTTTCTGTATCAAATCAACATGTCCATAAAACAAAACAAAAAAATTCTGCTCGTGTGAATTTGCTCTGCTCTGTGATAAAAATCTCTCTCTCGTAAATCTCTGATCGTGTGTTAAAAAAGAACGAAAAAAATTAAATTGTTATCTCAAATTTTATGTTACGATCTGAGAACACTAATGTTTATTAAGTCGTTATTTATTTCACTCAATTTAACAAGTTTAAATTGGTTTCAAAAATTACGTATTTAGATTCTATTCACGTTCTATCAGATTACGCATGCATCGACAATTAGAAAACCATTTTTTTCCCTCCTATATCAAAATTGTTCAAACTCCAAATTTTTTTCTACGGGCCATTTTTTCTCTCGAAAATATGTTATAAATTAAGTGCTTTTAAGAACATCATATTTCGATAACATGCAGGATGTAGAAAAAAGAAAAAAGAAAAGAAATTGCAGGTAAAAGTGATGATGATGATGATGATGTGTGTGTGTGTGTGTGTGTGTGTGTGTGTGTGTGTGTGTGTGTGT
>JAOUZG010026641.1:11635198-11649804 GCA_026289955.1 Argiope argentata | reverse complement strand
CGTGTGTGTGTGTGTGTGTGTGTGTGTGTGTGTGTGTGTGTGTGTGTGTGTGTGTGTGTATAATTATAACCACCCTTTATATTATCAATTTCAATTCTTTATATTATCAATAATGTCTTCATTCAAAAATGGAAAGGTATGGTTAGGAAAATCGAATAGCAGAATACAGCAAAAATGGTTTATTCCTCTGACACTGTAGAAAGTGCTGAAAAATCAGCTTTTAAATGTCTATTTGGTCCAACAGCCAATCATACATTTATTAGCCTACGAATTTCAAATTTGTTTGATTTTTACAAACATGATAGTGAATCAGATGAACCATTTACAAACTTCACATACTCAGGTTCTGATTATTATCAACATAAAATAGGCAGCTACTTGGAGGTCTTAAAAATTTTCCAAGGAGATGTCGTAAATTTTGAAAATTCCTTTTTTTACCCCTTGTTTCTGCTGTTGATTCTTGGTTATTTTAATTTGTACTTTCATCTGATTTTTCAAAGGCCATGTATTCATTCACATTCATATCAAGCAGTGTTCAAGATTCGGAATACTTTTTAAGTTCTTTATCAAACGTTTTGAAATTCAATCAAGGTTCAGATGGATTTTATTATTACTACTATCGTTATTTTGAATAAAATTACTTCTTTTTTAAGTTTACAAAGTTTTTATATTCTAAATGCAGAAACCATATAATTTGTAATTAAATATTTCCCTTTTAAGATTGTCGAGATATTTATTGTTTAAAAATTGCTTACAAAAATATTAAAATCAGTAAAAAGTATCCGAATTTGAAAGGAAGACAAAAAAGTTTAAACACTTACATTGCCAAAGAATCTTTTAAAGAACTTTTTACATTATAAATGCTTTACCAGCATGCCAAGCTTAGTTAGTGATAAACATCTAACTTTAATAGGTTAGTTTTGTGCATTTTTCTTTTAATATCATATTAAAATTAACTTGATAAATTTGAATATATATATATATATATAAATCCTTAAAAAAAATGTACATTTAGAAGAAATCGAGGGAAATTTCTGCTAACAGTGCATCATTTTTAATAAATTCAATTTTTTTAAAATTCATTTTCAGAATATATTATTAAGGTAGTATTTTATTGTATTGCACCTAGCTGATTTAATTTTATTACATTAATAGTTATAGTAATATTACGATTTTATAAAAATTATTCAAAAAAGGCGTCTGGTATCGGCATTGGGACGAGATAAATTCTACAATACAAGACTAAACAATGACAAGACTAAAATTGAGATAAAAATAAAGTACATTTTTTGTAAAAATATGGTATATTTAGTATAGTATTGTATAGTATATATATGGTATATGTTATTATAGTTATTGACTATACATTTTTAAAAACTACTTTGAATAGTGTGTAACGAAAGAATTATAATATTTAGAGTACATGTAGCCTTTACAATATTCTATTCTAATTTTCTGGTAAGGTCTCGGTTCTTGAATCGTAGGGTCTTGAGTTCGCAACCCTATTTCACCAAAGAACAGTCGTATAAAGTGGTCAGTTGCAGTTTAAATCTGTCATGGACAAACGTCCTCTCCCTGGTATGGTACGGAAAGGGGGAGAGAGATCAGGTACCGTCCTCTTCATCTGACAGCTGCTCAAGATTACGATGTCCGTCCCAAAATAACCTTTGTATTGCTTTAAAAAGGGACGTTAATTTAATTAAACTAAACTAGTCTTCTGATTGAGCTTCATTATAGGTCACACATCGAGCAAGATAACGAAATACACTTTGTTTTTTGAATGAACTTCAAATGATGATTCTTTATAGAACTTAAATATTTCTTATAGAAATCAAATTTTTATTTCTTTATAAAGAAACTTCATTTTCAGACTTTCTTTAAACACTCATGTTGTCCATTCTGTGTTTCCATCTGAATTGTTAGATTGTTAGAATATTAACTAGGTACTTTACTATATGGTATGAAGCAGTTTATGGAACATAGCACATGAATGAATTATTTAAAAAAATGCATATTGATATGAAAAATTGAAGAATAAAAGCCAGTGGAACGAGATCTTTAACTTGTCGTTTTCATCTTGTCTTGGTTGAAATATTAGTTTTTGATTTATGTATCAAAATTAGATTAAACATAATATATCAATAAATAATGAATGCAAAATGCGTATTCTCTGAGGCAGTCATGTATATTAAAGAATAGTCAAATAGCTTTCTTGCTTATTCACGTGACCTTGGAAAGTACGTTAAATAAAATACACGATCATCATCTATCAAACTAGGAAGAGGGAATTTTTAGTGCCCTGTGACGCTGAGATTTAGTAATATATGTAAAAAGATAAATTTTGGAATTATGAATGTAAATCAAGTCATTCTTTATCTTTCTCCGCTAGTTAATTCCTTCTGATCTTCCTACCTGAAATTTGCAAGATTTGCATTAACTAATTCATTTTGATACGCATATTCTTTTTGGGATGTCGTTTATACATGGAGAATTTATAATTTTAAATTAAGCTTTTACAAAAATTTCTTTCAAAGAAGCAAAAGTGTTCTTCTGTATTTCATTAATACAATTTTAAATGTTCAATCACTTTATTTATTTCATAGGTTTTAAATATTTATCCAAAAAGTATTTTAATCTCAAGTTGTTATTACAAAAAGTACAAATCATATGGCGATTTTTGTGAGTTATATCATGTCTACAATTAAATTAATTATTACTACCATTATAATTAGTCATTATTATTTAAGAACGTAAAGCAATATCTGATATTTTGGGTTAACCACGTGAATATTATCTTTTGAAAGAATTCTTACAATGAAGTGTCCATTGCAATATGAAAATTTCTTTAATTCATCGTGTAGGAGATAAATAAATATGTACAATGAAGGAGATAAAAAGTTACAAAGGTAAGCAAAATTATTATTAAGTCGGATATCATTCTATACATGATTTTTTAATTTAGTACGAACTAAAATAAAGCAAGGATTATTTACAAAAATAAATAAAACTCAGATTTTTGTTGATGTTTTTTGTTTCTTTTTCCAAAACGAGATGAAATATAACATTAAAACATAATTTTGGAGCCACTGACGACTTCAGCGACAATTTTTCACTGAATAATCCTTAATTATTCAAAGTGCGTTACATAGTTGCAAAGATACTCAAAATTATTAAGTCGGATATTATTCTATATATGATTTTTTAATTTAGTTCGAACTAAAATAAAGCAAGGATTATTTACAAAGAAATAAATAAAATTCGGATATTTTTATATTTTTTTTTCAAAAACGAGACGAAATATAACATTAAAACACAATTTTGGACTCACAGACGACTTCAGCAACACTTTTTCACAGAATAATCCTTAATAATCCTAAGTTACGTATATTTTGTAAAAAAAACTCGAGAATAATTAAGAATTATTAATTCAAAAATGAATTATCTAATTATTTCAAAAATGAATTAAATACAATAAAAAAGATACAATTCCTTATGCATATATAGAGATTTTTTGCTTTCTGTTTGATGAGCATATGGTAAAACAAGCAAAGGTTCATTGGGCATAAAAAAGAGACACAAAAAATAACTCATATTCCAACCAGCCGTGATGTTTCAAGTATTTTAATGCACAATTACGACTACCATAACTTTTTGCAACGCTGCCTTCTACTCCTAACGACAAATACTTTATTTTCCTGGTAAAATTAGAGTCGCCGAATTAATAGCCAATTTAGCAAAGCGTGCCATTTTTCGCTCCAAATTTCCCATTTTATGCGCGTCTAATTACAGCGGTGCTTTAAAATTAATTTACAGTTGACTGTTCATTACCTTTATTAGCTCAAAGAAATCATTGTTGATTTTCCTTTTTATGAGAATATAATTAGTCTTTGAATCGTGTTTTTTTTTCTCTTTACTTAAGAGTTTATTCACACGGGCTGGTCGCCAAGAATAAGCGGCAATGTTTATTGAAATTCAGTCTTTAAAACTTAAGTATAAATATGTACAGTAGCGGTATATGTTTACAAAGACATATTGACTTAATTTCTATATCGTGACTAGAAAATCCTATAATAGCTTATGATCTGGAGTCGTTAAAACTGTGGGAAATCGTTTTTACTAGCGTTTTTACATTTTTCAAGACTATATTTCGTCTGCCATAAAAAATGATTCTTGAAAAAAAGTACTGTGCCCTAACTAAAGACAGGAGCTTGTTTCTCGTATAAACATGGCCTTGAGGACCTCTGAATGGTATTAAAAACAATTTTTGCTTTTTAACTGATTCATCTAATTGTTCTCGGTCATCATTTTTATTCAAATGGAACAGTAAGCACAAAATACTTGTTCAAAGAGTAAAAATGATGGCTTATTCTTTTTATTATTAGGTCTTTGATGATCTCTATGTGTGGCCCTTTTATTATTATTCATATGAATAACTTCAAACTAAACGTAATAAGGAAGATAATTAAAAATTTATGAAAGCTTTTACTCGCAATTAGCAATCAAGTTTATGATGCTGTATTTATATTCAAGAATATTAATAAAAGTAGACATTATTTGCTTAATTTTTTTTCCAGAAGTTACTAATGAGGTCTAATATGCTCATTTAAAATACTAAGACTTAAAAAATTTAAATTCCAGATTTTTTAAATAGGCCATTAAACTGAAATTTCCAATTATTTATCATGGGAACACACTTAAAAAGTTTCCTCTTAACTTTTTTGTCACATAGTTTCCTATTAGTGCTAAAGTCAAAAAATGAGACTTTAAATGCTATCAGTGAGTGTGGTCTGTCTTTAGATTGTATTTTCTGATATTTTATTTTTAAAATAAGAGAATTCTTAATGATGATGATAATATGGTGTCCGCTTTTACCACGGAAAGAGGGGTGCAGTAGCTTCTGAGGGTATGAACCCCTGAGCACCAGAGAACAGAAGTCTGACTTCTAGCTAATATGAAGATGACACAAACACACACACTCGCTTGCACAACCCCTTTTTACAGTGGAGAACATTCACACATCTCACAGACAGAACACAGAACAACCATGAACCATGTTGTTCCGGTTCCATGTTCGAACCGGGGCTCGAGCCCGGGACTCCTAGAACAGGAAGAAGACACGTTACCACTGTGCCAGAAAGCCGAAAAGCGAATTTTTGAAGAGGTGAAATGCAAATGCATTATCATTGCATATATCACCATTGAGTGTGGTCCGTTTGTTGAGATTTGGGGATTTGCAACAAGATAACTTTTCTTTCACAATTCTGTCTAGAATGTATTTATATTTCAAGAACAAGTTTAAAGAAACATAAATGGATGTTTTGCTACTGAGAGTTAATCCTCGTTCTGCCTTGATCGATATAATTCGGCAATAGTTTAGATCATCAATAAGCAGCAATTTCCAGTTTTATCTAAGCAGAATAGCAACATTTATTAAATTAAGTTCTTCTGATTTTCCAAAACTAAATAAAAAAAGCCTTATGGTGTTAATCGGGACAGAGAGGATTATTGTTGGATCGAAAGATATCGATAAAATAAAAGTTTGTTTGAGATATGTTTATTTCTTTATAGTTTTTCAGAAAATATTTATGGAATAGATATATAGAAAACTGATTTAATAATTGTAATAATTACAATAAAATATAAATTTTGAATAAATGAACAAATTTTTAAGCCTCATTCATTCATTTCTTTTTTTATTGTTCTTTTATTTTAAAATTCTGAATAGGAGTATTTGATTATCAGCTCTGGCACTCATGTAAATTAAAATATATTCCACCATTGATAGGCATCTCCGGACTTGGAATTATGCTTTAAAAAAACTTGTTTTAATATCAGTTTAAAGCTTTCAAACAAGTTTATATCTTTAATTCTTTTCTATGCCACTTGTTTTTTTTTTTTGTTTAAAAATATGTAATCTTGTTATTTAACTTGTGTGGGCTTTTAATGACGAGACATTATTTTGATGTTTAACAAAACTAAACTATTGATTAATTGCTTACTTTTGTTGAATTCTGTATCAAGATGAGTAGAACTATCTGATAGACGATTGGGGAAAATTAATTTTGGTATTTCCTAAAATAACAATAAATTATGGAAAACAATTCCATAATTTATTTCTAAAATTAATTATGGAATATCAAAATTCTATAACTGAGTGGAATAAAAAAGCACGTTTTAAAACTCAGTATAGATTTTTTTACGCATTATCAAAGTATTAATTTCTAATAAATGTTATAAAAGATTCCCTCTCAAAAAGGTTATAAATGGCATAAAGAATAATATTTGATACTGTTTCAAATGATAAATACTGTTAAGATTTTTTTTTTTGCATTTTCTTATTTTATTGATTAAAATTAATGAAATATTTTCTAACCTGTTAAATTTAAAAAAGGCCCTTTCATCTATAACTCAAACGACCGAGTTATACATATATTTGAATATCATTGAATGCGGGGACTTTTGATCATATCAACGGCTACCTAAAGGAACATAATTTAATCAATCAACAGATTCCGTTTCTTTGATGACATTTGATGTTAATACAGTTTTTTTCAAATATTAATTTATTAGTTTCTATTAATCAATTGAAAACTAACTTTCTAGCCACCAGTATTCATCCCCCCCAGCCAAATAAGGAAGGAATTCAGTTTGTTTTTTCTCCACGCTAATAAGGTTAGGCTTAACATGTGTTCAGTCTGTTATTTTAAACGATTCTGATTATTTTACTAATGTTTTACGTATTTAAAATTAAACATTGTTAATTAATCGATTTTTCGGATTCATTTTGAAGTCCCTTCGAAAAAAATAATACAGAAAAAAGAAAATTACAAATTTATAATCTGTATTGGGTTAACCCAACTGAACCCATAAAATATTGCCTCAATTGGCGTTGAAAATTCATGAATGATTTTGTTTTGGCGGTATAATTTTTTGATAAACTATTCCCATTAATTGTAATTATTTAATGAAAAGTAATTAAAATAAAAATGTTCTTTGTTGACTTAAGTAGGAATATACTTTATCTTTTTTATATATTACTTGTTTTGTTTAAAATACTAGAAACTATTTTATTTAATATGATTAATCCGAACCGCATTAAAAATTCAGCTTTCGTAAAATTTTCAGAAGTACATTTATTGACTGAAACAATATAAAATATATTATTTTACATCATTTAGAGCCTTTTTTTCCTTTTTGAGCTCTATACTTTTCCCTAATGGTTTAAAAATTAAGTATTGGTCTTCAATTTGAGTGGATATTATGTAAAATACTGTTGTAATGCAGACATCATCTAGCTGTATTGCCAATAACGGGAATCACCATTAAATAGCCTTTTTACCAAAATGTGACGAATTCCATCAACTGAAATTTACTAAATGATGAAATCTACTTTGTCATCCTATAATAAAATCTAAATGCACAATATTGTCTTTCTTTTACGGTAAATTCCCTTTTATCATACGCAAGTACATATAAAATTGAACTAAAAGTACCGAAATCCTTATCTATCAATTTTCCGAGGATGAACACATTAGAGCATGTTAGCACTTTAAGGCCTTTTTTTTAAAATATCAATCGCAAAGAACTGTTATCAATCAGTTTGCGAACGCACGCAATTTCTGTACGTCCAAAAACTGTGAACAACCCCTATTCTATTAAGGCGGAATACATACTAAACTTGGACTATCAGTGATCTTGGAACTGTCTATATATTATTTTTCCCGAAAACAGTTAAAAAACCATTTCAGACGTGTGCATGGCACGCAAATCCATTGTTAGCCATTAGCCGGAACAATACACCAACTTCAAAAGAGCCATATTTTTTTTTCTTTTTTCTTTTTCTCTCAGCTGCAAACAGAATTGCCTTACAAATTGCAACAAGGGGGTTTGTAGCCAACTATTAAGAAGGACAAAATTGTCATTTTGGTGCCTAGAACAAGGATTGGCCTCTAACTATTAAGGTAGAGCAGGACATGGAGTGTGTGTTCCGTAGATTGTGGAAGTAGACATCCTTTTAGACCTGATCAAATTACAGTGATTATGCGGTCGGCAGAATCACCGAGATGGGTTGAATGAAGTGCTGATTTTGCTCGAGTTCAGTATCTGTTTTCGCTTAAAATGTATTCTTTGGCGAGTTCAATCGTGGAAATGATGTTTAAATATTTTAGAGATATTGAATAAGATTGGTTTTTTAGAAGAAGAAAAAAGAAGAGAAAATGATGAGATACTAGATGGTTCAAAGTTTCAGAGGGGTTGAATAAGTATAGTTTTTGAAAAGAAGATACTTTTTTTTGAGAAGCTTATACTTTCACTCTTTATAATTCATAAAAAGTATAATTTTAAAAAAGAAAAGAAGGAGTGTAATGAGGAAAAAGAAAAATAATGAGTAAAAGGAAAGAGATAAACATGTAAAAGAAAATGAGGAGAGTAATAAGGAAAAAAAAAAGAAGGTGAGTAATGAGATTCTCATCATTTCAGTATAATAAAAAAATATTGAGAGTTGAAGCCTTTCTGAATGGAAAAAAAATAAGAATCAACCCTCTTGTAAATAAAACATGGAAGTAATTAAATTCAAATAACTCATTTTATTTTAAAATTTATTCTTATCATTATGTCAGAGCATGATATTGTTTTTGGGATAAGGTTTTGGGCGTCAACAAATATCCGTAGGCAAAAAATAAAACTTCGTAGGAGAAAAAAAAATTTATTAGCTGCACGAGTATCTCAAAAAATCAGCCTTTAATAACGCGTTGCCATAGCATTTACAAAAGCTCCGATTAAAAAAAATAAGTTAATGACTACAGCTAATAAAATCTAGAAAAATGTCATTTTGAGCACGTGGTTATATGAAATGAAATAAATAGGAAATGTGATATTTTTTTTAAACAATAAATGCGAGACAAGATCTTTTGGATCGTTTGCAATACTATAGTGACTCATTCAATGAAACAATTAAAATAAATACAAATATAGTTTAACTTGCACGAGCACGTGGTGCTCGGCTGTTCAAAAAATGATGCTCTGACATGATGTTTTTGTGAGATAATATGCTTCAAAATTATTGAGAAAATCATTACAATATTGATATATTTTAAATTTTAAAAAATGTGAATAACTTTTTTTAATTTTCTACCCCTCACCCACAAGTAATTTCAGATCAAATTCGGCAGCTTCAGCAATATCCCTTGTAGAAATTGTTTCGAACAATCTTTTCGTCAGGTACGTCGCATGATGTAATTTGTAAAAAAAATTGCTAAAACTTAATTTTATAATAAATAAAATTACTAGCTGTTCTTCAGACTATTTCTTTACTCATTTGTATTGTTAAAAAAAGGATATTGAATCAATTCATTCTATTAAAAATCATATTTTGAACCCTGTTTTGTAACATAGTGCTACAAAATTTTGCACTCGCAAAGAAAAATTTGTTTTTTTTTTCAATAAATTTTTACAGATAAAACACTTATTTTTTCATATTATACATATAACTTATATATACTATGCATACATTATAAGTTTCCAGTTTGATTAATATTTTATTTTTACCTTTTCTTCTAACTGATTTAAATAGAAAAATAAACAAGTAATTTAATAATCAATTAAAATTTTCTAGAATTATATTGCATTTTTTTTTCTTTAGTGGATGTTTGATAATTTTCGCAATACTAAGGGCCTTTTTATTTTATTACTTTGTTCTTTTTTAGTAAAGAACATAATCAAAAGAAATTGAATAAAATTTCTGCATCATAATTCCATTTCATTCTCAAAACATTTTTTTCCTTCTGTTTTTACTACTAATGGCCCTTGACATGGACAAGAACGCTGACAACAATCAACGATTTTAAACCGAATGAGCGTCTCTTGACTCTTCTAACGCCAACTAGGGTCAGGTGTACGCAACTTCAAGCTTCATATTCACTTGCACACCCTTTTTTTACAGGTTGGCACATTCATATATCTCACAGATAGTACACAGAAAAGCTGCCATGCCGAAACCGGGACACGAACCCTGGAAGCCTAAACCATAGGGAAGACGCACTACACCTAAACCAGAACGCCGACAAAATAACTTCTAAAATATATCTGTTGGCTTCCAGACTTGATCTGACGACCACCATATTGCAAAAAAAAAAAAAAAATATGTTACTCTATCCTTTAGGCCACAGATCGTTTTTCTTCTTCTCTTCTTTTTTTTTTTTTTTTTTTTGAAAAATACTTATTAAAATCAAACATGTAAGAAACGAAATATTTTTCTTTTTGATTTCGACGTAATGAATACTATAATTGCTAGACTGATATTATTAAAACCGTTTATTTAATTGTTTTTTTATGAAGGTGTGATATAAGATCAACATATGTAATTGTTCTGAGCTAATACCTAACTAAAAACACTGAATTACAACAACAAAAAAATATTTCTACGTATTGACTTTGATTATTATTTTATTTTTATTTTTTATCATCAAAAAATAAATAGCATTCGCAAAAAAAATGAGCGTCTTGAAAAAAGAGAAAGACAGAGAGAGAGAGAGGAATTGTAATCACAATATTTTAAAAATTTCGTGTTGATTAATATTTATCATTTTGAAATATTTCGATAAGCAATAAACTTCCTCTTGAAAAACAGAGATTCTTTTTTCTATTTTTTTCTTCATAACACAGCACTTTCGTAAATGTATTCTTCATAAACTTTTTTGCGTAAACACGGCTCGATTTATGATCGATCTATATCGCTCACACAATTTCATCGGAGCATATCACAGACCACACAGCTAGAGGAGGTCATCACTCCCGTGTAATGTCACTTGTCAGTCATCGCAACTTTCAATGTGAGACTGGCGATTAAATACAACCACGCACACACAGCAAGGAGGGGGGAGGGAAGAAGCAGAGCAACCCTCAACTTCAATTCCAGATAGTAGTAAGACTGAAAAGTATACCTTTCAATCGTCAGTACTCAAATGCGGTGTTTACGGGAAAATGCTTATACGTAGGCTTAGCTCTCTTTCTCTCCATTACAACGTGCTTGGATCAGAACAACAGCGTTTGTCAGTTAGAGCGAGTTATCAAAGGTGTTACATGATGCTGGACATTTATAGTGGCTTCTCTTGCAGCTTTTAAAGGGAGAATATGTCGTTTTACGATCGCCTGCTACCGTGGGAAAGAGGTTTTAAAGAGTCATATTTTTCTAATCAATCAAAAGAAATGGCGTGCGAGGAAAAATAAAAGGTTGTTCTTGTTTATATATAGTCTCAACTACTCTTTGACAGTTATCAACTAGCTTCGAAAATTTAACACAGGCCTGTTCTTGAGTAAACATCTTTATGCTATAGTTAGTCGTCTGTTACAGAAGTGAAATTTATTTACATCAGTTTCCTTCACCGAAAGGTGAGAAAGAAACCTCTTCAGTACGTCGTTTCGCCTTGGCTCTGATCCATTTTTATTTATTCCAATGTTAAAAGTTTTAACGTCGCATATATCCGATAGTGCGTCACCTAAAATAACAACGAATGAAGGCAGTCTTGTTAATAAGTCAATAAGTCATATTCTTTAACAATAAATTCATTGACTTAAATTAACATTCGAACAATATGTTGAACGTCAGTTCTCAACTGTAGGAAAATACATGTGCATGGAACTGATCCTGACTCTTTATTTCAATCTTCATAATAGTGAATCAATCAATCACTACTTATGAAAATTCTTAATAGTTATGAAGAAGTTCAATCTTCATAACTATCTTATTAGTGATAGTTAGCCAGTTAAGTATTTTCGACGTTTGTACAATGTACACACATATATATCGATTCAAATTTTGGCGCGGTCGATGCTACTCTTTATCTAATAAAAATGAAATATTCGATTTATTTTTTTAAATTTTTTTTATTTTTTGCAAAATGTACTATGTAAACTATTTGTATTGCATTCGATTTGTATATTTATCAACGCTTGACTTTAAACAGATGAAGCTTGAAGACTTTATAAAATAAATTTCGAAGTTAAATGCCTTAAGTGTCTGTCGTTAATAAGCATTTAAAGTAGAATTTTTTTTTCAAAGAGGAAAAAATGTCATTTTATTATTTCTTTCCAGCTTGAAAAGAGGTTTAAAAGATTCATTTTTTTAAAAAAATACAAAGAAAAATGACCGATTTTTTCTTATTTTTTCAGATCAATGATTTTTTAAGATTAATGATTTTTGGAAAGACAATACTTCTTTTTTAAAGATTAATGATGATACTGGAGACTATAGATATTCATTTTTTTAATTTAAGAAGAAACTTTTATTAAGATGTAGAAGTTGATAATTTTAATTGCAAATATCTCAGAAACTTTTACAGATAATTTCAAGAATCTTTTTCCTACATTCTTATATTGGTACATTGTATATTTTTCTTAATGAATTATTTTTGGAAAATCTCCTTTATTTTTTCAGTTATTTTTCTAACCTCCTTATTTCCCCATCAAGAACCTTATGTAACTAGGCGTCTTTGTAACCCATTAAAACAATTACTCATTGTCTTTGTACTATAGATTCATGTTTCGTCTACGACTATACGAAATGCCGTTTACAGATTAAAGGTCTTAAAAAAGATTTTACCATTCACCCTGAATATATAATTATTCAAGGAGAATTATAAGATTAAAAATCATTTGTTAATCCTTAAATATTTAATCGCTTAAAAACTTGCAATTTAAAAACAGTTTTAAAATGTTTGAATCCTGAAATGAATTTTTATGAATAATTATCTGCTAAAATGGTTTTAAAATTTATTAAAATGTTGATTTATGGAATGGTACATATAGATTAAAGTTGTTAGACTATTTTATTTTAAACGACAACGGCGTAGCATTTCCCCCATTAAACCATCTTAGAATAAAGTATGAATAGATTTTTTATTGAATAATATGAAACAGAATTTAGTGAATAATCACATGCATAGTTAAAACAGTTAAAATTTTGATGAAAATGGAGTATGGAAAAAGAATATCCGATAGTCATAATAATTAAAAGTTATAAAATTTAAAATATTTATTAATAATTAATCATTTTTAATTTAGATTCATAAGTCCGATTATGTTTTTTTATTATTTCAAATTTTATAAGAAATTGTACACAAACAGTATTTTTAAAAATGGTTTTTCTGCTGTTATAAATAATATTTCCCTTTCTTTTTAGTAATTTTTTCATTTCGTGCTTAATTCTTGAATGTAAAAAAGAAAATCACAAATTCTTTGCTATTTCTATTCATTTGAAATTTTGTTCTTTAATTTTATCTTCTAAAAGGTAATATCCTCTAGATGTTGATTTATTAAAGTGGTTTCAACTTGCATTTACATGTAAAAGAAATTATTTCATTTCTCGGGAGTGTAAATCAATTTAAAATATATTTTCAATATTTCAATATATATATATATATATATAGTTTTCTTATTGTTCGATATTGGACTCATAGTAATTTAGTATATCGAAATAAGTATAAAAATATAATAAATAAAAAAACATTATGTTCTAACCCATTAAGAGAACAATGTGTTGAGATTTCAAACTGGTTTAAGAATGTAAGCTTCACTGATTTTTCAATCATTTATTGCATTGTTTCAAAAGTATGAACCATCATTATTCGGAATAATAACCATGTAGTTTTCAAAGACAAAGTTATTTAAGTCCTAATCTAGTCAAAGACTGAAAAATTCCCACTTGTTTTCAGCACTATTCTATCTTTATAAAGAAAGGCAAATATGATGACAAATCTATAAATTTCAATTGTCTTTCGAAAGACATTTGAAGGGCCATTAAAGCTAGAAGCAATTTCATGTGATACCAAAGTTGATAAGCCAGACAGACACACGACGGGGCCGATGTCCTCAACAAGTTTTTTGCACCTCATTGAAGAAAGAGTTCTGTTTCCGGTGACTGTTCGTTTAATATTAGCCCTTAACGATCAAAAATAAGAATCGAAGATAAATAAATGAATAGCTCCTCCCATGACTTAAATGGACCTTTTTAATATGCAGAGACAAAACATTTGAACTAATGACTTTCTCTTTCCACTAATGACTGCTTTCGTCTACTAAAGCAGTGGCAGAATTCGATGTTAGTATTTAAGTAATTGCTATCGATAAATTCCTGAATTTTTTTTATTTTTATGTGCGTAATATAGAGTGTAGAATATATTGTTTTTGAAAGATTAGAATACAAGAATGTGATTAATTTCCGCTCGTTGTATCTGAGTCCAGAATTTTTTTTTTAAAAATTGCACCTGTCTGCTTGTTTGGAAACAACATAATTCAAAAACCTTTAAGCAGCATGGAAATTCGGGTAAGGTCTGAAACAGAATTAGTAGTTTTCTATCAAATTTTGAACTAAATTTATTCCGAGTGCATACAAGCAAAATAACTACAAAACATAGATGTAGATAGTTAAAATTTGGCACACAGTTTATCGTCTAAGATGTAGATCTATATGAAGTTCAGACAAAAATCAATTAAAGAATTTATTATTTATCCATCTATACTTTTTCACACATGTAAACACGGCAACTTGAAAATCGAATAATATCAATAAGCAAATTTGTAGAGTTCTAATAAATTTGTAGATTTCTGTC
>JAOUZG010026641.1:11590776-11630198 GCA_026289955.1 Argiope argentata | reverse complement strand
ACCCTATACAATAAATAGAACAAGAGTGCAAAACTTTGAGAAAAAAACTCCACGTTAATTCTTGTTTTCTGTTTTATCTCATTAAAAAAAGATATTATTAATAAAGTAACCTAAAAAATAGAATTATTTTTTCTGAAAAAACAAAAAGTTATGGATAATTTTTTTTAAAGAACAAAATTTTAGACAAGCCGAAAACTTAAACAAAATAAAAGTCAAACTTTAACTTTTATAAAACCATTTTTTAAGAACATACTAAATAAATGAACAATTATTATTTCCTATACCTACGAAATTTAAAAAAATAAGGAGAATTAATTCAGTATATTTGTTTATTTAAATCTAGTAGGTCGATTTACTTCAACTATTTGTTTAATATCAAAGCACTAACACCTGCAATTTAAACAATGTAGTGCACATTCATTGATTTTTGGTATTACAAAAATTAGTAGCTAACAGTTTAGTAGCTTTTTCTTCAACATGCATTTAGAATAAAATTGCGTAAGATAATTTAAAATTCTGTCAATATATTTTCACTGAATATATCTTTAACTATGTAAAGCATTATTTTCTTTTAAGTTGCTGGCTAATAATAAAATAATGTCGTTCTTAATGCTTTCAATGTTAGTACAATGGAATGAAAATAGTTATATATTGCTTTTATTGATAATGTATAAACTTTTTAAAATATGGATTCGATATTCTTTAAAAGGCTTTTCATTTCAATTTAGACTGATCCTTAATCTTTTCATTTAATGCGCGTTTCATTATATGATAAAAAAGTAATAAAAGGATAATTCCGTAGTTAAGGCTTTAAAAGATGATATAGCAAAATTATATATGATGCATAAAAGTTTTAAATTATGTATTAAATATTCAAAAGAGCAGCATAACCAATTATAAGTGTTCTTATGACTTTTATTGAGGGAAGATATTTAAGAAATTTTGCACGTCAATGTAAATTAAAATAACGTTTAAAATTTACTTTGAAGTTAATTCTGTTCAAATGTTTCACCTGATTTTGAATAGAAAATTATTATATTCAGGACTTTTTAATAGGCTGTTTATTTGGATTTGACCCCCTACCATTCCCAACATTGTCAAATTGATAGTTCAAAATTTGTCGGGATGTGTTTTTTCCATTTGATGTTTTTGTTTTACATCTTATTCATAAAAGTATACAGATAATTCTACTCAAATACTCCAACTGGTTTTGAATAGGACATTATTATATTCAGGACATTTTAATAGGACGTTTTCTTGGATGGGACCCCCTACCATTCTCTATTTTGTCAAATTGATAGTTCACAATTTGTATGGATGTGTTTCTTTCCGTTTGATGTTTTTATTTTACATCTTATTCATAAAAGTATACAGATAATTCTACTCAAATACACCGACTGATTTTGAATAGAAAATTATTATATTCAGAACATTTTATTTGGGTGTTTTCTTGGATGGAACCTTTTAACACTCTCTAAATTGTCAAATTGATAGCTCACAATTTGTAGGCATGTGTTTTTTTCCAATTGATGTTTTTGCTTTGCATTGTATTCATAAAATATACACATAAAAATTTCACTCACTTTTCTAATAAGTATTTATTTTAATATTAAACAAAAGTTATAGAAAACATAATTACAATGGCATTAAAGAAAAAGAAGTTCACAATGTGCAATGTCTTATTAGTACTGTACAATCTACTCTCCTGAACAGGAGAAGGAAATAAGTGAAGGCATTTTTAGATTCCCATTCTATCAAAATTATTCAAATTCTAAAGAGTACTTAAACACTGTTTTTAAAAATAATACATTTATGTATATATAATAAATATTAAACCTTTAGTGCAAACAATTAAAATTAATAGCTTTTATTTAGAACAAAAAATCATCATTATTTTGAAATTCAGAATGCAAAAATAAGAATTGTATGTGTTTTATTTCTATAAGTTGTTTTAATCTTATAAATATAAATAACTTTCGTAGGGAAATACATGAATAAGAAAACTGAATAAAAAATGGGAAAAAATCAAATGAAAATTTGTATTGAATTGACTCTGTAAATTCCTTATGCAGCAAACTTTCAGTAGAAAATGTTGAATCTGTGACTATATTTCCGGTGTAAAACAACGAAATATTTTTGATAAAATTTTATGTTTTAAAGGAGAAATCAGTTGCAGAATGAAGTCAATTTAAGAACACGTGATAAGTCTGAAATGCGTAGAAGCTAATTTAATGTTGAAATACATTGCGCATCGTGGATCTCATAAAAAGACTGATGTCGCATCCAACCTAATGTGATATATTTAAGAAGGCATGCGCAGTGGTGTTATATTTATTATTGTGATAATACTCCAAATGACTTCATTATCTTTATTATTATAAATTCTGCCATAATAGCAATTATTATTTGTTAATTTAATATTATTTATTTATCATGTCTTTTGTTGCTTCAGCTCTTTTTTTTTTTTTTTCAAAATAAGTGAACTAATGTTTTCTTCTACAAATGTTGCTTGAATCGCTGTAATTCCGATAAAATTTAAGATATTACTACAAACTGTTGTAATAATAAATTTGACCTTATTTAAAAGAATTTTCAACATGAATTGGGCCTTTTAGTTGCATTAATGTTGTCACATTTTGAAATTTAATCTTGAAAAAACCAAACTTACTATTATCTTTAAATTATTTATTTCATCAATTGTGCCAAGCTGTATACCATTTGTTAAAATTTAATAATTGATTTTTTGGATTAACCGTCAATTATAATCATAAATTTATTTCAATTGAACAATACAAAAAATCTTATTTTTACTTTTTGTGCTACTTCATCCGCTTTTCGATACAGCCGGAAACTTTTATGTAAATCCCTATAATTTAATTTAAAAATAGTTACAAAAAGCCTTTATTTTATAGTAACTAAAATGAAGAAATGAATTACTGCATAAGTAAAATCCGAATCAATTCATAGGTCTAGTTGAATTTTGAAATATGTTTAATATTTTATTGAAGGAAAATAAAATACGACGTCACACTTTGAGACAAGAAAACGATCAATTAATTATAAAATAATTTTCGATATTATCGTTATTGCTGTCATGATATTGTGACGCCACTTAATTCTTTGAAGATATCGTCAGTTTCATACTGACAAATATGCAATGATCATTTAATTTAAATCAATAAATTTCATTGGGCTTAATTAAATGATCTCTCTTATTTCGATTTCAGGTAATTCATATTTAATTTTAAATACTTAAAAATTATTAATTATTATTACCATATTAAGAATAAAAAATAAAATGAATTAATACAAAAAATCATATTTCAAGTTCTTTATATACAGAAATAATTTCAAATATTTCGCTGATTTAAAAATATTTACTGAAAAAAAAACAGAAATTGATTTTCTAATAAAAAATAATTATGCACTTTTACATCTCGATACATTAATCTTCTCACAATAGTCTTTAAATAGGAATTATACTTCAATATTCACAGCAGTTATTGCTATTTATCAACTTTTTTTACTTTGCACTTCTCTCTCTGTATCAGTTACAAAAAGTCTACTATTGTTGTCATCAAACTATTATTATTGCTGAAATTGGGACAAATAGGTCCAGTGCCATTTTGGCCCTGGCCAGAGATCACAATCTTTCATTTATCGTCTTTCGACTCAGCATATAGGCGAAGACAAGGAATGTGGTGGTCCCAGAAAAGAAGGTCTGTCCACCCCGGATTGGTGGTGACCTGCCGCCGCAGCTGCAGCTGCATGGGCGGCTGCCGCGCTCTCAGTCGCCCATGGTTGTAAAGTCTGTAGCGCATGTAATGATGCGTTGCTGATGCACAAAGGATCCCTGGTCTGGTCGTAAATCGATTTCGACACCACTTCCGCTTGGAGAGACATCATAAGCCTATTTGCTGCTTGCCTTTCGGCTTCTCGTTCCTCAGCCGTTTGTCTCCTGTGAAGAAAAATTAAAATTTCATAAATAAAAATGCAGATGATATCTTTGGAATTCAATGTAGGTTTTAATTTCTAATTTTTAGCTCAGTTATGTTAAGTTCAAGTTCTATTTTTTAAATCATTTCATTAAGAAACAATAAAATCAGAAAAATTTTGACAGTAAGATCTAAGTTTTTATTCCAATTAGCTAAATTTAGAATTACAAGTAACATACACGACCCGACGGAAAGAAATGGTTTTTAACTTCATTGCAGTTTGAATAAATTACTGTACAGATGATTTGCTAGAAAAACAGTTTTGGTGGAATTGATGAAGATTTTAGCTACCACATTTTAAATAAGCATTATTAAGAAACAATAAAATCAGAAAAATCTTTACAATAACATCTAACTTTTTATTGCAATTAGTTAACTTTAGAATAACAAGTATTATACACGACCCGACAGACAGAAATGGTTTTTAACTTTATTACAGTTTCAATTAAAACTGTACAAATAATTTGCTAGTAAAAGAGTTTTGGTGGAATTAATGAAAATTTTAGCTACCACATTTGAAATAAGCATGTAAAGTTAAATTAATTAAATCTATAAACTATTGATTAACCATTTTTAAAATTATTTCATTAAGAAACAATAAAATCAGAAAAATCTTTCCAATAACATTTAACGTCTTTATCGCAATCAGTTAACTTTAGAATAACAAGTAACAAACATGACCCGACGGACAGAAATGGTTTTTATCTTTATTACAGTTCCAAATAAAACTGTACGAATAATTTGGTGTGTAAAAATGATTTGGTGGAATTAATGAAAATTTTAGCTACCACATTTGAAATAAGCATGTAAAATTAAATTAATTAAAGCTATAAATTATTGATTAACCATTTTTTAAATTATTTCATTAAGAAACAATAAAATCAGAAAAATCTTTACAATAAGATCTAAGTTTTTATCGAAATCGGTTAACTTTAGAATAACAAGTAACATACACAACCTGACGGAGAGAAGGGGTTTTTAACTTTATCACAGTTCCAAATAAAACTGTGGAATAATTTAATGAAAATTAAAGATTTTAGCTAGCACATTTGAAAGAACCATGTAAAATTAAATTAATTAAAACTATAAACTATTGATGAACTATTTTCAAAATTATTTCATTAAGAAACAATAAAATCAGAAAAATCTTTATAATAAGATCTAAGTTCTCATCGCTATCAGTTAACTTTAGAATAACAAGTAACATACACGACCCGATGGACAGAAATGATTTTTAAATTTATTACAGTTTTAATTAAAACTATGCAAATAATTTGCTAGAAAAAGTTTTTTGGTGGAATTAATGAAGATTTTAGCTACCACATTTGAAATAAGCATGTAAAGTTAAATTAATTAAAGCTATAAACTATTGATTAAACTATTTTTTAAAATTATTTAGTCAGAAAACAATTAATTTAATTAAATTAACAATAAGATCGAAGTTTTAAGATAATTAGTTAATTTTCAATGCTAAATGTCAAGCATTTCTTAAAAGACAGAAACATTTTTAATTTTATTACAGTTTTAATTAAGATTATGCATCTAAACAAACAAAATAATTCTGTTCTAATCAATGAAGATTTCAGTTTTCAAGTTCGAAATTAGCATGGTTTCCATTTTTAAAATCATTTCATTTGAAAACAAAACAAACAGGAGTATTTACAATAAATCGATGTTTTAAATAACAAGTAAGCATTTAGTATTAAGTGACGTATATTAAATGAAGAACTGAAACCTTTTTTTTTTAGCCCTATTACAGTTTCAGTTAAGACAAAATTGACAAAAAAGGTTTTGGAGCATTTAGGGTTAGTTCAAAATAAGTGTGTCTTCGATTTTTAGCCCATTTAAAATAAAAATATTCATACAAAAAATATTTTTTCCCTTCATAATTAAGATTGTTTAAATTAAGATAATATAACTAAATAGATTAACGAATTTTTTTAAAGATACAGTCTTCTCTTAATTATTGTTGAAATCATGACAGTATAGCTAAAATGATAAATGAAATCTTAAGAAATCAATAAAGATTTCAGCTTTCAAGTGTGAAATAAACTGCATTATATTTTTAATATTAATAAAACAATGAAATCAAGGATGTTATACTATAAAATAGAAGTTTTAAAATAGTTACTTTATTTTAAATCCAAATTCTCATACAGAAATTGAAAAAAAACATAACGGTTTTTCTCTTTAAATTATTTCTAATTTTTAAAATGTTACTTAATTTTAAATATTACAAATAAATTAAAGTCGTTACTTCGTTTTAAGAACAGCGATCGAATTGGAGTAGTTAATCTGCTTTGATCACAAAGCATACATTGGCTTAAGAACAGGAACATAATTTTTATGAATACTTTCACCAGTTTGAGTATTGTACATAAGTAATCGGAGAACTATACTAGGATTAAACTTACCAATGATAGAACAAAATTTAGATTCTTATTATTTAAAACATTTATCAATATATTTTGTTAGAATAATTAGAGCAGCTTTTTAATAGAAATGGAGCAATTATTATAAAAAATCCCGAAAACAAGAGATTAAGATTATTATCTGATTATTTTATAAATTCCTTCAAACTATGTAACAAAATATTGATAATTGTTTTCATGAAATTATTTTTAAATGATCAGGATAATCAAATATTTACTAATAGGATATGTTTATAGATCTTTATACTAGATATATCTTTATACTTTATACTGGTAGTTGGCTTCCGTGGAGAGAATTTTGTTACATAAGCCAGCTACAAGATAATTAATAAGATCTTTTTTTAGAACGCACACATTTTTTATGGTTTGTGATGATAATTTTGCCCTAGAATTAGTTAGTTTTTAATAATATAAAGTGATTAAATCAAATTGTCATTTTAGGCCAGATTTCTGAAAATTGCCGTTGCAGTCAACGTGTTAAAAAAGGAAATTATAGAAAAAAAATTTATAAGAAAACTCATGAAATAACATGGGTAACTTTATATTATAATCTATAGGCAAAAAGTATCAAAACGTACAAATAAAATTATATCCTATTCAAAATTAGCGTTCTTGAAAATTCATATATTTTTAATACAGATGCAAAACAATCAATTTCAGGTAATTGAAGTAATACGTATTTCTATGCAATAAAATTCAGAATACTTTATTGATGATCATATGATCAATTATCACATTTATTGTTCTCTATTACAACATAAAATATACACTACGCGCTTTCTCTAAAAAAAGTTTCAACATTTAGTAACAAAAAATACATTAATGTATATCCTAATTAATAGTCGGTAGCAATAAAAAAATTGGTTACCGAAATCCTAATAAAACGCAATCAAAAAAACAAATAGAGCTTTTCAGTCGAGTATTACTACATTTCAGACTATTCAGCACAAACTTCCTTTGTTCCAAACGATTTTTATGGAGCTGGATTTGAACTTTTTATAACTCTATTTTAAGTGTCGCAAGATACATTACTAATAGGTGGGCTTTTTACATAAAAAGGTAGATAGTTTGGTAACGAAGCATGTAATTGGGCTATTACATGTGAATATAAAGTTATGACATTTAATTGGCTTTTACTGCAGTCGGTACTTCTTTTTATTTCCTCCATTGGAAACTAGTCATTATTTATCTTCGTTGAAGAATCCATGTAAGAGGGAAACGTGAATGGATACATTTACTGCTGCCCATTTTTATTTATTTACTTTTTTGGCCATAAAAATGTGAGTTTTTATATTTCTAATAGCCCTAATCAAGTTCCATGGACCGCTATTGAAAGAATTTTTTTCATGCCTGAAATTAAATTATTGGAATTAGGAACTTAAGTTGAATATTGTTTTAATCTCACAAAATCAGTTATTTTGTTGTTGTTACTAATGGCACTTGCCATGAACAAGCTCACTGACGGCAGTCAGTGATTTTATGCCGAATGGGCGTCTCTTGTTTTTGAAGCAGCGCCAACTAGTGTCAAGAGTACGATATAGCTACACACTCATCACATCCCCTTGCACAGCCCCTTTTTACAGGGAAGACGTTCGTACACTTCATAGATATTGTACAAACAAACAACCATGCCCTAACCGGGATTCTGGCACGTGGAGGGCATGCTACCTCTTTGCCAGAAGGCAGGTCAAAATCCGTAATAAACATATCTAATCATAACAGAGTATCTAATAAATCCATTGTTAATGAAGTTTTATGTATAATGCACCTTCATTGTAAGAAAGTAAATTACAAAGAAAAGAAAAAAGAAAGAAAGAAAGTAATATTTCTAACCAGTTTTCTTTTTTTTCCCAAGTAACACTACTCTTAAATACAATTTAATTATGTATTTTAAAAATTACTCATACATAAGTTTAAAATATTTTATCAATTGTATTTAAATACATATGTCCATTGTAATAACTCAGTGATTGATTTCTAAAGTATTTCGGAAAGGATATACTTCCATCCCGGAAATTTTTCAAAATGATGCAAAAAGTTATTTTTATACTATATGAGGTAATGAACTTAATACTAAAAATTACTAATTCTAAATACTTATATCGTAATCCGTTCTAAATAATCCTATTTAGCAAAAAAAAATGACAGAAACTTTTTAAAGAAATTTCTAATACTCATCGACTTATAATGCATACAAGTGCAAAATGTTGGAAATGCTGTAATGCGAACAAATCCCCAAATGTATACTTCTGGAATGCGTTTTGAAACTTATCTGATCGATAAACTGACCGAATTATGAGGAGTATTTCTCTGAATTTCACTAACAGGGTAGACTAACAAGATTGACTAACAGGGTAGCTGGAATGTATAAAAATTTAAAATTACTAGTTTTGTTTAGAAATAAATTTATTAACTCAGGCAAGATCAATTTATTAAGTCAAACATGTGCATCTCAAATTTTCAGAAATTTTCTTTTGCTACCAATTATTAATAAACACATTGTATATTTTATAAAAAATTGATTAATTATAAATGAGAAAACTTAAATTAACTTTTCGATTTGTACTTTTTAAAGCTATATTATTTTTTGAGAGCTAGTTTCGTACAGTTTAATCTTTTTTTTTTCAACATTCAGTTTTATGAGAAATATTTCATACACACAAAAGAAATTAGAAATGTATTTTAAAACATGTGTTGCATACACATATGCTTTATATCCATTTCGAGTTGCATATTTTTACATATACTTTTATAACATGAAGAATTTTCCAATTTTATTTTCCCAATTCATTTCATTTTATACAAAATGCAATTCCATTTTCTAAATGTCTCATATTAAATAGATTTATTTGGCTATATATAAATTTGTTCTAGGTTTTTCAGAAGGAATTATATACAAAAGTAATAATGTTTTTAGAAAAAGAAGTTTTTATAGTTATAAATAGTTGAATTTCATTTATTTATTTACTTTTTATTATGGAAATTGCTTCGAAAATCTTTTGAAGTCCTATTTTTTATGAAATAACAATAAATACTTACCGAAACTTTAAAGTTTGGATTTGTACCAAAAGAGCAACCTCCCGATAAATTATGGCATTATTTTTTATTATTTTATTTTATAAATTTCTTCCGTAACGACTAAAAGATACCAAACGTATCTAAAATTCTATTTTTTTTTGCTCAAAAATGGATTGAAACTTCACATAATCGAGCAATATTTCCACCAATAGTTTGCAGAAATTGAAGCACGAAAACATTGAAGAACCGTGGCAAACAAGTAATAACGTTGATCCATAAAATTCCTTACATCGGCATTGTTGTGGGACATATAACAAAGTGAATTCAGGCCATAGAAATCTGCCTTTTGGCTATGACGTAATGACCGCACCGAAACGGGCATTTGATGGCTATGTGATCATATGGAATGTAGTTAGGATAAATATTTGAAAGATCCATTTTGGGAAACACTCTTACATTTCGAATCATATCCCCTGCTTCTGACTGTTTGGGGATGGATTGATATTTGCAAATAGTCTACGTGGGAAGGTCTTTTCCTTATATTTGGAATGCTCGGTTCTTCTTATGTGCGGCGCTATATTATTTCTAAGGTTGTCGTAAAAATGTGGAAATGCGTTTTTATTTCATGATTTCTTGCAGCTAGCTAGTGTTGTATCGATCGTTGGGGTAGGACTATTTGAGAGGCATTTCTAGGATCGCAATTCTCAAGACGAGATAGCTATAGAATGTTACTGTTTCCAGGGGGAATTTTGTTGTTAAATTGGGTGAATGTGGAACATTTTCAAGGTTTTTGAAAGAAAAAAGTGTAGTAAAACCTATACCTTTTACAATTTATAATGTTTCATATTACTAAAAACAACTAATTCGATGAAACGTATAGTCAGTACCAAAAACTATTAACCACTTGACATACGAATTTATTTAGCTTTCTAATGAGATAACTCATCCTATTTTGGTAATTTTTTGTTAATTTGATTTTTTTAAATAATATATGGAGTATTTGGGATACCAAATCGTTTCATATTGATTTGTTTCGTATTTAAATACTTAATTCTGTGGCTTAGTTGCAGACTTGAAAATAAAAATTCAGTAATTCGATGCGCGTGTCAGATACGTCATTGTATGCGAAGTGGTTAAATAAATTTTGTTTCTACTTTTACAAATTAAGTGAGAATCTGTGAATCTTCATTGGAAATTTTAAAACTCACAGACCATTTGCACGAAATAAAATGTGGAATGAAACAATTATTAATAATAAAATAATGCAAAAATAATATTTTTTTTGCAAAAACAATTTATGTTTGGTTTAGAGTCGAATATAATTGAAACTATATTCAATTTCTTATGTGGTTGTTGCTGTTACTTGTGGCAATTGCCATGGACAAGCTGATACAGCGGCAGATTTAAGCCGAAAGGAGCGTCTCTTACTTTCGAAGTAGAGCCAACTAGGGCCAAGAGTACGTCTTAGCTACACACTCACCACATTTGCTTGCACAGCCCCTTTTTACAGGGGGTCCCATTCACACATCTCACAGATAGAACACAGTAGAACAACCCGAACCCGGGAGTCCCAAAACACGAGAAAGATGCGCTATCTCTGTGCCAGAAAACTGGCTCAATTTTTTTTAAAATTATGTATGTTAGAAATTGTATATAGCTTTCTTATGTAAGTTATGAAGAGTTGTCAGTATTATACTATTAATCCACAAATCGCTGGTTGGTTAAAGTTATTTCAAAAGTTCTAATCTCAGTCCAAATCATGGTCCGTTGAACGAATTAACATATATTTTACACGTATTTTGTATGCATTTGAGATTTTTCATGATATAGAAATAAAATTAGAAATTATTTTGTTTTTATTTATAGAATTGTTTGGTAGTTCAAATTATAATTTACAGGTAAGCTTAACAAATTCCGGTTCTCACTGCATAAGATAAAGATATTTTGCGACAAAATATTATTTAAATAATATTTTAAGTATATAATTGCTGTGATTTTTTACACCTTAAGAAACTTTATAAAAAATGAAATAAATCAATTTCATATGGAAACATCATTATTATCAAATGTTGCATATTCATAGACAAAACGAACTAGTACTATCTGCACGAGCATCTCAAAAAATCAACGCTTAATAACGTGTTGCCATTGCATTTACAAAAGCTTTGATTTTAAAAAAATTATAGACTTCAGCAAATAAAACCGAAAAAAAATGTCATTTTGAGCACGTGATTAGATGAAATGAGATATATAGTAATTGTGATATTTTTTATAAACAATCAATGCGAGACAAAGTTTTTTAGATCGTTTGCAATACTTAAGTGACTCATTCGATTAAACAATTAAAATGGATAAAAATATAATTTCACTTGCACGATCACGGGATGCTTGGTCATTCAAGAAATAATGTTCTGACATGATGCATTAAAATAGTCAAAGCAAATTTCATTTTAATCTTTATTTTTTAAATATTCCTGCGAACTTTTTATGATGTCCTTTTTTTGTGTGTGAATTTTGTTGAATTCAGATCCAGAAATAATTTCTAAGTAAAACTAGGAATTTAAAACAAGCTTAAATGGTTAAGAGGTTGCAGATTAAAATGCAAAATTTCTACTATTACTTTCAGGTATGGTTTTTATTTCTCGCAGAATAATTTTAGATTTTAGAGATTCTCGCAATCCCATTCTGACAGCTACCACGTTCACGAAATTTAACAGTCCCTCTATTCCTATCTCACATTCCACATAGTTTGCCATTCCTTAAGAGCATAAAAAACTTCCCTCCAAAATTCTAGTGCATTATCAAATATTATATTAAAATATACTATAGCAATTTCAGATTACAGTACCAAAATGCTTATAAATAATACGTTTGAGCAATAATTTGTTTTGAACCTAAACTGCGCTTCGGCACTTTGCCGAGTTTCGTGAGATCCAGTTCCCAGCATGCTTAATTGCTGAGCTATTAGCACAAATCATACATATCTACCGTTGCATCAGGTGAACAAGATTAGTACTTTTTCCAAAAATTACATTGTTTTGCTGGAATTACAGAGCATTTACGAAATCGATTGATGATTTCGAGTCCTCCAACAGCCATGTAATATAGGTGCTTGATTGACAACATTGCTAGACTATCAGCAATTTATGCAGTCCCGAGGCTAGCAAAAGGTGAATAAGAAACAGATATCATTTACCAGCTGAGACTTAATAGCCAGAGCGTACAGAAATGCCGAGACCTAAATGATGTTGCCAATCTACATCATCAGGTAGATACAACTATAAAAATCCTAATGAAATGGTAATAACTTGGTTTGGAGAGCTACTGTGCCCGCATGTCTCGGTGTCTGTTGCCAGTCTCGGCTGTGTCTGGAGGCAATTGTTGAAATGAAGAAAACATTGGCGAATTCGTTGATGCATGGAGACTTCTGAAGAGATAAGCGTCATGTCGTACATTTTGAATGAGGCAGATGGGATGATGGTGAAAATAACACGCAGCGATACGAAGTAAAAAAAATTTCGATCGTCTTGCGGGATAAGAATTTTTACGCTCGCTGGTAAGCTCTATAAATGCTACTGGATTCTTCGATTGCTAAGAGCTGTGAAATTACGCAAGTACAGATAAAATAACAAGCTGCAGCTTATCTATTGAGAATCTGTCTGAAATGCACAAAACTGAAAGAAATAAAAAGCCAAAGAGAAATTGCTGAAGAATTCTGAAATAGATACAGAAATCTTTTCAGAAATAAATCTAAACGAGTCCCTTTATTATAACTGGACAGTTAAAATATATTCCAAAGAGGGGGGTTGATGAGTTATCAGTAAGGAGATCACTTTACAGATGTTTATTAAGAGCTCTTATTTCGTTTTGTTATGTTCTTCCATGATAATATCCATCTTATATATGAGTTATACTATTCTGTTTTAATTCGAAAATGTGGAATGTTTCAATATATTGTTCTTTTTCATTACTTATCTCATCCTTATATTGGTTAGATTAAAAATTACTAGTTCATGCACAAATTGCGAAAGGTTTTGAAACCGAAAACAGACGGCATGTATGGAGATAAATATTTCGATAAATCTTATTTGTAAGAATTTAGTTGTACTTTTTTAATGATTTTGATCAAAGCAGTGAATAAAATCAATGAATCAATATAATTTTATTTCAATTGAGATTTATTGCTATTGAACATTTCAAGAAATACAAATTGTAACTCAAAGCAATATACTTTACAAGAAATTCATTTCAGATATTCATTTTTCTACATTTTATATTAACAACTACGATGACGATTTTATATAGTTTCTAATAAAAAATATAAATGTTAATATATCTCCAATCAATCATTTAATTGGAGACAGTTTCTTAAGAAGATACAATGATGAAAAACAATAATGAATGTACAATAATGAAAATATAACATACCATAAAATTTAACATCGCAGTGTAGAATACTTAAATCGATGTTTAGCCAAGCATCACTAACAACTTTATAGAAAGCTAAAATAGTTTTTATAAGAAGCAGGCTTAATAAGAATGTAATAAATGTGTTGAAGTGAAAAAATAATTCAAAATTAGATAATAGTCAAAATAAACTATAGAAAAAAATTAATCATCTGAGAAATAACTGTGCTTTTGCTTTGCATCTTTATGTTATAGTTAGAAAAAAATCATTAATTTTTTGAAAAAAAAAAGGAAATTTAGTTTAATAGTTGATACACCGGATTCAGCAAATTTATTTTTTTGATTGTCCAACACTAAAAGAAAATCATACGTTATACTTATGCATACCTTATACCTTTGTGAATTATATCTAGATTCATCAACAATAGATAAAAGATGCGAAATTGATTAGTAAAAATGATCGAATGATTCTGCATTTAAGAATGCTTAATCTTGATCATCAAAACAAATGATGATGATGTCGTGTCTGCTTTACCGCGGAAAGAGGGGTGCAGTAGCTTCTGAGGGTATGAACCCCTGAGCACCCGAGGGCAGAAGTCTGACTTCTAGCTTATATGAAGATGAAACACACACACACACATACGCATGCACAGCCCCTTTTTACAGGGGGGCACATTCACACATCTCACAGATAGCACACAAAGGAACAACCATGCCCGAACCGGGACTCGAACCCGGGACCTCCAGAACACGAGGTAGGCGCGCTACCTCTATGCCAACAAGCCAGCATCAAAACAAATAAAAGTAAGATTAAAATTATATAATCTTAAACAAAAATAGCAACGATTTTATTTTAGTATTTTGGACTGTTCTAATTTTATAATTCAATGCTATAACAAAAGAAACGACATGATTTTTTTTTTATTTCAATATAAAAAAGTCCACGTTAAAAGTATGAAATATTTCATTTTTATCTGTAATGCTGGAATTCTACTACATGAATAAAATATAACTTTTTGTAGTATTAAAAGAAGAGTTGATACTGCTATCTCTCATTTTATTGTAAAATCAAAATTTAAAGTGGAAAATTTTAGAAAATTTCCAAATATTTAATCATGCTATAAATTTCCAAATAAAATTACAAAATATAAAAATAATTATTACAAACATTTATTAATAAGTAAATATTAGCTGAAATTTATTTATTCTTCTTTTAAGTAAATATTAAGATGTTGTGAGTTTCATCGAAAATTCATAAATTATATTTGGCTTAGAATACAACTTTAGGATTATGTTTTAAATTATTTGAATTAATTAGTTTGTACTTAAATTAGTTTTTTAATGAACATATTTTAAAAGATTGAGGTAAAATAGGTAAAATTAATTCACTTATTTTAAATATCATTTGTCACCGAACAGAACATTTTAGTTATTTCTAAAAGAAATTCTAATGAATTAGATTGGTAATTCTAAGTAAAAGTTTTCATTTATAAAGAAATGATATATTTATTCTACTTTAACATTATTAAGTAATGATACATTTATTCTACTTTAACATTACTAAGAAATGATACATTTATTCTACTTTAACATTATTAAGAAATGATACATTTATTCTACTTTAACATTTCATCTATTTCACACGTGATAAATATAAAGCAAGGAAACTCTTATTATCAAGAAAAATTCATGTTCTTTCTTTAAGAGATCTCTTTTTATATATTAATATTAATTTCATGTTTTTGAAAAATTGAAATTTATATTCAGGAAAATAATTTACTTTGGATTCAAAGCTGATATGTATCAAAGTTTCGCATATATCCCTATAGATGAATGTGAAATTTCGAATGCAAATAGACAACTATCTTTATAGGACGCCATTCTTTTTTTAAAAAAAAAATTACTCGTGATCATAATTTAAACCTGATCTTTATCAAAAAACAACATATAATTTTAGGCTACGAATTTTTGGAAAGCGCAAATTAAATTGGATCCGAAATTTCAAAGGAAGAAAAAATATGTAAAGAAATATTGTATGAAACTATAAACGCTTTAGATGAATGTGAAATTTTGAATGCAAATAAACAACTATACTTATGAAACCACATTTTTCAAACAAGGCAAGCTCACTATTATTCGTAGCCTTCAAGCCTTCAAAACACGGAAATTTTCTCTTAAATGTAAATTTATTTTTATAAACGTATCTCTCGCTTAACTAAACTTGTATTTGAAATAATTAAATGCTCCGTTTTTGTTATGTTTAACCCAAATGTTCCAAAAACATATAAAAGATAGGAAATAAAATTCACGATTTCACCAATTCAGTTCAATTTCATTGCACATTTATGTTACAATCTAATAATTAAACAGATTTCCGCACCGATTACAGTAAGATGAAATATTTTTGTCAGAGGATTATTACATTCTTTTACCCTTTTAAATATTTATTGTCAGAAATTCCACATAATTATTTTTTCCATGCTATTAAAAACGTCGATTTTGAAGCAATGAACGCTTCCCATTTTGGAGTAAAAATAAAAGATTACAAATTTCTCATTCGATTCCTCTTAGCTCTGCATGGAAAAAATTCTGCTATGTTTTTAAATGTACTTTGTTTTTAAAAAATAATAATTCAATAATTAGTATTTTAAAAGCACAAACAAATTTAAAATATTTTTTTAAAGCGTAGTTAAATTTATATAAATTTTCAAAAAAAAATCGATCGGTTTAAATTATTTTCTTTATCGTCATCTTCATTCAATCTTTAAACTATCTTCAATTTGAATTCCGTTCAACTGTCGGCAGCTTAGTTCTGCTATATTAATTTCATAAATATTTCTCACAAAATTCTTTGAATAAATTTTAATTTCAATTTAGAGATAAAACCAAATAATCGAAACTACATTTTACTTTACAAATATTTCAAGAATTTATTTTTTAAACAAATTCTGAAAAATTAAGGAAATATATTCTCTTTCTACAGAATGAAACTTCCAGAAAAATTACAAAGGCATTTGTATCAGCATTCATAGCTATACAACTATTTTAAAAATCCCTTAGTGCGAAAAGTTTCCATTGATGTAAATGACGGTTTTATTTCACATGAAATCTACCTACATTAAATTATATATAATTTAAGAAAGGAAAAAGAATTTAAATTACCATTAATTAAGCAGAAATAGCAATATCATGTTTGATCCGCATCTTTAAATTTAAACTCTTACATGAAATAAAATGACTCCATTCAGGTTTCTTTATAGCTGATATGAACCAATTTATCATCCGCCCGTTCTATTCAGCAATTTAATTCAAGTGTTTAAAACATCATTCGTTTTATATTAATGAATATCTCTGAAAAAGTAACATCCATTAAATTTCGCTTAAGTTACTGTTAAGTTGGGAGATACAACAAAGCAGTTGGACACGATCATTTAACCACATTTTTTTAGCAGTGAGCGATAACAAGAACTGTTCACTTAATCTCCACTGGAAAAGGCAGTTATCTTCCAAGAACGAACGAACAAAACAATAAGTTTAAAAAAAAGGAACGCAAAAACGCAACAACAGCATTGATGGACACCCATCCATCTTAACCAGCCCTAACCTGGTAAGAGAGATCCAGTTGTTGCAGATGATGCACTTTTTTACCGAAAGCGTGTTGGCGCCCAAAGTCTGCCATTTGATTACAGTACCCCTCCCTTTCTCTCTTTTAACTGCCGGTGCCACACGGCAATAAGATAGAAGGTTGCCCCAAGGCTTATGTCATTGCCTAGGTAAGGCGCCTTCGGTCTTGCAGGTAATGCACGGAAATGAAAGAGATAACTGACTGATTATTGGCGAGAGGAATGTCCAGTTGGAAGAAATGCCAGACGCGGTTATGTGTTTTCTGCCAGCTTCCGATAATCGCGACACAACCACCACCGAGAGCACACGCCTTTGTACGGGTTGAAGATAATTTTTTTGGGGAACAACAGTCCGAATGCCGCCGCTTTGTTCCCCGAAGCAAAAGCTCCAGCCAAAATTTAAAAACACAGTAATGCGGGATGTGGCAATAAGGGCCCACAATTGCCAGACTTGCTCTCATTGAAAAATAACTATGGTTTTATCTCTCTATGCATTTAGAAAGTAGTTGAGATTGTTATTTTCCCTTTTGAATAAATTTCTTTTGCAGTTGATTTCATTCATTATATTTCAATCAATCAAAATATGATGTGATAGAAAGATGTAATAATAGTATTAAAACGTCTATGTTTTAATCACTTGATTCGTCATTAAGGTTACTCATTGAAAAATAGCTATGGTCTTATCCCTGTCTGTATATAGAAAGAAATAGTTGAGCGAGTTATTTTATCTTTAGAATAAATTTTTTTTGCAATTGATTTCATTTATTTTCTTAAAAAATGGATGTGATATAAATATTTAACAATAGTATTAAAACGTCTATGTTTTAATCACTTATTCGTCATTTATTCATTGAAAAATAGCTATGGTCTTATCCCTCTCTGTATTTAGAAAGGAATAGTTGAGTGGGTTATTTCCCCTTTTGAATAAATTTCTTTTCCACTTGATTTTATTTATTTACTTAAAAAACAGATGCGATAGAAAGATGTAATAATAGTATTAAAACGTCTATGTTTTATTCACTTGATCTAGGTTTTTTTTTCACGTGATTCATCATTAAGATTCCTCATTGAAAAATAGCTATAGTCTTATCCCTCTCTGTATTTAGAAAGAAATGAACGGGTTATTTTCCCTTTTGAATAAATTTCTCTTCCAGTTGATTTCATTCATTTGCTTAAAAAAATTGATATGATAGAAATATTTAATAATAGAATTAAAGCATCTATGTTTTAATCATATGATTCGTCATTAAGATTACTCATTGAAAAATAGCTATAATCGTATACCTTTCTGTATTTAGAAAGGAATAATTGAACGGATTATTTTCCCTTTTGAATAAATTTCTTTTCCAGTTGATTTCATTTATTTGCTTTAAAAAATGGATATGATAGAAATATTTAATAATAGAATTAAAACGTCTATGTTTGTAATACTTAATTCGTCGTCAAGGTTAATAATCTTCAGGAAAATATCAATATTTTTTCAATTTCAACTATTGGTTTACATTCTTCTTACATACATATTTATATTTCTTGTTCAACTTTTCAATCGCTAATAAAATACTTTTTTTTCATCGACTCAAGTTCACGTAAATTTTCTTAGACTTATTAAGAAAGTCCTTGGTATTTATAGAAAATTTAATTATTTTATTTAATTCGTTTTGAAAGGAAACGGCTGATGTGATAGAGCAAAAAAAATTTTTTTAATAATTTAGTAAGAAATTTTCGATTTAAACATCAAATAAGAAAGTGAATTAAAGCAATAATCAGATAAATCTCCAGTTAGTTGACTTATTTTTTTCCTTGCTCATAGTTGACTCACTTGAGACAAAGAATAAGAGTTTATTAATGTAATATATCATACAATCTTCGAAATTTTCAATCCCCGCTTTTCTTCGTTCTGAATATTGTTTTTTTTTTTTCTTTTTTTATATGTTTCCTTTTTTTAATTCCTACTATTAGCTCACATTCTCCCTATATATATTTATACATTCCTCACATTCTCCCTATATATATTTATATATCTTCTTCAAATTTTCAATCGTTAATAAAATAATTTTTATTAATCCATTCAATTTCAAATACATTTTTTAAAACTTGTAGTGGATGATACTTAATGTTAATACAGTTGTTTCAAATACTAATCATTAATTTAATTTAATTCCTTTTTAATACTTGAAATAGAGTTTTAGCAGTTTGTAATCAAAATTGGAATCAACCGGAAATAGTTCAATCGGTAAAATGCCAAGATTTCATATTTTTCACGTGAAGGTGAAGAATGCGTGTTCTATTCTTGTGAAAAATCAATAATTTGTTGATAAATTATTTATATTAATTGTAATAATTTAATAAAAAATAAAAAAATCTTTGTTGCTCTAAGTAGAAATTGACTTTAAAAAATTTATATTACCTTGTTAATGTTTAATTTAAAGTATTGAGGAAAAAAATAACACGAATCGGATGTCAAGAATAAATGGTCGTTTATTAATGCTCCGGTTAAAAAAAGACGATTTGTAATCACTGGCATGTGTATTTCAATTGATTAAATTTCACTTGGAATCATCCATTATCTTATTCTTTCTTTATCAAAAGGGAAACAGATCAACTATTTTGCAAGTTATTTACTTAAAAATTTGACCGCAATTATATATTTTTTATTTCAAAATCAAAAACCAAAGGAATAGAATCAATTGAATCTTAATGAAGACTAAATGACAAAATTTTAAGTTACCTGATTGGAATCTTCATTACAGTTTATTGCATCTAGGAAATTATTAATCGTAGATACAGCTTAGTAAAAAAAAATGTTATGGAATAGAAGTAAAATAATTCTATTCGTTTCTAGCTAAGATAATCGAATTTAATCAACAATATTAAATATATCTTCAACTCTTAACGCGTATAATTTTTCAACTTCATCAAACAAAATTTTTCTCTCTGTTTCTATATTGAATGAAAGAAATTTTTAACAATAATTATCACAGAAAGTAAATAATTCTATAAGCGTCTAGTTAATGTTCCAGATAGTGTAAGATGACTGAACAGTTTTTGGCATTAATGGAATCGAATTTAATTAGCACTAATTAAATATATCTGAGTCACTCAATGTTTTGAATTATTCAATTTTATCAAAAAAATTCTCTGTCTTTCTATGTATAAATTAATTTCAATTCTCCTTAGAATGTTCTTATATTTACAAACGAATCATAAGGGCTATTCATTTTTCTTCATTACTAAACTTTTAATTTTTTTTTCATTACTAGCTTTTAATGAACATAAATCAATTTAGCATTTATTATTAATCGTTAATTATCGAACAAAATAATCCTATAATTAAAATAATTCAGATACATTTAACTTTAAGCTGTATTATAATTTTTGCCCGTCAGACTTAACAGAATGTTCTCTATAACCTGATTGTTAATTCATAAATGCAAATGAAAATGTTCATTTGACCTATCACGGTAAATTTAAACATCGGTTACAGTCTTGGACCACAAATAATTTTAAATTTAGAAGGGAAAGAATAAAGCACATTTATTAAGCCTATAATTTGGTCTCATTTCAATATTTCAATATATCAATTGAAACTATTACGACTGTATTTAGGATTAAACATTGCGTACATCCTTTCAAACTTGAAAAGCCACTATGCATTTAAACGGAACGATATAAATGCAATTAAATGATAATGATCTGATGTATTTGCCTCCAAGCACAATCGCTTAGCGTTAAATAACAAATCAGCTCAATAAAATTTCTTGTCACAAACATTTTATAAGAAAGAAAAAAAATGGCTAATCACAAGAATGGAATTTAAATTATCTTAATGACATTATAATTGAAAATTAATACTTTGAAAACCAGGCTAATTGTTATATGACAAACAATAAGGAACAAAATACATCGTATTGTAATATATAATTACAAACATTCCAAATCCTTTTTTTAAAAAAAATTAAATCTTTTATAGCTGCATCGATTATAAATTCAAATATGAATTTATCTGGGGAGAAACGATCTATTTAAAAATACTTTAGATATTAACATAATATCTATCGTAAGATGGTTAAACATGCCAATAATAGAGATTTTACTAATATGAATGTTAATATCTTGAACCAAAACTTCATTATAATGGTATATATCAGTTTTCTTAACTACAAAATATGGTAACATTACTAAAGTTATCTCTACATTTGTATTTAAATGCACCATCAATATGTAAATTACAGCTCTTAACATACAATTTATGGGTAAATACATCGATATTATAATTATCAAGTTATAAATCCCCATTCTTTCCTCAAAAATATTTTTACTCTTTCCTTTCTTCAGTGAAAATTCTATGTTGTAATAAAAAAATTGATTGATTGTAATAAATATTAATATAAATTAAATGCTTCAAATTCTTCTAAATGCTTCAAGACAAAGAAATATCATTATAGGAATGGAACTTTATATTCGAAAGCAATAATTATGAATTTATTACAGTTTTATTACCTTGAAATTCATTGAAAGAAAATGATTATTTTAAAATCAAAGTTCTTCCAGCAGAAAAATGCGAGAAAATCCTTGAAAATTAATTTAATTTCTAAAGGGACTATTTAAAGTCCTTTATTCCTTTATCAATATTACATTTTAAGCCTTTAAGTTACAAAATTATAGCTAATGACGATTTTCTCATTTGATATTTCATTAATAATTGATAAAAATTTTAAAAAATGAATTTTGAAAAGTGGCAATTCAAGAAAATATATGCAAAAAATGCAGTATTTTACGATTTTTAAAACTTTTTATCAATTTTTGATAAAAATTGACTGTTAATGGGATATTTAACAAAATATCTTTAGGAATTTTTCTTTTAAGATAAGAAAGATAAGATTTCAAAAATCCGAAGCGAAGAAGCACTTGCAGGAATTTTCTAAGTATTTGAATATATTTCCATTATGGCGGATTATTGCAACAAATTTTTTGAAAAGGTTCTGGGTTTATGTTATTAAACATATTAAAATTCTATCTCAAGTGCTATTTCCCTCAGCACTGATACTCTTGAACAGCCCGTAACTACCTAAATGAGATGATTTAAAAAATATTGTAATTACCATTGACGTTCTCCACTTTTTTTCTTCATTAATGGTAAGCAAAAGTTAAAAATATCTTTAAAATCAGAAAATTGTTTTAAAAAATTTTAAATACCTATTTTCTTATTAAATACCTATTAAATACATATGCAGAAATTCTTTAAACTCGAAATGTATTAGGATCAGGAAAGCCTTTAGATAGACTGCAATAACCGCATAATTTAATTCATACTCAAAATATATAGAGTTCTAAGAATAATTGTATTCTATATATTTGTAAAAAAATTATCATTTTTTCGTATCATTTATTGAACTAAATAAAACTTTTATTATTCAGTTTTATATTTATCGACATTTATTATTGTAATATAATTGAGTAATGTTTAGTTAAAACACTTTAAAATTGAAAAATAAAATAAGTGAAATTACAAATATTTCAAACACAGTTTGAAATTCAAAGAAACTAATTATGTATTACAATAACAAAGACTTTAAACTTTGTTTGACTCCAACTTTTTATTTTTAATTCTCTCTCTTTCTTACTTTGTCTAATTTTTAACTATAAAAAGAAACAAATTCTTCTTAATATATACAAAATGACACCATTAACTAAATTATTAGTGCCAACAGAATGATGAATGTTCAGTAAACTTCTAAAAATAATTACGAATTTTAAAAATAATCATTAATAATTACCAACTTAAATGGATTCTTAATTATTAAAATATTTAAATGAAATACTTATTAATGATGTGACTCTCTGGCAAAGATTACTTTAGAAATAATTAGTTAAGATTACTTTAGAAATAATTAGTTGAAGTGTATCTTTAGTTAGCTAACTAAAATCAATGCAGATATCATTTTGCCAATGGGGAAAACAAGAATTGTTTCCGAATATTTATTCACAGTCGACAGGTATACCAGTGATTAGCTCGAAATAAAGCAGCTTTTATTAATGAATGCAAAAATCTTAAAATAAAGTAAAGAAATTTCGTCAGTTATTTTAATAGCTAAAAATAAAAAAATTAGAAAATAATAACATATTGGAAGCCACTGCGAAACATTATGTTGCATATATAACATTATTTACTTGATTGTTGATACGGAATGATTTTGTTTCTGAAAGAATATACTTCTTTGTTCAACTATTAGTACTGAAAAATTCAATTTAGAAAGGTAAAGAACGTTACAAATATTTTAATCACATTGATGAGATGTAATAAGCTTGTTCAGACATATGGTAGAATGTTATATATTTAACAGCTTTTTTTGAAGTGTATCTTTATTTTAGAGAATACCAGCTGCCGTCTTTAATATTAATTTTTGTTCAGGTATATTAATTTCTTTTAAATACATTAAAACATATAAATGATATAATGACTTATTTCAGTGTTTTCCGGTACTTATAATTTCATTGTCTTTGATTGCAAGTCATTTCTGCTTCACTTTCTTGCTATGATAATTAAACATTAAAATAAAATATTCCTTCAATGTTTTTAGGGGGGGGAGTAATACACATAAGGGTTAACTATTTAACCAACATACATTCCAAATGTTTAATACAATAAAGAAGTTTTTCTTCTGGAAATATATGTAACAATTGATCATGAATTGATTCATTTTTATGAGGAATTTATTTGGATTAAGACTTGATAATCTCGATTTTTGGTATATTTGACGAACAAGAATTGACGTAAATATATGTGGAATTGATACGAAATATTAATTCAGAATCTAATAAAATCTACTGGAAGGAATCAACTCATTTAAAAGAAAATAAATTTAGGATATTATTAAAAATCTTAGCAATGGATGCAATTTCCGCACTCATAGTGTGGTATTCATTGCCTTAACTTTCAGTATTTGTTGTCTATTATAGCTTTGATTCTTGAACAGATTCCATCCATATTTTAATCACAGGTATGAAGATATGAAATATGCACTGAAGCATATGTTTAAAATCTAAATATTATTCAGCTGAAATATATTTAAACAGTTAATCTGTATTAACTGTCAAGAACAGCTGCCATATATTTTTCTTTTATCCGCAGTTAGTCTCGAGAAATGAAGTAAAATTACAAAAAGTAAAAGATGTAACAAAGATTTTTAATGTTTAACATGCTAGTCAAGCATAAGTACGATGCAAATATTGAAAATATTGTCCATTATGGCAAGTGCCACAAGTAATAACAACACAGCAAAATCTCAAATTTTATGGACATAAAATATGAGATTATATCAGTTCTATAGACTCGGAATAAATGGAATAAAATTTTTCAGTTAAGAAAAATGTCTGTCAGTTTTTAAAACAATTATTTTACAAGGACGTTTTAAGCACATAACTAACATTCACACAGAATTTATGACTGAAATAAACAACAATAATAATAACAAATCTCAACATGAGTCAACAAAGTCAAAAGCAGCCGCTACGAAGAGCCTTAAATCCCTCATATCCACTTTTCTCTTTCTCTTTTTCTGTTGGAGCCACTTAAAAACCGCGGTGGAATTAAAGAGGTTCATTTCCAAAACATTTATTCATCGCCAAAGACGCGCTGGAAATAATGCATCAAGGCAAGATGGACAGGCAGAGAGAGAGCATAACCATCATTTATCACCATAATCTTCTCCCTGCGGAAGACAGACAAGTCGAGTCGCAAATTATATTCAGGAAGCCGTGCATTTAATTTGAGTCCTGTAGTTTTGCTCACTTAAATGCAAGCTGCGTGGAGAACAATGTATAAGTCATTTAAATCCTCGCGGACATGTTTTACAGTTCTTTCGCTTGATTGTTTACTCTCTTTGAGAATGGGTGTGACTCTAAACATGACTGTGAGCATTTAAGAGGATGATATAATGGATAAAACAAAAGGGGATTGTCAGTAATAAAGCAACCGATTCGGAATATTAAAATAAAACCACTTGTGGACCGATAATAATAAGCATTTATGATGAGATATGAAATTGTTTTGGTGCTTAAAAAAAGCTGCGATTGTATTTAATAATATGAGCTTTCATTGATTTTTAATGTTACATCTATTTTTTAGTGTCGTATGTTAGTTATTTTTTTCCTTAGATATTATTTTTTAGTTAACTAGTTTCATCTTTCTAAATGTACTGGACACGACAAGAATATTTTGCTCAATAATCAAATCAGATAGGATCTATTTGTTGGTAGAATTTCTTTAATCTGTAAAAATCTTCTTTAATCTGTAAAAAAATTTGTAAAAATCTTCAGATTACATCTAGAAGTAGTGATTAAAATAAATATATCGATTAAAAGCAATTGAAAATAATAATGCAAAAAGATTTCTTAATGGTCAATTCACTATTTAATAAAACTGTTATTTCAATTTTTTAAGATGAAATTATTACATAAATATGCTAGCAATATTGAAATTTAAAAGGGAAATTTTTTATTAGATTAAATTAATTTTAAACCATGCTTTGCTTAATTTTTATTAGAATATTACTTTTATAAGTTTTTATCTTATTATATCCATCAGTTAAACACTTATGTAGAGTTATGCTATTATATCGATCGGTTAATTACTTATGTAGAGTTATGTTATTCTATCGATCGGTTAAATACTTATGTAGAGTTATGTTATTATATCAATCAGCTATACACTTATGTAGAGTATGTTAGTCAATTCACCACTTTTGTAGAGCAGTTGCGGCCAAAAGTTTCCTTGCTTAAGCAAAAATAAATGAATAATAGAAAAAAAGAGTTGTCGAAAAGAAAAATTTCTTGAGTCAGAGATTTCTACGTAATTTAAAAGGCTTTAATAAGATTATTTGTGAGCCGATAAGTAATTATTATTATTATTTTATATATTTTGATTAATAAGTATTTATCAAAGCATATTAAATGTTTTTTTTTTCTTAAAACCTTAGCTGCTCTGTGTCAAATGAAATAATTTTTATTTCTTTTATACCATTCTTATTTTCTAGCAGCAAATTTATAATCTTTAAACTACTATTTTTATTTCTTGGATTGATCTTTCTTAAATCAAACTTGCAAAAATAATTTTTGGTACAAAAATGATTATGTTTATTCATTTAATCTTCCTAATCACTCTGTGAAATCCCAATTGAATTGATTTTTTTTCCTTTCATTCAATGTAAGAAAAGTATTTTATTAATCCTCACGTTACATAAAATTTTTTATTCTATAAAATTTCTTCCTTTCTAAAACAATCTCTGTATATTTAGAATAATCTGCTAAAATCGGTATTAATCAAAAATAATCATAAATAAAATCCTTTTAATTATTAATTTTTGTCACAATATACAATAATGAAATTGTAATTATCTTAGTTACGATAATTTTTAAAAATAAATAATACATAATTTTATCCAACTGTAAATCGCAGACTTTTTAGCAACATTTGGAAGATTTTCAAAGAAAATATCAGACAAAAGCAAGAAAATTGCATGTATAGAAATTATATTTTGAAAAAAAATGCCTAGAAAAAACTATTAATATCGATTGCGCTTTCAAACCTAAGGGATAAATTTATTTTTTCATAAAAATAAAATAATAAAAAAATGAATAAATCATAATAAAAAATGAATCTTTGGTAAACAAATAATAGGTAAAAAGTATTATAGTTTAATAAACTCAAGCAAAAGATTTATATAATAGGATCTAGCCTGCTCGGTTTCTGATTACTAAAAATAAACTTTAAATTAAAGTTTTTGAAATGTAAGATCACATAATTTAATAAAATTATTTTTCTCTTGTTTTTAAGTAACATATAATTCATAAAAGTTTCGAAAATATCTAGTTATAAATAATTTAAAACGTTCTTACATTAGTAATATTTATTTTTCTTGCTTGCTATAATATATATATTTATAGAAATAATTGCACAGATGTTTCTAAATGATACTTTTTTTTTCAAAAAGGAAGTAAAATTCTTTTCAAAATTATTTTATGATTCATAAAGTTTTCTTCTGCCTTTTAATGTTGCGATTAATGCTTGTTTGAAGAGGTGACCCAAATGCTAGTTACTTATTTTAAACAATTTAGTATCTAGCAACCTTAATTTCTATAACATATCTTCTTTTAATTTCTAAAGAAGGCATTCTAAAAGTTTGTAATTCTAATTTACTTGATAATAAAATAATTACATTATCATAACTAGAGAAATTTAATTTAATTTAATAAAATAAATTAACTCGATTAGGAATCATCATTGTTTTTTACGATGAGAATAAAAATAATTGTTGAATGAAATAACCTTTAGAATTACTTAAAATCTGGCAACTTAAAAATGAAATACTTTTATAGTATAGTTAAAATAAATTCATTAACAGAGAAATATATATAGTTAAAGTGTTTTTATAAATAAAAAATCGTATTAAAAGTGAATAATCAAATTCATTAAAGATCACATCCTCCTTAAATATATTAAAACTTCCTACAAACTTTTTAAGTCCGAATTATTTTTTTATGATTATCGCATAGCTAGAAAATAAGTCTTTAACTCTTTAACGTACTTACATTATTAATGCAATCTTCATTTTAATTAATTATAAAATTAAAGTTAAACTTTGTTGAATCGAAATTTATAAAATGAAAGGAAATTTGGATTTAATTTATGGAAAAAATAAATTAAATCCAAACATAAGAATGAAATGATAAAAAAAAAGGAAATTTGTAAATTCAAAAATGGCAAAATTAACAAAAATAAAGTGATTCAAATTAAAATATTTTTTATAATCTAAAAATATATTTTTTAAAATTAAAATAGTAAATTATTTAAATGAATGATTAGTAAACAGAATTTGGAAAAGCATATTCATTGAAATTCAAAATAAGCAGCGCAATTAATATCTAATACGAATGTTTTAAAGTATTTTAAATATTTATTACTTTTAAAATTAAATTCAATGTTTAGAAAAAAAATCTTCATGATAATTAAGAATGATTTATTTTCGATTTTAGAGGACAAAAAACAAGCAAAAACACTTATTAAACCAGTAATAGCAATTAATTTTTAAAAAAGCAAATTTTTACATCTTTTCGTTTAATTTTTTAGTTTTTTTAAATCCATTAATTTCGCTTAATCGAAGTAAATTTGTAGTGCAGGCCATATTTTAATGTTACATTTTTGTTAACTTTAACAAACATGAGAAAAAACTGAAATACCAATGATTTTCAATAAAGGCTTTTAACAAATTTTCTCAATCTACGTAAAAACACAAAGCAATCATGATTCAAAGCATTATAAAAGAGTGCCTCTAAAATATGCACAGAATTATTATATTGCACATAAAATAAGGACGGAAAAAGATATTTAAATTTTATTTGGAGAATTATAGCTTAAAAAAATGACTATGAAGTGGTTGCAAATATAAACAAGCTTTCCCGCAATTAAATCATATTATATCAATATCAACAAAGCAAAATATCTTTATCCAATAAATTTCTATATAAGAAGGATAAATTAAACGTATGAATAAAATGTAAAAAAAAATATAATTAAAGACAAGTAACTTGAAAATGAGATTTTGACTTCCTCATAAAACATAATATATATCCATAATGCATAATAATGGTAATCTGTGGTTTTCACATCAACCCCAACCTGAATAGGCAACATTCCAGTGGAACATTATTATTGAAGATGATTTTCAACAGGTTAGACTGCAAATAAAGTAATCACATACATCACAACGCAATAAAAGATTAAAAGTTGATTTGCCACTCATTCCTCTTCAATTGAGGCTAAAACCAACGGCCAATCTGTTAGAAAAATTTGCAAATCATTTTGCACTTGTCGTGGAACACCCTTAAAAGACCCTATAATCAAGTGCTTCAGAAGACAGCTGCATTTGGGTGGTATAAGCTAAAGACACAAACAAAGAAAGCCGTCTTTTAAGAAGAAAAAATGCACGACCGCATCACAGTTGGGTGGAACGGTGAATTGCACTCTCTTGGTGAGCGCAGCGTAGAAAAAAAGATCCCACGTTTTTAAACGCCCTGCCCTTTCGCGTATTGTATTTATTCACGGATGATTTTTTTTTCGTATGTGTTTCTGTTAAAACTACTTCACTTCCTCTTTCTTTCTTTATTTCTTACATTTTGATTGCGGTGAGTTTTTCCAAGTGCTGCAGAATGTTTCTCTTTTTTTGACATTTTGCAAGAAAAATTATGTTATGCTCATTAAAAGGCTGCAACAATCGGATCCCAATTGTTTATTAAAGCCTTTTGTGCCTGAGATTAGGGCGTCAGCGAGAAATTTTTTGATATAATTTGTTATTGAATCTGATGTTGATATAGTTCTGTGTTATATTAACCCTCACCTAAAGAAAAAAAAATGTGATTCGCTTTATTTTGCGTAGGACAGTATAGAGTGTTTATCTAGAGCATTTTTAGCATTTTAAATCAATATCAATTTTTGATTTTCGTTACAATATTTGAACAAATGTACAAAAGTGAGGAATAAATATTGAATAGGTAGCGATTCGTTTATACGATTTATGTTTTTCTAAATAATTTATTTCTTATTTTATTATTTTAGGGATTTTTAACTAAAAACAATAAAATGACTTTGTTAATGAGTGCAGAATATTTTTTGTTTTATTTTTTAATTTCTAGTCCAATTTGCACTGTGTATTTAAATTGATTATTTTTCATTATTCAGTTCAATCATTAGCAGTAACTGAATTGATGAAATCTGACGGTTTTATCGATATTATGGGCTCCTGTTTTGAGAGTACCCAGCAAAAACAAATGCAAATTGAACAAAGTTTATTGCACAATGTAATATTCATTGCACAAGCTAACTCTAATTTATAATAATTTTTAATGTTTTGTGGTCTCAAAATTAATACATAAAAACTAGTCTCCTTCTTTCATTACTTTATTGCATTCATTTTCTATATACTCGGTCCTATATTTTCATCTCAGCTTATAAATCATATTTACATTATCATCAATTTTACGATCTATTTACAGGTATACAAAAATAAAATTCATATTTTTATTGCAAAATTGTTGTATAATTCCTATTTCAATATGTTATTTAATATTATGTTTTACTCGATAAGAAAAATTTAGTAATACAAGTTATAAAATTCATTTATAATTAATCAGAATTGAAATCAGAATTTTGTTTCGCAGAAAATCTATATTAATATCAATATTTTTTTAATGAATTTTAATATTTTAACTCTTTTAGAACGATTCTTATATAAGATAAATGAAACTAAAAGCTTTTTTATGTTTTAAATGAACTTTCTTAGCATATATTTGTATTGAGTATAATCTTGTCAGCAAAATATTATGCATTACTAACATCCAAACAATTCTCATTCTATTTGTAACTGATTGTTTTTCAAATTTTTAGTTTCGATTATTAAAATGTTAAGCAAAAATTATTAAAATGTTAAGCAAATCATTGAAAGTTTCACAAATAATTGCCATACTAATCATATTTAATGTTAGTTGATATACATGGAATAATATCAAGGTATTGATCTATATATGTGTGTGCGCATATGCACATGTAATTTTGTTTGGAATTTAACAAACCTAAATTAGCTCCTCATTATGACGAACGACTTTTATATTTTAAATTTTTCAATAACCAAAATAATCTCAGAAACTAAGGGCTGAAAAGTACCTTTCAAGCTCTAATTTTGATTGATTCTATCAACAATTTACGCTTTCAAATTGTATATATGTGATATATATATAATTGTATATGTGTATATTGTATTATATGTAAAGTAATCTACCTATGCTTTTAAGCTTGCCGAGAGTAATTTCATTTCTATATTCAAATGATATTAGTACATAGAGACAAATGATATATATCTATGCTGAATAGCGTTGAATCAAAATCAATATTTTAACGCTCTTGATACATCATACCTTCTATTCATTCAAAGAATAAAAAAGTTAAAAGGAGGTAAAACAGCTATAACTGAACTCTCGATCCCAAGAGTGCTATTTGCTTTTATAAATTTAGAACAAAATGCATAAAATAGACCGAGAGGTATTATAGTGCTCTAAATCACTTCTCCGCATTCACCAATTCATCATAACCTCATAACCAGGAGGATCTTTTTTAAAAAAGAAAAGATTCCATATCATAATAAGCACGTCGCTTCGCAACTCCCACGATGAATGAAATCCGACCATTTCACAGATATGTCAAAAATATATAAAATGAAATTTAGGTACAGTTTCACCGCTTTAAATCACTGTTCCTGAATCACCATTTTATCAAATGCTCATCACAGATACGAGGCAGAGGTGATTATTTAAAATGAAAGAGACCGTGTAACTCACAACAAGCACGTCCCCTCGCCTCCAGTGATGAATGGTATAAACCTTTTATGTATTTGACATTAAACGACGACTCTCTGAGCACAATCGTACCATTATTCACCATAATTGCCGCCCAAATGAGACAGTGTTATGATCGATAGAGCGCGGCATATCAGGAAACAAAATGTCAGTGAAATTATCACTTATTGTCCGCCCAAAGGGTGATAGTGTTTTTTTTTTTTTTTTCAGATGTTAGGAGGTGCCCACGCTTCAACACCCTTGCGAATATCCCTCTTGCAACCGAGCCAAGAGGATATACCGCTACATTCACAATCATGCAAGCAGTACTGCAAATGCTCATAAAAAGTTTATTGAAGAGATGAATAGAGAATGATTCTTCATAATTTAAAAACCACTGGTTTTTTTCATTCTGTTCAAATATGAATTTTGCAAATCAAAACCAACATTTTTAGTCTAAAATTATTCATTCAATTTAGAGTATATATATATATCAGATCTCCAGAAGTGTTAGAAAAAAATAATAAATATTAAAATGAGATCTGCTATGCACATTTCAATGTATCATGTCAGAACATCATTTCTTGAACGGCCAAGCAACAAGTGCTCGTGCAAGTTAAATTATATTTTTATTCAATTTCATTGTTTCGTTGAATGAGTCAGATTAGTATTGCAAATGATACAATAAACTTTGTCTCGCATTTATTGCTTTAAAAAATATCACATTTCCTATTTATTTCATTTCATATGATCACGTGCTCGAAATGACATTTTTCTAGGTTTTATTTGCTTCAGTCATTAACTTACTTTTTTTTAATCAGTTTTTTAAAATACAATGGCAACCCGTTATTAAAAGCTAATTTTTTGAGATGCTCATGCTGTAAAAAAATTGTTTTTTCGCCTACAGGTTAAAATTTTTATTTTTCGCCATCGGGTTAAAATTTTTATTTTTAGCCTACTGATGTTTGTTGACGCCTTAAAACTCATACCACAAATAACATAATGTTCTAACATTATAAAAAATAGATGGAAAAAATACAATTATTGATTAAAAGGAAGACAAAAATTTATTTATTCGCTTATTCAGAGATTGGATGTAGAGCATTATTTATATTAAATAGAAATAGTAGAGACAGTTGCGTAACAATTAATAACCTTTTCCATCTTATTAATCATCCAAACAATTACTGTCAATGAAATTTTGTTATTTTTACACAGAAAGATAGGTAAAAAGACAAGATTAATATATTTTGTTACAAGTGCTTTCATACAGCTCGGATCTATAAATAAAACTCATAGGAATTAAATTTTTCGATATTACATTTAAAATTCCTCAGCTAAAACTTTGATTATAGCGTTCAAGCTAACTTCGGAAATGCAACGAAAATTCTGTTTAAATATAAGAAATTAAATTATATTCAAGGATAATAAAAATCAAATTTTGATTAAATATAATAAAAAGTGAATTCTTTTTCAAGTATAACAAAAATTCAATTTGTTCAAATATAGGAAGAATTACATTCTTTTCAATAAACCAAACAGATGTTCAAATGTAATGATAGCTTTATCATATTTTGATCAAACATATTAACTATTATATTTTATTCTATTTCATATAACTCTAACAAAAATTAAATTTATTCAAATATAGCAGCTACTCAATCTTTTCAATAAACAAAACAAATTTTCAGAATAACAGAGATTTAAATCTATTTACACATAACAAAAATTAATTTTTGTTCCAAGAGCAACAATAATTTATTTCTACTCAAGTATAATAGTAATTAATTTATATTTAAATAAAACAAGAATAAAATTTAATTTAATCATAACATAAAACACATTATAACAGTAATAACAGCAAGACTCTTATTCTGAACTATTTCACTGGGCATAACTTTAACTGCCTCCGACTGATTCTAAAATTTCCCAAAATACTATTAGTAATTACAATTAATTTATTATTTTGTTTTCAGTTTTAGCTTAAGATAATTGAAACATGCAGCATTAAAAGTTTTACTCTAAATACTCCAAAAAGATAATAATATAGCAGTGCTAAGTGGCGAAATTTTTTTACATTTTTTAATCTGGCTGGCTAAGACTTCGTTTTTACATGTTTCAATCCCTCAACAAGAGAAATATGTTATGTAAACGCTATAACACTATGAAAAAGTTAAATATATAAACACAAATTTTTAAAATTCTATTATTTAGCTAATTATTCCCATAACAAATAAGTTTTAAAAAAATGCAAATCTTAAATGAGGAGATTAAAAGGAAATCTGCTATGTATACTTCAATGTATCATGTCAGAGCATAATTTCTTAAACGGCTAAGCACCATGTGCTCGTGCAAGTTAAATTATATTTTTATTCATTTTAATCGTTTCATTGAATGAGTCACTTTAGCATTGCAAACGATCGAAAAAACTTTGTCTCGCCTTGATTGTTAAAAAGAATATCGCATTTCCTGTTTATTTCATTTCATATAATCACGTGCTCAAAATGACATTTTTCTAGGTTTTATTCGGATTTTTGTTGACGCCACAAACCTCATTCCTTAAACAACATCATGTTCTGACATGATATTAATTTTTTTTTAGAATTAAAAAACTTAAAAAGACAAAACAATTAAAGCTAGCATTCCCTACAGTCAAAACTTAAATTGGCACTTGCATTTTGACAAAAAATAAAATCAATGATATTTTATAATTATTAATTGTAAATATATATATGAAAGAAATGGAATCAGAACATAATGGAAAATTAAATCAGTATCTCTATCCATTTTATGTTCATTCATACAAAGAAACATTTCATACAATCCTCGGAAAATCCTGACACATAATCTTTTTCTAATCAAACCCAATACAACATAAAATCTATCAAACTTGAGAAATTCTTCGAAAGGGCGTGTCTTGATGAATTGCGTCATCTGCCTCATGACGTCATATCGAAACAAGAAACCATCAAGGACCAATCAAACTATGCTGAGAACCTGCATGCCCCTATGCCCATCAGAGAACCCAGAATTTTTCCAAGAGACCAGCAGTATTAATTTCCAGTAGCCTTGAGGCTGTTAAGATGAAGTAGCATATTCCGTGACTTGATTTCTGTCTTTCGTAATTGAGCTTCTCTGATTGGCGCTGCAGTTTTCGTGGGAGATTCTAATCTTAAACGATTCATTAAAAGCACTAGTTTATGTTTAATGTATTTTCTGAACGTTGCCGATGCTTTTACGTCGACCAGCAGAAACAAAAGATACGAAACCACTTGATATTCATAGCATTACGTGAATGCCTGATTGAGAGCTGTCTTTTCTACTTTATAAGGTTGATACTAACAGTGATTAACTATGTCCTTTTAAAATTTTGAAGACTTGCAGATATCGAGTGAAAGCGGTTTAATTTTAAGATTTCAGTGCCTTGCTTCCCGAATTTTAATTTAAATTTCAGTAACAATTTGTACGTTCAATAAATTGTATGAATCTTTAATTCAGTTCTGCACCTTTTATTTTCTTAAATTATAATCAATTTTTAAAGAAAAATAATTAATTAATTTTTAAAAATTCTAATATTTTAGAATAACGTTTCTGTTTGAAGACGCTAGAATTATTTTAAATCGATAATGTGATTATAAGGCTGTCAAATTGGATAATATTTTGCCATTATCAATTTTTCGAGCATTCTTTCTCTCAATAATGGCAAAATATTTTAATGCACGTGTGTGGGGTGAGGGGGTGTTTATTTTCTGAAAACAGGGATAAAGTTTTTTGACAAGGTTTAGTCTTCATTATTTAATGAAATAACACAATCTTTATATAATATCAAAAAAATTTCAAAAACGATGACGAGCGGGATTCAACCTTTTGAATAAGAAGCAAGGAAACGAAAAGGAGAGAACATGAAAAAGTATTTTGAACATAAACATAGTTTCATAAAGGTGTTTTCCGATGTCAGACTTTGAAATAAATCAGGTTGTGAAGAAGCATACGTAATAATAAAGCAATACTGGTAAAAACAGGTCAAACTTTTAAAAACGCATCTACAATCAAAGAAGAAAAAAATAATAATAAAAAAGCTAAAATAATAATAATAATAATGCAATGCTGGTAAAAGCAGTAAAAAAAACTCTTTAACCTATAATTTCCGGCGGCCGATAATCTTTATCTTTTGCCCGTAAATCTCGGAGACACCAAAACCTCCTAATCAAAACAACATTATGTTCTCACATGATAATAAAAACGTTTTCTTTGAATGTAAAACATTATGCAATTTTCTAACATCGGCTCGGTTAATAAATATTCGAATAATCAAGATTTTATTGTATATAAAAATCAACAGTTTACAAAACCGAGAAAGTCCTTTGTTTCACTTTTTTTTTTATTTGTAAGAAGCTATTATTAAATAAAAACGATCAAAGGTAAACTATTATTAACTATTATAAAGTGTGACTATTGTAAACTATTAAAGATAAAGCTTTTTTTAAAAAATAACTTAGCTCATTACTCTAAGATTAGAGCAATATATTCATGAAAAGCAAGTGCCTCTTTTAGATCTAAACTCTTTATTTCTAATAAAAAAATTATAATTATTTAATATTTTATTTATGATTTTGGTTTCAACTAGAAGAATTTTTAAAAATTTCATTTATGATTCTTATTTTAATAAAAATAATTTTTATTTAAAAAAAATTTCTGGGCTTTTTTCCAGGTTGAATATTTAATGACAAAAAAAAATGTTTGTCCTCATTACCTTTAAATTGATAATACGTGCTCAAACAAAATGATCTCTTAAAATATATAGGAAAATAAATAAAAAACATGTATAATAAGAATATTTTGATTCAACTAAATAATAAAAGAAATTTATCTTTCAAATCCATTCAATATCCTGACTAAATTTAAACAAAATTTCATCAGCTTATTGAATAAGTTCTGGAATTATGTTTGGCATTTAAAAGAAAATTTCTATGATTAGATTTATAAAGGTAAGCTATTATAGAATGTTTCTATAGATTTATTTTTAAAAAGGTAAATATTTTTTTTTAAAAAAGAGATATATTAAAGAAAAATATTTTAAAAAATTGCTGTTAGCTAAATTTAAAGTGGGAAGGAATTGAATAGTTTTTTTTATCTATATTTTATATTGGAAAATTTTCAAAAAATAAACCATTCCTTCTTCTTCTACATAATTTTAATAGCCTAAGACACCAAGAACCTATGATATTCCAACTTATTTCAATATTTTAAGCCTGATTTGTAATTTTTATAACATTAAGCAACAGGCGTCCTGAGTTTATTTACAGTTATAATCAGTTTTAGAAAAAAGATATATTTAAAAATGTTTAAATAATTTTATAATTGTTTTTTATTTACTCTTAAAAATAATTTCAAGTAGAACTAAGCATATGATATTAAAAAAATTCAATTCCAAAATACAAAATAACATTAAAGATATAAAGAATTGTTCTGCATTTTGTATTTTTTGCTTAGTTATTTTCTTGAGCTTAAACAAAACAAAACAAAAACTTTATTTAACTTTTTAATTTTTTAAAGCATAGATTTTTAAATTTACTTTAATGTTATTTAGGGATTAAAATATATGTAGTTGTTTAAATTTAGTTTAAATTTATATTTTAATTGAAAACATAAGGAACTGATATTGTTAAATTGTTACATTAGCCAGCTTTTTATACTTCGGAACAAATGCGTAATAAAAGGAACTATATTACTCAACAATTATCTAATTATTAAAAATAATTATAATTATTATATTATCATTATTTTCGGCTTCATTAATTCATCAAAGTAAATAAACATCAATATAATTTATATAAATATATCAAAATGGAACATAGGCAAATATTAATATAAAGGCGATTTTTTAAATTTAATAGTAATAATTGTTATTAAAAGTAATATGAAGAAGTATTCAACTTAACATAACGTTTAATCTTAAAGATTAAACGTTATGTTTAATAAATTAAACATAACATTGAATCTTTGCATAGCTCTGTTTTTGGGTGCAACACGGGTATATTTCACAATTTAAAACCACGGTAAAAAAAGATTAAAATGAAATCTGCAATGCTTATTTCAATGTATCATGTCATGAACATAATTTCATGAACGGCCAAGCACCACGTGCTCGTGCAAGTTGAATTATATTTTTATTCATTTTAATTGTTTAATTGAGTCATCACTTTAGTATTGCAAACGGTAAAAAAAAATCTCACATTTATTGCTTAAAAAGGTATTACATTTCCTATTTATTTCAATTCATAAAATTGCGTGCACAAAATTACATTTTTCTAGATTTTATTTGCTGTAGTACATAACTTTTTTTAAATCAGAGCTTTTATGAATGCAATGCCAACGTGTTATTAAAAGATAGTTTTGTTTTTTTTAGATGCTCGCGCAGATAATAAAATTTTTAATTTTCACCTACGGATTTTTGCTGACGCCAAAACCCTCATCCCCAAAACAACATCAATCTCTGACATGATAATAAAAGGAACTATTTTACTCAACAATTATTTAATTATTGAAAATAATTATGATTATCTCATTATTATTTTCGGTTCAATTAATTTATCAAAGCAAACAAACAAGAATACCAATGTCATTTTTATAAATGTATCAGATGGAAACACAGGAAAATATCAATATGAAGACGATCTTTTTTAATTTTTATAGAAATAATTGTAATTAAAAGTAATATGAAAGTCTCCAGCTTAACATAACGTTTAATTTTAAAGATTAAACGTTATGTTTAACAAATTAAACATAGTGTTTAATCTTAGCTTAGCACTGTTTGGGGATGCAACTTGAGTTCACCTCACAATTTAAAACCAAGGTAAATAAAACCTATAATGATCATTGATTTAGAAAACTCTCGGTGTATTTGATCTCTGTCATCAATGTATAGCAGATCATACTTTATAAGTTTTTGATAGAACCTGGCTTCGAGCTAGCCAAGCTATCATGGCCCCAAAATCACGTTTAGAACAAGTTTTCAAATAACACTGACACTTTCACACCAGAGAATACTTAATAACCCAAAAGAAGAAATATTTTAGTTGTAGCCTTTAAGCCCTTTCATTTTGAAGATACCTCCTTATCATAACCCTTTGCTCTACGTTCGTTGGAACCGAAGAAAGGTTCAGGAAACACTTGGTGGTGTCTTGAAAAGAATATGCCCGCAACTAAGTGCTCCCTTAACACCACCTTATAAAAACATCACGGAACATCAACCACGAGCGGGAGCAGATAACAGAAAACAGCTTGACACGCTAAAGTGGACCTTGGAGAAATCGGTACGGGCTTCGCCGCCGCAAGACACAGTAAAAACGTGAAGATTTCATTTTTCATTGCGTTAAATATGGATGGACAGCTATCAAGTATAAAGAGCGCTTGAACCTTAGTGAATCCCTGGTGATAACTTGTCAACGTCGTTGAACCCGAAAGCGAAGAACTATTTTTTGGGGAAATAAAAACTTGCTGCGTTTAACGGAGCGATGGTTTTGTGCTATCTGTATCGGAAGATTTTACCATCGTTTAAT